>JBAMCI010000173.1:1580000-2780000 GCA_037075265.1 Drosophila nigricruria | reverse complement strand
CGTAACCCGGCCACGCCGCACAAATCCACTAAAAACGTTTACGGCTTACGTGCAACATGGTTGACTGCCTGGCTGCCTGCACCACTAAACTCGGCAGCGACATAAGTGGCACGTAGCTCTGACTGCGGCAACGGCAAAGGCAGGGGTAGCGGCAGCGGCAGCGGCAGCTGCCACAAAAGTGTCCTGGCAAATTGCTGGCTGCAACACGTTCTGTGGCCAAGTAGCTGCAATTGATTTTTGCACTTGACGGTTCAACAAATACAAGAATTTTTTTGACAGCTCCAGACATACACATACACACATATCTATAAATATATATATAAATAAGTATTTTTTTTTTTATAAATGTGTAGCTTAGTTATAAACAATTCACAATTCATATGCTTTGTCGCTTCATTGAAGCAATAAATTTAAATTTTTACAAAATGCCATGAAACGATATGAAAACATTTGACAATGATATATATGCGTATGCGTAGCGCTCGAGAGCCTTCGTCTGTCAAGCGGAAGCAGCTTACGCACGGTTGCATTACAACCGGAAGTCAGCCGGAGGATGAGAGACGGAGCGAGATAGGGCGGCTGGCCGAACGAGTGTGAGAGTGTGAGAGGCGCACACAACTCGAACGAATGTCAACATGTTGATAACAAAATACAAGCGCACACTTTGTACAAAATGTTTTGTTTAGTGTACACAATGCTGCAATGAAAAGTTTTATATATACAAATATATACATATATATAATATATATATATGTTACATATATCTATATATAAAAGTTTAGCCTGCAAATGCTGGCGCTTGAATGCTCTTCAATATTTTATAAGCCATTGTTGAAACTTTTGTGGTTCGAAACTCGAATGATAGTTATTAAATTTGTATAAAAATGAATATTTAGAGCAAATATTACTCATCAAATCAAAATAATATTTTATTGTATCTAAAAGTTGGCTTTGAGTGAAGAAAAATTACCATCATTTGCTCTATTATTTTTATTCTTTAAAAATATATACTACAAACTGTAAATATATCAGAAAGAATCTTTAAATCAGATAGAAATATATGTTTAAATCTGAGAAACCAATGGAAAAAAAATCACTAGGTTTGGTATTTATATTAATTTATATCTTTAAGATAAAACTCAAAATATATTTGTGGAAAAAAAATATAGTTTAAGGTTTAAAAGTTTAGAAACGGATTCCATCTACGAAATTTAGACTACATTTATAGACTAGTAAATAGTTAAAATCTATACTGAAATATTTTTGGTATATTTTTCATACATTTCAAGCATTTTATTCCAATTAACGTATCATATATACATCTTTTGTAGAGTACAGTTGTTTGGCCTGGCTTTTGTTCTATATGGTCAACAGGCAGTTAGTGGGCGAGTCCTGGCTTCAACAAATATGCAATGCATTTCATTTAATTCAGGTCGTGTTTTGTGTTTTGCTCGCTACCCGACAAGTTTGCAATGTGCCGTTGCCTCAAAAAATGATAATCATTTTTACGAAAACAATAAAAGCGTCGAGGCGCTTGGCTGACCTGCTACAAAAACCAAAAGCAAAAAGCAAAAAACAAAAACTTGTGGAACAATTTGGCTACGCAAAAATTAATGAAATTTATGTTCTTGTTGCTTGTTGTTATATCAAACAGTTTCCATTGTTTTGCGGGGGCGCTTCGTAATGAAAAACTGTTATTTTTTATTTTTTTTTTAATTTATAGCCGCGCAGGAAGGTTTATGCGATGGAAGTCAGAAAGTAAATGCCACGCTTGCCCAACAGCGGGCGAATAAAGGCAAAACTTTTGCATTGTCATATTGTTGTGTTCAGAATGGCGCACAGTGAATCCTGTTTAACATGACTCGAAGCGAACAATAATAGTAGTAGAGGGAGAGGCAGATAAAGAATATGAGAGAGATGACTATGAGAATCCCTAGACATAAAGCATCCTTTGTATAGATTATGGCACATCGGTTAACAAAGCGAACCAAGTGGAGTCGAGCTGCAAATACTTTGAAATGTCATCTGCTAAACAAACTATTGTGCTCATTGCACTTAAGCCAACCGTAAAAGGTTATCTACACATGCAATTAATTGTATGCATTAGATGAGTGGATAAAATGACTAAGTGGAGAGTTTAGAAGGAAGGGAAAAAAACGAGTCTTATATTATATATTACTAAATTTAAAAGCAACTTGTTATGTCTGGCTTAAATGCATAATATTTTGAGAATATCTCTGTTTAGTATCTTTACCAACATTTATTTTCATAAAATTTAATTTATTTTCAATTCTACCTCTCTTAGTATACACCAAGCTATGGATTACTTTAGTGTCCCTTAATATTTCTATTACCTATTATTTCTGAAAATTAGACTTAGATTACTTTAGTGGCCCTTAGTCCTTAATCACTGACTTGTATAGTTATAATTGTTATGCATACTTTTCTTGCCAACATTTTTTTCTCTCTCTCCCTTTACTTCTCTCTTTTATTATATTCCACTGTTTTTTCACACTCTCTGCACACTTATTTTACATAAAATGCCGCTTAGGCGGCAGTGCAAAAAATAAACTTTTCATAACTTAAATTGCAAATGCAATGCTATTAACGCTACACTACTACGCACACGCCCACACACCCACACACCCCCCACACACACACGCACTTGCTCAACTTGATCAACTAATTTGCATACAATAAAAGCGCCAGCTATAATAATCCGCCTTGCCCCGGCCCCCTTCACGTGCCGAATTGCATGAAACACTTTTGCATACCAAATGCGTTTACTTTTTAAGGTTAACAGCATGCTGGCCACAACAACAACAACAACAACAACATCAAACAGCAACATCCAACAACATGAAAAACAAGAGCGTGTGACAAGCTCGTAATTAGAAAACAACATTGCCAACATTTTGGCGCTGTCCTTTATTTATGTAAATTTAAGACGCTACACAGCAAAAAAGAAAGTATATCTAATTAAAAAACTATTTTTTAAGCCAAAAAGAATTTCAGTGAGCTAATCAGCCTCTTGTTAAAACAGAATGAGGCAAAAAGACAGCGAAAGAGATGAATATTATAGCATCAAAAACTATTGCCTACTTTTTGGGGCTGTTTTTATTTATGCTAATCTAGGACATTGCATAGTTAATAAGAGTTAGTTAATTAAACTTCTTCCGCTGGAAGAACAAAATATGAATTAGAGATATATTTAGTAGTGAGAGGTATAGATAGTAATTAATAAATAGTTAACATAAACCAAGTTAAACTTCAAATGCATTCAACCACCTTCTCTCACCTCAATAGCAGTCTACTTGCCGCTGGGCTAATTGAGATTTAATAAGGACTTTCAGGATGCTTTTTGAAAAGTTTTTTCTATGAACTTCAATTTAGATATAGAATATTAATGCATTAAATTTGGGGCACCATGTATTTTTTACTGTGTAGACGACTTAACCTACATACACTAGCAAAGGACGAACACACTCTCACAAACACACAGACAAACACACACCCGTTTACACGTTTGTATATGAGGCATGCATTATATAAGCACTAACAAATGCTCTGCAATAATAACAACAACAATAACAGCAGCTGCAAATGTGTGGCGCATACACACACACACACACACATGCACAACATGTCAACACACACTCGCACACACGAAAATTGGCACTAACAACACGCTGGAAAATGCAACAACACAACGACAACAACAACAACAACACTTGGAGAATTGCGCTCATGTTTGACTTTGATGCAGTGTTTAAAATGTGTTTTCCATTCTCTTTCAATTTAGCGCTCGACCTAAAAGTATGCTGCATCATTAGTGTCAAGCTTTTGGCCAGACTTTCAGCCAGAGTGAAACTGCGAGAGAAAGTCCAAAACTGGGCTGGCGGCTCATTAGGACAACAGCAAAAGCGCATTACGCGGGCCAAACGACAAGTTCCTAAGTCAACTTAGACAACCAGACAAAGCATTCATAATTACGCCCAGCAACATTAACAGCATCAAGGAGAATACAGTTGCTGTGCCTAGCAAAAAGTCAAGGCCACGCCCCACGCCCATGCCCCGCCCCCAGGCCCGCTTCATAGTAAAGCATGAACATAGCTTGGGTAGCAAACAGAAGTAATTTGTGCCACTCACAGCTCTGCAGGATGCCGGCGAGCTGATGCGCTCCAGAAAACCAGCAACAGTAGCAGAAGAAGAAGAAGACGAAGTCCTTTCAAGGAAGAGAGGAGACAAATTAAGAGCACTTGCAAATTGTTGTCGGGAAATTGATATATTCGATTAGCAATCTACAAAGTTGAGCGAGGACAAAGGCGAAGACGACGAAGAAGCGCAGGCAAGCAGCAGGAGATAACGGTGGCATTTTCAATTTATCAGTGCACGGGACACGCCCATACGCCCATACGCCCACACGCCCATCAGCAGCTGCGTTGGCATTGTGTGAAAACAAGTAGAAGAAAATTTACATCCTGTGCTCCACGCATTAGCCGCTTTAAGCCGAGTCATGCCTGAGCAGGATAATTACGATGATGAGGTAATTTTCATTGTTCACCCAGCAACAATCAGCACACACCCACACCACGCGCACACACACATACGCTGACAAATAAATATGTTTTATGCATAAATATCATTAGGCATAATTAATTTTAAAACAAATATTTAAACACGTGTGCGTATGCGTCCCTCCCTACCCAGTCGTCGGCTTCTATACAGTATTTTGGATATACACTCGGAGAAATAGATGAGCATTCTATAAAGCTTTCTCAAATGTCAAGTGTGCATAGAATTTGTTAGCCAATAATAAATGGAATTTGGCATGGCACATGTTTAGGCAAATTTTGTAACTACCCATTATTTTTCTCTGAGTGTAATCACTATCTGCTTGCCGTACATTATGCATTAAATGACCTTCAAGCAAATAGCGCGTGAGCGTATTTGTTTTAGGAATACAGTCTTAAAGTTACTTTGAGCTAAAGTTGTTTGCTGAACATATTTTTTGTTCAGAAGAACAGAGAGAGGGAGCTTTAAAATAAATTAATTTTTAGTTACCTTTATAATTATATAAAAAATGTGAGTTATTTACTAGAGTTTCTAAAGCTCAATTTAATTTAGAAAATTTTGTAATTGAAGTTTATTATTGACATTTAGCTCAGGCTTTGCATTAAATTAATTTATAAATTGAAATTAGTTTTATATGGAACAGAGATTATTTCTTTATCTTACATAGAAAGTAAACTCAAATGATTGAAAATGATTTTCGAAATTGGAATTATATGATATATATTTATAGTTTCTTTGTGGATAAACGTTCAGCATTGTAGAATTTAATTCAATAAGTTTCAGAAAAAGTTAGTAAATGCAAAGTTTTATGGCTTTGATCTCTGGCCGTGCATTAAATTCTCTAAATTAAAAACCTGTTTATAAGCTGAACAAGTTTGCAAAATAAGTGAGTGAAAAAGCTCTTTGGCCTGCTAGGGCAGCACTTCAATATTCAGATTTTAACTTGACTAAGTGCAACACTTGGCCAAAAAAAAAAGTTGATTCAACAACTGGCAGGGAACACCAACTTGAGCATCATCTTGCTTTTTAATGCAGATGCTGATGGCTAGGTCAACTTCAGCAGGCACTCTCACGCATCGCTGCACACTTAGCGGCATGCCGACAGAGGGTGAGCAAATAGGGGATAGGGGATAAGGGATAGGGGCTGGGGGTCAGAGGCCAGAGGGAAACCACTATGCAGCCGGCAGCCATGATAATTGAAATAAATTCCGCATGTAATTCAAATGCAAAGCGCTGACAGGACGCTGACAACAATTGCAAAATTGAATTATCAAAGCGTTGCGTGTGTGCCATTTGCATACAAAAACAAAGCAGGCAAACATAGGAAGGGGACGACAGCAATGCTGAAAGTTCAGTGTTGAACAAGTACGCAAAGATAAACGGCCCCTCGAAATGACAATCAATGACAATTAGCAGCGCTAAAAATTCAAGTCGCGCATTAGTTCAATCATTGAAGCAAAAAACAATTTGTTGAATATCGTTCATTTCGGAGTCATGAACTTTATTCGTTCACATCATTCACTAGTTCAGTCATGAACGACTCGTTTGAATAACTTATTCCGCTGTTTATCAACATATTGTGCAGCAGACGAGCTTATCAGAATGAACCATTCATGAACGATTGAACAAAGCAAATTGTTCATAACCAATTGAACAATTCAGCGCAGACTATGCTTTAAAACTGACTGACTGAACTGTTAAAGCATGCACTGCCAACTGAACAAGTTCATAGCTCGATTCAATAATCGACACAGACCTGCCTCTAATTGGATAGTGAAAAGTGTTGCCTACCCCCAGGCGCCTTCTATTCAATTGGAACGGTGTTGCCATAATCGACTGTCTTCATTAATTATTCCGGGCTTATGACTCCGAACAATCGCCACCCAGGCGAATTACAGTTAAATTCAAAGGCCTGCAGGCAGCTGATTAAGGGTTTTGTATATAATTAGCAGATATTGCACGGCTGAACAGTTTGTAATTAGTTTTGAATTGAATGAAAAGTTTCAAGAACATATTTGCTGTTCATATTGATGATATATTGCCTTCAAGATTTGTCAATTTCTATAATAACTGTATATCATTAAGAATGCCAAGATATAAATAGTTAGATAGATTAGTTAATTTTGCAACTTTTTCATAGACTTTCTTTACAACGAATCTTTAAATGTTTAGGCTGTGCATAGCTCAGCAGTCAGTCAATCAGGCTAAATAATCGTAGAAACTATAAATATACGGTTATTTATTACAAGTAAATGTTATATCTGACACCTTCGCTGTCAAACGCCACGTCTCATTTGAACTATCTGTGTTGGCATATTAAATATGTGTTTTATACTTTTTTTTGAAGACAAATTCATGTGACTTAACGACATTTGACAGGCGCGACACCTGCTGGAAGAGAGCGAGAGCAAAAAGCAATCATGGCCATGTAATGGAAGCTTGAGTATGTGTTGACATGGACGCAAATACAGAGAGCTAGATACACACAGAGGTGTGCACACACACACACACACAGACACACATATACAGAGACAGATTAAAGATGCGCGTGGCAGTTATAGCGAACGCTATGCCTTTATGGCCTTGAGCTAAACTGTTGTTGACAACGGCAGCCGTTGAAGGCGGTGCGATGTGGTGCGGTGCGGTGCGGTGCGAAGCGGGACACAGACAATGGTACTAGCGCACCGGAAAGCCAGACACAGACGACAACGTTGACAGAGTTGCCTAATGCGACCACCTTCCCTCCTTAGTGCGCCATCATCCTTTCCAATTGCAACACTAGGATGCTAGGATGTGTCTGCGTATCCTTTGCAATCGTGCCCTGTGGGTCTGTTTATGGATTTCATGTTTGTCAGGAAGGCAGCAAGCCATAAAGATTGGCTTGTAATGTCGCCCAGTTGCAAAATGCAATATTGTTGGAAGCTTTCAGCATTTACAAGAGCTGCCAACTCTTAGAACGTGTAAGGTACGCCCAAAAAAGAAACGAAAAGAAACAACAGATTTGATATTTTCAACAATAAATTGAAGCGATTGCAGCAGTTGCATTGATTTCGTAATAAGAAATGAAATTAAAATGGGGCAAAAGTCTTTCTTAAAGATGAAATATTACTTTTACTATTCAAGCAACTTAATATAGTTCATTTTGCTAGCTATTGACTAAAACATTTCTGTTGAATCACAATTTATCATTCAGCTATGGAATTATTTCTACGAAAGCTTTTAATTAGCATCAAGGAAATTATATATATTATATAA
This sequence comes from Drosophila nigricruria, assembly GCA_037075265.1. Classification (NCBI taxonomy): domain Eukaryota; kingdom Metazoa; phylum Arthropoda; class Insecta; order Diptera; family Drosophilidae; genus Drosophila; species Drosophila nigricruria. The sequence goes on along the minus strand of JBAMCI010000173.1, from coordinate 2,772,170 downwards.
TATACATAAGCCCATTAAAAGACGTTTACCCCTGCAAAAAAAAGTTGTTATATACCTATATATTATATATTTGAGTAATGCAACTGTCAGCATAGAGGGTCTGCTTCATTGACTGCTAAATGCGATTAGCACCTGGGTAAATTTCACTTTGATCTAGCGAGCGTCACCAAATGTCCTTTGGGCGACTTAGCCACTCCCCGCTTCCTGATTCGGTGTCTATTTTTAATGCGCTTAAGTGTATGCAGCGTAAATTTTTCGCTCACAGCTTAATAACTCTGGAAACTAATGCAAATATCTGACGGCAACTTTGAACTTTTTTACACAACAACAATAAAAAAAAAAAGAAAGAAAGAAAGAAATTTGCAAAAGTTGGCAATGCTCTCAGCTCAACCGCAAAAGCAGCTAATGCGCTTAGAGAGTAGAGTAGACTAAGGAGAGAGTGTGGCAAGTGGATATATATCCTTAAAGAACGACTAGTTGTTCGTTCCGACGGACGCTCGCCCCTGTATCTGTTACTGCCCCGGGGCCAGAGAGTCCATTATGGACATTATGTATAAATACGCTCTTAGTCCGCTTTTTCCTGCTGGAGTGCCAGCGTATTGCAGCTAATTTGTGCATAGCTGCAGAACTTTAACTTTAACTCGATGCCAAAGTGAATTTTAGCGCTTGAACATTAACTTAGCTTGTAGCTCAACTAAGAAGGCCACTAGCAAACAACACGTTTTCTCTCGAGGGCTTCAATCGAAAATGAGTTAATAATGTTGTTGATTTTATTGTGTTTCCTCAGTCCCAACACAATCAGAACAGAGCTCGCTAATAACAATGTTAAGTAATTCAAGTGCTGAGCCATTATTCAGGTATGCATTAATCATCAGTCAGTCAATCAATTAATCAATCGGTTAAGACAACCACTTTTATAGTAGCCAATTCAACTAGTCTCCTATTTTAAGCAATCGAAAGTTAGTCATCAGAAATTTTAATCGATTCAGCTTAGAATCTAAAATTATTAATTAGAATTAAAATTAGTATGAATAAAAAAAATGTAGCTAAATATATGTTATGGTTGGCGCTGTGAGTTAATCAGTCAATCAATCAATCTATTAATCAACAAGATTAACATGAGAAATACTTTAATTAAGATTCATTCAGCTGATTCGAAGTACAATCAAAATTCAATGTAAATTAATATTATTAATATCCATCAAAATGCAGCTAACTCTTCCTCATGGCTTAAGCTGTGCTGAAAGTCAGTCAGTCACTCAGTCAATCAGTTGTCAGTTATTCAGCAATAATAGTTTAAACCACATATTAGAAAATGTTAAACAATCAAGCAAATAAGCTACCTGGCTCTTATAGCTTAGTCTCTATGTTCACCATCACTGAATCGGCCAATCAATAAATCAATCAGAACATTGAATCGCGTCGACTTATAAATTCTATAAATACAAATTAAATTGTATATTAGTGAATGAAAATTCTACTGCTCTTCAGTTTAAAAATGTTGTTCAAAATCCAATCAATCATTAAGATTAAATCAACTAAGACTATATTCCTTACAAGACGTTATTCTTTGCAAGAAAAACTATTCTTAAGGTAATCAATCAATCGACTTGTCGGTTAGTCAGAATAAACACATATATATATATATATATATATATAATATAGTTCATATTTTAAAAATTGTGCAGTATATCAATCATCAATCAGGACAACAAATTATCCATTCAATCAATCAACTATCCAGTTTAAATTAACCATGAAACTTTACGCACGCTTATTTGCATCTTTGTCAACTTATTCTTATTTGTAAGCTATTCTTACAACAAAAACTATTCTTAAACTATGTCAATCAATCAATCACCCAGAATCCTAATGCCATTCAAAATTAGAATTTTACTGTTTGGAAGTTTGTCGTTTCACTGCCTGCACAAAGCCCTATTGTTAAATTGTTATCAAAGTTAGGTTGACTTAACTAGAGTTGATTTAATAGCTCTGAATATTGACTTAATCTTTGTTTTGAGAGCAGTTGTTGGTTGCCGCAGGACCTTTAGCTTCGCCTAATTGCAAGCCATTAAAAATTTATTGAAATAAATAACACGCATACGCCCCGTGGGCTGCTCAGCCTGCTTGCCTGTTAAAATTTGAGCTGCGGGCAAAATGGATGACGGCAAATTACTTTTAATTCTTTTAGCGTTAACGGCAACTCATCAAGTTGAGTATTTAAATTTCATTTATGCTCGTTATATTTGCATATTCGCTGAGAAATTTGACTGCAATCATATTGAGTGCTTTCTTCTGAACATGCTATAAGAAATTCCTTAAGGTGGTGACTGCCCTGAAACCATAAAACACAAACACCATAAATTCAATTCAATTAAACGAAGTACCAACCCAACCCTCTAGGTATTAAACATATTTTTTTAAATATATAGCTGCGCAGTGGCTTGATCTTACTCTTTACTATGCTATCAATAGCTTACATAAATATATGAAAAGAATAACAGAAAATATGAAGTATAATAAAAAGTAAGCGTAACTTGTATCCACAACTGTTTTTCGTTTGGTTTATGTTCTGTTTTCGAGGTCTTTTAGTTTTCAGCTTTTCGGTTTTCGGTTCAGTTTGCTGTTGCTACAGGCAGTCATAAAATCGAGTGTGTGTGGCTTATAAATATACATGAACATATCTGTGCAAGAGCAGTAAAATAACTGTGCAACACATGTGCAATGCCTGTGCAACACCTGTGCTGTTTGTTAATTGTAACCCGCAGCCCTCCACATACAACTGCTCTAATTGCACTGGTTGCCGGCAAATATTTATGCGATTTTAATGGTGCATCAGATAGCATTTAAAAAAAAAAAAACGTTGCAGGACGTAAGCGACTAAATGATGCTCATTCATGGTCTTGAAGCAGGTAAATTGATTGCGAAATCAATGGTTTGCTCACCTATGGATGGCAGGACTTTACACAGAAATATATATTCTAAATTACATACTCACCGACGAATGGATAGTTTACGTCCAATGAACAAAGACCACAGATAATTAACCCAACAATATTTCATAATTCCACTTTCTGATTTTAATGAATAAGGGCCTTGTTTATGTATTTCTCTGCAATAAAAATTATTAAAGTTTTCATTATTTATTTACTATGCTCAAAATATATGGGAAGTCATGGGAGGTACATAAAGAAAGTACCTCAACCATAAGAGTAGTACCTCAACCATAAGAGTAGTACCTCAACCACCTGGTCCTTCGGGCCGTTCTGAGTATCCATCAGTAGGGGTAAGATACTCAGAGAAAAAGCATTCAGCATAAAGCATTGTAACTCATACTTAAGGTGGTGTATTTCGTATAGTATCCGTACCCCGATATCCGAGTAATTGCACTTCCACCAGGTCATATTCCGTATAAAAATATGATACTCTTGATAATGACTAATAGTTATGTTGTTCGCGTGCAGATTTAAATGAACTATTTCTGCGGAATAATAATTCTGCACAAATAGGTCTCTAATTTCTACACGCTTTCCACGCAATTTTGATTCGGCACACAATTAATACGTAATTATATTTTTCTTCTAGGCAAAAGCTTTGGCTCAGCATAATTAATTAATTATCCTGCAATGAAAATTTGTTGTATGTGTATGTGCAGACGTATGTATGTGTGCAAATATGTATATGTTTATGGCTGACATGATTGACTAACTAACTGACTTAATGACTAACTGACTGAGTGATTATGCTAACCAATAAAATGGGCAAAAGTCGGTGTCAGCGCGTACGAGTCGCTCGTCAGAATTTCCACAGTTCGCAAAGTTGTTATTCAGTAAAAACAAAAAATACAAAAAAAAAAAACAAAAAAATAGAAAAGAAAAATGTTGTTGAAATTTGTTGTAGTTATTGTTTTGCTGTTGACTACATTAAGTATGCATTAGGCGTGGGTATTGCAAAGAATTGGCAGCGGCTCAATTTGTATGCATACAGGCATAATAGCAGACATCTATATAACCACTTATACACTGAGAGAAAAGTTAAACTAATTGTTATATTGTCTCGAATAAGCAGAACAAATGAATTTGCACTGTTTTCATTATTTTTGTTTTATTTTAAAATACATTTGATTAGCATTTATAAACAATCCTTTCAAAAGAAATTAAAATCAAAAATGTTTTGAATTAAACGATTAATATTTATAACATAAATTGATTAATTGATTAACTTTTTCTTAAGACATATGTTTCGACCTAAGCAACTTGCTTCTAAAGAAACCTAAATTTAGAGTGAATATTCAATTAACTTAGAGTTTTCTCAGGAAATATAAGCTCTTCTCAATTGTAAGTTAATTATATCTTCAATTAAGCACTCTTAGTTTAGATTAAGATAAACCAATTTTTGGTATTCGAGGAATCGCTTGAAATAACAATTTCGTTTTCAGCTGAAGAAATTGAGTCGAAAGCCGCATTTGAGTAAATGTTACTTGACTCCTGCTCTGAGTGTATGTGTGTATAACAGTGTTTGTGTGTGTGTGTGTGAGCGTGCGTGCACTGTCTAGTAAGTTTTGCCTGCTTATAAATTAGTCAAGCAGTTATTTTGCGTACTGGTTCAACAGCCTTGAATATTATGTAGCCTGCCTTATGCTTGGTGAATCATAAGTTGAGGATGGCCTGGCCTAAAAGGTTGCCTTTCTTTCCATTACATCCCTTTTGGCAGCTTCTAATTGCTCCTTATTTTTTTGGCCACAAATATTTTTGGGTCTCTAATGTGCAGCACGTGGCTTTAATTGCGATATTTTTGTTCAATACCATTGAAAAAGGGTATTATATTATTATTATATTATTATTTTCCTAAATGTCTACCTGGTGATCGGAGGGGAGTCGTGATTTGAGTATCGTATACCTATGCCAAAAAGTCTAAAGGTTCCATTTACAAATTTAGTAACTTAATAAATAAATAATTAATTTTTTAAATAATATTACTTTTTCGAGCTGGTATGTCATATAAGAAACTAAACACTCAAATATTAATAGTTCTATCAAATATTATAATATTGAATCAAAAGAAATAATATTGTTGAAAAAAATTAAACTAAAAAGTTTCGAAGAGATTTTTAATGAATTCCGCAATACGCCTTTTCAGAATTTTAAAATTATATAAGTATATATATATATATTGTTTTTTAGCTCCTAAAACAAATCTAATCCATTCTGTATTTCCTTCTTGCCAGTTGGTCTCTAGCAACCCGAATCAACGCAACTGGCGCGGCATTCTCATCGCTCTGCTAGTGATTATCATTGTGCTGGCCCTGATTGTAACTTCGGTGGTAAGTCCCAACCTAAGGGTAAATATTTTCGGTGTAAATCTTATATTCTTTGAGTGAAAATCAATTGTATGTTGCAATGCTATGAAAATGTTTATTAAAAATACAACTCAAAGAGTTTCGGTGTTGTAACTTTTGTGTACAAAAAAAAACATGTTTAAAATGAAATTAATACGAATGCAATATTTACTAATATACACACAAACACACCCACACAGCTGTACAAATACACACACATCAAACCACAATGTTCACAATAGTCCATTGCAACTGTATTTTGTTTTCTGGTCACAATGTACAAATGAAAACAAGTAAGAACGTTGCAGTCGGGCGCTACCGACTGCGGGATACTCATTCACACCCCCACAGATCACGCCCATTGCCACGCCCACAATTGGTTTGTACATATATAATTTTTTGGAAATCAATAGAGGAGATCAGCAGTAATATCTGTATATAATTCTGATTTTCTCACTGAGAATCGGAAAAACGTATAGTTTTTCCCGATTTGCCACGCCCCCAGTAGGCGTAGACATATAATTTTTGGCCAGTTCTTAGAAGTAGCGAAGGGTAACGTAAGTGTGAAATTTGGATGCTTACACTCAAAAAATGCGAAAATTACAGGGTATTTTTTAGCCGGGCATACCCCATAAGGGGCGTAAAATTTATTTTTGGCGCATCGATAGAGGAGCTCACCAGTAACTTACCATCCAATTTTGAAGCTTCTAGCTCTAAAACTGTAGGAGCTACAAACTTTTGCGGTTTGCCACGCCCCCTATGGGCGTAGATATATCCGCCATATCTTTTCCAACTTGGGTTGTCAACCCGAGTATATATACCAAGTTTCAAGTCTCTAGCATCAATAGTGCTCAAAATATTACAGAATTTGAAAAATCACTATATAGTCAGATCCGATTTGCCACGCCCCTAGTAGGCGTGGATATATAGATTTTTGGTCGATCTTCATAGGATCATATCAGTAACCTACGTGCCAAATTTGGGCGTTTTAGCTTTAAAACTGTAGAAGATACAGTTTTACCCGATTTGCCACGCCCCCAATGGGCGTAGATATATCCGCCATAGCTTTTTGATCTTGGGTTGTCAACACGAGTATATATTCCAAATTGCAACTCTCTAGCACTTCTAGAAGTAGTGTTTCTGAGGTATGGGCAAATGCATTTTCCGATTTGCCACGCCCCTAGTGGGCGTATCGGGAAAATCTTGACACTTTATAATTCGAGGGTATACACGAGTATATATTCCAAATTTCAACTCTCTAGCTTCAAAACTGTGCAAATGGTTTGCGTTCATACGGACAGACGGACAGACGGACAGACGGACAGACGGACAGACGGACGGACAGCGTGACGGACATTGCACAAAACCAATATACTCATTTCACTTTGTGAATGAGTATAAACATGTCGCAATCATGTCGGATGCTACCGACTTTGTAATACTCTGTTCACAGTTATCGATCTACGAAGTTTTAAGCTTTGAGAGTGCAAAACAGAGCACCAATAAACTCTCTTGTCCATTGTGAACAGTGTATTATGACAATTGAAAACCTCAAATGTTATTTGTGTAAATACGTTTCGCTCATTTTTGTCTTCTTCTTTGTTTGTTTACTTTTTTTTTCTTTACCTTTACAACCTGGCTGCGTGATATTTGTGCACCTCTTTGAAATTCCTTTTCCATTTTTCCCCATCGTTTCCATTTTGTGTTGATGTTGTTCTCTCGTTCGTTGTTGTGATGTGTTGTCCTACTGCGCATATAGAAAACAACATATAAAATTTCTGCATTTATCAAAAAAGGTGCTGCTCACGCCCCCCGATGAGGGACCGCGCGTTAAGGGGCAACGCATCAAGCTGCAGGACATTGTCGATGGACTCTACGTGCCACAGCGTGCAAATGGCAGCTGGATCGATGGTAAGTTTCACAGCTAACGCTAGATAAAACGTATTCTCCTTTCTACTACTAAAACTAATATTTTCACAGTGTCTAGTTAAATTGTTTTACTCATACTTACTTTGATGTTAACTTAACTGTTAGTTAAGTTTCTAACGTTAAAAAAATTATGTAAACTAATTGATTTCCTTCATAATAAGTTGATTTCTAATAAAAAGGGTAAAATTAGTCCTTTAGTCCAAAAGTTTACATAAGGGAAAAGTTTTTCGCTGCCAAGCATTCTAATTGTCTTCAAAAACTGTCTTAATCTTTACAATATCTAATGAGAGTTACCTCTAAATTAAGCTGAATTTTCGTTAACTGAGCCTTAGGTATTCATCAATTGCTGAAGAGCTCACATGGCATTTAAAAATTCTTTGATTGCTTGCCATGAAAACTATTCTTTTTTTTTTCATTAAATAAAACAAAATCAATATAAATATGAAATTGAAATTAATTAAAACAAAATATGCATATTCAATTAATATGTTATTCTATCTGGAAGTCAATTAACGTGAAATTGATATAAGTGAATTAAAATGAAATTAAATTATTAAATTTAAAAATACTTTAAGCGACGTCAGTCCGGTCGTCACTCTGACCGGTGTGTGTGGGAAGCCCTCCTTTTTGCAGTCTTTCATTTTGAGAGTTGCTTCAGCACATTTCCGGGCTCCGCACATTTCAGTCTGGTCCTGTGCAATTGGTTAGTTGTTGGCCTAGCCCAAAACATCAATAGCCTGTGTCTGGTTCTAACAAAAGCTAATCTTATAGTTCCGAGTTGAGTAACATCTCTGCATGTTGGCTTTTTACAAAAGCTCTAATTTGTTACTGGCTATTCGGTGTAGTAACTTTAGTGTATCAGTGGCATTTGATTGGACTCTACTAAGAGTGAGTCCAGATCTCGGATCTATACGGTCAGCTGCAGTAGCTGTTTCCTTGACGGTAGCCTTTAGTTTGTCTACAAGACCCGGTTGCAGTTTTTCTCCCTTATTAAGTTCCAAAAGTAGTGCCCCAGATCAGGCCTCCCTTGCACCTCCATTGCACCTTCGCGTCCTGTTGGATTGTGCTGCAAATGTTTCGTATATAACCAAATTAGTATGAATAATAATATAAGTAAATTTATTTAATAAAAAATTAATCAAAATAAATATGAAACAAAATGTTAATTTTAATTTTCCACAACATTTAATTAAATGACAGCTAAAGTAACATTATGATAACAAAAAGTTAAATTACATCCTAACTGGACATTGTGAAAACCTACCTAAATCTCAATTTACAATATTCCCCTTTCTTTTCCCGTTTCGCAGCTGAGGAGTTTTTGTATCAGGATCATTTGGGTCGCATCTGCCTGCTGAATGCAACCAATCGCACGGAACGCGTTCTCATGTCTAATGTGACATTTGTAAGTACATTTTTATCCCTTGCCCTAGCCTGCGCTATGGGCCTGCAGTGTATGCGTATTGCTTATCTGGGAGCTGAATAAATATTTGCAGCATGTTATTTACGATTGGGGTTGTGGGTGGCAAGGGGGCGTGGCTACTGCTATCTCAAGTGTACACACTTGACTTGGCAGCCAAACAGTTGGCAGGCACTGTTAACTGATACACACAGACACGCACACACACATGCATACACAGACACAAATACAAACACACACATAGACAGACTATAGCGAACGCAGAAAAGTAGGCAAAAACAAATGAGCCAAGTTATCGCTACGCCATAACGATAAAAGCCAAACGATTCTTATGTCAATGCTTGGGTAAACATGAGGCAGGAAATGTATATATATATATATATATAGTTATATTCAAGGGTTGGGGTAGCTATTCGGCTGAAACGATTTTCTAATGAATAATGCGCGTTCTGAAATTGAAAAACAAACAAATAAGACAACATAAATGTTTTATGGATACACGCCAAAGGCGCCCAAAGGCGTGGAGCCAACTTTTGACAGCTGCGAAGAAAACGCAACCATTTGCTTGCGCCCTTCAAGCAACAAATGCAGCAACAAGTGCCACAAAGTTCCAACTGGCAACTGCAACATGCAAAGCAAACACAATCGCTTGTGTCAACACTTGGCAAATAATTAATGAGCAGCCAGTAGAAAGGAATCAGTCAGCCAAAATAGATACTCTTTGAGACTTAACAGAGCCTACACTCAGCGAAACATTGAATACATTTTGGTTTTTTATTACAAGAACTTTTACAATTTAAGCAGGAAAACAAATGAATTAAGACAAGTTTTGCTCATATTACGAAATAATTTATATATACATACTACTTCTTTAAGTATATGCTATCTAAGACTCAAGGCTGATTATAGTAAAATTAATAACAAAAAATTTCTTAATAAAAACCAAATATAATTGCATCAGTTTTTAGTTTGAATCTAAAAATATATTTTCTTAATATATTTCTTGAAGTGTAGCTTTGTAGTTAAGACAAATAGTTGGTTAAAATTAACTCTTTGAAGTCATTATAGGAAAAGTCAATTAAGGCTACATTGAGGGTAAAAGTATTAGCTCATAATGAAATAAAGTTAAATAAAATATTTATCGTAGTGATAAAATACGAGACACAGTTTTGTTAAACATAAAATGGATTGAATAGATGTTATTTGATAATTTAATTTCAAATAAATTAACTTATCCAAAAATAAAATAAGTTTAAATAATACTGTGAAATAGATACTCATATAGCCTAATATGCTACACTAAAATAAATTTAAATTATAATAATGATGTAATTTGACAGCAAATATTATTTTAGATAAAAAATTTTTATTTTCTAGAATTTTTAAGCTCAAATGCGAGAAGCAATTTCTTTCAACAAAAAGAAAATATTATATAAAAGCATTGAAATCATTTTCAGCCCAAAAACTTGTTGAATAAATTGTCTTGGCTTAAGCGATAAAAACTGAGACAAACTGTGTGCTTGATTTGAATAATGCCCCAACTTTAATTCATTTGTTTATCTGCTAAGCAAATAGATTGAAGTGGCTCGCAAGATATCTTATACGTATACTCTGCGCATACTTAAACACTTCTGAAACTGACACAGATCCCATTTTAGGCACTTAGTCTTTATCTGGCGTACTTCAGCGATTAATTAACAAATCTAAATTAGAAATGTGTACAGCTACACTGTAACCATTGGCAAAACACGCGCTGTGCAAACAATTAAAAATTTTTAATTAAAATTACGCATACGCAGCGTTTGCCATTATGTAAACGCCGCATTGTTATGGCAGCTGCTTAACAGCTACCACACGCAGCTACTTGAGCGCAAAATTCATTTGAAATCAACTTTTAACATTCACAAGAACCTACTTAATGGCAGGCATTTTGAATGGGCTCTTACTAATTCAGAGTGTATTCTCTATGTACACAGAAAACCCTGGCGCCCTTCACATTTAGCATATCAGCAGATAAACGCTACCTGCTTCTGGCCCAGAACGTGGCTAAATTGTTTCGACACTCGTATTTGGCACAATATACGCTCTACGACATACACACGAGGTAAGTGAACAACTTCCACCTCTCTTTGCGATTCTCATAAATACGTATTTCTATTACAGCGAGGCCATCAAATTGCGCTACAATTCACAGCAGGAGGAATGGCCCTATATGCACTATGCGCGATTTGCAAGCTCTGGAAATGCTTTGATCTGGGTTCACAACTACGATATTTACTATCGCCAAGAGGTTCGTGCCACACACGCCTATCGCGTCACTCACGATGCGGTGCCGGGTATTGTCTACAACGGCATACCCGATTGGCTATACGAAGGTAAGTTTACACTGCAATCGAGTCAGTGATTTATGAACTTTGCTCATTTACTCAAGAGAACCATTCACAGTTGAGCAGTTCCAATTGCTCTTGAACTAATAAAGATCGTTATTTAACAGATGTATTAACTGAACTAGTGAACTAATTTATCAATATTGATCACCGCTTAGACCTACCTATTCAAGCAAATGAACTAGAACTATTAGCTCTTATATTTATAATTCTATTCAAGCAAATGAACTAGAACTATTAGCTCTTACATTTATAATACTTAAAAGTAGTTCTATAATGACCTTTATATATAAAGTATATTCATAAATCAATAATCAATTTGGCTATTCTGCATCAATAATGTATACTACATTAGTAGAAAGTATAATAATAGATTATTCAAGATAATAAATATCTACTTTTTCAATAAATATTAAGTTTTCAAGCAGTTTGGTCGCCGGTATTCATTTACTATTTTCTCTTCTACATCTTTATTATATATTTTAAAAGTAATTATAAAATATATCCCAATCTAATATAGAAACTGCCGTAACAAGGATATTTAGTAGATATCTCAACTGTTAATCGTTCAAAGTAAAGAGCATTCAGTATTCGATCAGATTTATATTGATTAAGAGGAAATTCGCCATATTATATATAATTATATAATATATATTTTATATATTATTATATATTTATGCCGTTCATAGAGAAAATTCAACACTCGCGGCCAATTATCATTAACGTTCAATATAGAAACGCACACAGTCGTTATTCATAATATATATCTTCCCGTTCTTAGAGGAAATTCTACATACAAATAATGCCATTTGGTTGTCGGATGAGGGGCACCTGCTGCTCTATGCCAGCTTCAACGATACACACGTGCAGGAGCAGCACTTTGCATGGTATGGCACCACCTCCACAGGCGCCGCAGGTGGCGCTGCGACAAGCGGCACGAGTCATGGCAGTGGCAATGCAAATGGCGGCGGTGGTGGCGGTGGCTCAGCTGGTGCCACTAATCCGCATGCCAACTTGTATCCGGAAATTAGATCCTTACGGTAAGTTGTGCCATGTCCCAGGCAATATTACTTTTCGATTAGGTGTTAATGATGTGCTCGTGACTGTCATTAGCCCTAAATAGTGCTCGGGTAAACGAATGCTTAAAATTCATGAGGTGCAGATAGTTTTTGGGACTCCCTATCGCGACGGGGTTAGCCCAAATGTGCCCAGCTATGCAGGAAGGTGTTAAGACGCTGTCTACGTGTAGCAACATTCCTATACACTGTTCACAAAGTAAAAGAAGGTATATTGACTTGGAAGTATGAGGCTTATTGTTAGAATTCAAGTTCAACTGAATTGAATAAAAAGAAGTTAAACAAATGGGATCTGAAAATATCGTATCGATTTGCTCGAGTCTTACAAATTACAGTTTAAGAGTTACTGGAATCAAAAACTCTAGACCAATTGCAGGTCTTACATGCTTAGCAAAGTATATATTATTCACTATTCTATAGAGTACAGAGTAGCACGTAGTCAGTTGTACTCGACTGCTCAACTGGACATTAGAATTAGTTGGCAGCAAACGTAAGGCTCTTGGCACTTGGCCACGTTAGTCCTTTTACAATACGAAACTGAGCTGCTGTCATTTTCGATTTGATAAATTGCCAAATGCACAAAAGGTTTGCTCAAATTCCTTGCCCCGCCCCATGGGCTTACGAAGCTGACAGAATTGCCAACTAACCTGTTGTGTTTACTGTTATATCATCATTTGGGAATTATTTATGCAAATGTGTATGTGCGGATAAGTGTAGATGCCATCAGTGGTAATTGAATATGCAATGGATATAAACGTTAAACTTTAACTCAAGTGTAAAGCCAAATTTTAAATTGAGCTGTCTTAAGTTGAAGCGTGATTAGAATCGCTGCGATAACTTTAGCAATTTAAATATATCCCAGCTAAAATGAATTGCACATTTAGTTTACCTATTTAAGGTGTTAGGTGATATATGCAGAGCAACGGTTTCATTAGGAATTTAGGCAGCTTATCTAAAGATAACATAGTTGGATGGAGTGAACGATTGAAGCACAGGGCCTAAAGTGAAACCTACGAAATGTGTGATGGAAATAAGATGGGAATGAATTCAGACATTCATTGCCTGACTGACTGATTAATCATCGAAGCATAAAAAACCCTAGGAGCTACGAGGCAACATTTTAATCTTCTACTCAATCAATATTTATCATTATACCCATTACTTGACTGGCTGACATAGAAGAAAATCTATAGATCAAAGAGAGCTGAACTTGATTAAAGACTAAGACTAAGATTAAAGATTAAAGCACTTATCGGACTATATGACTTTTAAAACTCTTCTATCTTTTTATACATTTCACCCTTATTAATAAGAAGGACTTGTGCTCTTTGTAACCCCCTGCCTTTCTCTCTTATTGCAGTTATCCAAAGCCGGGCACACAGAATCCCACAGTAACCTTGAGGGTGGCTGACCTGTCGGATCCACAGAAGATACACCTCACGGATCTAACACCTCCAAAAATACTACAGAATGAGTGAGTATGAACCGCTTTAAGGAATTACTCCACGTCTAATCTCTTTCTGCTCCTCCTCTAACTTTATAGGGATCATTACTTTAGTAGCGCTAGCTGGGTGAGCGCCAAGGAGATCGCCGTGGTGTGGCTAAATCGACCGCAGAATATATCTGTGGTTAGCGTTTGCAGGAGTCCCTCGTTTGTGTGCAGTGAGGTAGGTTGCATTTGACCTAATTAGACGTGTTTTTGCTCATAGCCGGTTTGTGTATGTGTGTGTGTGTATTCTTGTGTGCAGACGCATCGTGTGAGCGGCGATGGACGCGGCTGGGTGGACACCGTCTCGGTGCCATTGTTTGCGGCAAATGCGAGCCTCTATGTGGCCATATCACCGCTGCGCGACGGCTCGTTTGGTAAGTGAGCCGTATGTCAATCCGGCTTTTGTTTTGAGCTCGATTCACAATCAACTCTTCTGACCTTCCTCCTCTATCGCTCCCATTCGCAATCGGACAGGCTATTTCCGGCACATCGTGCACGTGGACATTGACAATAATCGGGTGCTGCCCCTCACCCACGGCCCCTACGAGGTGAATCGACTTCTGCACTGGGATCAACTCGATAATTGGATGTAAGTAGCTAACGGAAGCAGCAATTCAATGTTCCCACTCAAAACTGAATCCCGAATTGCGATTACCGCTGTCGAACGACAAATTTAAGTATCACACAAACTGACTTTAATGTATGGAACGTGAATGATTTAATAAAAGCTGACAGCTATTAAAGAAGCGCACAAACTAGAACATCAATTGTAACGAGAGTAAAGTTTTTACAGATAGTCAAAGGAATATATCAGGGTTCGAAATTGCAACTGACATACTTAGTTCAGCTGTTTAGGCGCAGGAAATTAAAGATGTAATTTAATTCACATGATTTCAATTAGATTAGAAGCATTTTTAATATTTTCCTTGAATTTTCTAAGTTAATTCTGTCTATACAGAATTATTAAGGACGAAAGCATTAGTTAGACTTTGAGCTAGTGAGACTAGCATTTGATTTGATTATATTTTATACATTTAGATATACTTAATGTACCAGGTTGATGTATTTTTTTTACATTTTATTTTAAATTTATGAATAACTTTTTCTTACTTGTCAATAAAGCTCAGTTCAGTTAAAATTTAACTTTAAATTTAGTTCAACAGGTAATTAAAATTGAATTAAATAAATAAATAAATTCTTAAAGATAATGGAAAGTAAGGATAAGGCGTTAATCTATTGACAAATATTGTAAGACTAATTCACATTGATTCCCTTTTCAGTTAAAGTTTCGCAGTAAATTCTATTTACGAACTCCCAAAGTTTTTCTAAACAATTTTGTTGTATATTACTCATATTCGTATTGGAGTTAAGACTCACTAAATTTTATTAAAAGTTCTTTGGAAAACTATTAAAAACAATTTAAAAGTTCTACCAAGCAAACTGTCTTCATAACTTGAGTAAAATGTGTACACATAGCTGAAACCAAGGATCAGGGTTAGCACTAATAAGTCCCTCTTAAAAAGTTATTATCACTCAAGGTTCAACTCTTTTTGTGGAAATATTTATAGCAAAAAGTTCAATAACTTGTTAAAAAGTTATTTGTCTACAGACGCCTTAATCTTTAAGCTTGAAAGTAAAATTTTCACAAATGGATAATTGGAGGAATTGGGGCTTTTAATGCCTCCCTTCGCACTTCGTTATTCACATTCATACTTTAAGTTAAAGATCATCTGCTTTTTGTGCAATAATTTCAGCTGAAAGTTCAATTATTGAAAAAATCCATAACCACAACCAAATTTTGTCTCATAGCTATTTTTTAGGCACACCCGAGCGTTTGCCCTCGCAGCAGCATTTGTATCGAGTCTCAGCTTTGCCCGCTCGTCAGGGACAGGCTCTGCAGGCACCGGACTGTCTGACATGTCCGGCGTTAATGCACAATAGCGATGGCTATGACGAGGGTCACACCAAATCGCCGCCAAAGCTTGTAACCGCATGGGACGATGACTGGGAGGACTCTGAAGAGACGGAGTCGCTGCCACCGCCTCCAGCAATGCCCGTGGAGCAGCAACAGCGACAGCCGCATGCACATGGCGGAGCCTTGCCCCCACCACCCAGCGATTGTCTGTACCATGAAGCACAGTTTCCGCTATCGCTACGGGCACGCTTTGTGCTGTTGGAATGCCTGGGTCCAGTAGTGCCAAGTTCAATAATATATGGCTTGAAGCTGGCTGCTGGACCCAAGGCCAAAAAGCAGACCCAGCCGCAGGGCGAGAAGCAGCTGCCAACAGATGCTCCAGTCGAAGAAATTATTGAACCCAAGTCGCAATTTCTCGAGCTTCTTGTCACCGTGCAGAATAACACGAGACTTAAGGAGAAAATGGCAAAGGTCGCGCTGCCGCAGGTGAAAACCTTTCCCGTTATGATCTCAGGGGGCTATCATGCTCAGGTTCGCCTACATTTGCCGCCCGTGTTGCGCGAGGATGAGATCACACGTTATCCCACCATTTTGCACGTTTACTCTGGGCCAGGCACCCAGCTGGTCACGGATCGCTGGCATGTTGATTGGAACACCTATTTGGCGGGCAGCAAGGATTACATTGTCATCGAAATCGATGGACGTGGCTCGTCGGGTCAGGGCTACCAGCTGCTCCATGAGGTTTACAAGCGTTTGGGCAGCGTTGAGGTCTCCGATCAGCTCGAAGTTAGCGAATATCTACGTGACAATCTGCATTTTATCGATGCTCGGCGCATGGGTGTCTGGGGTTGGAGCTACGGCGGCTACACGGCTGCCCTCGCCTTAGCTGGACAGCAGTCGATCTTTCAATGCGGCATCAGCGTTTCACCGGTGACCAATTGGAAGCTATATGGTAAGTCTACTACTCTTCACACTCTATTTATTCATGTATAATCTGACTTCTCTCTGTTTTTTATTGACAGATTCCACCTATGCGGAGCGCTATCTGAGCTTCCCAAATGTGACCGACAACTACAAGGGCTACGAGGAGAGCGATCTATCCAAATACGTTGACAATCTGCGCGAGCGACAATTCCTGCTTGTGCACGGCACTGCGGACGACAACGTGCATGTCCAGCAATCCATGGTACTTGCCCGAGCTCTGACCAGCAAAGGTGTGCTCTACAAGCAACAAATCTATCCGGACGAGGGGCACAGTTTGGCGGGAGTGAAGCGCCATCTCTATCGTTCGATGACCGCTTTCTTTGAGGACTGCTTCAAGAAGCTGGTGAGTTCCCAATTGAGATCCTTGCAGCCAATCACTTTTGGCTCTGCTTTTTAAATATATATATATATACATATATATATTCTACCACTTTCCTACCATAACTCTCTATTTCTCCTGCTCTCCACCACTTCAACCACAATAATTACAAACTACCTTCAAACTCACGTCATCATTTCATTTCACATGATCGATTGTCATCGATCTCTCTCTCTCGCGCGTAGCTCGACCAACAACAGCAAAATCAAACCGATTCCATGGATTTCCTGGACTTTCATAGTTTCTATGGCGGTTAAACAATAAATCCTTTGCCTAGGTACAGTCGCCGTTGTTATCAATCGTCGTCGTTGTTATTTTTGTCGTAGACTTCTCTCTGTTTCAATGTCTCTTGTTGAGCGTTTTACGGGAACTACCTATAAATAAAAAAAAAAAGCAAAACATATACCTACAAAATTCAAAGATCAAAGTTATTATTTGGTTTGATTAAGTTTCTGCTATATGATTATGCTTAAATGGAGTTTCTATCATTTGTTTAAATCTTAAATCTATTATCAGCATGATCTATCGTTAGTTTTTACTTTCAAGCTATCAATGTCTGTTTTTGTTTTATGAATAAAATATTTTAGAAATCTAAAAAGTAAGCAATATAAATAAGATTCTTACATTTCCAAAGTTAAATAAGGACAAATATAAATTAATGCATACACTTAAAGAAAAAATTGTAATGTAACCAAGTAGATTGGCAATATCTATTGAAAATTTGAATATTAGTTCAAATTCTTTTCTTACAATTTATATGACAAGCTGATAAGGGCATGGCTCAGCCCTTAAAGTATATATATTGTAGATGAGGAGCAGCATACGCTTCGATTTAGGTCTATCCGTCTGTCCGGAACATATATTTACTCGATATTTTATTTATATTTTTTAATATAGATTATTTCAAATTAAATACTAATAAATAAAAGCTTTAGAATTTGGTGCCGTATTCCACCCTTGGTTCGGTTATTGAGATCGTCTCCCCAGTCTACAGGGTAGTTCCTAGTCGGTCAATTTCGACTATTACTTTCTTACTTGTTTTTTTCTTGAGTGTATGCACATATGACTTTTGTTTTTGAGTGCCGTTATCTTGTCTTTTTTGTCTTAGTTTCTCTTTTGCTATTTTCTTGCCGTTTGGTTTACAGTACGCAAGTTTTGCCTATTTCCACTTTCGTATTATTTTTTCGACTTGATTTTCGTGCATTTTTGATGCCACAAAAACAAATATGCTGGTTATTGTATATGTATGTGTATGTAAGTGTGCGTCTGTGTATGTGTGTGTGCGTGTTTATGTATGTCTGTATGCGTGCGAGTATTTGGGGCTTGTTCTTTATTGGAAGCATTTCAATGTGATTCTTATACTCTTTATTTTTTTTTCCTTGGGTGTAAACACACTTAGCTCACACACACATACACACACACACATACACACACACACATACACACACAGAGACACACACTTGCTATTTTACCTGAATGTTGCTTATGCTTTGATTGTGTCTTTAATTTACATAATATCTTTGCCCGTATCAGATGAACTCCAATTCAATTCGAAACTAACTCGTAAAATTTCATTTTCCATGTGAACGCGCCAACAGGTGCCGCCCGAGACGAAGGCTGGACTGGGTGGAGGCGGCGCCGAAATGCAACAGCAATAAAAAGCAACAACAACACGAGCGGCAGCAATAAAAATTTTTGATAACAGCAGCGCGAAGCATTAAACGAGAGCGAAACGTGCGAGAAAAACGTTTGCGTAAATTACATAAAATGTAATTTATAATAAAAACCACATACACACACACACACACAAACAACATGCCGACAAACACTTTGTTTCCAAGTTTATACGCGAAACTTTTCGCATATAAGACTCGTTCGAAGCGTTGCCAGATCTTGGCAATTGCAGATCATTCGATACATAAATGCAACTCTGTGCTGTTATTTCAGACTGCTAAGAGCTCACATGGAAATTAATAAGTTTTGTGGCGCACATAAACATTGAAATATACAGATTTGTAAACACACAGCCATCTTTTAGCAACAACAGCAACAGAGAAAGTGAATAGGCATTTTATTCAAAGTAATCAGCAATAAAAAATTTAAATAAATACCAAGTGAACGTGCAAAAGAAATAACCGAATGAAAAAAAATCAAAATGGTTGTGAAAACAAAACATACACATACACACGTACACGCACACGCACACGCACACACACACACTACAATAAATGTGTGCCATAAAAAACTTAAACGCGCAACATTCATAAATGCCGACAGACAGAGAGAGAGAGAGAGAACAACGCAGGAGTGCCGCATATTTCATTTTATTTATTGAATTTTTTATGCATTTGCTGCACAAATTTCCAATGAGATTTTGCCCGAAAATGAAATGAAACCAAATTCATAAATATATATATACATACATATGTATATATACATATTTATATAGTAGTGCAAAGGTCGCCTGCCAGGTGGCTCAACCAAATGTCAGCCGTGGGGGGTCACGGGCAGAATGTTGTGTAGGAAATTATGTTCATAAATCAATTTCGTAAACATTTGAAAAAGCAATTTAAATGACATTTTCTGATAACGGAGCATACCTAAAATGGTTTTCAAATGATGGCCACATAAATCTCACATAGAATTTATGAGCTGCAAGCATATTTTGCAGTTATTAAATTGTTGATTTTCCCAAAAAAAAAAGAAAAAAAAACTCAATTTGGTTTTCAGTTGAGTGCAATTGTTTTGAGATCGAGTCGGCAGACTTAACCACCTATTTATAGTCTGATATAATTGCTCATTGTATACAAATTGCTCAGAAAGCCCCAAGTGTTTGCTTCTGTTGGTCCCCCACACACAAATATTTGAAATCGTAAATTAAATGAAACGGCGTTAAAAAAGAACAGCAATAAATAAGTCATAGATAAATGGAATACGCCATACATTAACAAATGCGTTAAAAATTCAAATGAAATATGCCATAAATAAAAAAGAAAAAATAATAATAATAATAATAATTTTTGCTCTGTGCGTTTCACAAGCGCAGCGAGAAATCAATTTAATTGAATAGTGAATTAATTATTAAATGAAATGGCCAAATTGAATTATAATTTTTATTGAAATTAAGCAACAATACTGTTTGCATGTAAGTAGCGCAATAATATTATACACATTTAATATTTAACATTTAATACTTAATATTTAATAGTTATATTAATTCAGTTCATTGTTGATTGCAACAAACTTCGCACCGAAGGCAAGCATAAAAGTACATTTCTAAATGAGCGTAGTGAATATAGATTTAAAACGGAAACTCAATAGATTTAAGTCAAATACCAAAGTAAACATACTTAAAAGTAATCAAATTAAACCAAAAACCAAAAACCAAAACGAAAAGGTCAAAAATAGCTGCGATACACGTAAAAACAAAATTCGAATGCGACGCGCAGAAAAAAGTTGACAAAAAATACAAAAATTTTGTCAACAAACTAAATGACAACGCAACGCAATCCTGCTGCAAGTCCTGCGGACGGCCACTAAAAGATAGACATGTGTGCAAAAGGGATTAATTTAATTAGATTTTTATTTTAATTTTTTGTTTTTGTTTTTCTTTTGTTTGTGCGCCACAGCTCAGCTCAGCTCAGTTAATTAGCAGTTGCACAGTTGCGGCTGCTAATTATGATGGCGAAAATATGGTGCAGAGCCAGGTGAACAAAAATATATTTAACAACGCAATGCCAACTATTTATATACCCTTACTGAGGCATTAAAAATTATAATTTCTTTATAACTTGAACGTTTTATTTCAAACTATAATATAATTTATACTCGGACTGCATAGACCTAAACACAAACGAGGTGAGCAATAGATTCTACACTAATTAAATACAGAAAATATATTTATATAAAGAGGCTTTGTACCATCTATGAATTTCCAGCTTAGCTGCATAAGCATTAACGCTTACCCTAAGTGGGTTTATTACAATAATATTTTATTTATTTTATTTTTTGCAACTTCAGAGGCTTAACTAATAGTATGTTAAGTTTTTGATTTTTTTTTTTAAATTCAATGCAGCAAAATATATATATTTATTTTGTATTTTTTCAATTTGATTATATTTAATTAAAAAAAATAAAAATCAATTACCTTTTTTTAATCATCCCTAATTTTTCTCTGTTCCAAGAATTACTTGTTATTCCGTATTTTCTACGCATATATTTCATATTTTGTTAATAAAATCTAATATGAGTAAATATTTTTAATACTTATAATTTGGTTACATTAAAAATTTCGTTAAAGAATATATAGTTTTGTTAAATTAATCTCAATACTATAATTTTCTATAAATTTCACAAATATTTTTCAACCTTTCTAATGTTTGCCAATTCTAAAATATTTCTATATACAAAACTGTACGAAAAATGTTAGTTCATTCTTTTTAGATTTCATCTCATTCTTAAATTTAACACAAAAAATACTTTGTGATGGAAACATCTGTGCCCCAACTCAGTTATATACCCCTTATGATTACAAAATGGAATGAAAAAGTTAGTTAGTTATTTTTTTCGTTAGTTTCTATATCAACTTTAATTTTGCGCCTTTTTCCGCAACTAATTTTGCGTCCGCGAAAACATGCTACAGAAAAAGCTACAGTTGAGTGCGTCGCTTATATGTGTGTTGGGTGTGTCTGTGTGTGTGCGTGTGTGTGTTGAAGCTTTACAAGGCCAGCATAAATTTATATATGGCTGACACCTAATGTGCGGCTTAGTTGGTTTTTTTAGATTTTACTTTTGCCCCAACTTTTGCCTGTTTTGCCCGGCGCAATTAACATGTGCCCCCACACACTCACACTCACACACACACACACAGACGCACGCATACACCTGGACAGTTACGCCCAGAGGCGTGGACGTTTGCGTGGGCTTTTGAAAAGGTCGTCACAGCTGTGGGCAGCATAAAAAGGGCAGCTGCCTTTGAAACATGGCTCGTCTCTATGTTTGTTGACACAAAAAGGTGTTTGCTTAAAGTAGATGACAAAACAAGTAAGAAAGCTCTAGTCGGCGGTACCCGACTAGGAGATCCCCTGAACCCTGCGAAGAGCCGATACTCCAAACATTCTATGCTTATTTAACATATACATGTATACAAGCAATACATGCACACACACATACACACATACACATACGCATAAGCACGCGCTCTGCTGACTGCGCAGTTAGCGCAGCGACAGAGCGTGGGCTGCGCTCATAGGCTTTTCTATGGGAAATTAAATGTTTAATAACTTCTTTTGTAGTTGGACGTTCTTAATCAAACTTTCAGAGCGTGATTCTGTCATTTATATGTGTATATTTGCCAAAGCACAAGTGTCTAGTATTTGAAATACGGATTTTACAAGTTTGGGGGGAAAGGGAAGGAAAGGGGGGTGGTATCAAAAATTTGACAAAAATCAAAATTGTATAAACTCTACATTATACTGAATACAAAATTTGGAGACTCTAGCTCTAAAGATGCGGGAGATATAAATTTATAGCTGCGTTTAGATAACGTTTTAAATCGATAACATTAAAACGATAAAAGTTATCGAATTTTTGAAACAAACTCGATCTGCGCGTGCTATACACGGACCTACATAAAAAATTTCAAGTCTCTAGCTCTTATAGATTCTGAGATCGACGCGTTCAAACATACGGACAGACGGACAGACGGACAGACGGACAGACGGACAGACGGACAGACGGACGGACGGACGGACGGACAGACGGACAGGGCTAAATCAACTCAGCTCGTCGCCCTGATCAAGAATATATATACTTTATGGGGTCTGCCACGCCTCCTTCTGCCTGTTACATACATTTTAACAAAACCATTATACCCTGATTTCCCATTTTCAATGGGTTCAGGGTATAAAAAGTGAGCGAAACGGAGGCAAGAGGCTGGACAGTTGGGACGCCGAAATATGCACATACAGGTGGTCCGCACGGTACTGTGGGTGATCTGAGTCCTTTAGAGGTCAAAAAAGTAATTATTTCTGGTAAACTTTAGAGTTGGACAGTTGAAAGGCCGCAGTGCACAGAACTCACACACAGGCAGATGTTCCGTATGTACGATGGGAAATTAAGTACTTAATATGTATAGTATAAACAAAATGTTTTTCTCTTTACTTCGCTTTCGAAGCTGGACATTTGAGAGGATGGCACACGCATTCAAAAGCCAAAAAGGTCTTCTACAATAATCAAAAATATATAGTTCAAATCTTAAGTTAGAGGTCCATATTTTCAGTTTTATGAGTAACAATTTTTGCCAGAAGCATTTCATTAAGTGCCCACCGTATACATTGCTCTAGTCTCGTGAATAGAAATATTTTGTGTGCGCATTCATGTATTTTACACTTTTATATATTATTTTGTTCTTTTTTATTTAATTCTTTTACTTTATCAAAATTAATTTTTGTCAGTAATATTTGGTTAATTGCCCACAGTGCTCACTTTGCTCTGCTCTTATGGCTAATCTAGCCTTGGGACATGGCAGAACTGCAATTGCCTCGCGATGTCATTTGGCTGCGCGCTCAAATGTATGCTATAGAAATTTAAATTGCTCTACCGTTTTTAAACGCTTTCTATGTAGTGTACTAAGGACCAATTACCAAAAGAATTCTTAAAATACGAGTATTAAACAAATATAAAAAAAAATATATATATAGAGAAAAGCGTAGTGGACAAATTACAATTTCACGATTTGCAATATATATATATTTATATATACATATATATGTATATGAAACGTATATAATATGGATAAATATATATATATTGGATATTGACTTAAATACAATTTAGTAATTATACAAAATTTATATATGCATATGCATAAAATATATATATATACGATTCGTAGTCTAGTTCGTTTAGTGGATCAAACGTTGGCATTATTCGAGTTTAAAATCATAGTAAATATATATATATATACAAAAAAAAAACTAAGTGAAACCCATTTTATAAGCTTAAGAAAAAATTAATTAGATTGTTAGCTCAACGGTATGTAAAATATATAATAATAACTGTAATATATATGCGCTCTATATAACTATAAACAGAAAATAACTATACTTTGATATATGATAAATATATTTTATAAACAACTTTTACTCTTAAACAATAACATTTTAATACTCTGTCTTCAGCCTTAAAAATGAAAAGAAAAACCAAAAACAAAAAACCAAAAAATGAGAGTTACCTAAAAAGATAAAGAAACTCTATCTGTGGAGTCTCAGATCGTTTCAATCTAAGCCTAAGTATAAACCAACGAAAATAAAGAACTATGCACTTGTTAGTTATGTTTAATGTAAATAAGCTTTAAAACGGTTACTTAACTTGAATTTTTTTTGTTATTAGAAAATTTAGCGAACAAAAAAACAAAACCTACTTATGTGATCCAACAATTTCTTCTCTTCCATGAAGCTAAAAAAAAAAAAACCAAGAAAATATAAAAGCAAAACAATTAACTAAATTAATATAAATTTAAACTAATTATGTAATACATTGACTTAATTAGCTGAGATGTTCAATAATTTCGCCAGGCATTTAGCAAAATTAAAAAGAAATTAAATTACCAAAAAATATATATACATACAATAAACCAAAGCATGAAAACCAAGTAAAAGCAATGAGATTTTATTATACCAAGAATTTTCGTCCTTCATTTCAGATTAATTATAAAGTTAAGTTAAGTTGTGTGCGAAGTTCTTAGATTAAGGATTTTTTCAGTTTAGTTGCGCATATGTTAAGCAAATCGAATTGGTTACAAATTTGATTAAGTTTTCTAATATTTTATGACCCATTTCAGTTTTCAGGAAATTATAGTAAAAGGCAGAAGAAGGCATGGTAGGCCACATTAAGGGTATATATTCTTGAGCAGGATTATGAATTAAGTCGATATTGCTGTGCCCATCTGTTCTGTTCGTATGACCGTAAGCTTCAAAATCAAGAGATTTCGGATTTTGGACACTTTACACCAAGCTTGAAAAAAAAAAATTTCTGCTTTAGTAAATACACAGGATTCGGTATCATTACTCTGCTCTGAAAATAATTTAATAATAAGTTCATCTAGAACAAAAAAAAATAATTCAAGAATTAATTTTAGGGTATCTCTTAGTCGGGCACTTCTGACTTGAATACTCTTATTTGTTTTGTCACTTAACTGTACTTAAGAAACACATTTTGTCGCATAAGACAACTTGCTTTTCCGAAGGGCACTTCCAAATTTTCTCAAGTGAAACTTAATTTTTATACTCATTCACAAAGTGAAATGAGTATATTGGTTTTGTGCAATGTCCGTCACGCTGTCCGTCCGTCTGTCCGTATGAACGCAAACCATTTGTACAGTTTTGAAGCTAGAGAGTTGAAATTTGGAATATATACTCGTGTATACCCTCGAATTATAAAGTGTCAAGATTTTCCCGATACGCCTACTAGGGGCGTGGCAAATCGGATCTGACTATATAGTGATTTTTCAAATTCTGTAATATTTTGAGCACTATTGATGCTAGAGACTTGAAACTTGGTATATATACTCGGGTTGACAACCCAAGTTGGAAAAGATAGAAGCTTCAAAATTAGATGGTAAGTTACTGGTGAGCTCCTCTATCGATGCGCCAAAAATAATTTTTACGCCCCTTATGGGGTATGCCCGGCTAAAAAATACCCTGTAATTTTCGCATTTTTTGAGTGTAAGCATCCAAATTTCACACTTACGTTACCCTTCAAGAACTGGCCAAAAATTATATGTCTACGCCTACTGGGGGCGTGGCAAATCGGGAAAAACTATACGTTTTTCCGATTCTCAGTGAGAAAATCAGAATTATATACAGATATTACTGCTGATCTGCTCTATTGATTTCCAAAAAATTATATATGTACAAACCAATTGTGGGCGTGGCAATGGGCGTGATCTGTGGGGGTGTGAATGAGTATCCCGCAGTCGGTAGCGCCCGACTGCAACGTTCTTACTTGTTTGTAATAAGTATACGAATCCTGTAAGAGAGTAAAAAGATAATTACCCTTTTACATTTGTTGAATTCAAGATTTGAATTGATTTATCCTATAAACCTATCGTGGGAATCTTAAAACTACTTCCAGTCATTGGAAGGGTCCTTATTGTCATACACACATATGCACACATGTTTACACGTCTGTCCCTTTGTGATATTTTGAGCCGACCTCAAGGCTTATCTTACGTTCTTATCAACGGAAACGATTTGCTTGCTATTACTAAGTGTTGACATATCTATTCTTTGAGTTATGTATTTTAGATAACGCACAGATTATCGGATATTACCTAAACAAGTGCTCATGCTTGAACAAATCCTAAATTTTAGCTTGAGAATTGTTGATCAGAGGACGAACTAAATAAGTTCGTTCTGGTTTAACTTTTCTAGGTGAGAGCTTAAAAGCTTATCCTGACTGGACTTTTAGGTTTTTCACAATTCGGGAAAAAGTTCTACACTTACTTAGATAAGAAAAACAAGCTTTTTCAGGTAGATCATCGTAAACGTCTTCTACATATATATGGAGTGATATTTGGGGCAGTTTAAAATTAAAAGTCACGAAGATTCTTAGATCGACAATTGATGAAATCTTTTTCAGATGACCTGCGAAACTTCGTGTTACGAATAGACTCCGAAACTTGTAATAAATTTAGTTTGTTTTTGAATCGTCAACAAGTACTCAGCAGTCGTAACAATATTACTTGTTATACTAAAGATTATAAACCTAGTTCCGTCACTCACATTTGACATGACATAGAATAATAACAGTACTTAAAGGATTTCATTGTGAAACGATTGAGCATACGCAAATACAGTTGAAATGTAATTAAAATTTATGATTCATAACTCGATTAGTCAGACTTATATTTTTTTGCAGAATTTATAGTTTCCCTTCCTTATTTATTCATGGTTAGGGAACTTTTCAGCTTAAGGTAGATGCATTCTTGCCTTACTTAGCGCAATACAATTTAGTTTGCAGGCTTAGTTTGGCTTAGTATACTAATAAATCATATTCCCACCTCTGAGGACCAAATTAGAAATGAAATATGGCGGCCGACGTTCCAGAAAGTGTGCCATTCAATTTGCAATGCCAGCATGTCTGCCAAAATCGAATACCATGAAAAACCCCAACGACTGCAAAATCTGCATAAAACATGTTACCAATTGCAGTCCAAAGCTGACCGCGCTCCCAGCCGTCCTGCCTCCTGTCCTCCTGTCCGCCTCTCTCTTCATGGCCAACGAGGCGGCACGCAAATGGCCACAAAATGTTTGCCTGGCATGCAAGGCACCTCCAGCCCTCCCCCGCTGCCTCTTCTCTACCATGAACCAGAGACGTTGCTGGAGAGGGGCCTACAGTAGACCAAACTTTTGACTTAATTGGCCAATTGTTTCGGCTGGCTCACACAAAAAAAAAAGTGTTGCATATTTCAGAGCGCAAGGCGTCTCAAATTTTTGAATAGTAATCATTTCATAATATTAGGCAACTGCCCATCGTTTAGTGGGGCGTTCTACAGCTAATTGCCAAATCAATGAAACACACCTTCTTTTTGGGGGCGTTTGCGAATGCATACACCTGACCAAGTCCAGTGCCAGCAATTAGACGTCAAACTGTCGGCCACTTAAGTGAGGGCAAAACAGGCGAAGGCACTCAACTAACTTTAAGAACAAGCAGAAAACCTTGAAGGCGTATAATGGACTCCTTGGGAACTAATTGAATCGGTTGCTTATTAAATTTAATTTACTATCTTACTCCGGATAAACGAGGTAAATTAAGGTAAATTGATCTGAAAATCTGCTTTAGATAAATAGATAAAACCATAAAGAAAAAATATATTTATTTAAATAAAAATATAACTACTTTTAGTTGGGTTGAATACTACTCTCAACTGCTTTAAACATATAAATTAAATTTAATATAGAACTATTCCTAGTCAGCTTAAGTCCCGTCATCGGAGTTTCTTAATCTCTGACCCAGTGCAAAAGACCCATGTTAAACCTAATCCGTAAAGTAACTTAACACGAGATTTCCGTATCTTAATTTATGCCATAGATGTTAATTAAGTCTTGTACTTTTACAAGATTTAATTTATTTTATAGTGATTTCTTAAGGTTTTTAGCACACGCAAGTTTTTTAATTTATTTAAAAAAAAAAAAAAACAATGAATTGTTGCAAAACGTGTACACGACTTGAAAATGGAGCTGCCCCGCCTGTTGCCCGCTTTATTATGCAGCTAATCGTGCTGTGGTAAATTCAAAACTTTATAGGTAAGAATGTAGCAAACGGGCGCTATCGACTGCTTAATACTCGTTTACGGACTAAAACAGTTGAAAATTTTTGGTTAATCTTATGAGGGAGTCTGCAGTAACTTAACTGTCGAATTTTGGAGCTCTTGCTGTAAAAGTTTGGAATATATCGTTTTTTCTGCTTTGCAACTGCCCCAAGAGGCAAATATCTAAAATTTGTAAATCAATAGAGGAAGTCAACAGTATCTTTTGAGTTTTAAACTTTTGAGTTTTAAACTGTACAATTGTAGAAGATAACATTTTTCTCGATTTATCATGTACCCAGTAGACGTCGCTGTATAATTTTTCGGCAACCTCCAGAAGGGATCTAATGAAATATAAGTGTAAAATTTGGCTAAGACTCCAAAACAGCGAAATATACAGATAATTTTCGATTTACAGTAGCATCTTTATAGAAGATCTAGGTTGTTCCGATACCAGCCAGATTTAACTTCATGTTAGGCTTCAACCGCATTGTAACTTGGGCTTTCGAATTTGCCTGCTTAATTTATGCAATGCTTGAAATTCAAATCTACAATTTCAGCTCTCAATTTGGTGACTCGTTTAGTTTTGGTTATAATTCAGAGCACACAAGCTATATTTGGCATTGTGGCCTAATGCCAATCAATGCGCGGTTCTTGCCCCGCTGTAAAGAGGTCAGGGAAGGGGCTCCTCGCATAGTTAACATTAGGCCAAATTTTTTGCTGCTGGTTTAATGCTTTGTATAAAGACGGTCAGGAACATATACATCGTATATAAATAATTTACATTTCGCATGGTCACGCACAAATCATATGAGGGGGGAGCCGCACAGACAAAAACTGACAAAGCGGAGTCTGACGCCGAGCCACTGCCCCCGCCCTGTTTCGTGATTGGGTCTGGGCAGCGGAAGGTTTGGGCTTGGGTTCGGGTCTGGCACTGCATGATGCGTACAAAAGTGACAGTTAAACATGGAAACACACTCAAAATGTTAATTGATATGCAAGGCATAGAGGGGCGTGGCGTGGAGGCAGGCGTCGCAACGCGTCGGGGCATACAATAAAAGTTTTGTTGCCTTTTTTTGGGGGGGCAATGAAACTGTTGGTCATGACAGTGAAATTCTCCTTCACTGCTATTGATGCCGTTTCTCGACATCCATTTTTGATCAATATGTTCTATATATAAACCTTAAAGTCGATGGGCTATGAAGATGTCACAAGCAAAAGTTCAGCGAAGGTATTTGTATGATTTATTGGCGTCGTTTGAATTGTGGCAAACTCAATTTAGTGATAAACAAATAGTTCAACATAAAGAAATAAATTAAATTAATAATTATTTTTAAATAATATATAATAATAATAATATAAAATATTAATATTATTATTTTAGTATATCACTGACTAACATTTGTTCCTTTAAATTCGTGTTCAAATCAGAATAATTGCAAAAACTTAGTTCTTATTTAATTTTTCACTAATTTTATTTTTTCAATTAAGATTTCTGTTATTATTAATTTTTTTTATTTATCTAATAATATGGTATTCCCAATAATAAGAAGTTTATTAAAAGTTGAAAGACTTGTAATAACAATAATAATTAAATTAGTTATTGATTAATTAGACATTGATTTAAAATTATTCAAATAAAATAGTAAAATTCTAATTAATATTTTAGTTTAAAGACAGTTTACTTTTTCTCAAGCAAACGGTCACCCTGCACACGAGCAGCAAGCAGTTAACCACAACAGCTGTTTCTTATTCAACTGCTTGCTAGTCGTATCAATTCATTAGGAATTACAGATTTTTCCTCTTACAAGTAAACGGTCACACTGTAAGCAAACAGCAGGCACTTATTTGTAACAGCTGTTATCTTGTTGTTCCATTGGTGTTCAGGTGTTTTGCCCTCTCTTCTCGCATGATCAATGAGAATGAACATCGATGAGCTGAATGACGACTGCCTCTGCATTATCTTGGAGTACCTGCCGCTGCCCGATCAAATCGCCATGGCGCGCAGCTCGCTGCGCTACGAGCAGCTGCTGGGCGAGATTGTGTGGAGGAAAGCGCGTTATCGCGAGGTCTCCGTATCGGACGATATGCTGAAGCCACTAAACAAAGAGGATTACATGTTCTTCTTCGAGGTGACGAGCGCCCACATGGAGAAGCTGTACATCTGGAATGTGCACGAAAAGGCCTTCGATTCGTATCTGGGGCGGCATCTGCTGCGACCCGAGCTCGCATTCTACCTGTGCCTGAAGCTCACAAATCTGCGCGAGCTGTGCGTCACGGACGACTACATGAACAACAGCATGATACAAATCGTGAGCAAGAGTTGTCCCCATCTGCACAGCCTGAGTGTATCGAGCGCCTACATAACAGGCCAGTTTATGGTCGACCTGCACAACCTGAAGACGCTCGTGGCGCGGGAGTGCTCCATCGAGGCATCGCACCTGGCGGAGCTGCTTACGCAGCTGCAGTTGACCACACTGGACGTCACCGCCAATAGATACAATATAGAGCAAACCATACTGCAAGCACCAGCAGCTAAGCTGTTACGTTTGCAGCGCTTGGGCATATCGGATGCCGAAGACTTCGGCTTTCGCATCGGCGAACAGCTGCCGGCGCTCAAGGAACTCGTCGTCAGCTATCATGGCGTTAAGGCGGAAGATCTGCGAGACATGCTGGACGCCACACGGCAATTGGTTGAGTCCTCCGACGCCAAATTTCCAAAGCGCCTGCAATCGATCATGTGCAATGTGGTCGATGTGGAAGTGGCTCTGGAGCAGATCACAGGACTGGAGACTCGAAATCCACGTGCTTCGCCCCAATTTTGTGAGCTTTTAAAAATCATTTACAAATGCAAATAGGGCATAGAATGTTTCTACTTTGAAGTTATTTTTAAAGCCTTGCGATTAGATATTCTAATTTTGGCAACGTGCACGACATGCACGCAAGTACAGTGCGGACTCGCTTGAGTGAACCTTATCTGGTTACAGCGATCTGTCCTGACTTATCAGAGATTTTACAAAAAGACAACTAAACATACATTCAACGAAACTTTTCCAAATTTTCCTTAAGTACTTAAAACATTTCTGTTCCCATCGTTTGACGATTCCCTTGAGATTACAAGTTCAAGTGCAATTATACATATACTAAAGTTAAAAGTGTTCCTCGCGAAGGAATTTAATTATAAAACGAAATGACAAAGAGGCATGATAAATATTTTAATAATCTTTTAACAAATCCTTAAATTGTTATTTATGACTTAGAAATAAGCTATTCAAAGAAAGTTGTTAATTTCTCCAAAAATCGTGTTCTTTCATTAAGGTTTTAGCTTAGTATTTAAGAGTTTGTTTCCATTTTTATACCCTGAACCCCATTGAAAATGGGAAATGGTTTTGTTAAAATGTCGGGGTCGGGGAAAACCCCACAGTGTATATATTCTTAAACAGGCCGACAAGCTGAGTATTGATGTAGCCATATAACCACAAAAACTAGGCTCTTCAAATTTTAATTCTATATTCCTGTAAACTATACGCAGTATGATTTTCTCTCTATACATAGTTCGAATTTTGTGCCTATCGCTATCTATATCTATCTTTAATAACTGAAATCAAAAGATTTATCAATTATTAAATCAACAAATTGTTGGAAGGCTTGCTTCAGATGTTAACAGTTTTTATACTCGTTCATTAACTGAAAAGAGTATATTGATTTTGACACTTAAGTAACTTACTACGAACTCGCTTTTTGGATAGAGCAAAGTTCTATATCGACGACTACTGCTGGCTTAGAAAATTGAAAAAAAAAAACAACTATATATTCTGGAATTTTATAGCTAATATGATTAAATTACGCAGGTTGATCATCGCTTCCACAGATAGACTTATAAATAATATGATTTTCCCATTGAGGCATGGCAAATCAGAAAATATTAATCTTTGAATACACTGAATTGTTTTTCGATCGTGAACAAGTATTATGGAGTCAGGTGCGCCCGACGTTTTTTTTTTTTTCATCGTTCCACTTTTATAGAATATTTTTTTAGTACCAGTTTCCAATTCCAAGTCCGCGCAATTTCAAACCCTTATTTATATTTTTCCTGTTGCCTTCTTATTGCTACTTATTTTTATGGTCCATATCTTAAATCTATTGCTATATCAATATCTATCTATAGCTCAATAATTTCTCTTAGTTCTATATTTAAAAGCTATTCTACCGTGGTTACTGGCGATGCTTGGATTACATTAGAAATTAAAGAATATTTTTTTAAAAATTTATTTCCCTATTAAATGAGTTCTCTTAGTTTAGTTGTAAGGTATTTGATCTTCGTAACGCTGAAGATATTTCGTTTATTTTGTACGTATAGTTTACAGTCAAAGATTAATTTATAAAAATTAGTTAGTTTGTTTAATAATATCCATTCGTTATTTGGGTTAGTGACATTTGAATGAAAGAAAATGTTCTTCACTTGCTGAAGTGGAACGAAATTTCAAAGTTGTATGATTAGCGGGCTCAAATAGGAGAACATTACGCCGGAGAAAATGCCCGTAACAAGGACGGCAGCGGCAAACATGCCGGCGGTTATCTGATATTTGGCATGAACCGTGCCTGGAGCATACATCATGCCCAAAGAACTCAAATAGCCGGAGCTATAGGACATGATTATCGCAATCAACCAATATACCCATTCATTTGTTATATAAACAGGCAGAGTTCTAACAATATCCTTGGGTGCATAGTTGCAGAACAGCAGAAGGGGTATAAAAACAACTCGTAGCACCACTGGTACCACTAGGTACTTGGGCTTGGGCCACTGTATCCAAGAGGTGGTCAAGCTGCCCAGCATGGCAAACACATTGAAGGTGAGGAAACAGGTGACCAGCGTGAAGTATTTGCTGCCTATGATGAAATCATCGGAGCCCTTGATGTCCGAGTGGACAGCGGGAAAAACGGACAGCGTTACAAAGAAGGTGAAGAATACGTTAAAAAGCTGTGGCGAAGCCTTCTTAAATATTTGCCAATAAGGAACATTTAATTGAGATCTCGAGTCCGATTTCTTTTCGTTGTTTAACATTTCGTAATGCCGGTAGAATTTTGTCAAAGGCAGCGCAAAATAGGTGTCAAAACAGAAAAGTAAAATCAAAATTGCAGTTACAAAATAGTATATAGCCGATGTACGCATCGAACTGAAGAACGTGGCGCACAGCATTGACATGATTGTGGCAAAGCAGCCGCTAATATTTGATCCCAGCACAACTGCGCCCGTATACTTGGGCGGCAGAGCTGCAACAAGTCCGTAAATGGTGCTCTGGTAAATTCCATTACACTGCAAGAAGAACGAAAACAAATTGCAAATTAGTTCATTGAAAAAACAAATCAAAATTGTCTACACAAGGAATATATAGATCGAGAGAGAAAGAGATTTAGCAAAAATATATACACGTATTTGTTTACATCTTCAGCTGCCGAATGAGGAGTGTGCCGCAGTGCTTAACACAAACAAATTAATGCAACAGGTGATCACGAGGTCAAGTTCGCATTTACTCGTATCCGTTATTTCGTGCGCTATTTCTGTATATAATTGATTTTGTTGAAATCAGCTGTGTGGGTTTCATTGAGTAAGCAAAATGCAGCAAAGCATTTTAAGAGTATTTATTGCATTGTTTCGATGCTGAATACGGAAGTTTGAAAACTAGCTAAAAAGTTTGTCACTGTGCCTATAAACTACATATATATTATTGATAAGCATCAACAGATGAGTTGATCTCTCAACTGTCCGTATGTAGACCCTATAATAGGTACAGAACTGAAATTTTTAACGTAGATCTGTTAAGTGCACACGCTTATCTATGTAGTTAAATAATCAGTAACCTTTCCGCTTTCAATAAAACCGATTACAACCGTTAAACATATATCTGTGTGTAACTATATACAAGATATGAAATAGATTTCAAAAACGCTGATCGACGGGAGTTTACGTTATCTCTTGACACTTGTTAAACTCAACCCATTGCTAAAATTCGATATTAATAAATATTTTCGCTTGATTTTTAAAGCATAACTTGAAGTCCATATACACTTGATGTAACAAATTTCATACCTACATGTGTAGGTAGAGTATCTGATCAGGAATACTGGGATATATCCATATTAAATTGCCCTTAAATTGACATTGAACAAACTTATTTCAAGCAGCAGAGACTTGAGCTTTGGAATATAAACATTATTTCATGTCCTAAGTAGTCTCTAAATAGGTCATTAAGGTAACTCAATAACTAGTTTTCCATACTTGGGAATTGAACACCTGCGTTTGGCTGAGTGTTTGGTGTCTACATATATACAAGAACCATAGAAGGGTTGGATGAGCAACGCTGTCCAAGCTACGTGCTATCCCCTAAGCGGGCGCTCTCAACTAGAGACTTGACTTCCACTATATAATTCAACTGATTTAAAAGTGAAAAGCCAGCGCTATGCTATACCGACGAGACAGTAGGATATTATATAGTATACCCTACGGGACTTAAAAGTTTAACTTCTGTAAGTTATACATATTTTAGTAAAAAAGTTCTCAATATATCAATACAACAACTACTTACCATGTTTATAAGCACAATTGAGCTCATAGTCGCCCAAAAAAATATGCCAGGCCACTAAAAATAGATATAGACAAACAAAGCTATTTAAGGAATTGTTCTACATATATATATATATATATATATATATAGTGTGTAAACCACGTGCGTACCTCGAATGAATCCAGCATGGCAAGTATTACGGTTATTATGAGGATAACGATTTCGAACAGAATGCTATAGACAATGCGAGTGGTCAGATCGCCACCGAAATTAATGAAGATATTTATCCAATTGAAGAGCACATTGGGAATCTGCGAGGCGAAGCCCATGTTCTGCATGAAGTTACCGCGATAGTTGACCTCAGTCTTAACCGTGTAGTTCTCGCCCAGCTTGAAGTCCTCGAAATAGGACTTCGCCGTTATGAACATGTTCCAGGGCATCAGCGTGCCCAATCCGTGCAGTATGAAGATGAAGAAAACCAGCTTGTATTTGTCAGGTGGAGGCGGCAGATGCGAGACAATCTTCGACACTATCGAGCCTTTGCCCTTCGGATCCGTTTTCATCTGTGACTCCCATGAGGGATTGAGGGTCACCGGCTGTTTGCCGCTGATGAAAGGCGAGTCTTCGCCTTTTCCGGTTACCATTTTGTTTTGTTTATTTTTTGTCTCTTTTCCTTATGGTTGATTGGTTCGAAACTCAGGCGCGGCTCCAATTAACTGTTAATTAGCAGTCCGCTGGGTTGACAACAGGTTATACGAGTACTCCACCGACGAAAGTCCAGGGCCTGTTACGTCTGCCTCTGATGTAAGGCAAGAAAAGGCACTTCTTAGCTGATAGATTAAAATTGAAGGCGATTATTTATGAAATCTCTGTCAAAAGATTACACTTATTTATAAACGCATGTTGATAATCGCGTGGCTGGCCCAACAAAGATAACTCGTATTACGTGCTGGCGTTGCCACCTTTTCTCGCACCGTCGATAACTGACGGTGGATTCAAAATGTTAGTCTTGGCCAAATAAAAACACAAATAAGTCCAAGTTAGGTTGTATTTCACTTAGTTTTTTTAATAGCATTTCACATTATCATAATACTAGGTGTATTCGACGAATACTAGAGTTATTGTTAAGGTAGTTAAAAAAAAGTTTAAGTTATTATGATATTGGTTTAATATAACTCAATTTATTTTTATTAGAATGACAACAAACTAAAAGCAGATTTAACTAGTTTTACATTAATTAAAAATCCATGGAACTGTAATTGATCAGAAACAAAATCCACAAAGGAGTACCCTCATTTGAAAATTTAGGCCACTTAAGCCCTAGCTTTAATCGAACTATTAGACACTGGTTCATATTCGATTCATTGCTATCGATAACTACTGCGGCACTTTTTTGTAATAAGCAGCGTGCTTACCTGTTGTGTTTGCATTTATTAAATAGATTTAGCCACAATGGCAATAATTCAGTTGGGCGATTATATTGTCATACAGAGGCAAAAGTATACGAAACTGCAAAAATTTGGAAGTCTCGATGCGACAGCCACCTTAGGCAAGGAGCATTTGGAGCTGAAATCTCTGCTGGATCAGCCATACGGCTCGACTTTCAAGATGTGCGTAAAGGAGTCCAAGGCGGGCAAACGTGGCGCTCAACGACAGCACAGCCTTGAGCTGTGCAGCGAAAACGAGTTGCGAAGTATTAGAGACGTGCTCAATATCTCGAGCAGTGGAGCCGACAATCGGGATATTAGTGACAATGGCGAGGCACAAGCGCTAAAATCTTCGGTAAGTGGATCAGATAGCTCAAATGAAGTGTAGATCCTTTTAAATTGGCTTTTACTTTCGCAGGACATCGAGCAGATGCGTGAGGCGTGCAGCGAGTCAAGCAAAATCATTGAGAAGCTAGTGGAAAACTCAAAAACGTTTCACACCCGCACCGAATACTCGCAGGACAAATATCTCCTGAAGAAGGAGAAAAAGTATTTTGAGTTCGTGCAAATTCGTCAGCCCACCATACGGCTCATGGTCGACATATTCCATCGGCAGGATGCGGATAAAATAATGGGCATACGTGTGGACACGCTCTCACAAATCATATCCTATTCGGGCGTATCCGGCTTCGGCAGCTATCTGTTGTACGAGAGCGGCACGAATGGTCTCCTCCCAGCAGCCATGCTCAACTCCATGGGCGCTGGCACAGAGGCCACACTGGTCCATATGCACCCTGGCAATGTGCCGCAGAAGCAGGCAATTCTTGCGCTCAAATTGCCCCTCGAACAGCAGCAGCGTTGCATCTCTGTGAATTTGTATTCGGTTCTGCGTGAGTTCTATCAAGGCGACAAGCCAGAAGCAGCGGAGTCCACGGAGGAGGCAGTGGAGGCTGAGGTGAATGCAGAAGATCAAAGCGAAAATACTGAGCCCAGCAGCAAAAAAGTTAAATTGGATAAGTCGCCCAACGGTAAGCAATCCTTTTCTGGCAAATTGACAAATCTTCCATCAAAAAGCATCTACTTTAACCGAAAGCCCGACTTTCCCCTATAGTTTTAAGCAATCTATCTACCAATCGCTGCTGCTGTATAGCTGACTATGAGATCTTCAATCAAACAGAGTCTTTTGCTTTTTTAATCGAATGCCTTTTGTTCTCTTAAAGCTGTAAGCTATCTAACTGACCAACTGAATGATTCCCTTTACTTAAATGAATGTCTCCTCTCTCTCTCTCTCTTTCTTTCTCTTCTAAAGCAAGTAAAGGACCTCAGCGCTGGCAGCTAGAGAATAAACGCGCTGCCGCTTTGATGAATGACAAATTCGATAGTCTAGTAATGGCTGCGAAGGAACATCCTTCGAGTATATTGCAAGCATTGTTGCCACTGGTAAAACCCTCGCGACCCATTGTCATCTTTGGCACGTGCAAGGAGCTGCTGCAAGAAACGTACATGGAGTTAAAGGCAACGGGGAAAGTAACGAATTTACATCTAACCTCCAACTGGATGCGCACGTATCAAATACTGCCCAATCGCACCCATCCGGAGGTCAACATGAGCGGTAACAGTGGCTATCTCTTGACGGGTTACACGTTGAAATCGCAGGAGAATGCATGAGAGGGATTACTGAAGAGAATGAAAGAGCTGGAGAGAGGATAGATGGATGGATAGATCCAGTGTATAACTAGTTAAGTAGTTAGTAAACAAATCGCAGTCTTTAAATTATAGAGTTTTCCTTAGGTAAATGAATATCTAAAAGAATACTTTGCTTAAGTCACAAAAAGAATTGTACAGTAGACCAAAAAGGTCATGTCTTAGCTGAAATCAATCAATCTTATACCCGAAAACATTTTTTAAAGTAAACCCATTAAATATTTAACTTTAAGGACAAAAAATATGATTGTACATTCAAAAAAGATAGAGATAATCCCAATAAAACTTAAACATTTTCACGCTATTTGTGGCTTTCTTGTTGTTTACAAACATAACAAGCAAGAACTCTCTAGTCGGGGTGTCCGACTAGGAGATGCCCTGCATCGCTTCTGCCAACAACATCATTTCCCTGCTAGAAAACTCGAAACTAAAGTAACAGCTGATAGTTCAAGCACAATTCAATCGCAATTTCGATTCTTAGAACAGACAAGAATGAATTAGGAGAATGGTGAGAATTTGCTTGAAGACGAGTTATGAAAATACTCTAAGCAGTTTTTCGCTTTACTTTCCCGCTAAATTCAGCTTTTTCTTCTGTTAAAAAAATGGCAGCACTAATGCACATATGTATATACAGTGAGTGTCATTGTTAATTGTACAGAAGCTTTTACATATCCATTTGTGGATTAATTTCTGATCTAATAGATGTTTAATTACAAATGATGGTATTCAACAATTATATTATAGCACTAAACATACATACATATGGTTAGTGATTATAGGTTACATTTATATAACTTTCCAAATAAGAACGAAAATTGCCTCTTTTTTCTACAAATCTGGTATTTCTCTAAAAAAATAAGGTGGCATTACTCAAAATCAGCTGTGTATCAGTACAGCTGATAACGTGCTTTATAGGGGACTCCCAGGAATTTTTAAGGAAGGGGAAAACCTAAGATTTCCACAGGAGTTGTTTTTCAAGATTTTTTGAGGATTTTAATGTTGTTTAAAATTAGAATTTGAAAAATATGAAGCAAATATCTCCTGAACAGCGAAAAATGGTGACAAAGTTAAAATTCCAAACTAAATAGTATGATTAAGTATTATTAGTTTCCCAGCAATCCACATCAATTTATCTGCCGCTTTCTATCTTTATATTGAAAATCTGATGGCTAAAGATGAAGTGCGGCACTGTTAACTTCTGCCAAGATTTCTGGAGCTGGTTCAGGTACATTATCTCTATATTGAGGCTTTAAGCTGAGACTCATACTCCGACTTCGATTTTTTTATTTAATACATATGTACATTATATTTCTTCATTCTGATGTTTTTAATATTGATTTTCGACTATATAGTCGTGTATACATTCGTCTGATAAACTGTTAAGATTTTCCCAATATGCCCACTAAGGGGTAGCAAGTCGGAAAAGAACTGTATCTTCTTTAGCTTTTCAGTTAGTAACTCCATATTCATCGAATAAGTTACTGTTGACCTCCATTGATTGATTTGCCAAATATTATATATACAGCGTTTTGACCGCGAATGAGTATTCGGCAGTCGGTAGCGCTCCACTGCAAAATTCTTACTTGTTATGTGTTTATGTGGGAATAGAGAAATACAAACAAAATACAGAGATTTCTGAAATTAATCATGTTCTAAAAATAAAAAGATTAAATTACAAAAATTAGCATAGATTCCTCAAATTATTGGTCGGCAGGCTAGATCGATTACAAAAAAATTGTAATTGAAGATATAATTTAAAATTTTAATGATTGTTTTCATTAAAATTGTTCTCTATTTCATATTTTTTCTTACCATTGTAGAAAAGACAATAAAGTCTGAACTCCAAGTGTAAAAATATGAAAACACAAAAAATGTATATATATATATATGTGAATAAATTAATTAGATTTCTCAAAGTAATATATTCTTATTTAAAGAAAAAACAATGAAAATAATATTGTAAAATTACAAAAATAAATACATTTCATATTAATGCTTCGAACATACTTACGTCTATCACCTTAAATCGTACAGCTATGTTTTTCAACTTTTTTAAAAAAGTATATTAGTAACGCCTATTTATAGTACTTAATTGGAACGCATATTGCATTTAGAAGTTTTTTAATTCTTTTTAACATCGAATCAAACAACATTTTACATATTTTTAGTTTTTTTTTTTTTAAATGTTATGAACATCGATAGTTTTGGAACACTTGTTGACTATCGATGGCGCAGACGATATCGATAGTTATATACTTTTAGTTCTGTTCCGTAGATGTATCATCTAAGTGTTGTACCATCAACTTGTATGATAAGTGATATAACTACATCTATATTCAGTGTTTTTTAGCAGCTTTAAATAAAAGATACCAAATGAGTTTAAAAAAAATACTACTAATCTATCGTAATCATTTTAATCGATAGCGAAGAGCTGTTTTTAGCTCACCTCGAAGCCGCCCAGATGCAAACAAAAGTTCGTAATGAAGCGATATCGATGTTCTGTTTCTTTTTTGTAAACGTACCGCGAGTACACTAGGGCCGATAACTTATCGCCATCTTTAATCTGTTTTTATTAAATAGAAAACACAAAAAGAGTAACTTTCACCGCCGAAAAGTAAGTTCTCATAAGAAACTTCGTGAAAAAGCATCTTTATTTAGACTTTTTTTTGCTGCGGGAGCTAAAACATAAATGTTCCGATAACTGAGTTCGGAAGTATTTTTTATTCTTTTTTTCCAACTCATTGTGTGGTCACATTGTTATATCTGTTTGTACAACAAAGAAAGAAAATAAGATGCGTAGAGGAGGAGTTGGCTCTCCACCTGTTGACTCGGCTTCATACTCGAATTTGGTAAATACGCAAATATAATGACATATTAGAAATTGTTATACAGCACAGCTTTGCGCGCACATAAACGCATACGTAAGGCGAGCTTGACACGCACACACTCGCCCAACCATAACAGTAGCACAACAGACATCATAATAAAGATATTCATTGCAGGTCGGATTCATATTCATATTCAATCTTATTGTCGGCACTGGAGCGCTAACTCTGCCAGGAGTATTTGCCAAGGCAGGATGGTGCCTAAGCTTGGTTGTGATCATGCTATTAGCTCTTGTGAGCTACATCACAGTGACATTCGTTATCGAAGCTATGGCTGGCGCGAATGCGATAAAGAACTGGCAGAGTCTTCAGGCTTTGCGTTACAGACGCAGCTCAAATGAAGAAGACGATAATGAAGTATTGTCGAATGCGGAAAGCGAAACGGTTCCCCTGA
Source organism: Drosophila nigricruria (assembly GCA_037075265.1). Classification (NCBI taxonomy): domain Eukaryota; kingdom Metazoa; phylum Arthropoda; class Insecta; order Diptera; family Drosophilidae; genus Drosophila; species Drosophila nigricruria. The sequence goes on along the minus strand of JBAMCI010000173.1, from coordinate 2,730,963 downwards.
CAATTCAGAATGTGGAATTTCATTACTATCAACTGGCCCAAAAGTTTGAACTGGGTGAAATGGCTACGATATTTTTTAATGATTGCGGTCGGGTATTGTTTTACCTTTGCTTTATAATTTACCTGTATGGAGACTTGAGCATATATTCTGCAGCGGTGGCCAGGAGTTTGCGCGACGTATTATGGTAAGTGTTAAGTCATTAAATTATAAATTCCTTGAAGTGTAAACTAATACTTTATAAGATTTTACTACTGTAAAGAGCAGCACTTGGAGTGATGAGAGGGGGAGTGTCGCGCTCTCTACAATTGCTCTCTCGCTGCTCGATCTTCTATGCTCGCTCTCCGTACGTAGGTACAGAATTGAACCTAGCAAGTGCGAGTGAAGAGCGCAGTTGCAGTGTGGAGCCAGTGTGGACTGGTCCATACTCTTTTCATAGGACATTAACCTATGCACATATACAATCAACTTGTACCCTGAACCCATGAAGAATGGAATATCTTGCGATGTCTAAGCTCAAATATTGTCATTTTCGCTATCTCAAATGCCACGATTCATAGAAATTGAAGTTTTAACATTTGCCGTCTCATTCCTTCGCTATGAAGATAAGAAGAGTACAGAACTTCACAGTCTTGCGCTCCAACGGTCAATACAACTGTAAAGCATGACCCCACTCATAACTCATTGTCTCAGGCTATTATCATATCATGCCAATTACTTATACAGATATTTAACTGACTGAACGCTTTTCTATTACAGCGAACATGATCACTCGAACAATTCGGACATAACGATATCAGATTCAAGCTCAATGCGTTTGCTTGGCGATTTGAAAGGTAATGAGAACCGTGCGTGCTGGAAGGATCATACTATATCACGGCTAATCATGTACAGGATCATCTTGATCGGATTCACAATGATTTTTGGACCACTCGTTGTATTTAGCATTCAGAAGACAAAGTATTTGCAAATGCTTACAGCCGTTTTTCGCTGGCTGGGTAAGATGTGCATTTAACACATGGATTAGCTATTATAATTTAATATTTATTTTCTTTTTTTTTTCATATCAGCGTTCATTCTAATGATTTGCATTGCCCTCAAAATGCTCGCTACGGACGGGGCCAAAGGACATCCAGTTGCCGTCAACTTTTACGGCATCCCATCGCTGTTTGGAGCATGTGTCTACTCGTTGATGTGTCACCATTCGTTGCCCAGTTTGTTGGCCCCAATTAAAAACAAGTCAATGGTTACCAAAATTCTTTCATACGATTACATTTTAATTTGTACGTTTTACATCGTCCTCGCGCTTACAGGAATTTTTGCATTTGAGCACGTTGAGGATCTTTACACACTGAACTTTCTACCATATCAAGCTACCAATGATAGTTTTGTGTCGACTCTATTTATTGGTATTGATTATTTCCTGTCCTTGTTTCCTGTATTCACGCTATCCACTACCTATCCACTCATCGCTGTCACACTTAAGAACAATCTTCAAACCTTGTTTCTGGACATGACCCGATATAATTCATATAGTATATTTATACGAGCTCTTTTCCCTCTCCTAGCTATTCTTCTACCATTTTGTCTGACATATTTCACTGAAAACCTTTCCACTCTAGTTGCATTCACAGGTAGCTATGCTGGAGTCGGTATACAATATGTAATACCTGTTTGCTTGGTCTATTTCTCGCGACTAACATGTTCCGAACTGCTGGGAAGTGGAATTGTAAACCAATTTCAAAGTCCATTTCAATCGAATATATGGCTAATACTGGTGTTAACTTGGTCAGTATTATCCGTATTTTTAGTATCTATTAATTTGTTCAGCTAATAAGATATACACACAGGGATACACACACACACGCACAACATACAGAATATAAGTTTTAGTATTAACAAATATCGGCTGTGAAATTTGCTTTTAAATAAACCAAAATATTTTCCAACTTTGATTGATTAGATGAAAATTCGAAATCATATTGAAAACTTTGAAAAACTGTTATTGTTGTTAAAGCCTTAGCCGGTCACTACAACTTATAGATTGAAAATTGAAATAGGCAATATGTTGGGAGGTAAACAGGAACACTTGCTACGAGGAATTCCATTGATTAATACCGTCATACTTCAAGCAATTTCAGCAATTCAATTTCAACATACATTTTATAATACCATTTTATAATATCATATTGTCTATTTAATCATCTGATAGTTGTATAAAACTATACAAATAATTTATTATATTATGCTTTTAACATCCATTGTTATGTAGTTCATACAAATAATAATCAAATATATTGATTCTTTGTGTTTATCTATACGAATATATAAATATACTTACTCAAAATAGTTGTCTCTTGCTTTTTCAATGTTGGCTGCTGCTTTAACTCATAATTTTCAGATCAAAACAAATATCGTTATACCATATGGATCCGTAAAGAGTATATATGGTTCGACCATCTGTCGGTATTATTGATGTCGACACAAATCTTATAAAATTATTTCTGAATGCAAATGGATTTGTTTAACACTCAAGCATCAATCTCCCTCACAAAAATGAGTCGAAAAAGCGACATCGGCTGCAAGTATCAGAAATCGTATATATATATAAAATATATCAAAATTTTGTTCTTGAAAAAAATTTTGTGGCCTACAGAAAAAATTTAGTAATTGTGCTGGCCAAATTGAGCGAGATATTCACATATATATTTCAAATTAAAAACTTAGTTCCCTATTTATATATATATATCTACTTATTTTATAATCGACTTACTTTTTGTGATCCCCAGCGCTTAATGAAATATGATTCTATATGCTACATATTTGTGCTCATTTCACTTCAGCGGATGCGCATAAAAATTGCATACATTAGCGATTAATTATACACAAATTTTCTCAAAATCAAAAAAAGTTTTTGTTCTGGTGTTTCGAAATTTTTGTTTATCTTTTTCCAGCTTTTTTGACTAGATGATCTAGCTTGTCAAAGCCCTGACGAGTTGCCAATACTGGTCTCATCTATGTGTTGTATAGTTAGTGGTATAAGAAAAGGTCTTAAAGAGAACGTCTGGGCATATTGGCAAGAATATGGTTGAATTTGGTGGCAAGTGAGGGCACGAAGCTCATAATATAAAAGCACATACATAGACAAAGCTCATTCAACACAACAAATTCGTGCGCCAGATTCCGTTCAACTTTGAATTTTCTCGGGTGCATTAAGCATTAAGAGCATGACTGAGGAGTTCTAAAATAGTATAATAGGAGTTCAAATAGGAAAATGGAGCACGAGGCGAAAGAGTACCATTACTAATATAATGATAAGTTAACATTAAAAGTGACGGAACTGCCCTTTGCCTTAAGGCGTTGTATGATCGAACGAGAGCTCCGATGCAATTCCATATGTTCAATCAATTATTTTTGTTTACTCTCACTGCTCTCTTAATGTCTTTTATCTCTTTACATAGCATTCATTTACACGCATATATATGTATGCACATAGATATGAATGAACACGCCCATGCATGCATTCTTCTTGGAATTCTATTAATGTAATTGCAATCGCAATTGCAATTGAATTGTATTTACGTACAATGTACGTGATAGGACTGATGTTTTTCCGCTGCGACTGTACTTCGGAGAGCGTGCGAGCTCCGACTAGATTCGGTAGAGAGTGTTCCTAGCAAAGGAACGAGGGGTTGGCCAGTCGCCTCCGAGCATCCGGAGAATCAGGACAGGCTTTTTCGAGCGTCGTGTATTTGTGAGTGGTGCAAGTAGAAAATGCACCACGACAATGCCCTCCTTTCTTGTGACCAGCTACCTGACAGGCATCCCAACCCTTGCCCAGCCGATCTACAGTCCAGATATGGCCCCCGACTTCTATTTGTTTCTTCGCCTGAAAAGACCGACGAAAGCGAAGCATTTTGAGACAATAGAGGGGATCCATGCAGCTTGCGCCGCGGCTCTGAAGGCTATTCCGCAGTATGCCTACCGTGACACCTTCAATGCTTGGATATCGCGCCGGCAGCGCTGTATCGGCGTAGGAGTCGCCTAAATTGAAAGTTGTTAAAGACTTGTAATTGAATTAGGCCTAGTACTTTCCGGACAACAAAATTGCTGCTGATTTTTGTTGGCATTTAGGTGTAAGTAGTTTTTAATGGAATCTTAATTACAAGTTGTGTTTCTGTCCCTCATCTGCTCTATCAAAATTCACCATATGGATTTTGATTGGAGCTGCTAATATGTATGATTACCTCCTCAAAACTAATAATGATCCTTTCTAGAGTGCAAGGAATTCTGTCGAATGTCGGCAACTCTTTAAAACATGCGTTGAGACATTTATAATGACATTAACTATACTTAATCATATTATCATCGTGTTAGCCGGTTGATAATTATGGGAGCGGGGCAATGAATGAGGACTCGCTCACTTCACTAAGACTGCTCCAGTATGTGAGTGTGTATTTGAATAATAATAATCTAATAATATTTGCCATAGCACCTCTGCGCACAGGGTAACTATTTGTTGGCCACTTTCGTCTAGATCAGTCTTCATCTACGTTTATCAAACTTTAAAAATTTTGTAGCATACTTTCGGGCGGCAATTTTATTTCAGACAAGTCGGATTTCAAATGGAAGCAATAGTTGAAAATATACTAAATATAATATGATAAATATATAATTATAAAAAGTAATTATATGGATATAGTGTGAAAGAAAGGAGAAATTCACGCAAACCCGATAGCTCAATAAATCCCTTCACGAATCGCAAACATACTCTAGGGTAAACACAAAACAAGCTATACACAACTTTCAAGTTAAATAATTATGATGAAAACCTAAATTGTGTGATAAATATGATATCCGATAGTTAAGATAAGCAATGCATATGTCTTATACCTCGAACCCATAAAAATGGGAATTCAAGGTATAATAGGTTTGTTAAAATGTAAGTAACAGGCATAAAGAGGCGTGGTCGATGCAGATTTAGTCCGTCTGTCCGTCCGTATTAGGGAAGAAATCGATTTTGAATAGTAAAGTCTTGGACTTTCTCAAGTACACTTATTTCTTATCAATCTTGTTCTTTAAAGAATTGAGCACATCAGGATTATAATTCAATAATCTGCAGGCTTCAGGGTATTTCTTAGTGTTGCACCGTCGACTTCAGCTTATATTTGTAAGGACAACCAGGCGTCTTTGTCCCACAGTCTTTCTTGGACACGCACACTAGATTCAATTGTTGATCAACTTGCCCTCAAATATCTTATGAGAAATATATTGACTTGTATTTTCGATACTCTATAGGAAGGTTTTTATACTCAAAGCTAATTTAGCTACCCTTGCCAATTGAGCTGTTCACTAAGCAGAAACTTCACTGTATACATGATATCCATGCGAAGAGATAGTCTCTGCCTCTGATAAGATTGAATCGTCCAGTCTATATACTCATTTTCTAAGCAGTCTATAAGCAATTATATATTAATTAGATTCATCAGTATCTTTTATTTCTGATAATATCATGCAATGTTCTATGAATACCTTTTCGGTATTTTTGAAGTTTTTGAAGTATTTAAGTAGATCAGTTCAACATAATTGTGCAAGTGTGGGATGTGTGAGTCCGTCCAGGTGTCCAAGTGTGAACATGTGCAGGTGTGCCCATGTCAGGCCTGAAGGTGTGTGAAGACTTGAGCAGTTGTGCAAGTGTGTAAGTAGATACAGCGCCCCATATTTGTTAAGTGATTCGCAATAAATTTTCAGACAGGAGGCACGTTCTTGAGGACAAAATAATGGCCGCACTCGCAGCGCTTGGGTGCGCCCTTCTCCAGCCACATCCACTTGGCACTGCGATCTCCGAGACAGATGCAGCCGACGATGCGACCATCGAAGGCGGACGGCACCTCTGTCGGATCGTTCTCCCTGCCGGCACCCCGCTTCATAGGCTTCTTCATGGACCACGGATCGTGGCAGCCTGCTTTACGTAGCAACAGTTCGCGCTTGAAGACGCCCGTGGCCAGTTCCAGGTCATCCGTCAACTCTGTGCCAATCGAGAGGATCCATTAGGGCTAGCTGCAGCATCATACCTGCCTTACTTACGCTTGTTGCTGACCGGCGTGGTAGAAATGCCACGATTAGCCACGCCTACGGATCCTCCTCCGAACTCTTTGACTCCAAGCGCCCCTAGCATTCGCTGCCAGCCAAGCTCACGGAGCATCGCGCCTAGCTTCCGTTCGCCGCGTTGCGTGAGCTGCGACACGAGGCGCTTCGACGCGAACGGAGATTTCAGAAGTCGCGAGATGAATGACGACATCCTAGCTTTATATACACATGTATATAAGTGTATATATTTTTAATTTTTTTTTACTTTTTATGAAAATGAATATGTATATATACGCTTGAAGCTCAATGTAAGATTCGCTTCCCGTGCGAAGTAAATATTGAATGAGCTACATTCTGACAAAGTTGACAAGGTATTAGAAATATCATTGGCCTACTTCGATAGAATACAAATTTAGTTACAATTCTCAACTGGTTTGAGGGAAGGAGGCGAACTCGCTGATCCTTAAGCCTTTCGAGTTAGACAACTAAACCTTTAACATTGACTTATTCTATTTTAATCTTTAAAAACTCAAGATCTACAGATCGAAGAGACACGATCCACAGTTGAAGACATTCGTAAAGCAGTTGCCAGGTTTAATGTTTGTTTAAACGTAATTTATTTAAACGTTCTTTACACGTGTCTCGATCGCAATCAGCGTGTCCAACCAAAACGTAAATAAAAGCTTCATCCAGACGCGGCGCATGTTGCATTTGGTTTCGGTTTTCGTTTCGATTTTGGTGTTTTTGGATTGAAGTTTGTGTTTATTTGGAAAGCTATTTTGTTGACTTTTAGCTTAATAGTTGTTGTTGTTTTTGTGTGTGTGTTGTTTTTGTTTTTGTTATTAATTGGTTTATTTAATTAATTAATAATAACTTTAAACAGCTGCCTTCTCCACCAACTTGAACCAGTGGCCGCACTCACAACGTTTCTGGTTGCCCTTCTGCAGCCACATCCACTGCACATAGGTCTGATCCTCTTCGCCTGCAAGTTAAGAGAGAGAGAGAGAGAGAGAGTAGATTACATTCGGGAGGTCGAGGTAGCGTTTAGATGAAGTCTACTCACAGATGCAGCCAACAATGCGGGCATCGAAAGCCGATGGAATCAGGTTGGGGTTCTCCTTAGTGCCCGCACCGCGCTTGAACACCTTCATGTCGAAAGGGTTATCGTTGCCGGCCGCCTTCAGCAGCAGTTCGCGCTTCTCAATACCCGTGGCGTGCTCCAAGGGGTCGTTCATCACTGCGAGAGAAGAAGAAGCAGTTAGTTGAGGTTGAGTTTTAGTTTGAGTTGAGCTGAGCCCTCATTATATGCCCTTATGCCCTGAAGGTATTTAAAGTTTTTCATTTCACGATGTAGTCACATCAGCCTATTTACTATAGTCAGTTAACACTGTGCATTACGACTTTGCTCAATTCCCTAAACATTGGGTTGCCATTAGTTACAGCCTCTGTATATCCCTCACTATATTACTTTACATATGACTCATGTAATATATATAAAACTTCGGTCTTTGGTCATTTTTTGTCTCTTACAGCGCGTCTCACAAATTCTCATATCAGAGAGGGGACTTGCCTTCGATCACACAGTGTTTGCTTGTTATAAACCCCTTCACTCCGCCCCTGGTCGCATTAACCGCTTGCTGAATCAGCTGTCTGCGCACATTGATTATATAAAAGCTCACAGAGAAAGCCTCAACTCCTTCGACATTCACACTCACATATACACTACTGGCAATTATCATTGTATTAGTATGCTAGCGATAACGGAGCGAGGTGCGAATTACGATTTTTGCGTTTTCCTTCGCCTTGGCGTAAAGTGCATAGAAAAATAACACATTTGCACTAGGCGCAGCTATTACATAACCTCCAGCATACATTGACACAGTTTTTGGCTATTGGAAAAGCGGCTAAAAGCTGGTTGCACTCACAGCTGGCTTGGCATTGCCTTTGATTTAGATCCCTATTATGTAATATGGATGATGAAGGCGCAGCCTTGGTAGCGTTTCCCTGCCACACGGACAAGGCGAACGTGACGGCTGCTTTGCGCCCTTTTGCTACTTACTTTTGCAGGTGCGCACGGAGTTGTATGTCACATTTTGGCGTGCGGCGGCACGAAGCGCCATGCGTCCACAGATTGATGCCATTATTGTTCGTTAAGCAAAGATTTGTTGGTCTTGGGAAGCGTTGAAGAACCGAATTCTTTCGTAATTTTTCACAGCGAGACTCAGGGCAGGTGTTGATTCGTGAGTGGTATACGCTAGTTCGCAACTGGTTCGATGAGTGACTCAATTTGCAGAGCACTATCGAACCAGTGCTGAGCAATTTTGCGCACAGCTGCGCAGTGCTGCCAGATGTTTCAATACACAAGCTATGCCGGCGAAGCGCAGTTTTTTGAAACTTTTCTAATTTATATGCTTAAAGTGTATGCAAAGGCGACTTAGGTGTTGTATTATTTTTAATATTTAGTATATTATTTAAGTAAACTATTCACTCAGCTATAATAAAGCTAACAGCTGTGCGGTTTCCTGGAAGTGTTTTGCCGGATGATTGCTTAGCAACCAAAAAGCGTTGAAAAAAAATACTGAATTAAAGTTTAATTTATGTAAAAAAGTCAGGAAAATGTCCAATAAGCCAACAATTTGCTTTGATATATCCAAAAATGAACGTTTTCAAATATCAGACAACTACAAAATGTTGCATCGCAAGCTAAAGGCAAATTGGAATGTGGAACAGTAAGTGGAATTAAGCTGATTGATCAGATATATGCAGATATATATAAATATTATATTACTATATAACTGTATTCATAGAAACGATGTTGAGCTAAATAAGGAGTGCTTGGCACGCGCAAAGATTTTCGTGTTAGCTGGGCCGCAGGATCGTTTCACCGAGGAGGAGTTCGAGGCGCTCAAGGATTATGTGGAGCAATCGGGTGGCAGTTTGTTCGTGCTGCTCGGCGAAGGGGGTGAACAGGAGTTCAATACGAACGTGAACTTCTTTTTGGAACAATATGGAATTAATGTCAACAGCGACAATGTCGTGCGTCCGCATTACTACAAGAATTTCCATCCCAAGGAGTGCATCGTGGGTGGCGGCGTTGTCTGCGAGTCGATGTGGCGTCAGCTGCTCAAGCGGGACATTGAGAAAGTAGACTACGACTTCAGTGATGAGAAGTACAAGATACACTTTCAATATCCCTACGGCGCCACACTAAATGTCTCGGAGCCGGCGAATGTGCTGTTGACGACGGGACCCGTCGTCTATCCCTTTAATCGTCCTTTGGCTGGTTACTATAGCAATGCCAAGGGTGGCAAGATATTGGCCCTGGGCTCTGGATATATGTGGCACGATAAGTATTTGCAGGACAAGACCAACGATGCCATGCTGGAGTATATGCTCCAACTGCTGGGCACCCAAGAGATAAGCTATACGCACTTGGATTTCAATGATGTGGAGGTTAGTACGTTTTATATAACCGGTATATAAGGGGAAGAGGAAGAGGATGGGAAAGAGGTAGAGGAAAGGGAAAAGGAAGATGAAGATAAAGAGAAAGAGCTTGTAAGACACGGCAGATAGTAACTACCAATGGCCCATTGATCATGAGAGTTAGAGGCATCCCTCTGCCTCTGTGTCAGATCTGTGCTACTTCAAACCAATCTATTATCTTCGATAGTTTTTGAGTATAGTTCTTAAATTGCAATAGCTGTAGGGATAGATCTACGGTACTCTATTTCTGATCTCTCTTATTGTTCTTCCATTAATCTCTTCCGTTCCCTTTCCCACAGCTAAACGACAACAAACACTTTACGGACTTGGCCTTTCTCGCCGATATGCCCAAGGCCTGCTTGATTGACTCCATAGGCACGGAGATGCCTGCCGACTTTAAGCAAATGTTCGACATGTCGCTCTGCTCGCTAAGCAATCGACTGCTGAAGGATGTGATCGATACCTATGCGCAATTGCACGTGAACTACGAGCCACTGCGCATAATAAAGCCGCAGTTTGAAATACCTTTGCCAGCGCTGCAATTGGCCACATTTCCGCCCATTTTCAGCGAGCCACCGGCGCCGCCTCTCGAGTTGTTTGATCTGGACGAGACCTTCAGTCCGGCTCGTTCGCAACTAGCCCAGATAACTGGACAATGCTTGCAAGCGTTGCGCTCCAAAGAGCCAGCACGTCGAGCGCCCAATCAGCGCGAGCTGGAGAACTATGTCAAGGAGTGTGCACGCATCACGGCTATCATCAGGGAACAGCAGGAGATGCCCGCCCGTGAGATACTCAACATTGCGGCACGCCAGATCACCAGCTATGCCCCCTATGCTGAGGACTGAAATCCCCGACAGGTGATCCAATTACAATTAATTGGCAAACAATGCGCATTCCATGCAACCTATCTCTCTTTCTTAATACCCTTGAACAGGGTATTGTGAGTGTGTCGTGCTATGTGTAACAGCTAGGAGCAGAAGTCAGGTCTGACATGAGTAGTAATTGTATGTTATTTTTAAATAAATTTCTTTTGTCAGCTTGAAAAGGACTTGAAATAAACTTTAATAATATTATTATAAGATATATAAAATATTAATATATAATATTTAAGTTATCTATGTTTAAAAGAGGAGTTGTTATAATAATTTCTAACTTTATCTGTCAAATTAAATTTTTAAATTTATTCTCTAAGACTTCAAGATATGGGTTTGTAGCCACTCTATGCTATTCTAATCTTATAAGTGTCCCAGATTAACAGCTAGTGTATATACTTATTTTAATCACACGTACTATATCAACGCCATTGCTGCTCGGATTTGATCTCTATAGAATAGAGGCTCACAATTGATGGGTGTTTGAAAGCTACAAATAAGAAAATCTTCTGTTACTTCAATAAAATGTCAACATATATGCAAATCCCCATAGATACTCACACATACATACACACATGCACACATGCACACACATAAGTCTACATATATACAGAGTGTCTTTAAATCTATGACTTGAAAGAAGAGTCGCTTTGAGAACCATTTTTGGCTTCACTAGGCTTTTACATCTAAAAGCCTATCAAAGTGCAGTATCATATACCTAGATATGCATTGATATTTGCAAGTGCTTTTAGACTAGCCTAGCCAATAATTATTATAATAATAAATAATTATAATATCATTATAATAATAATAATAAAATTGAACGTCTACCTTATAATAGTACCTATTCGAACAATGAAAACTTTTGCGTTTTCAAGACAAATACGAAAATCTGTATATATCTAAATCTATTTGAATTACTAAAGATTAGATATAGAGGTATATTACTCTGAAAGCAATCAGGCTTGTGTTGATTGATAATGATATAAATATATATTGACAGCGTATTCAATCACCGGTTTTATTCTAAACAATTTCCTTCCATACTTTAATTACCTTTTCTCCAATTGAAACGATTCTCTTTGTCCAAGGTTACAATTATTTTTATTCACATATTTAGTTAGCTATATCTATCAGAGTATTTAATATTCGAATTCGAAATGTTATCACTTTTTATTCTTTATTCAATTTGCTTTTTGTCGAAATCAGCAAAAATTGTGCTTTTTGTTTGAGGAGTTTTTTTTTTTTTAGTCAAATTGTAAACCAAGTCCATTTTATGTAAACATGTTGGCGACTCGTATTCAAACATGGCCGGCGTTCTCCCTACACTCTACACTGTATATACCCTGTACGCTATCCCCAATGCCCCTGCCTTGCCGCCTCCACAGTTTGTTCGAAAAGTTTGCTTCAATTACGCAGAAGGTGCAGAACGGTTTTTGGTCCGTAATACAAAACCTGTGGGAAGTAAAGCTATATACTTACCAAAAATTCACTATATATATTTATAACCAAAAAATTATTGTTTACTGCACTTCATTATTTTTATTAATATTTCCCACAAATGGAATGGGAGGCAAGAGGGGTGCCCTGTATTCCCTATGGGAGCCTAGTTGTTCAGTTTTTAGGTGGCAACAATTTGTTCTTCCTTTTCGAGAAGAGGGCGCTAATTGTGTTGTAGGGGATCGCAGAGGGGTGTGTGTGCGTGTGTGAAGTGTGTGAAACCGCTAGTTAGTGCTTGTCACAACAAATGCCTGTCATCAATCGCTGCTCGTCGATGCTCCAGGGAGCTGCCACATAAAAGTACAGCGCAACTGTTTGCTAGAAAATATCCTGTTGACAAAAAACTCTGCAACTGCAACTGCAACTGACGCTTGTAAATTTAATTCTAGTTTTTATCTGAAGCATGAAGGAACTGTGGAAAAATACAAAAGAATTCTCTGGAGCTTTCGCGCCTCTAGAACAGCTGCAGCTTAGGCCAAGTGTCTTAACTTCATATCCTTAATTTGTATAAATAGAAAATATAGATTTTAAAATTAAAATTTTTATTATTGGAATTTAAAGTTAATAAGTTAATGAAATATTTAATATGAGAATACAAATTTATGAATACATTAAGTAAATGTAATATTGATCAGGATCAAAATCAAGAATGTTGTAGTAGCAACTGCTTATATGTATATATTACAAATTATTTAAATATATTTTTAGTCCTATTAATTTTTTTATTTTAATACCAGCTTAAAGAATTATACTTTTAGTCTTAGGAACTATTGGTTTTTTTTTTTAATTTTCATAGATGTTACAAAGCTTAAATATATATGGAAACAGGATGATTATGCATATGGAGTTAGAATAATTGAGGGTACGTCTGACTGTGTCTTTAGATTCTAGTTCGCCTCTTCATATCAATGTTATCTAGATACAATGATTGCTCTGTTTAGTTGGACCTTATTGCTATTGTTATTGATGTATCATTTAATATTTTTGAATTTATATTGGAAAGTATATTTTTACTATCATATACTATTATCAATGATTATTAAAGTATCATATAGAATATTTTAATTTATATTGGAAAGTATATATTTGCACTTACACGTATAATTATATATACTTTTATATTCGTGAAAATTTCAATCTCACATGAAACTATTTTATTCTATATATAGTATAGTACGTCTGTACGAAAAATTAATTAATTAATTTATTAGTTGTATAAACTATGTATTTCTTTCACTTATCTTAGCTTATATGGAATCAATTAGCTAGTATAGGTTATAGCTGGATTTTAGTATAAACATATACATTTTAACTTACCTTCAAAATGGTGCATTTCAAAATCTATTGACAAAGAAGTCTCTTAAATAGCCCATCGAATCACTCCGAAAGGACGTTAAATTTTTGTAAAAAAAAACATTTGTGTTTATGTTATTAATTTAATATTTTTATATTACTTTTGTTATTAGTATCTTGTTCTTGATCTTATAAATACACATGTTAACTCATACATACTTAATTGGAAGCTACCAACATATTATAGCAGTAAACCTTCGATTTTCGATTTATATTTTATTTGAATAGATCACTTAAAATAAATTTTGTAAAGTTTTTATTTACTATTCAAACTTTCAATAGACGTCTATCTAAAGTACAATATATTGACTGTACGATATGAGCGAAACGATAACTCCGAGGTTTGATTATCATTTGCTGCCCCTTTGAGGTCCCATTCGATATTTTTGGGTTAGAAATTATATAAATAGATTATCGTCTGTATATATAGACATATATATATAGATATATAGATATTTTGTGACTGTATAGGACTTTAGTCCTTGGTCATGCCTTGAATACTCCAACCTTTGTATTCCGTAATACTATTTGGTTTGTCAATCAATCAATCAAAATTGGATGCTTCCACAAGCGTTTGCTTGTTTAATTCCATAGTCCATGGCCCCCATTTGGTGGCCATTTTGTTGACCGCTAAATGTTGTTGTTGTTGTAGACGAGTAAAAGTCTTATACATATTTATATGTATGTGTGTGTAAGTGTGTGTGTGGGTGGGACAGGAGGAGCCGGGGGTAACTTTGGTTCGCAATAAGCTGCAAGTAAAAAGTATGAAGAGGTTATGTTGAAATACGATCTGAGCCAAGTAGGAAGTTACCTTGAGTGCATTTCTACATATTGACAGTGACAATGCTGTCCACGACAACGTTGTTGTTGTTGTTGCTGTTGTTGGTTGTTCATTCATGGTTTCAGTGCAGCAAACAGGTTCACAGGCTCAACAGAAGCCGCACAAGTTTTTCCTACCATTCGCTGTCGCTTCTTTCACTTTAAACAGAAATAAATGAAAGCAAAGTAAAGAGAGAGAGAGAGAGGCTAAAATGGAAATTCAACTGCATTCGCTCGGATCGCAGACCATTTGCCAATGTCTGAACAGCTGTGTTTGTTGTACTTCCGCTTCGGCTCGGTCGCTGCCCACGTCCCTTCTCCGTCGTGCAAATATCATCATAAAAGTCAAGAGGTTTGTTTGACTTTTGGTCGGCATCCTTTTAGCAGCTGTGATTGCCGACTGTGAATGTCTGGCGAGTTCATCTCCCCTTATAAATTATACAGTTACTGACAAAAGTTATCACACACATTTGTCACCTGTGCGCTGAAAATTCGGGGAAAACCCTCATGAAAAGCGTGCCCTGATGCGGGTCGCGGACGAACATCATTTTAATTAAATTACACCACCAAAACGTGCGACATCACAATAATTTTCATTGTCAAAAATTGGGCAGCATAAAAAACCACACGTCTGCATCGTATATCCAACAGATACAACAGCAACAGCAACAGCTATCACGACAGCCAACAACAACAACAAGTTGCATCTATTGTGGGAGCGAAAGAGCTAGGGGAAGATACACGGAGACTCACACACACACATTGAAAGAGAATGTAACAATCAATTAACAGGTAAGCGGCCTAAAGCATCCAACATAAATATTTCATTTAACCCTCAAGTGTTCATTGTGTTATAAATAACTGAGTGTTAAGCCTAATCTGAATAGGCCTTATAAGCTAGGATACTGGGCAACTAAATATTGATGCTGTGTCGTATAATTTAGAATGAACTCAATCTGAAGTTCATTAAAATGAATAGTAATCTATGAGCTATACAGTTCGGATCATGATTGTTCATATGTTTAATCGATCATAAAAGCAGTGTTTGGTTCGATTGTTTATGAATCGTTCGTAATATTGAGTTTTTTCGGTGTTCATGAACAATATGTTCTATTGAGTTGTTCATCTGGCGATCAAGATGTATTAATCATTTATAGATCTGCTGATTTCCTCTTATCTGTAACTTATGACTGAATTAACTTGAACTAGCACTCTAAGCACTGTTAGTTCGACAAATTGAGGCTCTCCTCTGTTTTAGCAATGAATCAGGGGCTAAAAATTTATTTTCACAATGCGCTTTACTATAGAGTTAGGTTTTCAAAGTGACTTGAATAGGTGTCTTTATTAAAATCAACTCATCGGTTGGCTTATTCATAGGTCGCGGAACAGTTGCCGAGGTCTACGGAATGTGACTTTACTGCCATGAATCACTCTTTAGCTATGTTCAATGTTTCAGGCGGAAAGACATGCCAAAGAGGATTCTACAGCTTCGAATCTATATACTATCTTTATACACGAGGAAATGACAATTTTAAATAGTTAGTTATAAGAGCAGGCACTTTTACTCTGATATATATACTAAATTCCAGGCCAAGTTATGGTCGAACAACTGCGTTCAACTTAGTAAGAGGCATCAATATGCTAGAGTGACAAGAGCTTTAAGGCAACGACCAATCACAGATTCTTTAAATATTATAGCTCAATAATCAATTTTCCTATAAGACTCTTACAAAATCAAAAAGTTTTAATGTAGTCGAATTGTTTAATTTCATTAAACTCAGTCTAGTTTAAAAGTATTACTTTTACTACTAAAAAGTTAATTTCATCGACTTTAATTCGTTTGTATGTATATTTTTAATTTATATACATTTCAAGACACTTCTTGAAACATTCAAGCTCTAACTACTGCAAAATTAGTAAGTTGAGTAGTTTTTACAGCTTGGACGGCATACATAAGTCATTCAATCAAGCATTTGTATAAAATATGTTGAATATATGTAAAAATGCTAAGTTTTGACTTATTTATACTGTTTTGAAATTCATAGAATCTATTACATTTCAGATACTCGATTCTTTGATTTTTAGCTTTTGCACATACTTAATCCATATCCACACACAGATACACAAGGGTTAAACATCGAGCCGTTGACCCAAGACTTTCTATCTCTCTCTTCCACTCTTTCCCTCTTTCTCTCTCTCTCTCCCTGTCTCTCTCTTGGCACGCTTCAGTGTCAACTTTAGTAGTTGTTGTAGTTTGAGCTGTCTTGCGAATGGCTTATGGGAACATTGTTAAAACATTATTGAAATAGAAAGCTTGTCTATTTTATTGTTATTTTTTTGGTGATTGTTATTAATTTGTCATAAGGCCACAACACGCTCTAATGATGCATGTAAATGCAAAACAAATGACCAAGCCTAAGCCAAGCCAACCCAGTCCTGACCACAGCTACAGCTACAGGTCCAACGACCAACGACCAACGACCAGCGACCAGCTTTGACCATTTGAAAAATAAATTTAAAAGCGCGTGTACGATTTAAAATGAAATAAAATCAGAGTGTTGCAGCTTTCGAAATTTTATGAGCATGTTGCGCTTATTAGCTGCACTGCGAGAAATGGCGACAGGCCAGCAGCAACAACAACAACAACAGCAACAGCAACAAAAGCGACAACAACAAGCTCGACACGCATTTCCACGGCTAATTTTTCACGCACGCTCCAAAGCCCGTTTGTGCCCCCCTTTCGAGGCAAAACAAACGACAGCGAGCGACAGCTCCTGGCCAGGCTCGAGCTTGGCATGCCCTTTCAAATAATTGAGAAAGAGGGTATACTCTAGAGTTTGGTCGAGTGTGTAACGTGCATAGGAAAATTTTATTTTATTTTTGGTTATATTTATTTATTTATTATTAATTAATTAATTAATAAATTTCTTAATTTTTTTTTTTTTTATTTATTTATTTATTTATTTATTTATTTATTTATTTATTTATTTATTAATTTATTAATTTATTTATTTATTCATTTATTTATTTATTTATTTATTTATTTATTTATTTATTTATTTATTTGGGAATTTATATATCATTCGTGTCTTGCAATCAGCTGCGTAAGGTTTCTAATGTATATTTCGAATTCAAATAATACCATAAGAAAATATATATATAATAAAACTGAAGATCTGGTAGTTTTTGTATAATAAACTTAAGTCGCCTGGACGACATGGCGGGAGTCAAAGGCGCGGTATAGCGGTAGGGCTAAATAGATGAGTTAAGGCTTTTTTAGCCTACGCGTGGGGCGTGTTGTATGAAGGAGTTAATTTGAATTATCCATATATATTTTTTGTTGTTTTAAAAACTAATATTTTAATATACATTTCTAAACGCTTCTAGTTGGCTAAAAAACATCCGAGAGAACTTTTTGATTGCATAATTATACTTAATATCTCACTCTTATTACACAAAAAACTCTTATAATATTTATTTCTTATATCTTATCATATGCGGGAATATATAATTATCAAGAAGATCAAGTCTAACTTAGCTATATTTTATAGTCACATAGATATAGAAAATTTCTAAATAAAATTTGTCATAAAAGGAACTTAATAGATAATAGATTTGAGTTAAATGACAAATATTTGATATAATAATCTCGTAACATTTAATTAGAATATTTATAATTTATGTAAGAACTTTTTCTTGATAATTTTAAAAGAACCCTAAAAAGTTTTCTACATGCAAAATAATAGCAATATCAAAATCTCCATAGATATATATTTCCTTTTAGTTTCAGAAGCCTAATCTTCGTAAGGCTTAAATATTTTATTCATATTGCTTAAGGAAATTCTGAATTGTTTAGTTCTTTACGTTAAGGTAACTTTCTTATTCTATATCTCGTATAGTCTTATGGGTGTTATTAACCATATCTTCATATAGACAGCTTTACTAAGTGTGTTGAAAGTGTATTTTACTGTAATCTTATCGAGTAACTAAGGAATTTATTATCGTCAGTGTATTAGTGTATTCGTTTAGTTCCCGTTTAGTTAGTTTGTCGCTTTTGTTGTTGTTGCTTTTGTGTTATTTTTTTTTTGGCACAACGACACGCACGAGAAATTCCAAGAGATAAGCATCGTGTACGACAAGGTGTATTATGGACCCCAGTCCGATACGCAGTCGAGTGCCATACTGTTGACTCTGTTAAATTGCCAATATTTATGGTTTTGGCCGTTGAGCTTGACTTGTTAAATGGGTGTTCCAGCCCGAGACAGGAGGCAGCAGCCAACAGCCAGCAGTCCAGCAACCAGCAGTCAGTCCAGGAGGCATCCAAAAGCTGGGTAGCTGCTAAAGCGTTTAAATACAAAACGTGTTGGCTCGATAAGCACGCAACCCAATCGTGTCTGATTCGTGTCCATTTCGTGACTTCACGTCTCGTGACGTGCCTTCAACTTTTGACATCTGCATGTCAAAACTCTTTAGTACTCCGCTATAATTAGTTGGTGTTCAAAGATGATTCGTGAGCGAGTAACAGCATTGCCCATATTGCAATAGTTCACAATTGAACTATAGTTCACAATTGAACATCTTTGTCAAATTGAACTAGTATTGTAACTGTACTTTTTTGCAACAGTGACGCCATTTTGTTGTGCCTCTTGTGCAGCTATCTCTTTCGCACGGTGTGCAGCAAAGCATTAAAGCAGAAATGCGACATGTCGTCAACGAAGCTATAAAAATGTCAAAACATGCTACAAATAAAGCAGAATTATAAAGAAATCTAGCGAGAAAAACAAGAGAAGAATTATTAAAATAAAATGATATACATATACATACATACAAGACAAAATGCTTTGTTCGCGACGCTTTGCAAACCAGTCGGGCAGTCCGCAACTGAGATACACTACAAATGGAATGAGTTGTGCGATTCTGTTAGACCTTATGCTTCGATGAATTTAATTATAGAAAATAGAGCTAGAGGAAATAGTACTTATAAGTAAACTCTAAATTTCTTATAAATTCATTGAAATTTCCTTTACAGTTCTACGTTTTAAATATATCAACATTTACATTTCAATTGAAATTTTGCTACTGAAAATCGTTTTTGTTGTTAGTTCAATGTTTATCCTAGCTTAATTTGAGTGCTCCCTCTATCTCTCTCTGTCTTTCTATATGTTTCTCTATCTCTCTGTCTATGTTGTCTTTCTCGATCTCTCTCTCTCTCTCTCTCTCTCTCTCTCTCTCTAAATCTTTCTATGTTTCTCTCTAACATATTTTGTGTGTGTTTCTCTCTCTTCCTCTTTTGCCTCTCTCCTAATCCCTCCGTTATTTCTTTCTTTTCTCTCTTCCTGTCTCTCTCTTTTTCTCCTCTCTGTCCCCTTCTCCCCTCTTTTCTTTTCTTTCTATCTTTCGTGTCTTTTTCTTTATCTTTATAGGCCTCTTTCTTACCATTTCTGTCTTTCTCTTTCTCATTCTCTCGATCTACATTTTTCCCTCTATCTCTATGACTTTCTTTCTATTTGTCTATGTTTCTCTGTCTCACTTTCTTTGTCTCTCGCTATATCCCCATTCTCCCTCCCTCTCTCTTTTCTATCTCCCTTCTTCTATATTTTTTTTGTCTTTCTCAATCTCTCCTTCTTTGTCCTCTCTCCTCACTATACCTAACAGTTTCTTTCTATGTGTTTCTGGCTCTCTATGTCTCCTTATCTTACTAGGTCTCCCTCCCTATCTCAGTCTTTATCTCCCTCTCTCTCTCTCTTGGCTTGCCATAGAAGTAGCCTCCAAGCAAAAGTCAAGGTCAAAGTCCAAGGAGCTCTCCTTATCAATCTATTATATTTTCTTAATCAAGGATCATTCACAACATTAATATTGGAAGAAAAAGATATAGTTCAGAACTAATTCTAGCTATGTGCTGAAATTATCTCACATTTCATTTGTTTGACAATTTACCTCTTATATTCCATCTCTTCTCATCATAGAGTATTTATCTCGCTATCATTTCTCATTCGATGACAATTTTTTCTATATGATACGATAAGAAATTTCTACTTTTTTGCTGTCGCACTAGTTAGCTGCGCATCTTTTATTGTGTTTGTTGTTGTTGTTGTTGCTTTTCTTGTTTCCAGGTTGATACGTTTGCTGTTCTTGCGGTTTTTATGGTTTATATTCATCGTTGTAGTTGCCTTTTAAGAAAAGGCTTTGCAAATGCGAAGCTTTTTTAGCTTTTTCAACATTTTCGAAACGAGATTTGAAATCTTAGGTGTGTGAGATGATTTGAGCCGAAAAATATGAAGCCCTTATCTTTGGGAGCAGGGAACGCCGCGTCGTTCAAAATGTCATAAGTCACACCTGATCATTTGTCAGAGCCGTAACACAGCTAGACAAACGCCCACCGAGCTAGTTGAGGGGCTGTCGGGGGCGGGGCAGGTCTAGTTGCGCCATAAATCAAAGCGCTGCATGTTAAATTTGACGCCACATAAAAATGCAAATCGTATGCATATATAATAAAATATAATTTTTATAACTTAATTAAGCGAGCTCCATTTGGGGCTAGAGTCTCGAGGGGGCGCAACATGCTGCGCGCGTTGGCTTGTGGCTCATTTAACTGGCGCCAAGTTTCAAATTGATTTTGGCCAGCTGGTCGACATTTACATGACAAAGGCGCGACCGGGCGGCCAGTCAGCCAGTCAGCCAGTCGATGTGGCCCGTGATAAGAACAAGTGCTTATCAAATGACCAACCAGACAGTCCACCAGTCCGCCAGCCCGGCAGCCCGTCAGTCAGCAAGGCAGCCGAGTGAAGGTAGCAGCTCATCGCATCTCATCTCGATTCTCGGAAGGCCCATCAGAGATAGAAGCAGCGCGCGTACGCCTGACATGGCATATAATAAAATAATCTACCTCTAATTTGGGTGTCGTTTACACGTGCCACAGATCCAAACTCTGACGCTTGGCATCTGGGTCGGGGCAGCTCATTAGGCGGCTGCAATCGCTAAATCTAAAACAAGACTTGGTATGCAATGGTCGTGACTTTGAAATTCAACTTCAACTTCAGCTTTTTCAACTTTTAACGGAATTTGAAAGTCTGACAATTTTTATGGGCAGAAGTTAAGGAATTTTTGGCTGATTAGCTGCTACTTTCTCTCCTACGCACAAAATTTCTATGGCCGAGGAGTAAATGACTTTGTTTGCTCTTTTAAATTCCTTTGAAAATGTCCAGCTCCTAACTCTCAGTTGAGGCTTATCAATCAATCAATCATTCTATCTCTTGTACACACAAAATATAGTTAAGCAGTTGAAACTTGGATGCTTAACTCATTTTCTTCAACACAAATTTTGCAGCTCCTGATTCACTTCTGTTCAAGTTCTGTTCTGTTTGTCATCAATCAATCAGTCAATCATTTCATACCTCCTACATACAAAATATAGTTTAACAACTCAACTGGCTTAACTTTGCCGTTTTCGTAAATCACAAAATTTCCATTTTGTAACTTTAACAGAACTGAATGCTCATCGTTTAATCATCAATCAATCAATCATAAAAATCTTTCCATCGCACTAAATATAGTATAACAAATGGTACAAATGGGCCTTGCCCAACTTGTTTTCTACCATAAAATTGTCAATCTCCTAGCGCTTTCTGAGTTTCGAAAGGCAATCAATCAATCAATCATTCAATCTCTTCGACATACAAAATATACCGTATCAGTTAAGCCTTTCCTTTTTGTCACCTTTTTTTAGTTGCTGTCAAAACTCTAACTATATAGCTCTTATAGTTTAAGCTATGCATCGACCATCAATCATTCAGTCCGTCAGTCAGTGAGTCAATCTCTTTAACAGATAAAGCTTATAATTGTAGTTTATCAACTCTTTTGACACGCTATCCCAACTTCCAGTTAATCCAGTTATCAGCTAGACATTTATTTGTCTAAGCCATTCCTAAGTTTTTAGATTTGTTGTTCTTTTCTGTAGATTTGAGACGAACATATTAGTTGGGCACATGCCATCAATTAGAGGGTTCTCCCGCTATTCAGTAAACGCCTTGACCCCACAATTTGTCATTGTGCTCCTTTGTGTGGCTGACGTCTCAGACATTTATTTATATTCATGTATGTAATTTGCTATTTTCTTATATTTTACTCCTCTTCTTGACTTTGTTGTTCGCTTTTTTGAGCGACACTTGACCCTATCAAATAATAACGACTTGTGTACACGACTGGACTGGCCGGCCAGGCGCTGGAATTGGTGACTGTCTCGAAATCTGGCGCCGTTTACACCGCCAGCGGCTAAACAAAAAAAAAATAATAATAAAGAAGAGAAAAAAGAAACATCAGCCAAATACATATACAAAAGTCAATAAACTTGAATGTGATAAGCGAGCTGCGGGCGGTATTGCTCGAGCTGAGGGGGGAATAAATGTGTGGGACTCCTGTCCGAAAGAGTTGGGCGTGCAATTAGTTAAAGACTAGTCTGGGCTGTTGCAGAATAATTATCTGTGATTGCAGTTTAATATTAAAGATAGTAAAGACTTAGTCTGTGTCCTCGTTTAACTGTGTTAAATAAGGCATTTTCATATATGAATTTAATAACTGGGAATACACTAGGACTAGAATGCTTTTTAGCTGAAAGATTGCCTTAGTAGTCGAGTTAGAGTCTCAACCTCATTCTAGAATTTCAGCATTATAGAAGTATATACCCGACTTGAATACCATATTCAGAGGCACCCGACTTGAACACCATATTCAGTGTCTCAGTTTTAGATCCCTCACTTATACACCTTACTTAAGTTTCTTAAAACATAAAAAAAATTGTTATTATTGTTATTATCAATATAACTGAAATGTAGAATACATCTTGAAAATGTTTCATGAATAAAACTTAAATGAAGAATACATCTGAAAATATTATATAAATATTTTCAAGACTTATTCTACATTTAAGTTTTATTAATAATAACTTTGGAAACTTTTAATTTCATTCTCAGATGCTCTGTTGAGGTGCTATAATTGCGTCAGCTTCTAACTTTCATAGTGTCTTTAAATTCCTTAACTCTTCATTTTAAACTTTCATAATTTTGTAAAACTAAAACAGATTTTTGTGGCTGAAATAATCATCAAGAATTAATCTATATCTACTATTTCATTCGTCAATTTTGTAAATAATCTGTTTATACGTAAAGCATTTTTGTATTATTACGATATATATTATCGACATATCGACATACATTATCATATCGACATACATTATCGATAAATATCGATAGATTGAAACTTAATATTACCATTTCAGTTTTGTTTTTATGTATGTCAAATGGAATTAAGATTTTTTCTTAAGACATTTATTCTTGTGTTATTCTCTAGTTTTCCCCAAGTTCTCTTTATATTTAAGGATAAGATAGTACGTTGAAACTGCGTTGTATAACAGTAGTAATAAGCTTTCATAGTATGATATGGAGTTTGAGTTGGGATTTCAATTTTAAATACAATTTTAACACAAAAAAACTATAATTTTACTAAATATTTCTCTAGTTAAGATACTAATACAAATCTAACTATATATGACTGCACAAGTATTTATCGATAACTTATAACTGTTAAATCGATAATGTCAATTCAGATATTTGTTAAAATTATTATTTGAAAATGATGTCTTCAGTTACCTACCAAAGAGGATTAACTCGACCTACCCTCAAAATTTGTATGTTTTTTTTTTTTAAGTTGAGAAGCCAAGATAGTTTTTTATAGAGGGTTGCTTGATTAACTGTGCCTCTTTCTTTGGCCATATTTTTGATAGGTTACTCTGCTAGGACGGACCCTCTTCTTTTCGTTATTCTCTTTTATTACATTTTAACTAGCTGAACCTTTGGCCCCAGCTGAAACGACGCGTTGACTCATTTCAGTGTTTACTGTGTGTGAGCCATCGCCAGCTGGGTTTCCTTTTCTGTTTCCCCCCGACTTACTGTCAACTGGCGCTACAGCAAGCCGTTTGGCATAAATTATAAACGCACGGCGCCCAGCTCGGCCCGGGCAATGTAAACGGAGTGCCATCCACGGAGTCTGTGTCCCCTGTATCCCAACTCCAACACCAGCACCAGCACCAACTCCAGTTCCAGTTCCAGCTTCAGCCTCAGCCTCAGCCTCTGCATCAACTTCAACTTATTCCAGCGATTTTTAACGCGCACAGCGGGTGCCCATTGTCCGCGGCAGTTAAACAAGACGCTTTTCAGCTCGTAAAACACGGCACTGGATTTAGCTGGGTGTATTAATGCCTGTACAAAGTAATGAAGGGCATATTGGTTTTATATTATAAGATTTGGATTGGATCTTTTCGAGAATTGGATCTTTTCGAGATCAATTGTTTAATATGAAATTAAAATTGATCTGAATAAAATTTTTTTTTACTATGAGCGAGTATTATACAGTGGGTTACTATCCACAGCAAAGTCCTTTGATGAATTAAATTATCGATGGGGAATATCTACATCATATTAATCGTCTAAGCTCTTATTGAACTTCGAACGGGTATAAGGTAATTGTTAATACCCCACATCAAAGTGCATATTAGATTATATACTTGTTCAAAAAGTGAAAGCACTTCAGCATTTATCTTTAAAACTGAGTCTATACATTTGTAAAGAGAAATACTAATAAGATGACTTTAAAATCATTTGATTGATATTGAAATAGCTCTAAGTTTGTCTAAGCTGTGAGCGGGTATACACTATTTACTACAATGCGCTGTTAGTTAGTATTTGCCTAACGTTTGTCCAAATGTGTCTATTTTTAATTCATTTCTCAATCATATCTCTTCTCGCCTATTTGATGCACTCATTGAACTCTGAGCGAGTATTGGGCAGTCAGTTACGCTCCACTCTGCTTCCATATTTGATTTTCTTCTTTGGTATTTTGGTTAATAAAGTTATTGATTTGTGTTTAAGTGGCGTGGGTGAAACGCTTGGCCGGCAATGCTGTGGGTCCCCCTTTTCCGTGCTATAAGGAAAGGTGCCCCAGACCCAGACCCAAACCCAAACCTCAACAACAACAACAACAACAATAAGATGAAGAAATTAATGTGCCACATTTGTGGGCAATCTCTCTCGCATTTATCAGTTTATTTGTTTTATTAAATGCTGAGCTGCATTTTTGTAGGAGGGCTTAAGGCTGACGCCTGTCAATTGCGACATGAGCAAGTCACGTAGGAAGGCCCCCAGGCCTCAGCCACCCAAACCGACCTCACTGTGCCCCTTTATTCGCCCGATTTGGGGCGTGGGCGGGCGGCGCGTTTAAGTAGCTTAAACAGACGCGGCGGTCCGAGGCATAACTTTGTCTAATGACTCGGAAATCCGTCACTAATAATAAAAGCCAAGGCTATAAAAGGCAGCGAGCATTTGAGACGTCAGTGCTCGATTCTCGTTCTTCACCTCTCCCTCTCTCGCTCTCTCTCTGTCTCTGTCTCTCTCAGTCTCACTGTTATATTGGCCAGTTGCAGCAGTTGCTGCTGCTGCATTGGAGAGGAGGCAGACAGGGGCCCGGCTCAGCTCGACATTGAGCACGTGTGTCTCATAATCCTATTACCGCGAGAGCAGTTGTCGATTGTCGTTTCTCGATTTTATGAATGAACAACAACACTCGCTGCCAGCGCAGCACAGTCTGTGCAAAAAGTGTGCGACTTATGAGCTTCAATTAATCACTTCACAGCCACTTGGGGGTATGGAAAATATCCTGAAAGTGGAAAACGAGTCTAGAGTGA
Source organism: Drosophila nigricruria (assembly GCA_037075265.1). Classification (NCBI taxonomy): domain Eukaryota; kingdom Metazoa; phylum Arthropoda; class Insecta; order Diptera; family Drosophilidae; genus Drosophila; species Drosophila nigricruria. The sequence goes on along the minus strand of JBAMCI010000173.1, from coordinate 2,705,115 downwards.
AATTTGAATGTAGCTTAAACAGAGCAATTGAAAGCTTGGTTTATAAATAAATATTTGATAAATATGTATATATATTTTCTATATATGTACATGTATTTTCTAAAGAAATCTACAAACTTTACTTTTTGTCTAGTAAACTATATATAAAAGAGTTATTAAAACTCCTAATTTGTCTTACACTCACAGCAAAAAAGTAAATTTACTTTAGTCTGAGCTCTTATACTTTTAAAAATATTTTAAAAACTTTATCATATTTTGATAAATTGACACTCAAATTAAGTACCAAATGTGTTCATAAATTAAATTTATTTATAGCATTTAACTTACCAATCCACATACATATATCAAATTTGATGTATCGGCCGCAATTGGGTAAAAACTTTTACAAAATTCTGGAAATATTTGTAGCTAAAAACCTGTTCAAAATTTTAATAATTTAATTAATTTAATTTAATAATTTAAATATTTTAAATAGTAGTTTTACTATTTAAGTTTAATTCAACTTAATTCTACTTAAATTCTTTTCCAGCAATTCATTTTAAAATTAAAGCTTGTAGAAACATTAAAGAAAAAATTAAATTTAACTTAATTGAACTTGATGTCAAGAACTAGTTCTTAATCAAAACTTGAATTGCTTTAAAATTAAAGAAAATTAAGAAAAATAATTAATAATAGTAAAATGAAAAGGACTTCATTCCTATCGCATAACTATTTCAAAGATAAAAACTTTGGTAACCCTAAATATATAGAACTTCATTTCAATTAAAATGATCTTAACTAACTAACATATTCTGTACTTTTTTTCCCAAATAATTTATTAAAGTTTTAAACCTTTAAATTAGTTAGTTAATTTTCATATAATTTGAGGATATCAAAATTTAGCTAGATTAACATTCAAAACAGGAATTTATCTCAATTTCAGTTCTGGTTCAAGAACTAGTTCGCAATTGTTGTTCAGGGCAATCGCATTAATTGAATCAAGTTTAAAGTGCTTTCAATTTGAACTTTAAATTCAATTCGATTAACGCCCGCAAGGAGTTGGGCACGCCCACAACCAAAAAGAAAACAAAAACACATTGAGCGCAACTCAATTGTATTTTTTTTTGTTCGCTCGCTATCTCCTTTTTATATGATTTCTTTTCGGGGGTGACCCCACGCATGCGCCTCGCGTCGCCCGCGCTGCTGCTGCTGCGGGGGTTGCAGGAGTGGTGTTTTTTTTTTTTCATTTTGGTTAGTATTATTTTTTCAAAATGGCTGCTCAAATATTTGATTATCGTCTGGGCCGAAGTTGGCGCTGTTGTTAAGCCTAACTGTTACTGTCGCAATTCATTGAATTTGCAGGGCTAATTAAACACGTTAACAACTGTCGCGATGCGTTGAAGCGTGCAGGGATAACTTTTTGCCATTTGGGACGCCAGACGCCAGCAAAAAGAGCAAAAACTAAAGACGAACAAGAAGAAGAACATGAAGAAAGAAAGAAAACTTTGCACAGTCTGTTGCCCTGGTTCCGTTTCATCCGTTTGTCAGAGGGCTAAAGACCAGCGGCTTGGTAACTGTCTATATATTGAAACTCCTATCTGCAATATGCCGCATCGTTTGCCTAATGTGAGTGGACAGTTTGCCTGGCGCCCAATCAAGTGTTTTCAAATTGGGTTAAGCGAGTGCCCCAAAAATGTATTAAATCAAGAACAAGAAGAAGCAGAAGAAGCAGAAGAACGAACAGCAGCAGGCTCTGCAGCAAGCACCGTTCGTGGAAGCGAAAGGCGCTTCCTGGAAGCCGCATTGAGTGCTGCCCACTTGCTGCACAATTGCAAATGCCGTTAATGCGGTGCTAGCAGCGAGCGCAAGCAGCTGTCCTGGCGCCGCCCTAAACCAACAACAATAGCAACCACGACAACAACAGCAACAAAATGCGCTCAACGCAATTCACTCAAATGCTAACATGCAAGAGCGAGAGCGTGCGCATCAAAGGGCAAGCGAGCGAGACAACAACAAGTTTTGAGTGCATTGAAGCTTCTTACATTGTTGTTGTTGCTGCTGCTGCTGGTGCTAGTGCTGTTGTTGTTATTGCCGTTTTCGTTTGCCTCTCTGTTCGCTGTTCGTCTCATCGCTGTCGTTTGTTGGCTGCGCCGCAGCCGACGCTTTCCAATGGGCGATTGGGCAAATTCAGTTGACACTCAGCTTTATGTGACAATTCGTCGGGCGAGCGGACGACAGCTGAAACAATAAAACGGTAAAAGCTTTGTGCCGACGGCTACACAACCCAAGCAGAAAGAAGCAAAGAAAAAACAAACGAAATAAAAATAATCATAAATTCGCAGCGTTAAAATTAATTTGGCACAAATTAATTTGCCTAACGGAACTGCTCAATTAGCACTGCAAAAAAAAAATGTATAATTAAGCGACGCGCGTGCAATAAAAGTTATTGAAGGAAATTAACAAAAGAATAATGTACACAAATTTGTAACGTTTGTCAACACTTGTTCTGTTTTATATGCATTTGATAACACTCATTAAGCTTTAATTAATTGCCCGATTAAGCGATCGTCATGTTTGCGCAGTCGCAGCGAGCTTGATAATCAACAACAACAACAACGACGACAACAAAAACAGCAACACTTGGAATATGTTGTATAATGTGCCGTGTTATCAAAACTTTTCAACACTGGATTACTACAAGGTGAGCTAACAATTCGACTCGGTTCTTTATATATTTGGAATTTCTTCTCCTTTGCCTGTTCGCTTCTCCCTTCCTTTACTGCTCGCAGTCGAATGGGCAACGGATTATGTTTATCTGAGTTTCTCATCTGCTTATGTCACTTATTATAACGATATACCATTTTATAGGGCTTTAGGTATGTTATATCCTTTCAGTTGAGCAGAGCAAAGTCATGCTCTTTGGAACTTTGACTATAATATAAAGAGTTTTCTGCTTTGATTTTGTTGCTTGTCAAGAAATATTTAATATTGATTAATTTTGTTTATGTTATTTAACAAATTAATTATGTTTCTTTTAAATTTTAAAGTTATTTATTGTTTTAAAATTTAATATATTAACAATTAGTCTACCTAGTCCAAACAAATCTGATTTCGATCACTATCCAAAGATTTTCGAGATACGAATTATTTATAAATATTTATTAGGTATTTTGCTTAAAATTATATTTGTTTAATTTCAAAAAGTTCAATATGGTAATGCTTAAATGGGAAAAATCCGAAAATATTTAGCTGTTCGGATAACTGTATAGTATGGTTTCTTAGGTTTCTTTCTTGATCAAAAGTAAAATAAATTTTAAGTATCTATGAGTTTTGCACTTTTATAATTTATATAAAGACAGTACAGCTCTTGGATTTTTTATTTGGTTCGAACAGACTAGAAACTGATTAAGAAGATTTATAACTAAATAAAATATCTTTCATAAAATCTTGGAACATTTGATACCAGAATGTTAACCTATCTTCTCAATCTTTAGCAATTTCTAGTTTAGTATTCAGTTTCCTTTGACCACACATATTGCATAATGCACAGGAGATCTTAACCTAGGCACAGCTCTTCAGCTCTTCAGCTCTCCAGCTCTTAAGACTTTAACTTTTCAACTTTCCAACTTTTGTTTTAAGCCTTCAGAAAATCTAAAATTTTGATATACTTTTCCACATGAACTGCGCGTAATTACAAGCCTTTAAACCAAAACCTAGACAGAGTTCTAGATGGGAGAGATAGCCTTCAGTGAGCTGTAAGAAATCAAAAAACAAAATGGGAAAAGGCAGAGCAACTGCAAATCTTTGGCTACCGAACTGAACCCTAAAGAAATGAGCCTTTAAATACTTTGGCCAGACAAAAGGCCAAGCAGAGACAGTAGTCAAAAGGGAATTTTCAGCTTAAAAAGGGCACACAACAAAATAAAAGGATCCTGTCGATCGAGTGAATCATTTGACCAGAAATAAAACCACAAAAGGCCATACAAAACGAATACGAATATGAATGTGAATATGTGAATGTGAATGTGAATGTGAATACAAATACCAGAAGGCAGTAGGTCAAAACGGAGTTACAGATATGTAGATAGATCAGTGTAGAAATCTTTGCTGCGTTGTTGATTCTTTTTTGATTGACAGTTATTATGTGTACGCTCTCTCTCTTTCCCCTCTCTCTCTTGCTCTCTTTCTCCTTTTTTTTCCTTTTGCTTGCTCTCCCTGTCACTTGGTTGCCCGGACAGCCAGTCTCATTACTGTTAGCTTGTGCCACACCCCCTGCCGCCTCTAGCTGGCGTAACTTGAGCGGAGTTGTTGGAGCAAAGCAATTTGCGATGTTGTCGCTGTTGCTGCTGTTGTTGTTGTTGTTGGCGTTGGCGTTGGCGTTGCTAGGCAAAACGACCAAATAGCAAAAAATACACTGTGCAAAAAAAAATCGATTTAGTACACACACTGCAATTGAGGATGAATGTATTTATTCAACTATGATTTTTTTTTATACATTAAAATCTCTAAGCTTTTTTCAGAACGAAAACTAAATTTGATTCTAAGTCTTTTTACTTCCATTCAAACATATTGTCATCTCTCTCTCTCTCTCCTTGTATTACATAAGCGCTTAGTTGGGAGTTGGCTAAGAACCAGTCTCCTCTAATCCAATTCAAGTGATTTAAAATTTCATTTGTTGATAAAACTTAAATTGATAATATATATCTATCTATCTATCTATAATAATAAAACTTAAATTGATAATACATTCAATTTATATGAAATTCTTCTATCCCTCTATCATAATGTGCTCTTCAAACATTTTATTTCGGTTTAGTTTTTCCATTTGAATATATATTTTTTATTTCTTATCTAAAAACTTTTGCATTTGCTTTGAAATTATTTACTGTGTAAATTTGGAGCAGCAACAAAATGGCGTCCATCGATATGATTTTTTGGGGCGATGCTGGCAACGCTGCCGCTGCCTCTGCCTCTGCTTCTGCCTCTGCCGCTGTCTCTGTTGCTGCCAGCGCCGCCATTTTGTTTGTCTATTTGTCAATCTCATAAATGCAAATGCCAGAGCAACGCGAACGACGAGCTCTGCGGGCTGAGAGCTCGTCCAGGCTGCTGCTGCTGCTGCTGCTGCTGTTGAAGCCATTAGCAAATAATTTCAGCGAAATTTTTATTCAGCATTGTTGTGCTCAGACACACACACACACACACACAAACACGCACATACATAGACAGACAAATGCCGTCAGGATAATTTCATTGAAATTTGAGTCGTCAAAAGGAGCAGCAGCAGCAGCAGCAGCAACGAGGCAAAATGTACAAAAGGACGCCCTGCAGATGCCTTGCGCTTTTCGCTTTTCGTTGTTGTGCGCTACGGGCGCGCCATTATAACAACAAACAATACAAACAGCAGCAGGAGCAGGAGCAGGAGGGCAGGAGGTTCAGGGGAGGGGAGGGGAGGTATGAGGAGAGTGGGGAGCAGGCATATATAGCTATATCTATAGCTGTAGCTGTAGCTGTTGTTGCCCCCGCAGCACTTGAGAACTGCGGGTTTTTTAATTATACCCTACAAGCATTACAGTTTATTTCAAAATGGGTATGTCGCGGTTGGTAAACTGTGTGAAGCGGGTAGAAAGGTATATATAACGTGATTTATCTGACTACATTCGAATTATGTTAAGACTGTCTTTATAATGATGTAGATACAGATAAAATAGAGTTCAAGTTGAAATTTTAAGTTTACTTTCCTAAAAACTATAAGCAGATGTAAGATAAGATATCGCATTGGTTAAAAATATCGATAAATATCGATTTACTGCAGAAAGTGAGCTGGGTAATTAATTTGAAGACTATATTCTGGTAAATCATCAACAGAAAAGTTTAGTTTAGTTTGTTTTACTAAAATAAGCGTTTGCTGTATATCGATATATATCGATAGGCGGTCTTTGAGTTATATATATATCATGTTATACATATATATATGCATGGCTAATGCATGCATGCATAAATTGATAGAGAAAGAATACCATCTATATGGTACATTCCATTATAAATCTATATCTGTTTAAATCATAACCAGGCTTTTCGATAAATATCGATATGCAAAGTCAGCTTGTCCGAAATACATGAATGCATGAATGCGATTCCTCTGTTTTGGCCAACTTTAAGCGAGGCAGTGCTCAGATATTTAGTAAATATCATTAATATAGGGTATCTAAAAATAGTACAGGGTATCTGCTAGTTAAGCCACAACAGTGAAAGTGCATTCGCTTGTTAATTTCTTATGCGTTCGCCGTGCCATTCGCTGCCCGCACTCTCCATTACAGCCACGCCCCTTTCGCAGGGCATTTAAATGTTTGTTTTTTTTTTTGTGGTGGTTGGGGGAGGGAGAAGTAGAGAGGGAGAGGGAGAGCGTAATTATGGCAGGCTCGGCTTAATGTCCTGCGACAGTTTTACAGCATAATCTGCAATCTTTGCGCTCTTAAGCCGCTTTTTGTGCCTCGCATAGGGTCAAGGGTCGGCTTAAATGGCAAATGGTTTCGATGCTCTCTCTCTCCCATGTATTTGCTGGGCGTGGCACAGGAAGTGCAGCCAGAGGCACGAGATGGCATCTGCACTTTGTGTTACCTGTACCCAAACAGCGAAAGAGATAGCAACAGAGGAAGCGATAGAGCGAGAGGGAGAGAGAGCGCGTCTCTCAAATGAACTTGTTTGTTTGTTTACACGGCTCTAACTGTGTTTGTTTTGCCGCATTGAAACTGAATTTCAGCATTAGCAATAACAAAATTCTTAAATAAATAAATCATTTGTTGGGGCCAAAGCTGGGCGAAGACAGCCGTCATATGGGCACGGGCTGCAACTGCAAAAAAATGTCTGAGGATCAGGTTTACTCTCAATGTCATTTGACGGACTTGAAGCGCTTTTCAAGCTATTTGAAACTACTTGAATTCTGCAGGCTTAGGTGTAGAATCAAAAAATATATTCAATCTGCAAGAATATGTCTATAAACAGATGATTTGAAGTTTGCAAAAGAGGTCTCTATTGATATATTTTTTGGATGCCAATAGAATCTTTTTACTTTCTTAACACAATTTACTTTTCTGAATATTTCAAACAATTTAGTAAGTTTGTAAATCTGTCTTAAATTTGCTATGACTCTGATTTACTTTCTGATTCCAGCCTTATTGACTCCTTATGAAATTACTTCTTATAAAATGAATCTTTCAAAATTCGTCTTTTTCTCGACTTATACTAGTAATTTTTAACTGCTGTAAACTCAAGCAAATGCTGCTATATCTTAGTATTGAGATTTTGCATTTAGGATTTAGCAATCAGTCAATCAAACAGACAGTCTAAACCAACAATCTTTATCATTATGATCATTTTAGTATTTTATTATATAATACATTCTTATGTCTCCTAATCTTTATACAATTAAAGATTTTTACAGTTGAGACTTTTCAACTATCAAAAATTAATTTTAATGTAATGTAATGTAATAGGAAACAAATTTTATTGCAAATGATATTTGATTAGATAAGTCACATATAAATAATTTGAATCGAAGTTCAAAATATGTTATATGTTGAAATCATAATAATAAACTCTGGTATTCCAAGCAATTCTTAATGTAATTCTTATTATAGATAATCAAAATATTTTTTATCATAAATATTAATTTGGCTTAGAAAGACAATCGATTGAATACTTAAAGCCTAGTCACTAGCATTTAGTGTTATATTTAATATAAACTTGATGAAATATTGAAAACATTTACGGAAATCTAGTTCGCATGTGTAAATCTATTTGGAACTGTGGTATTTCTAGCAGATATTTTTATAATCTAACAATTTTATATAGTCAAATTAAAACTCACTTATATTTTTCCATCAATACATAAATGCTGTCAGCTTTTACAAGTACTTTAATAATATTATATTCCAATTCTTTTTCCAATGAATTTTCTTAAAAACTCTTGTTTCATTTAACTTCAATCTAAAACATATATATATTTAAAATTAAATTTCAAAATCATTTTTATAAAATATATTATCAAATCATTTTTATTAAATCTTAATTTTGCACCCTTTGCTGTTACGTGTGGTCTGCTTATCGCATCCCCTACTTGCGACATTATACGGCTTATCAGACGTGAGCTGACGTCATGTTTGCTTTAAAAAAACCACAAAATATATGCAATGAATTAGCGTGCGAGTTACTTGGATTACATAAAATGCAACGTGACAGCGACTCAAATGCCACTCAGTCGTCGCCAGGGAGAGCTCCTGTCGCTCATACCCATATACATACAGTATGCTATATGGTATAAGGACCTTCCGCTTGGAGGCATTTGCTTTGTTCCGTTCATTGTCCTGTTGCTGTGGCACGTAATCCGGTTGGGCTTAGCCCATTTATCCTGTTTTATGTCGCCTGTCAGGCGTGCCAGGCCGTAGAAATTAGAGCAACCTGCCTGGATGCTGCTTCGGAGTGGTTTGTTTTCGTCAGATTTTACCCCTAATGCCCGCTAATGATTGCAAATATTTGGCCAGTCTAGGATTTGCGTACCTCTGACTCATCCGGTAGTTGTTCTAAATTTAAAAGACAGCTCCGAAAATAGATCAAATCGAAAATGGAATAGGCCATTAGACAAGTCGTGTCGGGGGTCTGCACAAAATCAATTGTCACATTCGACAGCATATTTTGAGCTGTCCCTATACTATAGATCTATAGATAGCTGCCATGGCCTCTATTTTTATATACTTTTCTGATCTCCATACAAAATATCCAAAATAGATCTGGCTAAAAGTGTCAATTGACGCAAAAGCTAGACCAGACCAGACACTAATGGGGTTTTCATTGATGAAACTTTTTGCTGAGTGCTGAATAGTGCGAAGAACTGAGGGAGTACATCTTATATTGAGCAGTACGACACAAAAGTTACGGCTTGTATTTCATTGATCTAAACAGGAGTAGAATGAAAATTGGCCAAGATTTATCTGAAATAAAACAGTATTTCGGTATTAGACGGTATAGACGTCCAAATACTTTGTATTATTGTTCACGAACTGAAAAGAGTACATTGGCTTTGTCCGTATAATGCAACTATTGGAGCTTTAGACTTTTGTAGTCATTGCAAATCAGAAATAACTTTTGTGTTCATAGCTCGGGATAGAGTAGGACTTAATAGCGTTAACTTTGGCTCTTTTTCGACATCCTAGTAGTTGACGCTCAACTGCAACTTCCCTATATGTTATACTCATTAATGAACTGAAAAAGTATATTGGTTTTGTTCAATGTTCGTCTTGCGATCTGTCCAACTGTCTGTATGAAGCTAGAAACATGAAATTTTAGATATGCGAGGGATACACTAAGGGATATTCCCTTGTAAAGCTTCCATTGCAGTATTATTGTTTTCTCTGAAGAACTAAGATCTATTTATGCTTTAATAATTGATATTGGTATGTTGAACATTTATAATATAGAGATTTTACATGTTCTATTATACTAATATATTATAATATATATAATGACATATAATGATATTAATATAATTTAAAAACTATAGATAATCAAATGAAAATCTATGTTCAAATATTTCAAGATGAACTATTAATTGCTTTTATAATAGATTCTACTTTTCTTACTTTAAAAATGTATTTTGGTATTCAAGTACATATTTACCTGCCTATTATATATAGTCTATGTAGTAAGAGAACAATATATAGTTGTCCACAAGGAACGCATCTCGTATAGCTTTTGATCGACACGCCGCGATACGCAACTGTCACATCAAAAGCGCGCATATTTACAACGCACCGATAATTGGTGCTTGGTAGGAGAAGGGGCTGGGCTAGGGAACAGTAAGGTATGGAGTATCGAACATTGGGGTGGGGGCTGCCTCTCCGTTTACAGCAATTCTCGTTAAGCGGAACAACAGAAAAAACTATATATACAAGTATATATATATAAAATGGGAACTAAACAAATGAGCGAAAGTACGACGAAATGAACTTGTCATAATTATTTGACAGTTGGCTTGATGATGATGATGATGATGATGGGGCTGATGATGAGGTTGGAGCTGATGGCGATGGCTGTTGGGGATATAATTCCAGTTGCATTCTTGGAAAACATTGTGCGGCACTTTGCTAGCAGTTGATGTAAAACATTTTGTTGCCAAGTCAGGAATTTGACATGCGCATGCCACCCGGCCAAGGGGTATATCTACCCCATTTGCCCCCATATCTACCCCGTATAATGGTTTCTCTGCGGTTCGGCACTTTGATTTTGCTTGACAGTGTCGAGGCGCGGGGCAACGAGGTCAAGTGGAGAGCAGATTGTGAAAACAAAACGCATTCGACATTTGTGCCTCATTTCCGGTTCAATCAGGTAGAGTTGCAGTACACTGTTCAAGGAACCAGTTCAATAGTTCATCTATAGTGGAGGGAAGTGCTTACCAAGGGTACTACTAAAGAAAAGTGAATCAGAGAAGCTGCTAATGAACTAATCTACGAATAAGAATGAAGAAATAATAGACCTAACTGAATGATTGAACAATATTAGGATAGAAATATACATAGAACTGATGCGAGTTAGAAATAAATGAACTATTTAAAGTCGCCTAAGAATTTACGGTTAAGAGACTGATAGAGAACTGATCGAGTCAACTAAATACTAATTCGGACTAAGGAACTACTGGAAGTTTTTTATTCTTTCAATAGTAAAGATAAGTTCAATTGAACTAATGTCTGAACTATTTATTGTAGTGAAGCACGAAGAAGTTGAGTTATCTTCGGGTTTACTTAGGTGTGGCTGATGTCAGTCAAAAGGCGCAGATAGACAGGCTGTCAGGCCAGCTGGTGTTCGAGTGGAGCGGCATGCAACCCTTCCGCCCTACCACCGATCCTCCCTCCTTAGCTCCCTCCACTGCTGCTGCTGCTGCTTGCAATTAAGCGGCTCGCAAGTTTTTCGAGACAAATTTGTCGGCAATCAGCGTGCGACCTTTGACTTGTCTGCGATCGCATTGCTCGTTAGCAGTCGTGACAGTTTATCTTAAATTCTATTTCTTTTTTCTTTCTATTTTTCATAATAATTTTTACCACGAAATGGCCGACTGCCGACTGCCGACTGCCTGCCCCTAACGTCGTTTTTCCGGACACTCCGCATAAAATATCAAATTTCGTGCTGTACATTTTTCCTTCGAGGCTTTGCCCTGGGAAACGGAAAAACTGCATCGCGAGCCGCACAATTGGCAGCCAAAATGCCAGCAACAACAACAAATCATTTACAGCATTCACATTTTGCTGCCCATTGATTGGCGCGGAGGCTGAAAAAGCGAAATTCGATAGTTCTTCGATCGCTCCCTAAAAATCTAAAAAAAAGAAGCCATATATATATATAAATATGTATATATATGTTATATATGAAATCTGCGCACCTGTTCATGCGGCAAAAACTTAGCCTGGCTTGGAAAACTTGTGCTTGCCAGCAACAATTGGGTTATGAGCATTGAATATCCTGTACATTGTTGAAAAGGATATGTGGGTATGCTGAAAATGCAACATTCCTCTTCATAAAGTACATATCTTCGAAAGTTGGTAATGTAGGGAATCTATCTAATCCAAATATCTATAATTATCGAAAGAAGGCACTCTCTACATTGCATTGGCACTACATTGAAAAATATATATTATTGAAAGCAAGTCAAGGAAAAGGCTATATGCCTATCTCCATGTTCTTTCTGTATATCTAATTCTTATTATATTTATATTCTGATTGAAGGATTGACAAGTTTAGGAAATTTATTTATTGTTAACTCCCTATTGTATATCAATATATTACATATTATTGTTATATATATAACATGTAATTTTCGGGATCATACGATGTCAATTCGATATATATGAAGAATAAACGGTCTTTGAGGACTGACTTAGTAATGAGGCTGACGATAAGCCAGTCTACTTTTGCGTATTGCTGAGTTCGAAAATATTATCTTTGGAACGAAAGCTATATGCTCGCCTCTCTCTTTTATTTATCTACACATATGTAGTTTGTATTCAAACACAATCTTATATATAAAAAAAATTTGAAAAATCCGAACTTACAATAAAATATTCTAATATCCTTCCATACAGCGTAACTCCAAGTCGTGCACACCCACTTGTTTTTTGCTCTTCTTTTTTTTTTGGCATATTTGTAATGGGATATGCGATGGCCCAGCAACGGCCTTGCGATTTAAGTAATTAAGTCTAACGGAAATAATCAACTATTTCTATTTCTATTTTATACCTATTTATATACATATATATTTCTATATATATATATAGTGTATTCTTGCGGCACAGCCCGAGTTAATGTGGCCAAGGTCTGTGCTGAAACCGATCCCACGAAGCGCTAGGGTTGCCTCGAGAGTCGCGTAATTGATAGCGACGACGACGACCATTTGTGGTATTGGATTGCCAATTCGAGTTGGCACAGTTTGTGTGCTACAGTTTGCTTTCAATAAAAAGAATCGCATGTGACAAATTGAACAACATAAGTGAACAATCTATCTATTAGCTATGCCAGGTGTATCCATGGTACGTACTTAAAGTGTATAAGAAGAGCTCATACTCAGTAGTTCTAATCCTTGAAGAACTTGCAAAGTAGATGTAAAAATATAGAAGGCATGAAAAGCTCTCGCAGAGAGTTGCCTAGGCTCTTATACTAGCTCTAGTCGTATATACAGTCAGCGCTCGCTAAGAGTGACGTCGGGTGCTACCGACTGCATAATACTCATTCACGGTTCGAAAGCAGATGAAACTTTTTAGGTAAAGGAGTTAGGAAGGAGTCCGTAGTAACAAAACTCTAGTTCCAAAATTTTTGAACTCTAGTACTCAATTTCTCATTCTCTCCTTTACCTGACTACTCTTAAGATGTTTTATTTTTGTATATTTTAAAATATACCCAGACATAAATCTCTCCTAAGTTTGATTAGATCCCAAGAATCTATCATTGTTTGATTCTTCATACTCATTGTTTAGTTAATTGCATAACTGCAAGACTGCAATTTATTTTTTCGTTTCGTCCTCAGTAAGTTATTTAACATTGATAAAGCGAAATATTTTTTTTTCGATTTTGAAGAAAATATATCCAAGATTTTTCTGATTTTTCCCTCATTTCGCAAAAAGGGTTAAGATTTGCGTGCGAAGGGCTTACGATAGGTTGAGTTTCCTATCCAAGGGTTGTTCTCCAGCTCGTCAATAATATTTTTAATTAGCAAACAAAGCATCCGATTTCGTGTAACATTTTGGTACAGACATTGATTTTTTACGTAAAAAAAAAGAAATGTTCGCGCATTGAACCTTGACCGTGACATCTTGAGAATAGGTCAACATTGTTGTTTAATTAGAGGACAATAGCTGTCAATGGCTTGTCGGGGAAAACGGGCGCGTACTCACGAGGGGTTGACGGGAAGATTGCCAGCTGTGAGTGAGAGATATAAAAAATTAGAAATAAATTTTTTAACTTGATAAGTACTATATATCATTATTTCTTAAATATTATATATCTTCCATATCGCTCAGTTTAATTTGAACTTATTGAATAGTAGTGCAAATTGCGATTAAGCTATCTGAATGTTCATATGTATTTAACCATGGATGTTGTAGAGTCTTAAAATATTGTTATTAATAGTTTCACTTTTTGTTCGTTTTGAGAGCGACAATCACCATATTGGAATACAAATTCATATATAGAAAACATTTCCCCAAAAATCGAATAATTAGATCTGAAAATAATTCACTAGTTCAGTTCGTTCTACAGCTTTTTGTCGGTCATGATTGATTTGCATTGGAAAGGATTTAACTCCCTTGCTCGTTCATAAACAATTGAATTACTCAATTGAACGATTCGTTCATGAACCGCTCATCTCTGATTTTCTAACTAAACGGAACTAATAAAAAGTTCAGTAGTTCCTTTCTGTGACCAGTTCAAGCAAATTTATTGCTTACAACAGAATTCAACTTATAACAAAATATCTATGTATACAAATCATATCGGAGTCAATCTTAATTACTACTTAAAGCTACTCCGCCCCATGAGAGTGCGCCCCTGGCCCAACAGGGGCTGAAGTGCGATTGAAGCAGCTGTTGGCACTTGGACTTTAATTGAAGCCCAGGGGTGCCATCTATATAAAAACCTCAACATTAATAAGTGTTAATAATTGTGTGTGTTGAGTGTTGAGTGTTGAGCGTTGAGTGTGTTTTTGTCGTAGGCTGTTTGTGAACTGACACGCCCCACCGCCCCCTCCCCAGCCAATGTTCGGATACAATTTCACTTTACTTTCGCGAAAGTCAGAGCGTAACATGGCTAGGATTACCACACAGCATCCGCAAATACCCCCTGGGATGATGGACTCCGGACTCCGGACTCCGAGCCCTGGACCCTGGACCCTTCTACACTGGGTCCACAAAAAATGATTTGTTGTTGTAACTGGGCAACTTTACAAATTCAATTTGTCAGCGATGCTCGCAACGAGTCGCAACGCTTCGCGTCGAGGGGTTGTTTTCTCTGCTGTGTTTTTTTTGTCAGTGTGTGCTGGCAAATTAAATTTCATAGGCCTGGCAACAGCTTAACAACAACAACAACAACAACAACATCAGCAGCAGCGAGTGAAAACATATGCTGCCTACTTGCGGGCGGTGGCGCCTGAGCTGGTGTTCACTGTACAGTGTGTACACGCGCAGGGCTGCATTTGATTAGAGCCGCTCGCCCAGGCGTGACTATTTAATTTGCCGCTGCCGTTGTTGTTGTTGTTGGTGTTGTTGCATGTTTGACACGCGCAAGTCGAGAGCGCATAATTAAATTAATTAGAGAGTCGTTCCCACAGGTAAAACAAGCCACACGCTGAATATGCCATGGATATGTGCCAGACATAATAAATACCCTGTAATTAAGTTGTCAATATAAACAGGTTTAGCATTATTATTGGAATCAGAATCTTGTTAATAAATCTTTTTTAATTGCTACGAATTAGTCTTGTGTAATGTAAATCTATTGATCAGGACTTAAGATAGACTATTTATTAATTCATTTAAGTAAGAATAGTATGATGCTGGGTCTAATATCTAAGGTCTAAGGACAACTAGTTCTTGAGTTCATAGTAAATACTTAACTAACAATATTTTATTTCAATAAAATGTGTGTCATTGTGAAACTTTACAAAGAAATGAAATGTTTATTAACATTGTAAAGACGAAATATATATATATATATATAAAATAATACTTAGTAGATTAGGTCTTACGGCTATAGAACCAATCTCATTTCCCAGATCGAATGTTGTTTCTTAAATATTTAAGTAAAATTTTTGTATATTCGTCCATTATTTCAAAGGTCAATTCATAATACATTATAGATCCCTTGATTTAATATGACTTAATATAGGTTTAACAATTTATTATTATTACTATTATTATTATTAATATTATTATTATTAATATTATTATTATTATTATTATTATTCTTATTATTATTATTATAAATATTATTATTATTATTATTATTTTTACTATTATTATTTTTATTATTATTATTATCTAAAAAGGTATCACGTATATAGACACTTAAGTACAACTTCTTATTCCTTTACACTGCTTCATGTCTAGTATCTTATGACTCTTTCATTTGCTGTATTACAATTGACTCGCTTCATATGCTCGCATTTTTTCGTTCTCTTAACATACTTAACTGCCAAACTACCCGCCTCACCGCTTTAATACAGAGTATAGCAACCTGCTTGGTTCATCTTCCCCCTGGCGGTGGGCTTTGGCTTTGGATTATGAGGCGGGCGTGCTCATCGGGTTTGATGCCTATGCCAAGTGACAGCTGACACACTTCGCTGCCGAGCTCTCCAGCTTTACGGCTCTCGCTCGCTCGGGTGCTACGTGGGTGGCAGGTTGTCCGGGCAACTGGGCAGCCGGGTGGCTGCTGTGTCCGTGGCGGCTTTTAATGAAAATTCCTGACCAATGTTTGTGTTTTGCTGAGGTCACCATGGCAATGCAGCTCTTCACGCTCTCTACTGCCTCGTTCTTCCTCTTTACTTCTTTCAACGCTCAATGTTTGCTTTGCTCCCCCCGCCGTAGCTGTTGCATTTGCCAGTTGGCGCGTGCCTCAAGCACAATCACGGGTTCCGCATAATTTTCAGCGGAATGAAAGCATAAACGAGGCGTTCCAAAGGCAACCCCGGTGGTCATTCATTCCACAGAGATTCACAAGTGAGAATCACAGCTCCCCTTCAGCCCGAGCCCCATCTATGGGGGCCAGTCCTCTCAGATAAAGCGCAAAATGCAATTTCTGGCACGGTTTATTTTCGGTACGGCTCAGAGGGTCCGCGCAAATAGTCCAAGTCATTGTTTCACTTCCATTTGATTCATAAAAAAAAAACTACTGGCACATAAAATTGTTTTTTTATTATTTATGCACTTCCAAGTTCAACAGCCACAAGATCTGAAACAGCATTTGCTTTTATAGCATATTAGGTTATACGAGTTTTTGCTTTGAAATCAAAAATAGTTTGTTTTTCTGCTCTTAAATATATCAAAGACGCAACTGCAGTTCCATAGGGTTTATGAGTATTACGAGTAAGTTGTGCATTGAAATAAAACTCTCTTCTATTTTTATGTTCACTTCATAATGGGGGGAGCTACTTAAAGGGTACATTAGGAATATAAAATATATACGATTTTTCTTAACATCTGAGTTATTTGTCATATGAAATAAGACTCTCAGTTCAAAAATTATATTGATAAAATTTAGATTCATCTAAAAACACATTCTGGAATCAGCTAAGCCATATGGCTATATAACATATTTTATTTAAATATTGAAAGTTTTTTTTTGTTTTTATTATCTCGTCCGACATTTGACTTTGTGTTATAAAATATATTTATATTAAGAATACTTCCATAGTCTATATTTGAATGTAATACTTGTCTTTTATTCTATAAATTGTAGTACTTACTATATAATCAAAGTACTGCATAATATAAATACATTTTCTATAGAAATTATTGTCAAAAGATCAATCTTTACATTTTTATAAATTTTTAAATTTTCAATTAAATTAAGTCTTACGTACTTGAAATTTTGTATATGTTAAATTTATTTATTATAAAAAAATTACTTAATCATTTTCTAAATGATTTCTTCCTTACATCTATTTCTTTTCTTTTGTTATTGAATTTATTGACGTCAAAGTTGATGTTTAAAGACCTAAAACTATGACTCATGACTTATGAGCAATAGTTAAACTTATCTGTATATAGCTTTAATACAAGAAAAAGTCTATCAATTATGAGTAATATCTTAATCTACTATATAAAAGTCTATGTAGCAAAATATATTTGAGATATGAAATAAATTTCATAATCTTTTATTTAAATATATTTTTATTTCCTACTCATCAATTGTAAGATTTAAGTACTATACCATATATCTTCCATATTCTTATATTTGTATTTTTATAAGAATTCTTATTTTCATTAATGTATCTTACCAAGGTATCTTGATTTTTCTATTTAGTTAAAATATTTGTATTAAATTGAATCTCGCATGATTTTTAATGGAAATTCAATTTATTTATAAAACAATTTTCTTGCTAATTATAAATGCAAACATATTTCCATTGCTCTAATATGCAAACATTTATGAAAATCAGTTTATATATTTTTCTTTTGGCTTTTCTTTTTGGCATGAGAAACGTTCAGGAATTAGCCAATTAGGCGATTGCAGTTAACAAATTCGATTTCCATGGGAAATTGTGCAAACAAAATATCGCAATTTGTTTGGTTTGTTGTTGCTGTTGTTGCTCTGGTTGTTGTTGTTGTTATTGTTATTGTTAGCGGAAGTGCATGACACACTTCGTCGAACGTAGCGCACTTTTAACCCAACGATGGGCAGCAGGGTTTACTTTTAGTTACTCGACTGCTGACTCGACTCGAATCGATGCGAGTCGGGCATTAAATATGCCTTAATCGGTTTAGCACGATCGTGAGACAACATGTCGTCAATTATATCTACGCGCGATCATCAGCCAGCGAGAGTCGAACCAAGTGCTTTCTGGCTGTCTGTAAACAAATCTGCGCACAATTTACAATTTCGCTGCATTTGCAGATATTTTTGCTTCTTCTTTTTGCTGTGGAAGCTGTAGCCGGTCGCTGGCTTGGCTCTCTTGCATGTTTGCTGAGTCGCGCACATTTGTTTGGAGCTGGACTTGGAGTTGGGGACGACTCGTTCGTTCGTCGTCCGTTGTGAACGTGCTGATCGTGCGCTCGAGAGCAGGCGAGAGGAGGGCATGCAGGCATGCAGGCAGGCAGGGCAGGGCAGGGCAGGGCAGGGCAGGCAGCACAAAGTGTTTAAGATTTACGTTCAGTTTTGATCGGGCTGGACCTCCCCGGTGCTGTATTAATTTAATGCAGCCAGGCAGAGGTGCCTCAAGTCTTGGACCTGGGCGCCATTTTGCAGCGTTCAAGCGGGTTCAACACCTGAGCTGCTGCACACCTCCTCTCTCTCTCTCTCTCTCTCTCTCTCTCTCTCTGTCTCTTTCTTCTTCACTCGCAGGCAAGGCGTTGTTCAACGCATTTTTACAACTTGATCTGAAGTTTGGCTTGGCTCCAGCATCTAGATAAGCTCTCAGCCAGACTAAAAACACAGCCAATTGCTCGTTGTTGTTGTTGCGGCTCGTTGTCATTTGTCGTTGTTTGTTTGTTGCTTGTCGTGTTAGCGCGACACTCGCGAAGAACATTGGCGATGCGTCATGGCAAGCCAAGTTTTGGCCTACAATTGGGTCAAGACTTATTTTGCTGATACCCGATTATCGAGGAGAGTGGGGAGCGGCGAGCGGAAGGGGTTTCTTCAAATGTCGCTGTCAGCGCATGCCAAAGGTCTGATTCGTAAAGGCATTTTTAAAGCTGATATAGCCATCGTGCCACACGATCCACGCCCCTCCACTCCTCCACTCCTCGACTCACAAGCTTCCTACACTATTCTTTGCTAATTTCAGAGAAAAAACCGCTGAGGCATGCGCTTCACAGTACAAATTGCACTAACCACAAAATGCACATAAAATAGAATAGCCGAGCCGAGCCGAGCAGAGCAGAGCAGAGCAGAGCAGAGCAGAGCCAAAAGGAGCTCTCTGGAATGCAACATGTCTGCACGAAGTGTAAAGTTCGCTATATTCTAGCCGTTAACATATCTTAAACACTGAATAAATTACGAAATATGCCAGACAAGCAAATGCAGTTCATTCAAAAACAAAAATTATTCATAAATGTAGCTAAAAGAGGGAGAGGGAGAGGGAGAGGGAGAGACAGAGACAGCTTGATAGATATTAATCAATAAATAGCTGATTAATGAGAGTTGTAAGACAAATTGTAATGCAATAAAGAATAGTCCGTGTTGTATGCAGTTTTTATTTATTTTCTTTAAATACTTTGTCAACAAAAACTTTAGACTAAATCATTGATATTATATAGTCTAAATAAATACAGAGCAAAGGTGACTTAGTAACATCACCAACCCGATTTATCTGCTCGACCGGTCAGCTATGCCCCAACTCACAGCCAAATATAGTCAGTGATACTGTTGAACAATTATACAATCAAAATGCGCTAGTGCGAAACAATAAAATAATTTAAGTATTAAAATGAAAAAGAGGAAGAAAGAGATTAGTAATTTTTTCGAGTTTATCCTTTAATTATTCAGTTATAGAGTATATTATATGTATTATATGGTATATGTAGTATATATAGAAATTAGTAAAGTATACTAAACTATTCTTAGTAGAAACATTTATGATATGTATCTGATATACTAATCAATTCTTGATATATTAGTACTCCGAAACTGCTATAGATTATACGGATATATCGTATAAATATCGCTGTCTGTAAGAATGGAAAATATGATAAATTACAAATTATCAAACTATATCTGACCAAGGCTTTCGTTTATATGTTCATATATTTATTATATTATTAAAATATGAAACTTAAATAATATTACAAAAGACATATTTTTCTAACATTGAGAGTTTCCGAAAGAAATTAAAATTAAAATCAAATTGAATTGAAAAATTTATATCCATTCACATTTCTATCATGTTTTTCTAAAAAAATATTCTACTTAAGTAACAAAAATGTATATTAAATCAAACAAACAAATTATTATATCCCATCCTATATAAGGTGCTCGAAGTAAGTAAATGGGACACTACTGAAAAAACTAAATTGGTGTTTAAACTTAATAAAATTTTCAATATACTTCAATTTAATTAAATCCAATAAAACTTATGAAAATATATTTAAAAAATGAATCAAAATATTTTCAAAGGAAATAAATATCCTGGGTCAAATTCATAATTTGTATCTTTAAACTAAAAAAAAATTAACAAATGTTAAAATCGTAAAACAAAAACCGAAATATAGATGGAAGATATAAAACGAAAAGTTGCATTTTGTGGAAAATATGTTTTTAGTATTTGTCCCATTTAATTACTTCGAGCACCTTATATTTAATTATTGTTTATTCAAACTCAAACACTATATATTTTTATATATGTCTATAAACTAAATTTGATATAGGTCTGGCTAGGACAAAGTTCAGAAAAAGTTTTTCAGAGAGTGAATGTTCTTCAGTGGCTTGAACCCTTTAATAGAGTTCTAACAGTTTTGTCTTTTGTTCGGCATTCGAATTATTTATTTAAAAATTATAAATAATTATGCAATATATATATATTTTATTAGTTTTGTGTGCCTGATTAAATTACCTGATAGGCAATACACTCACACACACACAAATATACAGTCGTTGTGTTGTGTTTTGTTTTGGCAGGTGGCGACTGGCGTCTGTGTGGGTGGGCAGCAGAGAGGTGGCAAGAGAGAGAGGGGCTTTATTAGTTAGAATTCCATGGCATATGAATCGATCCGTGTGTTTGTGTGTGTGTGTGTGTGTGTGTATGAGTTTTCTGATTTTATTTATTGTCTCGTATTGTTGTTATTGTTGTTGCTATTATTATTATGAGCCTGCTTTGTTTACGTGTAATTCCATATGGCCGATAAGACAGAGCCGGGCCAACACTCGAAAGTTTACTTAGACGTTTTCACAAAATTAAGCGTTAAATAAATAAAATGGTTTACAAAATGGTTATGAGTGTTTGGTTTTAGAAGCACTTTCCATCAGCTGTTCCAAACAGATTACAAAATAAAGTATATTTATAGTAAGAGTAAGAGGCAAATAATATAGCAAAGGGAATTTAGTTTGAAGGAAAAGTGCGTTTGCAATTACAACACCTGGCCAATTCACAGGAATTACAACGATATATATATATATTTAAACTTGATTTGTTTATAAATAGATTATTGAATTACACAGAATTTGTAAAGGTGTGTAAATCATATTTGGTCTTTACTTCGTTTACATTAATCTATATTGGACATGAAGGTATTGGGTTTATATTTGGACTCGAGTTCAGATTAGATATTTTAATTGAATTAGCGGAACATTAATATTTGCTTTATTTTATGATTATATATCTATATATTATATAATTGTTATTTATATATTATAGTACGTAGAGTTTTTCTATTGATATATATATGGGAATTACTATATTATATATTTTTGTTATTTTCATATATAATTTATTTTTGAATTTTCATAAATTTAATCAATGCTTCTGAAGGTAATCTTAGCTAATAATAAGATTCAGGAGGCATTTTTCATGTTAGTTAGAAAAAAATCATAGATTTTATTTTATTTATAAAAATACCCAAAGTAAAGTAAAAAGAAAAAATCTGAAAAAATAGAAAATAGAAAAATAAATACAATAAATAAAATACAAAATTGAAATGTATCACAATTAAATGTTTGTATTACAAAATAGTTATTAATAAACTAATTAATTATAATAAATCATTAAATAAAAATAATTAAGAGGTTTTATGCAATATTTTTGTATTCTAGCAAATTTTCGTCATTTATAATTTACGAATATAGTTCGTATAGCTGAAATATAGTGCATATAAAAAACATACATTTAAAAGAAATTTCCAAAAATTTAAAACATATTTAAAATATATGTATTTAAGTATTTTTAAAAAATATATATATTTAACTATTATTTCAAAACCTTATATAACCAAATCAAGCCAACGACCGTACAGACCCACTTTCTACTATATAATAAATCTGCAACTTTGCTTTAGTTTTATTTTGTATCGAACTCTGTAAATTAACGAGTTTTATAAAGCATATAAATTAATTGGAATCACGTGTTTGATTGCTATAAAAATTAGCAAATTTCGACAATTTAAAATGCCCCAGATTTAAAATGGAATATTCAAACACCCGCATAGCTGAATTTAAAACTGATTCATCAAATAAACAATATAATTTACATGCAGATTTCTATTGTAATGTGGTCTACCAATATGTTGAACAGAGAGATAGATAGATGTAGAGTGATCCAATTACGCTAATCAGCTTGTTTATGAACTAGATAAAATATGCATGGACCTGGCCTTATAAATCCGTGTAACTGGGCAGACTTTTATGGTTTAATTTTAAATTATTTGATTAATTAATGCGCATTAATTAATTTTTTTTTAAATGCCAAAAAAAAAATTATTTGATTGACATAAGCATTTGTTTTGCACTCTCATTCTTCTTCTTCTTTTTTTGGGCAACAATATTTTTGAATAGAAAGAAAATAGATAGCTGGGTACGAACCACCCCGTCAGTTTAGCTGGGCGGGGCCCAAAGGTGCGCGCACCATTGCAAAGCGTGTGAGCGAGATGGCACAGTGGTCGTGTCGCGTTTCGCACCGCTCTGTTGCACACGCTCAAAAACTCGTTTCGAGCGTCGTCGTGTGCGCTCTCTTGCTCTTTCCCTCTCACTCGCTCACCCGTTGCCGAGATTTTCACTCAGAATCGAAAAAACCGAACTCTTGAAGTTCACTCGAACAGTCGCCGAGCCGTTGCTTAGTTCAGTTCACTCGAGCTACTCAAGGCGTACGCAACAGAGCACGCCGAGCGGAAGAACATACATATAAAAGCAAAATATATCTTCCATATAATACGCGCGTGTGTGCATGTGTGCGAGTGTGAGTGTGCGTGTAACATACGCTTATCAAATGACAACGCATTAAATTTCAAAACAGACTAAAGAAAAAAGTTATAAAAGTTCAGCACTTGCTAAATAGTTGTGCGGAAATCCTTGCAAAATGGTCACCCTAATGCCATATAACTATGCAGCGCCCCGCTGCGGATTAATTGATAAAATGATTGAGCCAAAGGTAATCAATGAAACAAATAATAATCATAGTCTAAACCAAATTAAGCGAAACCCAAGAGAAGCTGTAAAAGTGCTGCGGTTTACGGTTAGTTTCTTTAACCCAAACTCTAAGCTCTTTAAAAATCTTGCAACTTTTAATGTCGAGTCTGCGGCTTTTCCGTCGGTTAACTTTATTGCCGCTATTGTGGTTTATCTGTGTGGGGCTTCTCCACATTTGGAGACAGATTGACGAAGTTTGACGTAAAGTTTGACGTTCTGTTTGTCGGCGAACTTACTGGATGATGATCAGTTTTAAACTAAGGATAGTAAGATGACAATTGTTAAAGTCTAAAATGAGATGAAAAGCATTGCTTGGAAAAGGGATTGATCAGCATAATATTAGAAAATATTAGGGAAAGGCTACTGTTGTGGAGGAATCATGTAAGAATTATGAAAGTCTTTGTGAGAGCTTAGAAAAGCATAGGAAAGATTATAATACTGTAAATACTGTATGTTTTGCTTGCATTTGAGCATATACTAAATCCTTCGATTTTTCGAGTACAAACTCATATCAGATTTAGCTCAGATCAATGTAGGAAAAGGTAAAAAGATGGAAAAATGGGTTTCTTCAGGCATTTTTACGAGGAACTATTCGAGTTCTAAGTAGAGCTCGGAGTTAATATAAATATAGTATAGTATAAATGTTTTATAAATAACATATTGTAAATATATAAATGCTGTCTTAGCAATGAAATGTTTCAGCCATGCCAAGTTTTCGTCTTTCATATGTATGAAAGCACAGTTTATAGTAAACACTAATATAATATCACCAATTAAGGTGGGAGTTGTACAGATATTTGTACTGAAAAGCTTTGTTCCATGATATCCCATTCATGTTACGCATGATTAGTAAAGTAGTTTCATTATAGCTCCATGATTTCCTTTAGTAACTCCATTATGTTAATGTGCACACTAAAAAGAATTGTATAAGATAATTCCAAATCAGTAAATTCTGCGATTGAGTCTTAGCAATTCATATTAGGCAATATCTCCCATAAACAGTGGAAATATTGCCTAATATGACGAATTTTAATAACTATATAATTCTTTTTAGTGTGCACAATTGTTAATGCACAGGAAGTTCAATAAGAACATTTCCAATATGAAATTTAAGCTCGAAAGATTCAGCTGAGTTGGAAAATGTAATATCCGCCTACCTAGAGCTGAAGCCTTTAACTAATTTATTGAGAGAAGTTATATTTGATTATAATAAGAAAGGGCTCTGTCTTCGAAAAGCACGAAAAATCTCACTTTAAACTATTCCAGTAAATGTTTGAGTCATTCAGACACATCTGAAGGAAAAAATCCTAGTTTAAAATCTCATCTTAACTTATTAAACCGTTCTATGTAAGAGTTCCATTAATAGTTTTTAATGAAAGTTCCTTTATTCATATAATATGAGATCAATAATTGATAATCAATATTTGCTGTTTTACAGTTGGAATTCCTTTTTTTTATAATTTAAAGTAATTTTAATCTATCACTGAGTACTTGCCATTATTCCCTTAATTGAATCAATTAGTCCCAAAATTTTTAATAACTTTTAAAGAATATACTGCAAGGCAGTAAAAACAAGCTCCAGTCCTCCCTCGACTGGGCCACAGTTTCCAGCTGCAGCTGTCCATGTCTGCTCGACTTGTTGGCCAGATTTAATAGAGCCACAGACTAGCTACAAAAGTCGACAAGTTCTTTTATGGGTGACTCTGTGCACTTGGCTAAAACAAAGTCGAGGCAATAGGCCGGCGAGACATTGGGCCCAAGAATTTCAGTCGCAGCGTCACGAACCGCTGGGGCCAATGAGTGGGGCAAACGGGCTTTAAGACGAAATATTAATAGAGCATAAATTACGGCACTGAGGGAGTTGAGCAGCTGAACAACTGGCCAACTGGCCAATCGACCAGTTGGTGCTGGTGCTGGAGCTGGTGCCTTTTTCTCTTTCTGGGTTTATGACAATTTAAGGAGCTTGGCCCATACACAAAAAGAAAAACAAAAACAAAGAAAAACGAAAACAAAAACAAAAAAAAAATGATGAAGCAAAAGGCCAAAACGTGTTTGGCGACATTAATCACATTTTAATTAAGTTTAAGCCGTAATCGTAAAAATTAACACGCCATAATTCAACTGCGACAATGCGCTGCATGTAATTTATGTGCCACCAGCAAGAAAGCGAGAAAGCAAGAAAGAATCCCCCTCAGATCCATCTGAGCCACTCAGCCACTCAGCCATTCAACCACTCAACCACTGAGCAAGCAGTCAAAATATTGATTATGGCCGCAGCGATTGACACTTGGCGATTGTCGATTGTCCCACGTAATTAACGTGCCAAAGTGTTAAGGCGCATAGGTCGTGGCCCCACAGACAACGCCCAGAACAACAACAGCAATAAAAACAAGAGTTGCTGTAATCGGCCAGAGTGAACGGCTAGTCAATACCCTGGACAGTTGAAGATGAAATTGTTGTTGTGCATTTCCTTGAACTCATTGCTTAAATATAGTCTTCTAAGAGAAGTAAATAAAGTTCACATGTTCAAAATCAGAAGGTAAATCTAAGATTATAGGAATGTCTAAATAGGCTAAATAGTTAGTACTATATCAATGGATGCTAAAGTAGGCTAAATAGTTACTACTTTAGGGATGGATGCTAATGGATGCTAAGGAGAAAGATCTTACTTCAAAGAAATGCAAAATTGAAACTAGAAATTTATGAATATAATAAATTGCATATTAAATATGTTAATCGATATTTATAGATTACGATAGCTTATGATATCGATAACAAATTATCATATATAATTAATAATATATATTAAGTTAAATAAAAACAGTTTTATTCACCTGTTGCATTTGTAACTCATATGCTTAAGCACCCTCTCGCCACCTATTGTTAATCAGTACAGGGTATAACAACAACAACAACAATCAAAATACAAATGACAACAACGCGAGGGAGCTACAAATTTTTGTTGTTTATTTCGATGTTTATCGGTTAGGGGCTTAGTAGGGTCCGAGCCACAGAGCCACAGAGCCATAGCCAGAGCTCGGGTCCAAGCGAGCGTTGCAGGCGGGCAAGTTAATAAAAAATTTGTCGCCGTCTTCGTTGTCTTTAGTGTGTGTGTGTGTGTGTGTGCGAGTAAGTGTGTGTGTGTGTGTGTGTGGTTTGTCTGTTTTAATCTTCTTCTAAAGCAGCAGAGAGACAAAAGATTACGATCACAGGAATTTCGTTAAAGATGCTCAAAACAGGTCTTTATATAGTAACTGCCTCCATCTCTCTATCTGTCTCTCTCGTTCACACACACACACACTCTCTCTCTCCCTCTCTCTCTGTCTGACTGTCTCGTGATGAGCAGGCAGCCTCCTTGTCTCTGTGTTAATGTTTACGTTGTCAGCTTGTGCCATAAATTAGTTTAGTAAAAGGTTGCGTTGCATTCGGTTTTGCATTCGTGTCTCTCGGATTCAGTTGCTGCCTGTTGCCTGCCCCCAAAAGCAAAGCCAGAACACAGCATCGTGCAACACGCAAGCCCATCCCCTACCCGTACCCGTACCTTCAACCGCCCCCCTTGGAGGAGCAGATATGCAGCTGTGCCGCATCGCGAACGCGTCATTAAACGCTACCGTTGAAAGTCCGTTGAGAATAAATTTGCCAAAATGCAAAAAGTAAACCTCCAAAATATGATGGACACTGCGAGCGTGGACACGGCGAGCGGCGTGCGTGCGCTCTTGTGTGGCCAATGGAAGCTGCTCCCAAAAAGTAAAGAAAGAACTCAAGCGGCTCACGAATGCCCCATCAAAGTCAAAATTCCAGCAGCTTTGCCTGCTGTAGGTAAGCCATCATCAGGGCAGAGCTAGTGTTGTCCCTCATCCGGCTTCCGTTTCACTTAATAACTTCCTTCAGTTCGTGTTGATATGGAATTCCTTAGTATTTCCCTCAGCTTTATTCTTTTATTAACTTTTCAATGATGAAAAACCGACCTTATTCTTGTCTATTTCATATTTCTATTCAGTATTCTATTGACTTTCTTTGCATTTCCTTTACTTTTATTTCTGCTTCAACTTTTCTTATTGTTGTTAAGTTTCTTCCCATTTTTTGGTATATTTTCTCATGGAATGGAATTCCAATTTCTTCTCTTTGAAAATGGATATTGCCAATCGAGGCTTGGTTTAGTCTTCATCCGTTTCCCATTTCATACAACAAGTTTGAGTTCCTTGGGAATTGCTTTCTGCTGTAACTTTTCCCATTTCCATAAAGTTTTTTCCTTTTCATTCTGTTCGCTTTTTAGGTCTAGTTCTAAATCTTCTAGTAATCCGTAAGTCTCCTTCTGAAAATTAACTCTTGATGGGTTTGGTGTTCTTTTGACTATTAGAAAGCTAAACGTTTCTTGTCAAGCCTCTGCTCTGTCTTTAGCTTTTGCATATAACTCTTTCTTTTTTTGAAACTCTGCTTATTCTCACCTTGGATCTTTTCCTGAAACTTCACTATGGCAACTTATGACTTCGTTAAGAGTTTGACATTAGGACTCGTATCATTTCATGCTCCTTGAATTGTTCCACTTTTAGCATACGCTTAGTGATTGTTATTGCATTGGGTTAAAGTCTTATATTTTCTTAGATCTGGCTATTGATAAAGCTATTAAATATGCCAATTTCTCCTTAGCCCTTGGACCTTTAACAATGTTTATCTTTTTTATTTACTATTGTACATTATATTTTTATGTTCTACTTCTCTATAGAATCTAAGATTCCTATTTTATACTTTGTACACATTTCCAAGTCTGTGAATTCCTATTTCATTTGATTTCTTTCCGACTCTTTTGTCAATTTTCATCATCTTCAATGCAAGCAAAAGTTGTCATTGGAATAGATATTATTGGGTCTTTGCTGTCTTTATGGTCTTATTGGTCTAGAATCTTCTATTATTTTTGACTACATATGTTAAATTCTATATGAATTCATATAATTTCCTTTGGACGCTTGTCATCATATCTTGGGCTAATGTTATTTCTGGCCTGTCTCAATTAACTGACATTTCGTTCATCGGCTTAGCTTGACTTCTGCCGCTTCTATCGTTAGCTCGCTGGAACCATTTGGTGGGGCCACCTGCTGGGCGCACCCTCCGCGGCAATTTGTTGGCCATTCGTCACATGGCCCCCCAATTGGGCGATTGGGCAATGGCGCCGAGATTGGGAGCGCTGTCAACCCATCGAAAACCCGGTCAAAAATATTCCCACGCACGTTAAATTCGCTGGCGCAGCAAATGCTGAATGCAAATTATGTAAAATTTGCTGTTTCCCCGTTTTATTTTGATTATTTTTTGGTGTTTTTTTCTTAAAAAGTCTTTTTTTTGTCTTGCTTTGCTTGCATTGCGTCGCAAAAGTGAGTTTTTGGCGACAGAAATGCCTACCTCAGCGGAACCACCACAACGAGGTGTTGGAGCAAACGGCATTGTTTATAAATAACAACGAAATCGCTCGAGACTCTTGTATAATAATAAAGTAATAATATAAAGCCAGCCAAGCACAGATAATCCTTTTGTCTCTTGTTGTGTATTTCTTTTATATATTTTATTTAATTTCTGTCTCTCTCTCTCTCTCTCTCTCTGTCTTTATAGGTTAAACGTCCCAAAACAGAGCACTCGGACACACATGAACGCAATCGGTAAGCTTAAATGTAGTATATATAAACTGATTAATGATTGAGTGATTGAATGATTGAAAGCGTAGTGAGGGCGAGCAAGAGAGAAAGCTGAATTTAAGACAGGAGTCGAAAAGTCACGACTTCGGTGAAAACTGTGCCCAACTATGAATCCTGAGAGAAGGAGATTTTTGGTTTTATTTTTTCTATATATATTCATATATGAATTTATCAATTTCGAGGACTAGTATACCTCTTGAATCATTTGATAGCAGTCAAGTTCAATACTCAATTATCTAATTAACCATTTACCATAAAGTTTTATAAACATTTCGATATGTCTTCATTATTACTCATATGATGAACCATACAGTACAGAGATTAGCCAATATAAAGCCAATAAACCCAATAAACCCAATATAACCCATAGATGAGGACCATAGAGCTTAAGCTATAAAGCGAATATGGCTGGAAAATGCTTTAAGTTTTCATTTCAAGAAGTTACAATCGATAGAGGGTAAATCAGAGAGAGAAATGCTGAATACCTTTTTATGTTTCCTAAAAACATTTCTTAAACTTAATTCCTAACAATTTAAACAGAAACAAATATAAATCAATTATATTTACAAATTTATTGGAAATGTTTAGGACTTCCTTCAGAGTCTTATCTATACTACCTTTGTAATTAATACTTTATGGATCAAGAAAAGATTTATTTTCTTCTAATTCAAACTATATTACAAGCTTAATTTGTGCCTTTAGCATTATTCCTATATTAAATCTTCTAAAAGTATTAATCTTAGAGAAATACTAAACTGAGATCCATTTAGTACCTGCTAGTTCTGCTAGCATATGTTGCAAACACTTGTTGCAGCTGTAAGCGTAGACAATTTGTAACAGTTATCTGCCATGCTCTGTCTAAGAGTTCTCTTCACACTTGCGCCGCTCAACAAGTGTCCACAAAATGCGACAAATTTCAATTGCTTTGCATTTTGCCTGTGACCCTTAAGATCTTTAAGATCGCCCTCATACACATGCGCCGTTTCAAAACTGGGCAAGAATTCAAGGAATTTCTCGCATGCCTGAATTGAGGAATATATATATATATATATATATATATATATATATATGAGAGAGAGAGTGTCAGAGCACTTAACACTTGGCTGGCAGCAAAAGGGGGCGAGAGCGAGCGGACCATGCCCAACTACTTAAGGGGCTTAAGGCGGCTTAGCTGGCTGCTTTTAGGGCCTATTAAATGCAGCTCCTTTTGTTGAAAGTGCCAGCAAGTGTTGGCAACTGCTTAACCACATTTTCCATTTGCTCATGAAACCAAAAAATAAAATATTTTAAATACAAATAATTTTGTATAAATATTTTGGATTGCCGGCTGCAGCGCACGCGACGTTGCGCTGCTCCTTCTCTCATCTTGAATCCCCCTTATTTTTGGATGTTCCAAGTTTTTGGGTGTCAAATTCCATGCCAAGGAAATTGGGCACTTCATTTTACCTATCTAGTTGGTAAAATTATTGGACAAATTACGACAAATTTGATTGGAGCACATAAAAAATGAAAAATGACGACGAGAATAAACATTTTCTTTAAAGGGCAGAAAGGGGGAAAGTAAAGAGAAAATATGAAATCCTCAATTTAAAGCAAGAAATTCGAATGTAATCCAATGCCTGGGTTTAAGGCAGAGAAATTTTAGAATAGATTTCAAAATAAGTGAAAATAATTGTGAGATATTTAGCAGAAGAAATAGTCAAAATTGATTTATATTTGGTATTTCATTGAGTATTCATTTAGTACAAATATATATTATTATATTATTAAATAAGTATTTAAATTGTGAACTTTGAACTCAAATTTATATATTCATACTTGATTTAAAAGCTTTGTGCTCAAAATTCCTCAACACTTAATTTGTTTAAATCAAATTATAAATATATTTTTATAAGATTTCTATTAAAAAGTTTCTTGAATTGGCTAAAATCTTACCTAGAACTCTCTATAGATTAAAGAGCATAAAATATAATAAAACAAACGCAGTTGAGTAAAATTTTTGTAGGTTGTTTTTTTTTACTTACTTAACGTAGGCGTTCGAACAACTTGATTTAATTGCTGAAGGGGCAGAAGGATTGAATTACCAAACCAAAACAGAGAAATTGTAAGATTATTTAAATGATTTCCAAATTTTTCATTGCTTTCAATTTGATTTATTTGATTTGTTTCTCTATTCGAGTCTTGTTTTTATTGAGCTCGTCTCTCTCTCTTTCGGAATTAGTCTACCTAATTTGTTTGGCAATTGTTGAGCTGCAGTTGAAGCAGCAGCTGAAGTCGAAGCCAGAGCAGAGGCAACATTTGTGGCACACATGCTAACGCCTAAACGGGACTTTTGTTGCACGCACATGCTGCCATTGGAATGGGTTTTGGGTAAGGGAAAGGGAACTGGAATGGAAACGGGAATGGGAATTGGAATTGGGCATTATTTGTATGACGGGCCACTCAAGTGGCTACGCGAAGGCCTTTCAAATGATTTCCTTTTTTTTTTGGATTTCTGCTTAGCGTAGAAAAATATTTATAACACTTGACAAGATTTTTTGAAGAGCGCGCAGGCGACACACTTGACTTTTCTCCTTCTTCTTCTTCTTTTTGTGTGTGTGTCGGGCGGGGGCTTCCAAGCAGACGACGACAATAACAACGACAACGTGCCGTTAATTTTATGGCTGTTTAAAGATTATTGGAAATTATTTTATGAGTTTACTTAACGAGCAAAACGTTTATGTTTCGCCTTCTCTCTTTCGGACGCTCTGTTTTGTTTTTGAGTGCGCTCCAGTCGGTGGTTGGCTTAAGGATTAGGAAGAGGAATACATTAATGAAACATGGTAACCTTCTTCCTTTTTATACCCTGAACCCATTGAAAATGGGAAATCAGGGTATAATGGTTTTGTTGAAATGTATGTAACAGGCAGAAGGAGGCGTGGCAGACCCCATAAAGTATATATATTCTTGATCAGGGTGACAAGCCGAGTCGATTTAGCCCTGTCCGTCTGTCCGTCCGTCCGTCCGTCCGTCCGTCCGTCTGTCCGTCTGTCCGTATGTTTGAACGCGTCGATCTCAGAATCTATAAGAGCTAGAGACTTGAAATTTTTTATGTAGATCCGTGTATAGCACGCGCAGATCGAGTTTGTTTCAAAAAATCGATAAATTTGATCGTTTTAAAGTTATCGATTTTAAACGTTATCGAAATTCAGTTATAAATTTATATCTCCCACATCTTAAGAGCTAGAGTTTCCAAATTTTGTATTTAGCATGATATAGAGTTTATACAATTTTGATTTTTGTCACATTTTAGATACCATCCCCCCTTTCTTTCCCTTCCCCCCAAACTTGTAAAACCCGTATTACAAATACTAGAGACTTGTGCTTTAGCAAATGCATACATATAAATGACAGAATCACGCTCTGAAAGTCTGATTAAGAAACTCCATCTACAAAAGAAGTTATTAAACATTTCATTTCCCTTAGTAAAGCCTATGAGCGCAGCCTTATGAGAGCAGGCCACGCTCAGTCACTGCGCTAACTGCGCAGTCAGCAGAACGCGTTCTTATGCGTATGTGTATGCGTGTATGTGTGTGTGCATGTATTGCTTGTATACATGCATATGTTAAATAAGCATAGAATATTTGGAATACCGGCTTTTCGCAGGGTTCAGGGGATCTCCTAGTCGGGTACCGCCGACTAGAGCTTTCTTACTTGTTTTTATAAAATTTTATAAAAGAATGGAAAGTGAGGGTAAAGGCTTAAGATAAATAAGGAAGGCAAGCCTAAAAGGCATCGTAAGGTGTTTTCAAATCTTCTTCCGATGCTGAGACGCGCACTTGTTGCGGCTCAGCAAAAAATATATTGAAGAGAACTCTGAAGACTTTCTTAAAAAAATGCAGAACTATTTCTCTTATGAATATTTAAGAAGGACGTACAATAGTGCTATAAAATATTAAAAAAAAGAAGTTATTTTTCTTCCTTATATTCCGTTTTGGCATGCGAAAATTCGTAGCTTTTATCTACAGAAGAAAAGGTAACTAATATGTAAATTTGAGCTTTTTAACTGCTACGGATTAAACTATGCATTAGTCTTCAATCAGTAAATCTGTCAATCATTGGGTTAAACATGCTAAATTATTCTATAAAGAATTGAACATCTCTTATGGTTTGTACTGTGATTAAATTTTCAATCAGTCAATCATTAACTAAGCTAATTTTCACAAAGAACTTAACTTTCTAGCACCTAAAGTTTGAGCTATGATAGCCAATCAATCAGTCAATCATTGATATAGCTTTTTAGCTCTTCCAGTTTGAGCTATGCTTAAGTCTTCAGTCAGTCAATCTTTGAGTTAATTCACATAACTTCTAATGACTTAAATGCTAGTTATTTACAATTTCAACAAAGAATCAAGTATCTAGCTCTTATAGTTTAAGCTATGCTCCAATCTTCGATCAATCCATAATTCAATTATTCTTCATCAATC
This sequence comes from Drosophila nigricruria, assembly GCA_037075265.1. Taxonomy (NCBI): domain Eukaryota; kingdom Metazoa; phylum Arthropoda; class Insecta; order Diptera; family Drosophilidae; genus Drosophila; species Drosophila nigricruria. Next base: position 2,671,619 of record JBAMCI010000173.1, on the reverse strand, counting down.
ATTGTCATCAATCTTATAAACTTTGCTTCGAGAACTTTCACTAACTTCTCCATCATTCTATCTATCTTTCAGTCTCTGCCAACAAAGCCAACAACAACAACAGCAACAACAACAGCAACAACAACATCAGCAGCAACAGCAACAACAACAACAGCAACAACAGCAACAAACCCACTCAAACGCCGTGTTGGCCACCAGCAATGGGCCCAGCAGTGCCGGCGCCAGCGTGGGCGTTGGCATTAGCGTGGGCGTGGGCGTGGCGGGTCAATGTAGTCCCCTAGGCATACTGCCGCCTCAAATCCAGCCGTTGCAGCCAACAATTGGTCACTACGCCAGCAGCAACAACAACAACAACAACAACAACAATAGCAACAGTAACAGCAACAGCAACAACAATCCAAACCCAAATCCAAATCCGAGCAGCTGCAGCCTGGCCTCCAGCTTCGCTCAATCCGCCAGCAGCAGCTTCTCCACATATCAGCAGCCCAGCAGCGAGGAGGTGGGCGTGGTGGGCATGTCCCACTGGACACACGAATCAGCGCCCGTCAAGTCCGAGTCGCGTAGTCCCAATCAGTTGCACACGTTGGACAATGGACAGTCGGCGGCTGCTGCTGCTGCTGCAGCCGCTGCCGCTGCCAATCTCTATGGCTGTGCCGAGAGCAGCGCAGCAGCAGCGGCGGCTGCAGTGAACAGCTCGGCGGCAGCAGCCGCCGCAGCCGCTGTCTATGACAGCAAACACGACTATTACTACTACAACAGCATGCAGCAGTATACGCCGCCGCCTTTCTACTCCGGCTATGGCACGCCGTATGCGGCGGCGAGCACAGCGGCAGCAGCTGCTCGCAGCGCCAAAATGGAGCCGAGTGCAGCGGCTGCAGCAGCAGCAGCGGCCTACCTAACGCCCAGCTATGCGAGCGCCGGCAATGGCGGCCAGGCCAACAACAATGCGCAGCTTTACAGCAATCCGTATGCGGGCTATAATAATTTCGGACAGCAGGATTACGGCGGATATTACAACGAACAGTACGGCAATTATTATAATCCGGCCAATTATTCGCCGTATGCGGTGAGCTCGCCCAGCTCGAGTGCCAGTCACGGCTTTCACGTGGCCACCGCCTCGTCCAATCTGTCCGAGAGTCCGACGGATACGCATTCAACGACGCCTGTGCATGTGGCCAATCAGTCGCCGCACTCCCCGCTGCCCATCTCAATGTCGCCCAATGCGGGCGTGGGCGTTGGCGTGGGCGTGGTCAGTGGCGCATCTGCTGCTGTGGCTGCAACGCTCAACTCTAGCGGCGGCAGCAGTGTCGGCTCCACATCTGCCTCCAAATCAACGCCCACGGGCAAGACAGGTCGAGCGCGCGGTCGACGCCATCAGCAGCCCAGTCCGACACGTAGCACCGCCTCGGATACGGGCAACAGCGAAGCAGTGAAACCGCCGGAGCGCGTCTTCATCTGGGATCTGGATGAAACGCTGATCATCTTTCACACCCTGCTCTCGGGCAGCTATGCGAATCGCTACACCAAAGACCATAGCACTCTGATGACCATTGCGTTCCGCATGGAGGAGATGGTCTTCAACATGGCGGACACGCACTTCTTTTTCAACGAGATCGAGGAGTGCGATCAAGTGCACATCGACGACGTTAGCTCCGATGACAATGGGCAGGACTTGAGCAGCTACAACTTTGCCACCGATGGCTTTCACACTGGGACCCCGCCCGGTGCTCCGCCCAATCTCTGCCTGCCCACTGGCGTGCGGGGCGGCGTCGATTGGATGCGCAAGCTGGCCTTTCGCTATCGCAAGATCAAAGACATCTACAACAGCTACAGGGGCAAGTGAGTAACAAACAGCAGAAGAACTGCTCCGAGAGACTTTTACTTATGCTGCTACCTCCTCTCTCCTCTTTCAGTGTGGGCACTCTTTTGGGTCCTGGCAAACGTGATGCCTGGCTGCAGATACGCTCGGAGATCGAGGTAGCCACCGACAATTGGGCCACGCTTTCGCTCAAGTGTCTCAGCATGATCGCCCAGCGCGAGAATTGCATCAACGTGCTGGTCACCTCCACGCAGCTGGCGCCGGCGCTGGCCAAGGTACTACTCTTTAACCTGGGCAGCATATTCAACATCGAGAACATCTACAGTGCACACAAGATCGGTAAGTCCACTGGATATAGCCGAAAAGACATCCTCGACTCATATTCCAATTCAATTTTAGGCCAGGAGACCTGCTACGAGCGCATTGTTACACGCTTTGGAAGGAAGAGCACCTACGTGGTCATTGGGGATGGCGCCGAGGAGGAGTCCGCTGCCAAGGCTATGAACTTCCCCTTCTGGCGCATCTCCGCTCACAGCGATATTCGTGCTCTTTACACGGCCCTCGACATGGGCTTCTTATGAAAGGCTTATAGCGTTTGCAAACGCGCACAAATCGCTTGCGTTTCGCGCGCGTTTCTCGTGCAGTTTTGAGTACAAAAGAAAGGAAAGAAAGGAAAATCATGAAAGGCAAAGGAAAAGTACTTTTATTTGTGGCGTTCAGAAACGCGGTTAACTCGCTAGCGTTTTGCTTGCGTTTCTCATGCAGTTTTGAGTACAAAAAAAAAAGAGAAAAGAAAAGGAAAGTACTTTAATTTATTTATGTATATGTGTGTGAGACAAAACTGTAAACCAGCGCAAAATAATTTAATTATTTTGTTAACAAACCAATTATTCATTAATGCCAAGACTTTTTATTGTATTATATAGATTTTTTTAAATTTAATCAACCCAACAATTTTTCAAGCAGCGAAACGGGAAATTGTTTAATTTTATAATTGAATGTATTGTAAATTAATGACTAACTTTGTCCAGACGACAAAATACCCTATAAATAACTATATATATATATATACGTATCTAGCACATTAGCGTAGACAAACAATGGAATGGCAGAGGAGAAGAGAGATGAATGAGAGTGGAGAGGGAGAGAAGTGAGAAGATGGATCAAAAACCGGAGCAAACACAACAAAAATAAAAAAAAGTAGTCTAACGGTTTTTTAGTTTAAAATCAAAGAAAACAACTTAAAATTAAACAACGTAGTATTCAAATTTTAAATAACTATTATAGCTGCATATATTAAAACTATATTTAAAATATAAAAACAAATAAAAGCAACAACGCACTGTATTAAAAACAACAAATGGTATATTTCTTTAATTTAAATGTAATATAATTGAAATTTGAATGACTTCAAATGTACGCGCGTAGAAAGGTAGCTTACACAGCAGTCAGCTTTTGTCCACTAGCAGTGTGCACTGCTTGATCTGCTTTCTTGGTTCGAAAACCAGCTGGCATCTCCATAGAGGCGCAGTCTAGTTCAACTCAGTTCGAAATAACGGTAGCCCAGATGAGTGTCAGACAATTTTGTTTGCTTGAGAGTTTTTAATTGCCGTTAAAATTACGTAATTATAATCAAGAAAACATCAAATCTAGAGTAATTTCCAAAATAAATATGACAAGTGTTACACTCTGCCTTTTGCAAAAATAACTGTCAACTGCAATAGCTGAGTGAGCGTAAAGGCAAGCAAATGCTTTTGTTGAATTGGTGACTTAACAAATGGGTTAAAAAATACCAAAATTATTATAAATCAAAATCAGGTAAGCTATTTAATTGAAATAAATTTCTTGAACGTAAAGAAAAGGAAATTTGATTTGAATAAGTAAATAATAATAGATATAAATATGATTGGAATTAATTTTAAATTTTCTAGTATATAAATGTAATTGGCATAATTAAATATATTGGGACATCAGAAGATTAGGGTGACCATTCCGGGACGGTCGACGACTTTGTTGCAGAAAACTGCTTATCTGCGCTGCTTTCCTCAAAAAAATTCTTCACTTGTCTTGACAAAAGCGGCACATGTCCCGGAATTCCAGGACGTATGGTCACCCTAGGGAAGATCCACTTAATTCAGTTTGATGTAGAGTTTTTAGTTGTTTGCTGTACGGTTTCATAGATTTATTTTGTATATTTTGTTGGATTCGATTCTATCTTCAAAGAATATAAATGATTTATAAGCTGTAGAGTGACTATATCGGTTTTTAAAAACTACCTTCAAGTATTTTCGTTGCCTGCCAACTCTTTTGAGATAGATCAAATGGAGAAATAAAAGGACACAAACGACCTTTAATGCACTACAAGCTGAAAAGGCAATTTTCCGAGACTCTGCTCCGCCCAATTACTAATTGGAGCCTCACAGCTCAATTAGTTAGCCTCACATGCGGCCGAGGAACTTGTTGCAAGGTGTGAAACCAAAAACAACAACTCGAAAGAGTTTAATTGAAAATCGTTGCAGCCCCAACGCCTGTGACTTTTATCGCTAGGCCCCTACCTGACGAAATCTCTTGCCGAGTCGTGCGTCCAGCCGAAGAAGTCGTTAACTATGATTTGTAATCTGTGCAAAAGGCACATCCATCCATTGGTGTGGGGGGCTTGCAGCCATAAATGAGGATGCGCTCGTGTTGGATAATGATAAATTTCGCATGACGCGTTCTGTTGTAAAATTTTATCGCCATCGCTCAAATCAATTTTTATTATTTTATCGTCGACGCCTGCTGAAAGCAGCATAAAAAAAAAAAACCAAAAACAAGAAGACAACATTTTGTATGGGCTGCGTGCAAGAACTTCTTGGAGAACCCATTGAATCCCCACTCACAACTAAGCTCCACTGACGAGCCAATCCATTGCGCAGGAGTTGGCCGAGTTGGGCGAGTTGGGCCCAATTCTCATGCTCATTCGCATTCGCATTCGCATTCCATGGAGAGGCCCTTCATAGTTCTTCCCTCCCAAACCAGAACAATAGACCTCAACGTTAACAATGCACAAATCATTATCAGTAATTATGCATTGTTCGCGGTGCAGGAGGCAGGATTGTGGCGAGTTGGTGGCTATTGCATAAAGGGTTAAAGGCAAACCTTGGCTGGGGACTGCATTTTGATTGATTGCTTGATTACACTTGGCCTTGAACTGCCCTCAATCTATATTTGTGTATCTATATAAGGTATTTAAGTTGCTCTCAGTTAAACAATATTTGTATTCTTTAAGAGAACTTGAGTGTCTAAAGTTTATTCCTCATTTATTCGCTTTGATTTTCATTTTCATTTGTTTGAACTCCTTGAATTTTCTTATTTTATGCAATCAGTTGTTATTTATTGCGCAAACAGTTTGCGCAATTAAGTTGTTGCTAATGCAATTTGTAGATATATATAAATTAGCTGAAAGTCTGAAGAAATTTCATTGTGAATAGAAGGCTGAGGGGAAGTGTTGCCAATTGCGCCACTATTTACCAGGAAATTCACAAATTAACTATAAAGACAAACAACCAGAAAGTTAAAGCAAAAGCAGCTAGAAGTGTGCATAAATCACTTGGAAAACTCCTGTAGAGGGGCAGCAAAATAACCTGGAGTTGCAGTGCATTGTGGGAGGAAGTGGGTCGCATACAACCAGATTTTTCTTTTTATATCATTATTTTTTATCAAGGAGCTAGAAAGCAATTGAGTATACATTGAAAACAGTATAAGAAAAATAAATAAATAAGAAATTGATTTTGAGTGAATGAAATGAGAAATATAACAGGTAAGAAAGTTCTAGTCGGGAGGGGCCGACTAGTTAATACCCTGAACCCAGCGCAGAGTCGCTATTCCAATTATTCTACATTCCTTTATACATACTTATCAAACAATACATGCACGCACACATACACACGCACACATAAACACGTGTTCTATTTACTGGTTCACTATGGGAAATTAATTATTTTAGATCTTTTGTTCCTAATCAAATTTGTAGATCGTAATAATGACATCCAAATGTGTGTATTTGCTTAAACACAGCTCTAGTCCTTACGAAATATTCAAAATACATGTGCTCATAATAGGAAACCACATTTAAAATCAACAGCTTTTGTGGTATTCAAGCTCCATTTAACAAATCCCTGAATGCACATGGTATACAAAAAAATTCATATAAATTTGTAAGCTTTTAGCTTTTGTGGCTTACAAGTACAGGCGGATGGACTCGTCTAGATCAACTCAGCTCGTCGTCCCGATCAAGAATTTATATACTTTATGGGGTGCGCCAGGAATCCCTCTGCCTGCTACAATTGTGAAAATGTGTGTAACATTATATCCTGAACTCACAGTTTTCAAGATGTTCAGGATATAAAAATGTGCAATGAAAGAACAATTAACAAATAACTAAGAGTATTCTAGGTGGAAGTAACAAACTAGGAAAAGCTTGAGCCCCGTTCTAAGCTTACATTTTCATTCAATAAAAAATTATAGAATTATAAAAGGTGACTGAAATAGTTAACATAAAAATTAAAATAGTAAAACTTAAAAATAAATTAACTGAATTAATAATTAAAATAAATAATTAAATTAATAAAAGAATAATAATTAAAAGAGGCATAGCATTGCATATGATAGTAAAGCTGTATTGAATTTTGCAGTGAGGCAAATTACGTTTCTTTTTGTTTTTGCCTTAAATTAATTTTTTTTTTTTTTAAACAATATATTTTTCTATATTTTATTAAGACTTTAAATGTTATTCATTATTAATCGTGTTTTTTTTTAAGTTAACACGTGAGAAATATAATTTTTCTTACATTCAGCAGATCGCAATTGGTTAAATTAGATATTAATATTTTGCTTTTCAAAAATTTGATTTAATTTTATTCAACTATAGCCATTTGAAATTCAACTTCAAAATCGTTTTAAAAAGTTTTTTATATTTTTTTTAACTAAACAAATGAACTTCTCGTACTTTATTTAAGTAGCTTTTAGTTAATTTGAAATGTTGGCAACTTGTGGAGCGACCCTCGCTTTGAGGGCAATGCAATGCTCAGCACAGCGCAAGTTGTTGGCGTTGGGTCATAAATTAAACTGCATTTGGCTATTTTTGTGGTCATTAGGCGCGGCTGCAGTTTGTCTGGTTGCTGTGTTCTCTGCAGCCAGACTGTCAGTTGGTCAGCCTCCTCTGCTGACTTGGTCCTGTTTCCTTTTGGCCACAACAACAACAACAACAATAAGAACTAAGACAAAATGCAACACAAGTTTTAATGAAGTCCAGCTTTAAGTTCTAGTTGAGTTATGCCCCGACTGACTTGAGAGTTCATACGGAAATGGCATTATGAGTTATGCCTGTTGCCTGTTGCCCGTTGCCTGTTGCTTTGCTATAGGATATGCACCCACTCTCACTCTTACTCTCTCTCTCTCTCTCTCTCTCACTATTTTCTCCTCCCACCTCTCTCTCTCTCTCTTTGTCTGTCTCATTCTGAGCGTGTGCTACAGTTCAATTAACATAATTAATGTGCGTGTCTTTCAGGCTAGGAGCGCTTTGATGCCGCTGTTGCTGCTGCTGTTGCGACCAGGTCTTTCTTGCATTTAGGGCCTGCTGTCAACATGTTGCGCATGGCATTACAATGTACACTGTACAAATATATTGACTACTCTGCAGCTAAAGCAAAACTTCACTTACAATTGCAAATTTTGAGTGTAAGCCATAGTTTCTTACAGTGTACAGCATTATTGCTTTATATTTCCGTTAAATTATGCAAAAACTTTGTTCACATTTGCAACTTAATTTTTGCGTCACTTTATATGACATATTCTTGAATGTGAGCCACTATTTTCTTACAGAGCTCTAATGATGCTTTAACTAAATTATTATATATAAATGTAAAGTAAATTTTAAAAGATTTTTATAAAAAATTTCTTAGCAACATATTTTGGTTTAGTTTAAATTTTTGTTTCTAGTTGAGAGTTTCACAATTCATTTATTACTTACATCGAAATATTGTCCCATTTAAAATTTGCATGCATCTTTTTTTGCAGTGCACTTTTCGCTTTTCATTGCGACAATTTGAGTTGGTTTGTTGAGGTCTCTCGTTGATGCCCCTGTTTCAGTGCTTCAGTTTTGCACCTTTACACTACTCACTTTATGGACAATTAACCAACACTAGACTGTATATATGTATAATGTCTATATGTATTGCATCTTCAGCTTCTTCTGGGAGTCTATAACTCTTTCGCTCATTTAACAACCAGTCTAATTGCTTGCGTGCCTAATGATTTGGCCCCAATTACAGACCAATTGTCTGCCCAGTTCTCTGGCTGGAGCATTTCTGTGTTCTTGGGAAAGCTTCATTTACAGCAATTATGCTGGTTATGACTTCGTTTCAAGGCCAACTTAGTTGAAGTTGGCCTAATCGCACATGACACAACTGTTGCGTAACTCTTGAGATGCGTTTCGAGGTTAGCTTTAATAGACATGCGGTAATCTCATGAAGTAAATCTTTTTTTTTTTGTATTTCATATGAAATACTTATTTTTGTTTGTTAAGCAGAAACATAGTATTAAAGGATTGGAGATATGCATATATATCATATAAGGAATTATTTAATATTATTACTGATTACATTATATTTAATGCCAAGTTTAATCCTAATGCTAAAACAACTGATAAATATGGTAATTCATTGTAATCTATAGATTATAATCTGCCTTAAAATACTTAAGCTCATGTTAGGCATGCTCCTTCAATTTACTTACCCATTTGATACTCAGGACACATCATTTATATGCTCATCTTCATGTTAAATCAGTTGATAAATATGCAGCTGCCTTGTAAGCTGCAGACAGCAACTTTTGTCATCCATTTAACTTTTTCCTTTGCTCCCGTGAGCATCTGCATTGAAGTACTTTTACAATTTAATGTTTTTTCCCAAGCAGTTTGTAATACATAGAATTTCTTTCCACCTACTTAAGGAAGTTATTGTGGCACAGGCAGAACTTTTCCCGCTGAGAGTTGCTCGCAAGTTTCGATTGAGACAGTTTAGCATTTATTTATTTAGCATTTGACGACTGTGTTGCACGCTAGCAAAAGTTTTGGGCTGAGTAATAGTTGATGCACAAGTGCACTAGAGTCGAGAATCCACACTTAAATGCTCGAAGGCGACAATGGCTGTTGCTGAGGTGTTGACAGCTTGGGCAGCGAGCGGCAGAGGCATGTGTGTGAAATATGATATGCTCATTAAGGGCTGCCCTCTGCAAATGATCCAGCCCCTCGGCCATAGCGCCTCTTCGGAATTGGCCTGGGGGGTGGCTTGGGGGGCGCGGTTGGCAAGTCAAGTGCATAAATAAATGGCTGGCGCTCTTGCTCGCTCTCTTTCTTTTATGAGAGAGATGATGATGATTATGGCATTGCAGCGTTAAGCGGCTCGAAAACTGGCGCACAGCTGCGTCCCCGCCATCTGTGATATATCATTTTAAGGCTCGGCGTCTCATATACCTGCGCCCAGGCGAGGACACAGATAGCAGCCCAACGAAGGCAGGCGGCGTGGCGTGGTTGGTGTCGCCTTGCTCACCGCCCACCCAGTAGCAATCAAAAGGCCACAAACCGAGCGAGAAATTAAAGCAGTAGGGCAAAGCAGGCAAAGCAGGCAAAGTAAAGCAGCTCAAAGTGAAACAAGTTAAAACGTCGCACATTTAACTAGTTTCGTTTTTGTTTTATGCAGGCCTCGTATCATTTTATGTAGCCATATGCTGCTTATACACTGCCAAGAGCTACTCACTTGCATGTTAAAATGTGCAGCCAAGTTGTAAATGTAAGAAGCAAGCTATTAAACTGGCTTTTGAGCTCTATTAGTCAGAGTTTAAGTGTACTTCAGATCTATATAAAACTAATATGGGCCTATCTTAATTATGCGGCTTACAAAATGCCAAGAGCTAGGTAAGTGCATATTACATTTACAGCCACGTTGTAAATGGTGGAAAGCATGTATTAAGCTAACAATATGGGTATATAATATATGGGTTATATGTTATATATGTTATGTTATGTGTAGAGCTGGAGCTTGAATCTCATGTTTACAATGATGTTTACGCACTGCCAAGTGCAACTAACTTCCGGGTAATATTTGCAGCCAACTTTGCAATGAAAGCAAAACTATTAACTATTGAAGTCTCAATGTAGCTATAAAGTGATAAAGTGATTTTTTTTTGCTAAGATCTACTTAAATAATGCTGACAATACTGCCGTCTACTGCCAAACTTGGCATGTTAAATTTGCCATGAGGATATAGATATAACCAGTTGACTATGCAAACTTCTGTCGTATTGATAATATTTACTTTGGTGTTGTCAGCAAGAGTGTAAACTTGATGTACAATATTCGTTCGCAATACTATTCTGTACTATACTCATGCACATGTTAAATTTTGCAAGCTGGTTGTAATTGATTGTAAATAATGTTAATATTCCGATATGTTCATATGATCTTATGTGTAGATATGAAGATTATGTAGGCTAATGCTTATTTTCTGATAACTGAAACTATAAGTTATTATAATATTTACATTTTATAATCATTATTTTCAGATTCATTGTTTATAATTTATATTTCTTGAACTCAGTTTTAAGAGTATTTGAAGTTCGTTATAGCGTAGATCGCTTATAACTTCTGATGTTATTTTTTTTATATATTTTCTTAAACCAGTCTGCTTTTATAGTGCGTGTCCAAGCGGCATAATAAATCACTATAACGCCCACCTATGCGAAACTCAGATCAACGATTAAGTCATCATCATCAGCTGCATTCGAGACAAAGAAAGAGAGAACGAGAGACTGTGTGCGAGGGAGAGAGAGTAAGAGAGAGAGAGGCCTGGCCACGAGCCAGTGTTGGAAACAATGCGTCGTTGTCGTTGTTGTTAATGTTGATGTTGATGTTAATATTGTTGTTGTTGTTGTTGTTCTTGTTGTTGCTGTTGCTTAAAGCTGACTCGAGGTCAGCCTTGAGTTTGGGTTCGGGCTTAGGCTTAGGCACCAAGCGCCATTGGGCCAAATCATTTAAAATCCAATAAAGATGTTATCCGCGAAACCAAGCAATGAAGTCATTTACAATGTAAGTTTTTATAATGATAAGAACAGGAACTTAACTTCTTTCAGTTGTAAGTTTAAAAGAAGGAAGAGCAAAACTGCTAAAGCCGGGGCAACCCGACTGGCAGATACCTGGAACACTGCGCAGAATGGAGACGATATCGAAAATAGGTAATATATTGACCTGAATGCTCTTCTATATTGAATTAAGGATTTCAGTTTATATATCGATAAAACTGATATACTTGTTCTGCGAACGATATACGCGAATTGTTATTTGAAATTTTAAGGTAATGGCTTTTATAGTTTGCGAGATCGACGCATGCATGCAGTCGGATATATAGATCATCATCAATCGACTCATCTCATTCTGTTAAGAACATATTTATGGTTCTTAATACCTTTAAGATCCGTGCAGCTTTGCCTTAAACATCGTTTAGTTTTAGAATATAAATGGAATAATTGTTATGTAATTTTACTTCATTCAAACAGAAACAGTCATTTCTCAGAAAAAATTAACATAAAGCGTAAATCAACACGAAAATGGATGATGAGGACGATGCGGACTTCTTGCCACCGGTAAATACAAACACTTTTGCCATACCCAACGAGCCGGACCTGCAAGTGGAATATGACCTATACAATCCTTCGATGGCCACCCGCCGGCTGCATAGCGAGCGCAATCGCTTGCTTTACACAGAGGCATTCATCGAGAACGAACGCCTGGGCACACTGGCCGATCTAGCTGTGCGAGCGCTGGCCAAAATAGGCAGTCGCTATATTCCGCCGGAAATGAGTCGGGATCCATTAAAGCTGCGCATTTACTACGATGCTTTGGACGTTAATATGCCTCTACAGGATTGTTACTTCGTAGACGATTTACGATTCTGGCGTCGCGTGGTGCTCGCCAAAAGCTCGAATAAGTCACTGTCACTAAAGAAGATCGACGAATACGACTGGAAAGGCAAAGGAGTGAGTCTCAAGTATGTGGAACTGGTCGAAGCCTGTCCGGCCGCCTATTGGCCGGAACAGAAGATGGCGAGCCTGGGCAAATTGGTGCAGCCTTTTGTGCGAACTCTGCACATCAAACATTTGCAATCGCTTACAGACAACGCCTTCCAACACTTCGTGGAAAGCGAATCGGAACTGGATGTGACATCCGAGGAGTCCGGCTTATCCGATATATCCAGCGATGAGAGGTAAGACGATCACGATAAGAAAAGTTTTGTTGTGACTAAACTATTTGATCACCGATCTAGGGACACACCGGAAGAAGGCGAGGAGGAGGGTGAGGAGGAGGAGGAAGTGGTGGTAGTGCAGGCAGGCAAAAAAAAAGGTGGATCGCAAGTGCGCATCGCTGAAAACTTCAAAGTGGAGGTTATTGAGGCAAATGACTCGGCGACTGCACTTGCTGTTCAGAAATCACCCTCGACCATAGAATTGGATATGAAGCGACGACAAGCGCGCGCGGCACGCAATGCAGCGCGTCAGCAGCTGCGCGAGTTGCGCGCGGAGGGGAGAGCCGAGCACGAGCGTCGTAAACGGCAACGCGCGCTGAAACGCAAAAAGCCCGAGCCGGAGCCAAAGGGTAAGAAGAAGAAAAAGAAGGCAGGGCCCGTCGAAGATGTCTTCAATATGGATGTGCCACCAGAGCCCGATGACGGGGAGGCCAGAAAGACAGATGGACGCAACATTGAGAAAATGCTGCGACGCTTCAAACGCTACGATTATCCAGCCAAGCATTGCCATCACATTGATCTCAGCTTCGTGCGCTTCTTTGACAACCTTGTCTCTCTGACCATAGAGTTTCTTGGTCCCGAAATGGGGCGCAACTATCATAAGCGACATATGAATTTCTCCTACGACGACATGGTCCATCTGGGCAAGGGGATGCAAACATTGCCCCAGCTAAAAGTATTTCGATTGAGGAACAGTCGCATGGATCATATTAAGCTATTGATATTGGCGCGAGTCCTTAAACAACTGGATACGTTGGAGGTTGTGGACTTCGGTTACGATCAGCTCAGTGATAATTGTAATGTGGCACTTGAAATGCTGTTGGAACGGCCGAATATGCTCAAAGCGCTTGAGCTGGAGTACAACAAGCTAGATCGCGCTGCTCTAATCTCCATTGGTCAAGCGCTCAAGTATAATGCAATTGAGCATCCCAATGGCGGTCCTTTAGAGTATTTGGGCTTAGCTCACAATCCACTCGGCGAAGTGGGCATATCCTCGCTATTCAACGACGTCATTGGCACTAATCATATACAGGAACTGAATATAAATGGTATTGATACAGGTGCGGCCCGGCTAGCACTTCTCCTTAGTACCCTCTTACGCAGGCATACGCCATTGCGTAGCTTAGATATGGCAGCCATTAAGCTGAATTCGGTTGCGGGACACATTGTAATCTGTGCCTTGCAGACGAATCACAAGATTACTCATTTCGATTGTCGCGCCTGCTGTATGGATGAGGATCAGGAGCTTGAAGCGGATATTATAGTGCGGCGCAACAACTTCGAACTGCAGCATTCGTATTTGGGTGATGAGTCGCAAACGGAGGAGAGCATGCTGAAGTTTTTGGCTGGACTTCGACATCCCATTTTGACGAAGATAGAGTACGAGATGGAGAAGCGGGATGAGTGTATTTTGAATCGACCAGCCGAAACGTTTAGTGAACAGGTTGCCTCTGAGGAGCACGGCGAAGAGCAGGAGCAGGAGGAGTATGATATTTGGGCCACGTTCGGTGCCCAGAGAACAAGTACCAACCAACCCCTCGAACGCAACTCCGAGACATCCTCGCATCGCAGCTCTGAAACATTCATCTACAACTCGAACACGTTCAATTTGCAACAGATCCGCGACCATCTGTATTTGCCGGGTCCGGAGAATCGATATTACTATTTTCAGAGGCAAAAGGAACTGTATAATAACAATACATAGGGTATATAAATTTGATTTAAGATAAAGCCTATATAGAGGTATCCTAGATATAGACCATTTAGTAAATATCAAATATGTAGAATCTTATGTCTATGTAGGGTATATAAACCTTATAGAGGGTATAGTATGATTCTGTTTATTTATTTAACCCATTCTATAACCCATCGGCTCCTTACGGCCACAAAAATATCGTTTATGTATTTCCCGGACTTTCGTTTAGCAGCGCTCCAAATTAATGTATTGTTTCTTGCTGCTACGGAATGCATGTTTTTAGCCAAGTAATGATGTCTGATTAATAGACCTATCCATTAATGTAGCTTCCACATTATACACTCTTTCGGACAACTCGACTCCCGGACTTTCCTTGATTCTAAATTATTTAACTCTATTCCAAATTGTTTGGTAATTTGTTCAACAGAGAGAGAGAGAGACAGAGAGAGAGAGAGAGAGACAGATTGAGAAAGGGCGGGCTCTTTCTCCCTGTGTGTTTTCTGATTACAACTTAATCCAAACACTTGACAGTCCTAAGCAGTTATGACTAGGCATTTCTAGCTGGACACACCTGTTGTCACCAACAATCTGAACGTGCAATGAACCAACATATTTACCATATAGACTTTCCTTTGAGGCATTTGTTTGTCGCACTATCTTTGAAGAGCTTCCGCTTCTGCTAAAATGCAAAATCAATTGAAAATACAAATACACAAGCAAAGCAAGCATAATAATAAATAGTAAATAATAATAATAATAGTAGTAGTAGTAGTAGTAGTAGTCAAGCAGGAGGGACCGTTAACAAACGCCCACGAGCTAGACTTGCCCAAGATCGTGTGAATTTATTGCTTAATCATGCGCCTTTTTAGTCACACTATTCGAAATGTAAATAAATGCAAATGCTGCTGCAGCTTTAAAGTCTCTGCTCTCTGGGTTCCCGATTCCAGGTTCTGGGCTGTGGCTTTGTGGCGTTGCCTAACTGGACACACTCAGTGCGAGAGTGTGTGGGGGGTTTTCGCCAGGTAGGCGTTCTCCAACTACAACTACAACTGCTACAACTGCGAATGCATCTCCAAGTAGCTGTTGGCCAAGTGGGTCGAAAACACAGCAAGAAATGGGGAATAACATGAAATAAATTTGCAGAAAATAATTTTACACTTCTCTCATTTTCACTTTTAATGTTTAAAGGTGTCTTTAATTTAGATGCCTGCAGTCATAGAAGCAATCGAGAAGTCCTGAATGCGATTCACGTTCTAAGTATATTCCATATCATATAGTTCTTTTATTATTTATATGTAGATATATATTCCTTCATATTAGTGAACTTCTTTTTATTTTTAACTAAAATAATTAAATATAAAAACTTAAAAAAAATTGTTTTGAAAATACAAATTTAATTTAATTAAATAGTATTTTGTTTACTTTGAATTGATTTAAACTTTGCTGTTTGAGTTGTTTTAACTTTCCATATTTTCAATATTTATATATTTATATAATATTTATTGTATAAATAAGTAAATTGATTTAATGTTGTCTTTAATATTTATTCATATTTATTTTGAAATTTCTTATCACTTAAGGCTAGATTTTTCTGTGAGATGAGACCTTTGCTGTGTGCTTGAATCTTATATATTTGTTAGTATTTAGTTTTAAATTTATTTATATATTTAAATTTATTTTATTCAATAAAATTAACTGATGAAATTTTACTTCTTATTTGAAACTGAATTTTATTATAGTATAAATTTAAATTTATTTTTTATTGATAACCCTCATTTCATGTATTTTTTAATTTGCTGTCAAAATAAAACATTTATTGGAATAACATTTATAAAAAAAATTCTGTTTATGGCTGGAAAATTTTTACTGTGAACTGATGAAACTTTTGCTGTTTGTTTTATTTGCTGCGTGGGCGGCTTTACTAGTGAAGCACTGCAATTAATATGAGGCACATGCAACAGCAACAGCAACAACAGCAGCAGCAGCAACAGCTTGCTGCCTGTCGCCACCCACACGGTGGCAATAAAACCCGTTGGCAGGCTTTAACTAATTCACATTTTGCCTGGCAGATATTTCTCAATTTTAATTTTGTAAATGCTGAAAAGTGGAAGTGTTTTCTATTTTATTTATTAAGTAGCTTACAACTATATAATGTGATTATCTTTATAATTAAATAATTCAAGTTAAACAGAACTCTTGAACATCTATTTTTTACCTGCAAGCCCAACTGCTGCAACTCAACAATCACCAACGCAACATGTTTGAAGCTTAACAGCGGCTGTTGTTAACAGAGCCAATAACTGTTATGATAACAGAGCGATTCTGAATGCTAATTGATGCTATAGTTTTGTTTGCCTTTAACAATTAAATATTTATTATTTATTGATGGGTATTTAGTAAAAGTTTTTAAAATTTTTTGTGTTGTTATTATTATTATTATATTTCATGTTTGTATTGCCTTTAAGCTCAATCGAACTTGAATTTATTTAAATATATTAATATCATATTTATGTGATAGGAATCCTCTTAATTAAATTATCATTTTAGTTTATTTTTAAAGTTTATATTTACATCTATATTATACCTACTTTCTTTAGTTTAGCATTAATTTTGTTCTTTTTACAATCATCATGAAATTTATAAAATTCATTGTCCAATTTTAAATTTACTTTCAACGAAAGCTGTTTGGCAGCCACCCCCGCTCAGTTGTTAACTTGTTTTGTTGTTGTTTTGAGTCGAACCATTCGGTATGGCTCGTTCAGTGAGCTGGCTGGGTCTTCGAGCAGGTTGGCAGCGTGTTCGTCAGTCAACAAACGAGTCTCGACGCGCGCGGTTCACGAATCGCTCGCTCACAACTTGGCCTAAACCGAGCTGACAACCAACAAAGTTTGGTTCTCAATGCCTATTTGAAAACAAATTATGTAAAAATTACAAACAAATTATTTACCAGTCAAAAAAATTTAAAAGAAAATAAATAAAGTATTTTTATTATTTATATTACTGAAAATATCTGTGCGGAAGAAATATATATATATTTGATGGGCTTACACTAAGATCGGGTGTAAGCTTGAAGTGCAGTGCAGAGTGAAGTCTAAGACGAAGTCGAGTGTGCTCTAAATCGTTTATAGAACGTGCAAAGCGCTAACAGTTCAACAAATTCATTTGCCATAGGCCCCGAAAACAACATGAATTTTCAGCTGTTGTTCAGCATGCTAATGGAGTTGTAAAAAGAGAAAAGTATGTACAAATCAAATGAGTATTTAACTGACTGTTCAATACACTAGTTTTACTGTAGGAATATATATATAGCGAGAGAGAGATCTAGAAGTTGATATAAATTATTTAATATGACAATTTATATTCGTGCCTGTGGATCAGCGATCAAGAAAGCTCTTTAAGTAAGAACTATTCTTTATAAATATTTTATTTTGAGTATCAAACCAATATACTCATACTTATATTGTAAGCAGTGTGTGTAAAATGTGTGACAATCTGTGATAAGCCCTAGCTCAGGGTTGGAGCTTAACTCAAAACAAATTTCAATTTCACTTGAGCCAAGAGGTGTTAAAATCTTGTGGCTGCACACTCGACTGCATTTGTTATCTATATATATATAACATATATATATTGTGTACTACTCGAACTGAAGATTCATTCATGGATGCTAATTAATCGATTATATAGTAGCTTAATATGTTATGTGCATAAGTGGGTCACAAAATAATTAGCTGCAAAATGAATGAATTCGATTTGATTGCCAGATGCATTTTACGAGCAACAGCTGGCAAAAGTTGTTCAAGAGCTGCTCTTCTTCTTCTTCCCTGTGCATTTTCATATAGTTTTTGCAGTTTTTCAGCACTTTAGGTAAACAGTCGAATGTTTACGACTCTAGATTGTTTTTGCATTTTAAAGATTTGCAATTTCGACTTGATTTATGCGAATGTGTGGGGTGTTTTGGTTGGGTGGGTGTATGTGGAACGCGAGGAGATACGCTGCGATTTCTAGATGCATAAAATATGTTTCAATAAATTTTACCAATCAAATTCTTGATCAACTGACCAATTGGCTGATTGATGACTAAGCAAACATTTGCATTTGTATTTAAAATAAAAAGTTAGAAGAACTTAACAAAAAATTTCTTAAACACTAAGTTAGTTGGAAACTTGATTAAAAACAGCTGTAGAAATGCTTGAAATTAGGGAGTTAGTTTGAAATATTTCCAATCTTAATGAAAAGTTTTAAGAACTACTTGAAATTGGTTTATTGCTATGTTTTTAGGGTATCTTCACTTCGATTTGCCCTTACAAATAGATTCAATTGTATTTTCTGCTCTCATTCAATATGTCCTGTTGACTTTGTTATTTGATATTTCCCTTCTTTGTGCTGGTGGCAATCGATTTGCTTGCTACATTTGTGAACTGGTCCGGATTTGTACTTTTTGCTTATAATTAAAAAGTTTGTTTACATAAAACTAGTGCTAGCCGCAAATGCAACAAGCTCGTTTGCTAACAACAGTTCTCTAACATCAGTCAAAAATAGTTATTACCCACGGTGGGGCCATAAAGTTGACTACTTTATGGAGGAAGCGTAGCTGGTCGGAGGTGTTGGGTACACCGTACACAGTAAACAAAAATTTGGATTTGTGGGAACAAAATAATAAAAAATATGTGAGCAATAAAAGTGAATGTTTAACTATCGTTTACATTTTTTAGAGTCTCAAAAAGTGCGCTAAAAAGAACATAAATTTGCAAATATAAAAAACTTTTTGAAATTGTTTCTTGCATTTTCTTTCTTTACTTGAGAAAGAGAGAGAGAGAGAAAGAGAAAGATGGTTGGATAAAGAAAGACATAGTATATACATTTCAGTTAAGAAGAATTTTATTTAAAATTCAGCTTTCATTTCCAAATTTATTAAATATTGAAATTATTTTTAAATATTGAAATTTTTTTAAAATTTTAAAATTTAGTCTATAGTCTTTTATCTATATTTTATTATATATATATATATATATATTAAATTTGTTTAAAAATAAATTTATTTTTTTCAATTAATTTTCGATTAATTGTGAAATTAATTTACGAAAAGAAAGGAAGGTTTTTTTTATATAGTAAAATATTTTTTAAAAAATCTTAAAAATATAAATTTATTTTTCTACTCTTACAAATGTTTACTTTAATTGTTTTCTGTATCGTTAGTTTAATATTTTATTTGATTATTTATTATATCATATATTTTATATATTTATTTTGCATTTTCAATTTCTATTGAATTCTTAAGTTTTCAATTCATAAAAAAAATTGTTTACTGTGTAGTTTTAGTTGGTTGAATTATTTATGCAACCACTGCACATTTCACACCTCTGACCATCTAATGCGCTCAGCTCTCAGCGGTCAGGTTGTCAACGGTGCACCGTTCAAATTAGCCATGCAATTTGTACTTAACAATTTGCCACATTGCTGCAACAGTTGCAATAGTTGCAACAGGCCAGGCGGAACGCTTCTAGCTAGACTCTGGTGTGTGCAGAGGCGTTTTGCACGTCCGGAGCTAATAATAAAATGTACAAGGACTTAAACCCACAACAGGCAACAAGCAGACACAGACGCAGACACAGACGCAGACGCAGCTGACGACAAGCGACAAGTTTATCACTTGTTAAGCCAGAGTTGCAGACACGCAGGCAAAAGCTGAACCACGCGCGAGACACTGGCCAAAGCCCAGACTACGTCTTGGATGCAGTCCGACACGCTGGCAGCCAGGCAGGCATAGATGGGCGAGGTAGATAGTGCAGACAGCGCTGCCACAATTTGCATGGCAGCAGAGTTCAAATCCAGCCATCCTCCAACCATCAGCAGCCATCAGCAGCAGCTTCCAACGTTAACCCTTTGAGGCCCACTGTACTGCCAGCTGGCATAGATTCCAAATAGAGAAGAACTGGGAAGAACATGACGGCAGAGTCGGCGCCCACACACGTCGACTGTTAAATAATGTCAGTCAATTGTTGGCGTGACAAAGAAGAATGGATAAGAGTGTGATAGATGGTGTAGCGTAGGAGATACCCTGTAAACAGCTGTGCTATAATATAGCCTACATCTATCAAGCAATCTGACACAACTCAGCTAATCTCATAATAATTGGTTATATCAAGTAAGTTATCGAATCTAACTGATAACATATTCCCTGCCATATACAACACACTCGCCTTAAAGTACCCAGAATGGGGCACAGTTAAAGTCAAATCAGGGACTGGGCTAAAAATACTGTTGGCACGAGCCAGGAAACAAATGTCAGACGGATTGTCAACACACAAAATATTACGTATACGCAGCGTGATGTGCATTGATACAAGAGAGTTCGATTTGCTTTTTGCTTTCGCTTCCGCATCATTTCAACTTGCTGTCTGCTCAATTGTTGTCTTCGATTTCGCGGTGGCTCATTCAATTTCAATATGTGGCCTCAGCTGTTGCTGTAGCTGTTGTTGCTGTTGTTGCTGCTGCTGCGACAGCTGCTGGCAGCTTTAAACGTCATTTCATTCGTTTTACATTTTATGACTTTAATGGCCGATGACAATTTCAATTACATAAGTGCCACTGCAGGCGCAGCTGTTGCCTCCCCTTTGGGTATATCAATATTACTTTCAGCTGCTCATTTTTTGACAGAACTCAGCTAATTGACTCAATCTTCACTCAATCTTTAATGTCAGATTCGACAAGCTTCTACCCTCTCGAAATTATCTCCATAGCTAACAGGATTTATAAGCATAGATTAATTGGGGATTATCTGTTGATTGTGTGTTTAATTGAGTATATATAAACAAAGGCAGGTGTTTGATAGAGTAAATGATTGTAAGTCAATTTCAACCATTCACTTAAGCGTATGCAATCTGAAGCTTGTATATCCCTCTCAGCAATTTACTTACAGAGCATAGAACCAATTACTTACGCAGTATCCTCTCTAATGTTTCGACATAATCAAGTTCACCAACTTGACACTGATATCTTGGCAGCTCGTAGCTACCAGCTACACAGAGCACAAGTAAATTATGTATTTAGTTGTGAAAACGAATCAGCCATCACTCTATTACTGCCATCCAACATATATGTAGATGCTGTAATAAACATGTGTGTTACGAAAGGCCAAGCCATCAGCTAATTGGCTGCAAAGGTCGCAAACCAACCAACAAAATAAGTAGAACAAGATGCTGCGTGCATCAATTTATTGCTCCAATTAGCCTGGGCCCGAGGCTAAGATACAAAACTCACCAGCCAAACAGTAATTAACATTATTAAAGCACAACGAATTGTGGAATATATACAACCCGCTGGTACACCGTCCCCACCTGCTGGGCACTTTGATTTGCAGAAAGTATCTGCCAGATACAAATGCAAAAAGCTCTGCTTTTAACGTTACTTTAATTAGCAAGACAAACAGCTAACCCCTCGTGCCACTTTTCGAATAATGACAACTGTCGCCCTTCGCACCGCTGGACATCAGAGTAATCGGAGGCAACAAGTAAAGAGTGGAGCGACCAAAAGATACCCTGTTTGTGTGATAAGTAAGATTGATAAGCAAGGGAGAATATATATACAAGATAATTAGATTAGATCGAAATACTTTTGACCTAGGAAATATGATATGTTAATTAGAATTTACATTCAGGTTGAAAACTTTCGAGTCTACCCTCCATATTACTTATGTGAACTATTCACCCTACTTTACAATGCTTACAGGGTATACTTTGCCGTATCTGACAGCAATAGCAACAAAAAACGAAATTAAAAAACAAAAATTCCAGCACTAAAAATTTAATTAAATTTTTTTTGCTTAACATTTCTATAAGGTTCAAAGCCTAAGGATCAAAAACCATTTAATCGATATACATAAGCAAAATATTAATTTTCGCCTCCTTAGGCTTACGCTGCGTATGCGCAATTTTTGCAGTAGACAGCAACCTTTTTGTTTCTGTGTTTCTGTGTGTGTGTGTGTGTGTGCGTTTCAGTTAAGCAAAAGATTTTGAACAGCTGCT
Source organism: Drosophila nigricruria (assembly GCA_037075265.1). NCBI lineage: Eukaryota > Metazoa > Arthropoda > Insecta > Diptera > Drosophilidae > Drosophila > Drosophila nigricruria. Next base: position 2,649,743 of record JBAMCI010000173.1, on the reverse strand, counting down.
AATTGAATCTGCTACGCTTGAAGCGACCTCAGGGCATCATTTGCCCTATCTCTCTATCCCTCTGTTGCTGACATCCTGTGGCTGAGCCTTTTTGCACGTGTCAGGCAAATTGATAAGCCATAAATTTTCGTTATGAACGAAGCAACAGTTGTGCCGCTTCAAGCCACATAAAAGAGCTGGCCATTGAACCCTCCCCAGCTCTATCTCTTTGGCTCTCCTTCTGCTTGTCTCTCTCTCTATCTCTCTCTCTCTTTCTCTCTTTCTGGTGTATCTGTATCTGCAACTCAAACAAAGTAGCCGAAAGTTGTCTGCTTGTACAATTCCTTGTTATGCTTCATTAATTTAATTTGGTTTCCACTTGGTTCTCCTACTTTGTTTCTCGTTTTTGTGTGCTTCAGCAAACAAAAGAACTTTTGGACACGCTTATGCTAATCCCAGGTTTTTGCATTTTTCATAAGTCCCGAGCTTTCGGCATGCTTTAAATGTCAGTTGCCAACAGACAGGAGCTAGAGACTGGGCTAGAGACTGGGAAGTGTTCATGCAATGGAAAGATTATCTATTTTATTGAAAACTTAAAACTGTGCATTTGATAAAAGGTTGACAAATTTAAGAGGTAACGTTAAGAGTGGGAAGTAAAGAGTGTGAAAAAGATTAGAATTGAAATTTATTATTTAAAGTAAAAAAAAAGAGTTTTGTATCACAGAAGTTTCTGTTCTGTCACAGGATATTTGAAATCCAAATAAACAATGGCTTATGGTTCGCCTGCGACGCTATTAACTAATCCGCTTTACTCGCATTTAAGGACTGCAGCATTACAACTATTTAAATACTTTCACTTCGGCTCAGCGCCTGCTCCTGTTGCGCCTGTCATTTGCAACTACAGCCCATTGCACTTGGTGGCAAAATAAATGAAATGTGTTGGGCTAAACGACGTTGTCAAAGAAAACAAACATTGCGCACGTTCCGCTAAGCTGCTTAAAAATTTATCGAATGTTCGCTAGTGAAAGAGTTTTTATGCACACACACACACACACACACATCCATATACATATACATACATACATACACACATATTTAGAACTTTATTGACATAGGGCCGTGAGGTCAAACAAAGTTCTCATAGACGAAGCAGAAGTCACGCTTTGATTGCCGCCTGTCTGTCCCTCGACTGGCTGACTATTTGTGACTGCCTTCTCGGCGGGCATTGAAGATGTTGAGGACTAGCAAACGATCTATCAATTTTGTTACTCAGCCGTGCCACCTGACAGCTAACAGAGAAACAAATATGCGTCGAGTAAATACTCTATAAAATAATATGAGAACAAAGCTTCAACTTGAGGTTGCTCATATCAGATAGATTGTTATATATGTCAAGATGAATGTAATGATTGACTGGGATTGATTAACTGGATAACGATTGAATAGTAGATAGACTAGATCCACGATCTCCAGACTGAATAAGTGTTTGTCTTGACTGATTAACTAAATGATTTGTTGAGAGACTGAATGATTGACTGAATCATTAAGTGACTGCTGATTGATGATCAATTTACTGATTGACCCATTTACTAATTGATTGATTGACGTTGCAACTTAGAGCTGAGAGATTGCTTGAATGACCAACTAATTGGTTAATTGACTGATAAAATATTAGTTGAGAGATTTAAATACTTTATTTGGCTATGTTTGCTTTTTCGTCCAGCTTTACAGCATAGTCAATGGACTCAGTCAAGCGCCAATCATTCTTAGCAGAGTACTTTGGCAACTCGTGAGCCAACGCTAACAAAGTTGAGTGCTTGCACTTGCAGTTCATTTGGCCAAAAGATGCGATTGCTGCTGCCGCTGCTGCTGCTGCTGCTGCTGGTGCTTGTTGGCAACGTCCAAACAATTACCCAGCAACTACAGCAACAGCAACAGCAACAGTCAAAACTCAAACACAAAACATTGCTGGACTCTATTTTTGTCGGTTGCTGTTGCTGTTGCTGCAGTTGTTGTATTTGTAGTTGTTGGCCAAGAACCTTTCTCCCGTTGCCCATTTGGCAGATAAAAGTGCAGTCGTGCCCGTTGCCGCTCACACGTCTCGTTTAAGCCCTGGGACTGTCTGAATTACCAACTGGCAACTGGCAACTGGCAACGGGCAACGGGCAACGGGCAACGGGCAACGGGCAACGGGCAACGGGCAACTGGCAACTTGCAACTGGTATCTGGCAATGGGCCTGGGCCTGGGCACTCTAGCGGAACTTTGTGTCGCATTATGCCGTGTTGGTTGTCGTGGCTACATGGCCTACACATGTTGTTAACAATTGCTTTTCCAACATTTGTCTCGTTTTATTCTTTTTTTTTGTGTGTATATGTTCATGCATAAATACAAAAGTACACTCAAAAAAAAAAACAACTCTTTACTAGATAAAACAAGTTATTAAATACAAAAAAAAATTCTTGAAATAAGTATGTTTTATACAAGACGAAAGTCATATGTGAAAGCAACGTCTTGGCAACAGTTTTACATATTAATCAATGATATATCTTACACTTCAAATAAACCTTAAACAAAACTTTATGAAGAAGAAACAATAGTAGAACAAGATTCCTACAGTTAACTTATATACATAAGTAGATGCCGAAGTATATCAATTGTATATCACATCTCTCAACTGATTGTTCGTTTCTCTCAGTGTATCGGGTGCAGTGGGTTCAGCTCAATGTTCTATATGGCAATGGCTCTCATTATGTTTTGTTTGCGCTTGGCTGCAGTCGCAGCCACCCCCTGCTGCCTGTGCTACACCTGCTGTGCCTTTGCCTAGCTGACAACCCCTGCTGCTGCTGCTGCTGTTGCTGCTGTTGCTGCTGGTTTTAATTATTTGCATGCCTTTTGTGCTTTTTATCAATAATAGATATGTTTCAATTGGCTTTTACATGTTTAATTTTTAATAAATATAAATTGCGAGCCATAATGCACATACATATAGACGATTCTCCATCGAACTACTGGGAATTTACAATGTGCTCAAGTAATTGACTAGATTAAATGGATTATAACATATTTTCATGACAGCAAAGCCTTTATAAATATATATTCATATATATATATATATATATATTTTATGCAGCTAAGTGCTTTTTGAAACTTATGCACAAGTTCATTGAGGGCAAGCTGTTGCTGCTGTTGAACTCTTGCAACTAATCCGCGCTTGATTAGGTTAGGCCTAATATTAACCCACAAATATTAAGCATAGACGAAAGTTTGCCCAGGCTCCTCTTATCCAAGTATTTCAAGGATGAGCAGACAGCAGCAACTAGACAAAGTTTGAGTCAGTCATGAAAGTACTCAAAAAGTGCGAGGGTTTGCATGTAAGTTGGACCATATATTTATATATGGATGAATACATATTTTTATATGTATGTATATATATATATATGTAATTCTTATACTCTACTCCCTCTCTCTATCTCTTCCTCTTACTACTATTAGGTAATTTCAGAACTGACATTAAATCTATTATTTTAAGCAAGGTCTCGTGCCTCGGGCTATCATCAGTACTCATTAAAATAATCCAAATTTTCATTTATTAATTACAGCTAAAAGGCAAAATGGTTTATCTTAGACAGCTATCAAGTTCAAGGCCTCTGCATATGCACACGATATAAAATAAAGAGCTTTGTTATAATTAATAAAATCAAATATAATTTACCCGTCTTTGCGCGGCTAAGCTGCAAATATTATTTAAGCTTAATATATTATTTAATAAATATTTCATAGAATTCTGTCTGTGCGTTCAGTGGCGAATGAATCAATGTGGATGCTCAGCTTTATCAGTGTCTTTAGCATTGCAAGTTGATCAATCAATCAATCAATCAATCAGTTTATTAACTGTTTTATATACATATATATAGCTATCTGACTAGAGTATATACCCAGCTGTTGCAGGCCTATCGCTTCAAAATCAATCAGTCAATAACTTAATCAATCAGTCAATCAGTCTGCTAACCAGATTGAAAACTCTTGTGGGAACAGGCCTATATAAGCTATATATTTAGCTTTCTGTCATACTGGCTAATACTCAATCAATCAATCAAAAATTCTACCAGTTAATCAATCATCTTAAAAAGTTTTCTAAGTACAACCCTATAAAAGCCATATGTTTAGCGTGCTATCTATCTCGCTTGTATCTCTACGTAGATCCACAGTCAATCAATCAATAAGTCAATCAGGTCAAACAGGTAGTTTTATATATAGTTACCTGGCCTTGACTATGGCCAACCTGAAGAGCTATAAATGTTAATGCCCACGGTAAATATTATAAAACTTTAACGTGGATTTTCATGGCTTAACTGAAAAGCTATAGAAATAATATAACTGGCGTATGACGGCGGGGGCGTTTATCTAAATGAGGGCGGGGCCAGACAAAAAACAACAGCAAAAAAAAAAACTGAAAGACAGACAATCATAAATTGATGAATGAAACGTGGCCGATGGCAGGTGCCATCCTCTGGTTGTGTGTGGCATAAAAACCTGCCCAGCTTTTATTTGGGTTAAGCAAATTTGGCCGCTGCCGCTGCCGCCGTTGCCATCGCCATCGCCGTTGTGGTCGTTATCTTTAGCGTCATAAAACTCATGTCATGTCCATGTCGAGGGGCGGGCGCACTGAGAGCGGCAGCTCAAACCATTAGCCAGGCACTCAGGCACTCAGGCAGGCCGGCAGCCACCTGTGTACGCTTCTGCCTTGTATCTTGTATCTTCTGGATACATTTCACATGTGTCGCGCGTAATGCTCATTAAGAGCTGGGCCGAAGCAGCGCTCGCTGTTAGCCACTGCTACTGCTGCATGCCGCTCTACCCATAACTGTATTGTGTATCCCAATGTGTCAGTGTGTGTGTGTGAGTCTCTGTATCTGTGAGGTACGCATTTCATGTTAATTACATGTCGCCGCCATGTCAGCTTTGTAATTATTTTGACAGCGCATTTTCTGTTGTTTCAGCATTTGTGAATCAACAAAGGCAACTCAGTTACATTCGCCAGATTTGCGTTGATATTTTTGCATAATGATGTGTGTCGATCCTGTTGCAGCAGAGAGCTACCCTCCCCCCTCCATCTCCTTTACCCACTCCTCAGTCTGTCAGTTAGTCCATCAGACAGTTAGACTGTCAGTCAGTCAACGGCAACGTTTTGTTTAATGAGCTTTTTACGAGCGTCGTGCACTGCAATATGAGCTACTGTGATATGAGCCAGCTATTGAGCTAAAAGCGAGTTGTGTCTTCGTCCTCATCCTCATCCGCGTCCGCATCCTTTGTTATCGCAATGAAAAACAGTTAGCGAGTAGAGGCCCCGCGGCTATGCGAGAGTTGTCTTACCGGTTGAGAGGCAATTACAATTGATTTGATGATAAGTAAACAAACGAACGAAAGGCGACAATGGGACAGGGGAGTAGAGCTTACATATGAAAAGCTGTCAGATCTGATTAAGAACTGCAAATGAATTGAAAGAAGTGAGAAGAACTGATGTTAGATCTGATTGAGAATTATAAAAGAGTTATCAGAAGCAAGAGTCTAATTAATAAATTCTTTAAGTGATATAAACAATTTGTAAAATAATAGTATTCCACTGTGATTCTATCAACATTATGAACAACTCTCGCTGTCAACTTACTTCCTTACTTCTATATATATATATAAAGTTGCCTGACGCGCTTCAATGAAACAATTGCATCGATTTCGAGGTTTCCGCTTTGAATTTGGTTTGGTTTGCCGATCCGGTTGACCGCTGAACTGATATGCCCCAAACAAGAACTGCAAACAGAACAGTAACAGCTCCGGGTAGTGCGAATGCTGATGATGACAGCTGAAGCAGAAGCTGATGCTGCTGTTGGCCATGTTTGATTGACTGTTCGACTAACTTTCCAGGCAATGTAGCGCGCCCTCTGCCAATCGCCTCGCCAGCTGCATCTGTTAAAATACATTTTCGCTTTCGGCAGAGGAGTTCGGTTAACAGTTCCTCCGCTTTGCTAGTTTGCAACTCGTCGCATAAATACATAAAACGAGTCGAGTTATACGAATATTTGTAAACGATTTGCATAAGCAAATGCAACAATCCAGCAATACGAACTATCGACAGCAGCCGTTCACTGAAAGAAAAACCTAGTGCATTCTACTGTGACAGAATTTAAATTTATAAAATCCAGTCCAAATTTGCATACTCAAAATGAGAATCAGATAGAAGTCAGAGATTTAACGTAACTTAAATAACTCGACTATATTTTATTTTGTATTATTTTCGATTGCGAAGCTCAAGTTATCGTTTTTCTGAGAGTGCATCTGTCAGATACTTTCTGCTTTTGTATTTATTCACGACTCTGTACAGTAGCAGCATATAGTGTGTAGTATAAGCCTGTGTCTGTTGAGCTGTCTGCCTGTCTATCCGTATGCCTTACTCTTTGTGTCATTGTACTTTGAGGTTGTTGGCATTGCTTGGAGCTGTTATGATTACGCTTAACGCTTCGCTTCGTCTAACATATCAATGCTATCATAACCAGGCAGCAATGGATATGCTTGCAGTTGCAGACATTGATACAGCGGCTGAAGATGTCAATAAAGAAAAAGATAAACAGATAGCGATATAGTGAGATATGCAAATACACATATACCAAGAAATATATTCAGTATATATATGAAACAGTTACAGATATAGCAAATCATAAATACAAATATAAATACTCTAAATGATATAGATATAAATGCAAAGATACAGATACAGTTATGGATTCATATATGATTTAAACTAAATATATATTCGTCTCGTCTATATTGGTGTTTCTTATCTCTCTCTCTTTCTCTATCTTAACTCTTTGTCCACACCTCGCTCACCTAAAGCCTTACTTTTCAATTTATATGTGCCTTACGTGCAGAGCTCGCGCTAGCTGCATTTCCACATTAAATATGAAAAATCAATTTCAGATTCCCAACAACATCTAACCGCAGAATCATCGCTTCATGACCACACACTCCCCTACACACACTTACACACACACACACACACACTTACACACACAGACACAGAGCCACGCTTAAGGGACCAACACATGGCAGTTAGCATATTCAGGGCACTTGCAGATTGCAATTGCAATGCAGCCCTCGCCACATAACAGTTTATTGTCGGTGGGCAATACACACACACACACATGCACATGCACACATACATACATATACATATATACAGTATAAATACATATGCAGAGCGATTCGATGGCAGGAACAAATGCTAATGCTTGGATTGGTACGCCTCGCTCTACTCACATGTCTATATTAACGCTGAGGGCAGCATTGGCGAGTTTTTCTCTGCCGGACTTGCGGGTCATTTGCATAAAATATTGTTGCGCTTCTCTAGTTACCCTGGTCGCAAGTTAAATACATCTATTACATCTGACTGATTGATGATAAATTCAGGTGCAAAGGTTGGCAATAGTTTAAAGAATACACAGAGAAAACATAAGTCGAATGAGCATCAACATTTCGTCTAACTTCTTTATGATTCCCTTTCAATGCTGATAGTCTGTACATGTCTGTCTGTGTATGTGTTTTATAGGGTATACAAATAAGTTTACTTGTTATTTAAGTCTTTTATACAATTTCTCATTAATTTTTTATCCCTTTGTCCTGTCCTTTGTCCATTGACTCTGCAATTCTCAATGAGTTCTGTTAGTCGATACATATTCTCTTTAGTTTATATAGGGTATACTAGCAAGTTCATACGTTATTTAAGTCTGTTATACAATTTCTCATCAATTTCTTATTCATTTGTCCTGTTCTTTGTCTATTCACTCTGCAATTCTCAATGAGTTCTGTTAGTCGATACATATTCTCTTTAGTTTATATAGGGTATATTTGTAAGCTTACTTTGGTATTTATGACCCTTTTTTGTAGCCTTTCGCAGGCATTTTTAATGGGTTTTATTTTAGCACCGGGGCCAAAGACGAAGTCAAATGCTGAAAGTTGGCAGCAAATTAATGAAGTTTTCTCTGGCATATGATTAAAACTTTGCTCTCAGCTGCATATGGCATTTTTTTTTCTTCTGTTGTTGCCATGCATTGTACACTGTGGGTGGGTGTATAAATGTGGGCGTGGCGGTTATGGTAAAGACATTCTCTAAAGTTAGCCGCAAAACTTTTTGCCCGTTACATTTTCATTTTCATTTTCATTTCCATTTGAATTTGCATTTCTCTCGCGCTGCTGCTGATTCTGCTGCTGTCTATTACAATAATATCTTTTGGTTACATTTTGTTCACTCGGTTCATTCCATTGCATGCTTCGGCATCAGACACAGATTTGACCCAGTTATAAAGCCGAGATCACGATTCTTTTATTTTATTTTTCTTACCTAGCCCCCAGCACTGGGCTCCTATTTTACTTTGTTTACTCCGTTTGCGTCTCTTTTAATTGTCTCTGCATGGCTCTGAGAGAGAGAGAGAGAGAGGTCTTTTTCTGGCTGGAAAACAGCTAGATGAACAGCCAGCGGCTTAATTTATTTAAATTGTTTTGTTTGTTTATAAATTATTTAAAGTCATCCAGACAGCTGTTGTTGGAGTCTGCTGTCTTTTTCTTTCCTTTTTTTGCGTGCGTCCATTGTTCAGTCGTAATGCTTATTTACTTTCCATTGTTGCACAAAGCGGGAGCTCACTGTGGGGTTACATATATATATGTATTCAACAGTGGAGTATTAGCTATGCTAAAGCTATGACATGAGCTTCAAATAAGTGTGGGAACTCAAAAGCCAAGTATTGCTTACTGAAATAAAAGTTGAACGTAAATTAAGTAGAGCGATTAAGGAATTGATCTGAATTAGAGGTGGGAAACTATCGATAGTCGGCACCATCGGCGATAGTTTTTTACCAAACCATCGATAGTGGCTCGATAGTGCCTCGATAGTGCCCAACATAAAACAACTAAACCCAATCTTTTTAAATTTGGGATCTAAAATTGTCGCCATTCTCGTCGCAGTTCTTTTTTCATATGGCGATAAACGTTTTATGATTGAATCTAATAAAACAGTGACCATTTTTTGTCCAACTGCAGTTTGCACATCCGAAGAAATAGTATGCGTTTTACGAATAAGTACATCTGTCAAGGGAATTATAAGCGAAATCGTAGCATATTTCCCACCAGATATCATTTTGCTAACTTGTTCAAATACTGTAAGATTTTTTTCCATGTCCTTCAACACATCAATTTCCTCCGCTTGAAATGGGAGTGGTGCATTGGATGTAGACAATAGTACTACTGCAATTTCATCATGGGTCGCCAGTATTCGTTGAATCATATAAAAGAAACTATTCCATCTAGTTGGAGTTGTAAAAGTTGAATACCCAAACTTTTCTTGCGCCATCTTAAACTTTTCATTAGCAATAGTGCTTTTTTTGAAAAATTTGACAATTGCTTTACATTTTGATATTATTGCCATTGTTTTATCGTCATCGTCGAAATTTAAACCGTCTTGAACAACCAAATTTAACGTGTGACACTATCGAGGCACTATCGATACACTATCGGTAGTGCATGACCATCGATAGTGAGTCGACTCGATAGTGCTCAACCATCGATAGTGCCATCGATAGTGCCATCGATAGTTTCCCGCCTCTAATCTGAATGGATTTTCCTACACTGAGGGTATCTCGGCTAGTTCTCTCAGCTAGTTCGTAGTTTTGATTATGTTCGATCATATGTACATAAGTACATATATTAGTTCTGTTTAATATTGAATTGAAATGTCTGGAATGAATGCATGACATTTGGCCGATATGGAAAATAGAAATGTATACATTTTATGAGAGATACAACTTCTCTGGTTTACTGCATTTCTTATATTATAAAAGTAGTATATTATACTCATTCACAAAGTGAAATGAGTATATTGGTTTATATTAGTAAAGTTAGAAGAACGAGTGCTAAGTTTGTATTATATAGCTATGATCTAGAGCTGCAAGACTATTGATAGTGGCTCCAATCGATGGTTTCGTCCATCGATGGTTTCTTATATCGATATTATCGATGTTGCCATCGATCGACTTAACAGCTCTAATGGTTATGGAAAAATACCTTTATTTTAACTTTTTGTATTAAATAATAAATAAATTAATAAATAATAAAGTAAAACAAAGCTAAAAATATTTAAATAAAACTAAATCAATCAACTTTTCATTACTACTAAAATAGTGAACTAGTCATTAAAGGAATATCTACTCTTGCCCATAGTTGCGCCTGCCTTGATAAACATTCTTTCCGAATCTTTTGACCCACAAAAATATTTCTTTGCACTACTATGCCCATTGGATCGTGAAAACTTAGTTTCACAGTTTTGCAGCTATAAGAAAATTTATTACTCTCCCTATTTATAAAGCGAGAGCGTTTTATTAGTTATTAGCCAATTGATTAATGCATTTAATTAATATTTTAATTAATATTTTATTTTTTGTTGCACTCGATTGCAACGTTCTTATTTTGTTATTCGGTCAAGAGCTGTAAATCTGACAAAATTAGATTGCAATTAGAGGAATGGCATTTTAAATGAATATCTCTAATAAATATTGGCTATACCATTTCCCATGATTTCCCATGGCCTTTTTGGCTTAGCTGCTCGCAGCATTTGTCCTGGGTTTATTTCCCATTTGATTTGCAGTCGATAGTTGGGTTTCTATATATATATATATATGAATCCGATTCTGTGCGCTTTGACAGCACTTTTACCGTAATTGCAATAGCATTTACAGCTAATTCAGTTAATTCGCACTCGGGAAAAGCATTTTCCTCTTTCATTTAACTCTTTTTTCACTGTTTTACCGTTTTTTCAATGCAACTGGCAACAAATCGTGTCAGGCTCTGGCTCAGGGCCCGGGCCCGGGCCTGGGCCAGTCGAGACGACGGCTTTTTAATTGACAGGCTGCAAGAGAGGGCTTAGAGAGGGCTCAGCTCTGAAGCGTGGGAGGGCCAACAGCAGCCACCATGGGCGATGGGAACTGGGGGAAAAAAGGTCAGACCAGGTAAAGGTAAAGCCAGAAGGGAGAAGGGAGAGAGCGCAAAAAAATGACTGAAAGGCCTTTCAGACAGCTGTGTGCTGGTTGCATTGGCTAACTGGCAGCTGGGCTGTTGCCTTTTGGGAGGGCGAGGCACGAGACGGGACGATTGACTTGATTAAAGATTTCACACTTGATTAAACACTGGATGACTGTAGTTGTCGTTGTTGTTGTTGCTGTTGTTGTTGTTGTTGCCACACAGCTCCAATTGCAAGTTTCAAGTTCGTTGCAGCAATTGATGAACGAAATTTAATTTTGTGTTTTGTTCGTTTTTCGGTTTTAATTTCCGAGGTTGGCAGCTGTGCGAGTTGCCTTTTTATGGCAGTCGCTTCATTGTCGACAGCAAAGCAAAAGCAACAGCAACAGCAACAGCAACAGCAAAACAAAACGAACAAAACAAAGGCAACAGTTAGTTTTTTGTGGGGCAAAACATGGCCAAAAGAAGACGATTAATGCGCACAGCCAAGCAAATAAATGTGCAATAAGGAGCGACATAAAAAAAAGGAAATGTGTGAAACAAACATTGACATTGACATTGACTTTGACATGAGGATAAAAATAAATAATAAAGCACTCGGTTGGCGGGAATGTTTCGCTTGATAATTGCATTTTTGAGCATTTGATTAATTAGATAAAAACTCAGAGCTGTAGCATCTAGACTGATTGATCTAAAGACTAACTGATTGATTGATTGACTTTTATTTTAAATCTTCTTTTGATGCTTTATCAATGAAATACATATACGCTACAGTATAATCAGGTAACTGTTAACTGAAAGACTGATTGATTGAGCGATTGATTAGTATTCAACTGCGAACATAAACCATAAGCTGATTGATTAACTGATTGATCACAGTAAAAATATAGAGATAGCTTTGCTGTATGAACTATTTCTTTAGTCTAGATCTCAACTTAGTCAAATGATTGACAGATTGATTGACTTATTGATGAAACATAAACAAAAACTAATGTATAAATTGTTTAAGCTATACAAATCTGGTTGACTAACTGATTGATTCAAATACTAAAATCATTTTTGGGTTTTTAATTATTAGCAAGCAATGGATTGATCTACTAATTGCTGCACTGATTGATTATTAGAGCCCAGCTCTCACGGTAATTAATATATAAATATGAATCATAAATATTAATAAGTCATAATTGTTAAATATAGCTCACCTCGATCCTTCAATAACACAAACAATCAATTGCTACTGAAAATTGTTAACGACTCTCATTTTTTTCGTTTTTCGTTTTTTTACAGCTGTTCATTATTCGAATGCCATATTAAGAGGTAAGTGTATCTAGAGCACACACACAGACACTCGGTCCTCTTTCCGCTCGCCCTACGCATAACGAGCGCCATTCAGTTATGGTTTTCCCTGGGGCTCATCGTATCAATCTTAATTTATAACAAATTTAATATGGTTGGGATTCATTTTTTATCGGGTGGCGGTGGAGTAGGAGGCCCGTGTCTGGAAACTGGATGTGGTGTGCGTATTCTCCTAGGACTTATCCAACTTGACGCCTACGCGCATGGATGGAAGCTCCAACACACATGCAAATGTGCAATATGTTCTCGAATGTGGGCATGGCTTGGCATGGTTTTTGGTTACAGCCAAGTTTTGCTCTACGGATTTCATGTTCTTCTTTCTTAACTGTGGCAGAGCGAATCCTTCTTTCTGACCTTGCTGCATGCGAATTGTGCGTGCCCTATGTTGCGTAAAGGCTCGTAAATATGCTACAGCAAAAACTCACAAAACACACAGAAAACAGAACACAGAAAACGTGTACAGCAAAACACACTTAAGTGATTTTATGGCGCCATTTAAATGGTTTTCAAATCTGCCAAACGTAAAACGCAAAGGAATATGTTTGCTTCTGTATGGAATGCCAAAGAAAGGGGGCTAAGCCATAAATTTGCAGACGGGCTTTGCCACCTAAATGTGAGCGTTTCGAAACGGATCTGAAATGTATGCAACATGGCGCTGAATGTGTGTGAGTGTGTGTGTGTGTGTGTGTATGTATGCTTGTATTATGTTGTGTACATGTGTGTTATCAGCAACAAGTCGACGAAGGTATTTTGGACAGCCTAACGCAAACATTTTGTAAGCAATCGGACAAAAAAATCAGTGTTTGAGGTGAGCTAGAGGATACCCTATATTTATCTATCTATCTGCTGGACAACAAACATTTGTTTGAGAATCGATAAAAAATACTTATTGATCTAATAGAAGATATTGACATAGTACATATCAGAGTATTCTATATAAGAGAATATACCTTTTGAGTATTTAAGTAAGGTTTTTGAGCGCCTTTTGTTGTTAATTTATAAAAGAAAGCACGCCAAAATTCTTCTTGAGTCTTTCTTATTCCCTTTGTTTCTTCAGACTCACTCTCGACGACTAGTGATGGCCCTATTGTCTACTCTTGATGGTTCTTCAATAACTATCGGCGACTAATGAAAGGTCTTAAATAACTATCATCGGTTATCGTTGGTTCTTAGATAACTATCGTCGCCTATTGATAGCTATCTACCTCTAATTGCTATTGGTCTGCTATAAATGGTTCAGTGTAGAAATCAAAAATATATTTATAAATATGTATGTATAAGTTCTCTTAACCTTTCCATTGATTGACAGATACATACCACATCACAACTGCAATATGCTCTATTTGAACGAGTAAGGATATAAGGATATGTCATAGAACAAGAGAAATTCACATTGTAAATATAAAGGCATATGACTAGAGAATACCTTGTTAGCTCGGCTTGTAGATCGGTTCATTGAATCTATTCTACATCAGTAACATACATAAACATAATCACAACATGACCTATGCTAACAATGTTCACAGGGTAAAGGTTATATATATATATATATATATATATATATAAACATAAACCGTAAAAAACTGCTGATATACGACTAGAAATTACGCTGCAATCAATTAATAATCTATTCCAAGTGTTCACTAAATTCAATTTCAAAGCACTGCGAATATCTAGTAATACACTGAGACAAAAACAAATAATTTATATATGTTTTTGTCATATCAATCTACCTTTTCTTGTCTAAACTCAAAAGCTGAGCCCAAAGTGGAGTTCACGTTTCACTGTTAGGATTCCTGTCTGCGGCTTATCAACAGCTGTCGATTTGCTGAGACTGCCTATTGAAAGGGCCGCTGATTGAACGCTTGATTGACTGCTTCTGTCAGGTGATTGAGCTGCGAGGGGTGAAGGACCTTGTCTCTCTGCTCCCAAAAAGCACTTGAATGTGGGCGCTGGGCGAACTTTTCGATTGCGTTGCCTTAGATAAATTATAACGTACAGCTGAATGAGTTGCCGAACAACATGTGATTCAGCAATATAGAGAGTACCAAAATTTAATATTTATCTTTATTTAAACGACTCATTCACTGATTGATGCGCCTCTTTAAGTTAAGTTTTGCAAGTCTCACGACTTGAATGGAATATTTATTAAATTAGATTTTTTAATTTGATGGCTAAGTTTATTTTAAGCTTTTGCACTTGCCCTAATAGCTAGCTGTTAATCAAATAAAAATGCTAGAAGCGACTAGCATTTAACAGCTCTTGAGCCGAGCTCCTTCAATTGTATTCATTGTGTTGCGTATACGCAATGTGCGCCCAGAGAATTGCTTTGTTTGCTTAGGCTTTTGACTGCTTGCCGTTGGGCTGGCGGCAGCAGCAGCAGCAAAGGCGCATGTCAATATTTACGCTACCAAAATAATGTATAAATAATTGCATGTCACTCGCTGACAAACAAACTCACATTTATAACAAAGATACATACAATACATATATAAATATATATATAAAGACCATATTGTTGCTCCCTTTTGAGCATTTTATTTGGCTGTTGACAGCTCTCAACACCGCTAGCTAATCGGCTGGCTCAGCTGTCAGATTCGACATTAGCATAATTACAGCCAGGTGGGCGTGCCACAATGCTACAATACAATGCCACACGCAATAATTACAGTTATTTACGCATATAAAAACCACGAAAAAATATAAAAACAAAACAAAACAAGCCCTCGACAGACAATTTATGGCATATCACAACATTTTGATGAACACGAATCTATATGCATATATTGTATGCAAAATCAATACGGCGCTGCCCAAAATTTTAACACTTCTTTGACAGTGGCGGCACGTGTGTGGGCGTGGCATGTAGGACATCGATGCGAAATTGCAGTTGACAGCGTATTTTAAATTATGCAAGAGCTGAAAACTGAACAGAAATAAAAATAAAAATATATATATAAAACCCGACAGCAATTACCCGAGAATTGGTTTATTAATTAAGTGACCAGCAATTGGCAGCCCGTGGTCTCTGTGGATGTGGTGTCGGAGGACTGTGAGCGAAGCTTCCTCTGAGAAATGACCCGCCATTAGGGCTGCCCAGTCGACACTTATTGATATTGACAAGGGTTTAGAGTAGGCGTTTTGACACATTTCACATGGATTGTAACAGTTTGAGTAGAGCTTGGCACATGAATATACGTTAAGGTTTCACTGGCATTTATATAAAGAGGTTATATAGATTATATAGAAATTATATTATAGATAATATTATTATATAAATATTATGTCAGTACTACATACTCATCGTCAATATAAGAACGAGAACCAAAAAACACAAATAACACAGTAAAGCATCTTGGAGGTGGCGTGATTGAATGGGGTCGTATGACTGCTGGGTGCATTGGAAATTTGGAAATTATTGACGGACTAATGGACCATCTTGAATGCATTGATATTTTTAAAAAGTAAATATAATCTTATATATGTTTTAAAATAAGTAAATTGCTGTGTTGGTGATCAGTTGTATATTGATTTTTGTTCTTCTGAGTCAGTGCTTTTATACACTAACTCATATATAAATTCAACCCTTAAATTTAGTTTATCTATTGCTGAGTTTGTAATGCTCCGCATTGGTCTTTAAGTATTCTTAGCTGTCGCTGAGTTTGTGAGGCTCAGCGTAGGTGCATTTATCTATTTTTAGAATCCAAACATTTTATCCTTATCTATTTCTATTGCACTTCATGCTGGTCGTTGAGTGCGTAGAAGGTATGTTTACGATCTTTGACTATTTCTGTATGTTGATGCCTGAACAAGATGATGATTTATCAATTACTTACGCAAAAACTAGCATTTTCGATGCCAAATCAAATCAAAGCGATCATGAAAGGCTACCCTACAAAGAATAAATATAAATAATAAATAATAAATTTTGGTTAGTTTTGAAGACTACTTTTAAAGCATTTAGTTTTAGTTTTGGTATGAAGACTTTATCTTAAACTAATCAAGATATTAATATAATTAAAAATAAAAATTAAGTTGATTAATTAGATAATTAGACTGTATTAAATTTTTGTTTATTTCCAAGGAAAAAATTGATGCAGGCAGATATTATTGGTACGCCGTAGTTTCCATAGATACAACAAATGCAGACAAAGCCTATGAAATTTGTTTGTAAAAATTAAAAAGTTTAAAAGAAAGCCTCAGTAGTACAGTTTTCTATGGAATTAGACAAGTTCTTCGGAAACATAAAGTTCAACAGTTGGAAACCTATTCTAAGACAAAGATCTTAAAGTCTAGAAGCCAATCATTGTTGGAGTCAATCATTCTATGGAATTAGACAAGTTCTTCGGAAACATAAAGTTCAACAGTTGGAAACCTAATCAGAGACAAAGATATTTAACTTCAAATCTAGAAGCCAATCATTGTTGGCATATTAACCCGGGCAAAGCAAACTTAGCTCTAAGTTAAACACGCATTTCCTTGAAAGTTTGCTTAAGCAAGCAGCTACTCGGGAAAAGCTCTCAACTCGGCTCACACACATGCCGTCACATACTCCTGTGTGTGTGTGTCCCGACGACATGTCACGGTGAAATGTGAATTTTGTCGCTGTGCTGCTTATTGTTGTTGTTGCTGCTGTTGGTTTTGCGGCTCATAAATCACAAAAATTTGCGCGTGCAAAATTATTAAAATAAAAATAAAAAGAAAGAATCAAAATAAAAACTCGGACGTGGAGGGGCTAAGACAGGGCGACAACAGAAACTGACATCCAAGCCAAAAGCAAAACGCAATAAAAAGTTTTTGATTTCGGATCTTTTTATTTGTGTGTGCGCGCCTGGGTGAACAAACAAAATTACAAAAGCCAGACGAACAGACGACAAGGTGGGCGGGTGGAGCGAGAGTGGTCAATAGCCAGACAGCAGCGGAAACGGAAGTGCGTAATGCCATACGTGGCCGCAGTGGCGGTGCGGCGGTCAGTGTCGTCGTTCTTTATTTTGCAGTTCAGCGAAGGTGCAAACAGTATTTTGATTAATTGCAGACATAAAACGGCCAAGAACCACAGCAACAACAGGTAAATTCGCTCTGGCTCTGGCTGACTTCTTTTGTTGTTGAGCCATGAAACAAAAGCCACAGGCCGCACTAAATATAAATCTAGGCAGCCATAAAACTGCAATAAAGAAAAAGGTGTTTTACACTTGTATTACATTTTAATACACACACACAGATACACACACACACACACACGGGAAAAAGGGTTTTCTGGCCGCACAATAAAAAAGCTGACTTGTTATCTTTTGATAAGACGCAAAGTTCATTTGGCAGTTTGTCAAGCTTGGACTTTGGATATGAATAAATAATGGCTGTTTGTGTTAGATTGAGCAAACATTGAGTGAGACATATATAATATATAAAAATATATATATCTTTACTTGCTAAAAACTCATAAATATATATATATATATGTAGATATATATATATGACACAGTATATCTCATAAAAATATATACATATTTGATCATTTTAAAAGCCATAATATAACCACGTCTTCCCCACACAAGCGATTAATATTCTTTAATATTTAAGTTGATGCTAACCAAGGTTACACAATGGGCAGTTCTGGTTAGTGCGAACAACCTTTTCTGATGATAATAAATGATTATGCCAAAGAACTGAGCAGGAGCTCTCTCATATACTATGTATTCAAATTTTTGGTTTTACGAGCGAGCGTAGAGAGTTTTAATTAAAATTAATTAGAGTGGTTAAACGTTTTGAGACTGAGCAAAGAGTTCAGTAATCGCCCAGTTAATTAGGTGTGTGTGTGTGCTTTTTTTCGTTACTAAACTGACGTAATTGACTAGGAGAAAGGGGCAGGGGTAAGTGGGGTATGGGGCATGGAGGCGACTGTTGCAAATGTGAAAGCAGCAGTTGGCCAAATGTGCGAAAATTGCCAGCAAATTGGTGTAGAGACAGCCACAGGCCCAGAGATTTGCATACACGACCTGAAAGTAAGGCACATTCGAATCAATTATGCCTGCTCTCGCTGTCGACCCCCTCTCAAATGACGCTCATGCCAATCAGCTAGTCATAGAGTCAGTTAGTCAGTCAGAAAGTCAGAGAGTCAGAGAGTCGGAGAGCCAGAGAGTCACAGAGTCTGTGGGACAGCTAGCATTTCATTCTTTGAGCAAGTCTGCAAGTCAATCAGCGGAAGTTTGTCTCGTCACTGAGTGCAGCTCTAGGCAAATAACAATGGCAAGGTACAGCTGCTCTAGACGCAACTACAGATACCCTGTAAATACTTATGCAACATTCATTGAAAGAATTCCATTTCATTGTTTATTGTTTCAGCATTGAGTTGTTATGAAATTTTCAGCGCATTATTACTGTGGGTATATCACAAATATCAGAGCTGCATTTATGAAAAGTGATCATACTACAACATACCCTGTAAATAAAGTATTCCTTTCTTCCCACCTTTAACTAGAGACTCAACTAGCAAATATACCCTATATGTAAGCTCTATCTGATTACAGGGTATCACAACAATAGATCTCTGCTATTCGCTTCTCAGGTTCTACTTTTGTGACGGCCTATTGCCCTGCTGCAGCAACAGCAACAGCAACAGCAACGACAGCAGCTGCTGCTGCTGCAACGCTTTCTCGCCCCACTCTGGAGCTCTCAGCTCTCAGCTCTCAGCTGGCTGTCTAGCTGGCAATTTTCGTGGCCAAAGTAACTGTACTTGATGTGCGGCAATTTCATTATGCAGATCGACAGCAGATGAGCCTTCCAGTTAAAGTCGTCTGCGGCAGCCCTTGGTCATGGATAGCTCTTGGGTAAATGTCTTTTCTTTGCTGTCAGCCACACAGTTGCTTGCTTTAAGCCTTGCTTTGGCTGCCGCCTTCTGGTCTTTGCCTTCTTTTTCAATTGTTTTGCTTTTCTTCTTGCCAAGTTTGGGTCATAAAAGCGGCGACAGCACAAAACAATTAACTTTACAAAGGACTTTTGTCTTGGGCCAGCGGCATTTGGGCATAAAATATGTATAAGCAAAAGAAGAGGCAATAATATCATAGGCTATATAATAATATATATACTTTATAAAATTGTAAAAAATTAATTAGGGCGCAATATAATATAATAACTCATTTTTCTTAATAATGGAACTAGGGAACAATTTATAAGTATATAAAACAATATAAAATCAAGGTTAAACTTCAAAAAGAATTTTTAATTTTTCGCCTAATATATAGAAATTAAACAACAGAAAAGTTCTTGAATAAATATTTTTCGGAATATTAATATCTCAAGCATATTTCAAGCATATCTCTATAATTTATAGATCTTAACGATAGCATTATTAAATTCAAATTAATATTCAATAAAAATTTAAATTAAATTGTTTTCGAAGAGAATATTTCACGTCTGTATATTTTGTACTTTATTTCGGAAAAACAAACAACAATGAAATTTTGTAAAAATTTTTTTAATTCACCTGGGGAATATTTTTGTTAATTACGCGCTGACTGCGCAAAGTTTAGTCGAGTGCTTTCTTTTATTTTCCATGGGCTTGTTTTTCTTTTTGTTCTTCACTTGGGATAGGGGGTTCCAGCAATTAACGGCATTGCGTTTTGTTAGCGTGTTTGTCCTCTTGGCCAACTGCTCGGCTGCCCTTGGTCGTGCCATGTTATAAATTTGGCCAATTTGAGCGGGTCGGAAGTGTAATGGCCACACAATGCCAAATGGCATGGCAAAAATTAATTAAATTCCAAAATGTATATACATATATATATATGTATATGTATATACATACTGTATACTGTATATGCTGCCGATATCTATCGAGTTGAGGTGTTTCCCACGCCAACACGCACCCACAGCGGCCGCAAACGCAAACGCAGACGCATTTCCCACAATCCAAATCAGCAGAGGTTTCATCTCGGTCCCAGTCAACTGTCTCGACTATCTGGCTCTCGCTTGTGTCGCCAGCTTGGCTGCAAAACTGTTTACGAGCAAAGCCAAAATCCAAGACAGGAAGCCATCAGAGGCCACCCGGGCATCAAAAAAGAGTTGGGGCTCTTTTTTTATGGCCCCCGGTTAAGACTCATTTTTTTTGTTATTTTGTTTTTAATTTTTTTCGTCTCTTTGTTTTCGCTTCATGCAAATTGGCCTTTAAAATACTTCGCTTTTTCATCTTTTTTGCTTGTTTTCCTTTTTTATAATTTTATGATTTTATTATGACTTTTTCATTGGCATAATCAAGTTGTTGACGCAGCGCGAAAATTATGTGCGAAAAATTGAGCTTGGCAATTAAATTATTGATTAAATTATTTTAAATACGCGCCTAAAGAATAATTTGCCTTAATGCTGGCGTTGTTCTTTATAAAAAATTATTATTTGTTTTAGATTTTCATTTGGAAACAAATACTGAAAAAGATAATTTATAAAAGTTGATTCAGATAGCAGATAATTACAAATTAAATATTAAATGATTTCATTTATAATTTAATTGATTTTTTTATACTTGTATCTTTCACTCTTTATATTTATTTAAAATATATTATTTAAAATATTGCAATTTTATTTTTTTGTATGCAAGAGACTCGCAACAGCTTGAAGAAACAATTTTTGTAAAGTATATTCTAGTTTCATAATTAAATTCTATAAAATAGTGAAAATAATAGCAAAATTTTATATATTTTATTAATCTGATAATTAATGCTTTCGTGTTCTGTTTTAAATTAAATATTAAACATGTAGTCAGTAACAAACTTAGTACAGTTCATATTATTTTTAAAATAAAAGAAGATCAAATCTATATCATAGCCTTCATAGTTCATAGTTCATGCATTCCATGTTGAAGTCTATGATAAATATGATAAATTATTCACAGAAACAGAAATACGAACAGGATTGGTATTTTTTGATATGAATATAAAAAATGTTTAAATTGAAACAATGAAATATTTTATAGTTCGTGCCTATTGACTGTCAAACTTCGGAGTTCATGTGCTTTATAAAAAAAGACTTTACTAGAAATCAAAAAATATATAGAAATGAATAGAAGATCAGAGCTGTTCAAGTGCTTCTGAGAGCGAGCACGCTCTGCACTTGAACTGAAAGTCAAGTGGGTTTGAGAAGTCTGTCAGCATTTTGTTGGGCTGAGTTTGACGAGGGGACGATTGCAGAGTTGGGAGTGGCGAGCAGAGCGTGGTTGGTTTCCAATTTATTGGATTGGCGCTGCAGCATCATCATCTAATATGCGATTAAATTGAACGTGCCAGAGCCCAGAATCGCCCAGAATCGTGGTCGCGGTCGTGATGTAGCGGCTTAACCTGCAGACGCCCAGCTAGTTAACCCAGTTGCAGCTCACCAACTCCAGCTGGAGCAGCAGCTCCATATTGAGGGTTTCATTCCATTACAGCAGGCAACAGGCAACAGGCGTTGCTCTTTTCAATGGTTACCCCAGCTGCAAAATGGATTATTATGTTAATTACTGTCATGTCACGTAACGTGATGCTGCTCCTGCCCCAGGGGGAGGTGGACAGGTGGAGGCAGGCGCAGCTTTGGGGGATGTCATGGTTACTCAAGGCAATGCAGCTCGATGCAGCTGCATTAAAGCGCCATTCAACTGCAAATTAGCACACAAAATATGAGCCGTGGCACAGCTCGGCTGGCAGGCGGCAGTCTAAGCACCCGACCCGAGTCCCCATTTCTGCTTAGTTCCTCGATGCGTATACATAATGCACGGCTCCGCATTATTTGGCTGGCATAATAAATTTAAATTATTTCCATTGGCACGTGCACAGCACAGCAGCAGCAGCAGCAGCAGCAAAGCAATTGTGCAGCAGCTTAACAATGTTGCCAAAAATAATACGAATAAATAATAATAAGTAATGGGACGACGCAGTGCCTTGCCCATTTTAATAAAGAATGTTGAAAGCTCACAGGAAATATACAATTTAAATTGAACTACAAAATTAAATTAAATTCATTCAAATGTTATAAAAGTAATAATGCCGTCGATAAATAAAAATTTAATTAAATTTAAATTTATTCAAATGTTATGAAAGTATTAATGCAGACGACAAACAAAAAAGACAAATAATATAAAAAGTAAATAATAATAATAATTAATATGTATTCTTAATGGTAAAATCATATGAAAAATATAAATTCATTTACAGAAGGTGTTAAATAAATAATAATTAATTATTTAATTATTTTTTATTTGTATTTTTTTTTTTTTATGAAAATTCTCTCGAACTTAAATATTAATTATTATATTATCCAATAATGCAATCGGTATGAGCAAAAATTTTAAAAGTGTTATGTTTGAATACGTAATTGGTTAGGTCCATAAAGTATCTTTTAAGTTTTTTTGTCCTGGGTTTAGATGTATGATAAGTGGTTGCTACGATAAGTCTCATGCTTGACGCTTTGAATAATTGCATTGTTTTGTATAACGCCCAAGATTGGTGTAATGTTTAGGTCTCGCCTATTGTCACTGTTACATAGGAAAGGAAAGCTTCCGCTGAGTCCTCTAAGTATTTTGCATTCCGTGGATTGTGGTTTTCGTACAAAGTATTGAAGTAGTGTAGCCATACGTATAATATGAGTTTACAGTGTAGCAGTAACTTAGAGGTATGGTGAATTTTAAATTTTAAATATTTTTAAGATAATTTAAAAACCTCTTTATTATAAGCATTTATTCTTATGAATGCTAAAGCAGCATAAAACAAGTAAGAAAGCTCTAGTCGGTGGTACCCGACTAGGAGATCCCCTGAACCCTGCGATGAGCCGATATTCCAAACATTTTATACTTATTTAACATATATATACACAAGCAACACATGCACACACACATACACACACACACACACACACATACGCACGCACGCATAAGCGAGCGCTCTGCTGACTGCGCAGTTTACGCAGCGACTGCGCGCAGAAGAGCTATATTATGGGAAGTTAATTGTTGAATAAGTTCCTTTGTAGATGGATATTTTAAATCAAACTTTCAGAGCGTGATAATGTGAATTATATGTGTGTATTTGCCGAAGCACAAGTCTCTAGCACTTGAAATACGTTTTTTACAAATTAAGGGCGAAGGGGGCGTGGCATCCAAAAACTAACAAAAATCAAAATTGTAAAAACTCTACATTATACTAAATACAAAATATGGAGTCTCTAGCTTTAAAGGTGTGAGAGACATAATTTTATAACTGGTTTCCGATTTCGTTTTTAATCGATAACATTAAAACGATCACAGTTATCGATTTTTTTAAACAAACTTGATATATAGCACATACAGGAACCTCCAAACAAAATTTCAAGTCTCTACCTCTTATAGATTCTGAGATCGACACGTTCGTACATACGGACAGACGGACAGACGGACAGACAGACAGACAGACGGACAGGGCTAAATCAACTCAGCTCGTCGCCCTGATCAAGAATATATATACTTTATGGGGTCTGCCACGCCTCCTTCTGCCTGTTACATACATTTTAACAAAACCATTATACCCTGATTTCCGATTTTCAATGGGTTCAGGGTATAAATACTGTAGAATCGTGATGCTCCTTAAATAGTTTTGGCTTTTTGCGAAAGAAGAAATCAAACAGTTTCAGTCTACTTACCTAAAAAAAACCAGCGTTTGCTCTGCAATTTTAAAGACATGCTTGAAAAAGAAAGTCTCATATATCTATAATTATTTTCATTATCTTCTCCTTTTTTCTATTTATTGACCATTGATTCATTTGATTCATAATAAAGTCATTCTCTCTCTCTCTCTCCCTCTCCCTCTCAAACAATATTCCAATTTAAACAATACTTTGAACTGAATATGAATAATGCTTGATATCTTATTATAACATACAAAAGTTTTGATGAATCAAAGCCTATTGATAATTGCCTTTAGAAGCCTACTCAAAATTCTTTTAATTTACTAATAAATTCAAACTTTTTTTTTTTGCAATAATTTTGTCTGAATGTGTTGAAAATAAAATTAAATACACAAAAGAGAGCCGCCTTATTTAACATTGTATTTGAGCGGACATTGAAACCAAAAGTATAACAAAAACAAATTAAGTATCTTGTAGATTTGCTCGTTATTAAATTAGAATTCGCGAGAAGAAGAAGCAGAAGACGCACAGATAACAAAGCGGCGAACGAGCCAGTTTTTTTTGGGCAACGATTCTGGCGCATGGCCAAGAGCCAAGAGCCAAGAGTCAAAGCTAATGCCATAGACGTAATGGTGGCAGCCGGTTTTAATGCCCACTGAGAAATGTACAAAGTGGGCATATTGACGTTGTGAAGATATATGTAACAGACACAGGGCGAGTGTTCTTATGAATGAATGAATTCATGTCAAATGGGGAACTAGATCTGCCCGAAATCCTAGTTATTCAAGATTCAGTTTTTTTCTGTTTATATATATTTTATATGTTTTTAATACAAATTTATAATTTTCTGGATGTTATTGCTCTTGATAAAATTATTTTCAAGATTGCAGCTAGCAGTTTTTCCATAATCGATAATTATCGATAGTTATCGATACTGATCTTTCACTAAAATGCTGTGGATTACAAAAGTTATAAAGATATAATTTGTTTTGCGGATTTTTAAGTTCATTTAGAAACAAGTAACAATTGGTAATCCTGCTTACCAATTTAATTGTATCTTGATTCCTTTATCTCCCTTTAAATCAATGTATATCTATACTGAATATATTTAAGAAAAATATAAAAATATATTTTAAAAAATTCAATTATATTGTTATTATTTATTCTGGGGCCACGACAATCCAAATAAGAATATTAAAGAATACTATTTTTTCGATCTATATAGGACTACTGGATTGTATGGTATTTCCAGCTATGCTCTTATCTATTTACAGGGTATATTTCTGTCATACACTTCATACATTTCGCCTTTGGCAAACGTGGTTTGGAACGACGTCAAAATGTGACGTGCGCTCATCGCCGAGAGCCAAACAAGGCGCAAATAATAATCATAATAATCATGATAATAATAATAATAATCATCATATGAAATAATATGAAAAATTATGTAAATCGCCGCCCCGTAAAACGTAAAAACTGGCCGAACAAGAAGTTTTTTCCACTTGCGTAATGCAGCTCGTGACGCGAGCCGAGCCCAGGCTGAGATTTATTTAATTAGCTGCCCGACGGAGCACAGAAAAACTTGACGCGCGAACCCGCATCATAAGTCGGGCTACCTTTTCTTCTTCTTACGTTCATCTCTTTTGAATGGGCCGCATTATGAAATATGATTTGGAGCAATTTTTCAGCTTCCAAAAAAAGTATTTACATAATTAATTCTATTCGTTACCCGCCGTCAGCTTACCAAAACTTTGCGAGCTGCTCCACTAACGGACCAATGGCGTTGATGTGTAATTAGAATTAGAATTAGAATTTATGACCACGTTTACGCTCTAATAAGTTGTCATCCAACTTGCTAGAGGCCAAAAGTTTGCCGTTGCCATATCTTGTGATAGCTCTAATTAGGTATACCCTCTAAATCATATTACAATATATGAAGGAAACGTACAACTCATATTTGCGTAAATATCTTTTTCTATATCTTTAAAGTTGACTGCGGCGGATAACTTGAAGCAGGTATACCCTAGAAAAAATTAAGTAAATGTTGTTTAGCAATGCATAACTCACCTATGTCCATCTCTATCATATGAAAGAGAATTTTTGCTATGGCAATCTATATTTCCTATATATTGTCAAAGAAAGTTAAAACTCAAGAAAGTTGTCAACGAATATGCAATATATATATATATATATATATCTTTGATATTTCACCACCATATTTCCCTCAGTTAGAAAGACTTATTAATGAATGATAAAGTCAAGGCAAAGGATATCACAATGTTGTAAAGAAGTAAGGAAATAACATATATATATATATATATGTATATATATATATATCTTATTATCTATATATCATATATCTTTATATCTATGTATCTATAAATCTATATATCTATATATCTGTACATCTATATATCCATAAATCTATAAATCTATATCTATATATCTATATATCTATATATCTATATATCTATATATCTATATATCTATATATCTATATATCTATATATCTATATATCTAAATATCTGAATATCTTTCTATCATTACTATTATTATTAGTTTTAAGGGTATCTTATCTTTGACACTGGAGTTTTGCTCTAAACATTTTCGTGGGCACGTAAACAGAGTTCTCAGCGAATAGACAAAGTCAAGAGTAATCCGAGCTTTTTCCTTATACATAGCTTATCATGACTTAACTAACAGTCTTAATTATTTCCACGAATGCTTATGTGTTTTATATAATAATGCTTTCCCACGATCTGTTTAATGTGTACTTTAACTATGCACTTGTCCTCTTGATTGTCCCTTGACTTAGCTGAGCTCTAGGATCAAGCTAAACCTTCTCTAATGAAATAAAGTAAAGTAAAGTTTCTTAATGCAGCAGAAGGCAATGAAAATGCGGTTCCAGTTGTTAATAGATGAGCAGATGTAATAATAATGATGATAAGGATGACGAAACTATGCGTCTGTAAGGCAAGCCAAAGGCGCCCACGCCAGGTTAAACACAAAACACGTGGAAGACGAGGGGGAAGTCAGTGGGGAAACTGCTAAGCTTGACGCTTACGTAAAATGCATTGCAAAAAGTTTCAACAAAGAAAAGCCCCAATGCCAAATTGTTATCAATTATATTTGCTAATTGCAGAGGATGGCACAACAATACATAAATATATATATATATATATTATATTCATGTTGCCCATTTGTGATTTAGCCATTGGCCAATTGCAACTACCTTAAACAAAACCTGTAAAAAAACCCAGTTGACAAAGGGCCACCCACCAAAACAGGTGTGCAGTAGGTGTGTTTGTGTGTAATTGTTAAAACTATTATTTATATTACTATTACAGCTACTGCAAAGACAACTTTTTACTTTTATATCTATTATGATTTTCGTATGACTTGGCTTCATTTTAATGAGTCGCAAAAATTGTTGTTGTTGTTGATGTTGCGTGCTCAAGAAAGTGTTGAAAGAAATTGTCGCCAAGGCAAGTGTGTTTGTTTTGCATACCCTGTAGAAAGTGGGGCAACATAGAAGAGCATATATGCCAGAGAGACTCTAAACTATTTAGTATGTCAAAAAAATTTGACTGTAAGTAGAATCTAGGTGAAGTATTTGGGTAATTTAATTTTATCGATAACTTTCGAAAGATGTATAAAATCGATATACCAGAATATAACTATATACATATATATATATCGATATAGCCATAAAACAGTATATTGACTTTGGCTTGCGCAATTTCTTTTATTTAGCTTCCCTTCTCTTCTCCAGCTTGGGCTTGTCATTCAATTTTAATTATCTGATAGATTATATGATAGATGATATAGATATAGCTCACTAATTCTATATAGCATCTTCTGTATGTGTTCTTTAATTTTTTTTAGCATTAAAATAAAGATTTTCTTATCTTCTTTGTAAATGGGGTTTTGTCGCTAAGCTTATGCGATCTGCATTCACAGTATCACAAAACTACCCAGACTATCAACAGGGTATCCACTAGTCTAACTAGTCTCTAACTTTTTTCAAACAATCTGTAAACTTGTGCATTGTTGAGTGTTTAATGGGCGGAAAGACCACAAGACATGACTTTGATAATGCACTCACAGTGCGTGGAAAGTTTGCACCCAATTGTGACAGACTTCGGCAAGGCAAAGTAAAGCCAACAGCAGATCTAATTTTTTGTTTTTTACTTTTCGTTTTCATTGTCAACATAATTAACTGTTTTATTTTCTTTTCATTTGGGTGACGTATGCTTGATGCGTGTTACGTGTGTGAAATATTTGAGTCAGTTCTTGGGACAAATTATGAGCCAGTTGCTATATAAAGAACTCTAATATAATTGCTTAAGTTTTCGTTCTGCTAGCATGAAATGCGTTTTTTTCTCTCGTCTCACTCTCCCACTCTCTCTATCTCTCTCTCTCTTTCTCTGTGTTTTTTTTTTCTCTGTTCTAATTACCTGGCCAAGATGAATTCATTTTCCGTTGCCTTCATTCCATTGTGTGCGTTAATGAGGCAATTAGGAGCAGTTGATTGCTCGCAGTGACTGGGCAGATACAATTCCTGCACATTTCCTAGTGAACAGTGAAAGTTTTGCCCCATTTCAAAATTCTTGAAATATTTTTTGCCACTGACAAACAAAAAGTAGGTTTTATGCTTGGCTGATTCCGATGCAGAGCTATGCAAATTTTACGACGCTTTAAAGAAATCTGAAGAAGTTCCAAGTTTTTATTATAATAGTTGAGTCCACGATTATAGACAAACTATGCGGAAAATGCTACAAAAGAAAAACTGAATTGTTGGCTTAAGAATTCTGATTCATATTTGAAAACTGATTGACTGAGTGATTGATACCCTGTACAGAGTTTGAACTGGGAATTATATTCAGTGGAAATTGCGGTTTTCATTTATTGCCGCTTATTGTCTAAGACTCAATAGCGCATTTAGTTCTAATAATATTTAAAATTTCTATGATTGACAGATTGATTGACTGCCAGGGTGATTGTTGATATGTACCCAACCCGAACTATGAGTACTACGAAACTGACATTTTTGTAGCACTTAGCTCTTCGGATATTAATAAAAACTTTTGAAAGGTTTTAGGAAATTCCATTCACACAGCTGAAAAGCTAGCAAATTAGGAAAACTATTCATTCGCCTGCATTTAACTGTTTAAAAACTAATTTCCAAATGACTTCGTAATTGGACACGTGTTTTTGTAGTTTTTCGTAGATGGCTGTAAAATGGCGCGAAAAACTAATTGAAAATTTTAATTAGCAGAAGCAAAAGCTTGACTCTGTCTAATCCGTGTAATTTGTGTGCACTCAAAGTTTTCTTGCTCAATCTCAAGTATTTTTCAATTATTTTTAAAGTAGACAAGCTTGACTCGAGGAGGGTAAGGGCTGTTGTATTTGCAACTTTTTGTTGCAAGAGTTGTGCGAGTGACATTATCGTGCCACTTCCCTTCGTTGCCTTCGTGTCATATAAATCAGAAAACGCACTTAGCACAAATTGTGAAAGTTGCAAAAGTTGATGCCACAAAAAGTGGCAGCATCAACAGTACCGGAGACAGCCCTAGAATTTTCTTCTGCCGCCTTCTACATTGGACAAACTGGAGAGCGAATTAAAAGATAAAAAACCACAGCCAACTGAGAGGCAAAACATGGCCCAAAGGCGGTCTCTACTGAGGGTTTTGCTTCAGCATTTGAGAGACCGGCTGATGGGGCCGCTGATTGCGGACGCACGCACTCGCCACACGCTGTGGCTGCCACGCAAAAAAAGTTGCAGCAGCAGCGGCAAACGAGTTTCTTCTTTTTTTTTTTTTGCATTTTTTTATTGCCTTTGCTGTTTCTTGCTTTTAGGCAAAGTTAAATGTAACGTGCCGTAAAATTACGGGACAAGAAAACACTGCGGAAAAGTGAGAGAAAGAGAGCTACGTACGTATAGGACGAAGACAATATACCCTGTTTAAAATAGTAACTAACTTGCAAATGTTATTGTTTGTATGCACCACATATACCCTCTATTTCGAAGGAATAAGTCAAATAAAGATATGAGAGAGAGAGAGAGAGATGGAGAAGCAAAACAAATAATATATATATCTTAAAATGCAATGGGTATACAAAAAAATAAAATAAAAATTTATTATACACTCCAGTTAATGAAAAGACAAGCAATATATATATGTATACCCTTTTATGCACACAAGATATACACTCTTTTCAGTCTGTTTAACGATTTCTTCAATCCTTTCCATCTCTTTACCAACTGACTGGCATAGTCAAAATACCCAACCAATCGCGCAGTTCAAAATTGGCATAATTATTGTGCGCTGTCGTTAGCAAACGAACCGAGGGCAGTGGGTTAACGTGCGTGGCGCCCCCTGGCGGCAGCGGCCGCAACGTCTGCAGCCTGCAATACAATTGAAGTTTTGCTTGGTTTCAGTTATATATTTGATTGCTTTTATTTGCCAAAAACGAGACAAAGAGCAACACCAGCAACAACAACAACAACAACAACAGCAGCGAAGATGGAGACGGAAAACCGGTTGCGTTTGCCGCTGTTTTTGTGGGTGTATATTTGGACGTATTGTTGTTGTTGTTGCTATTGTTGTAGTTGTATTTTTGTGGCGGTTATGCAATGCGTCGTGTCGCCGCTCCAAAAACAAAATCAAAATACAAATAAGTAACAGTTGTGCAAACGTACAGTGGGACACAAAAATTAAACGGCTGTTGCGCTTTGTGTTTTTGCAATGTAATTGTAAAGCAGCCTCTTACACACACATACACAAATAAATATACTTCAATCAGAAAATCACGCACACACATAAACATACCTACGCAATCTGTTCTCTCTAATCAGCAAACAAATTTGTTGACATGGGCAAACGACTAGAAAAAACAACAGCTCTTACACACACACATAAACACACTACGAACACACTCATACACATGCAACGCAAAACCAAAACAGAAACAGAAACAAAAGCAAAGCAAATACTAAGCAGCTTTTGCTTGAGTTTGCTTTGTGCTGCGCCTACTTAACTGTTGCTGTTGTGATACTTGTTGTTGTTGTCGCTGTTGCTTTTAATGCTACGGTTTTAACAGGCTACTCTTTGGTTTGCTCATTTGCTGCTATATATACAGCAAGGAGGCGGGGGGAAGAATCAACGAAATGAAGAGTCAAAACGCGTCTCGTTAACTTGCTGTGCGCTTGACCCTTTTAGCTGCCCATGAAAGTGCTTCGCTCTATGGCAAAGATTCGATAGAGAGAGGTGGATAGAGAGCGCGTAGAAATAAAGAGAGAGCGAACGGAAGGCGAAAAGCTGAATTAAAACTAAAGCTCAGTTTGAGCGCTGCTTGAATAAAGGACTGTGTGAAAAAATGTTTTATGTGATTCTCAATTTAAAGTGGTGAATAATATAATATATATATATATATATATTTTAATGAGCTAACAAAAGTGAACTTTAAAAAGTTAAAGTTTAAATACCTAAAGACAAGCAAAATAAGATAAACAAAAATTTAAATTAATGCACGAATTACTGATTAAAGATTATATTATAATTAGGTATAATCGCAATATTAAAGTTAAATTATACACTTGTTTCATTTGTTATCTAATAGAATCAATTAAAATTGTATCCGTTCATCTATCAAACAAGTTTTGACTTCATCCGCAACGATGAAGAAATGTGACCTAGTTTTCTTCTTCTTCTTCTTTAATTAAAGAACTCTTGTCTCATGTCAATTAATTGACAATTGTCTGATGCAATCCCTTAAATGTACTAAGCATTTTATAACGGTAATTCACGACACATTTTCCCAGTTCCCCAAGCCCCGTCCCCATCCGTCGTCTGCTACTCACCTACTTACAAGTAAAATGCGCCCGAAACCTTTTTGCGCACGTCAAAGCGGCTTAGCTTCAACTTGAATGCACAGCGGGTGTGAAAGAGAGCGAATACGCACATCCGTTATAGACATAACGAGCCCATTGGCATTACTCAAGCGTCTGTCTAAAAGTGACTCCGTCCGCCGCCTTTCGGCTACCCTCTCCCGACTTTATCCAACACAACATACATACGTAATCCCATTGCACTTTTGACTCGTCTCGTCTGCTGCTCCATATAAAAGACAGAATCTTATTGCTTCCGCTGCTGTTGTAGTTAATATACCCTAAAGCTATTGACAGTGGGTGAGGTATAGTCGATGTTGGGTGAGAATTCTGTGTTGAAGAATTGTATATTATATAATTATAGAAAATATCACAATTGATTCTTTAAAAATATATTTTATAGATCAGATTGAATATATTAAATTAAAGATTATGTATTGAAAGTTGCTCTAAATTATATATATTATGGAAACTAAATATGTTATATTTGGGTGGCTACTTGAATGTCGTTTTAAAGCTAACATCCTCAATTTGTTCTGTTAACTTTGTTAGCTTAAAGAGGAAGGGTATTGTCTAGTCGAGCAGCCTTCATTTGTTGCTGTTGTTATCGTTATGACAGAGTTGGTTGGCTGTTGTTGCTGTTACCTGTTGCCAATGCCGGTTGCCACTGGTAGCCCCATTTCCTCTGAGTGCATTAGAAGTCAAGTGAATAAACAGCAGCTGAAGCAGCTGAAGCAGCAGCAGCAACAGCAGCTCAAAGAAGAAGAATAACACGCTGCGGCTGAAAACCGTTGCTTGCAAGTTGCTTGACTTTTTGGTCTTGGCCTTAAAAAGCGAACCGAGCTAACTTGTTGCGCAACACACAAGAAAAGGAAGAAGCAGAAGAAGAAGACGTTATGAGAGTGCGGGAACCGGCAAGAGTTCCCCGGTTCAAGAAGAAGCAGCAGCTGAATCAACGCACACTGTAGACAAACGTTGGAGCTGGAGTTGGAGCTCGGCACTGTGGCACTTGGTCGAGTGCAACGAGTTTGTTTTTAGTCTTGTTTGCTGAATACCCTCAATCCACATTATATGGCTAAGTCAAGGTATAGTGATTTGCTGAATAGATATGTAACAGTTAGTAAGAGACGTCAGCAAGACCATAAGTTATATACTTGTGAGGGTGTCAAATGTTGACTCTCTAATATCAAATATCGTTCGAGATATTAAAAGTTTCAATTAAGAATTTCCTATAGTTAGCTATTGGGAAGGAGTTCTACGTACTTTTGGACTCATTAAAAAATCATCATCTAAAGTTGACTACTCAATAGTTAAGGTATTTGGAAGTCGGGAGCTCCCGTCTAAAGCACTCTTACTTGGTTTTTGGTGTGGCTTGTTGTCTTGGCTATTAGGCAGCAGCTGTTGCCAAATGTTTTTGTTGTTGCTGCTGTTTTCTTGGCCCGTTTATCGAGCCGGCTGCCTGTTGCACTTGTTCTCGTTCCCGCTCTCGTTCTCGTTCTCGCTCGGCCTTTGACTCTGGCTCTTACTCTGGCACTGGTTCTGGTTCTGGTTCGTTGAATGAGTTTTGGGCTGGTTCAGCTTAGTTGGTTTGCAAAGTCTGCTTATTGTTTTTTTATTTATATGCAAATTATGTTGCTAACCATGTACGCATACAATACAATCATAGATATGGAAATATATGTATGTATTATAGAATACATATTTGTTCATTTGTTAACTTTTGCTTCACAATAGGTTGCTGATGACGTGGTCTATATCATTTTTAGATATATAATTAAAACTGATGCTAAAAATATAATATCTTCAATTTAAACAATAATATAGATTGCTGAAGGAAATTTGATACAAGAGTGAGGGAAAATATGATTTAATTGACAAATATAATTGACATAAAATAATGATTTAATTGGACATAATTTAACTCAAAGTTCGGACAAATTGTTTGAATTTTGCGCATATTTTGTATGTTATATAATATTCTGGGCCGCTCGAAGAAATTTGATTCGCTAATGGAGAGAGACAGGCATTGTTTACATAATTTGTGAAATATAATTAAAATACAATTATTTAGGTCAACTTTTATTACTGTTCATTTTGCATTCAAATATATGTAAATTAAATTTATGGACAATTTGATTTGATGCTAAAAAATATTGAATATGAGAAAAGTGAAGCAGGTATATCAAAATATATACTGGTATTTATTGAAAATATAAAAACTATAAATTGATATGACTATAGAACAAATAGTTATAAAACTCAACTATGTTCATAGTGATGTATTTTTGTATGAACCCAAACGTCAGTTTTTCTATTGAAGCTAAAAATTGAAGTATCGAATATATTCACTCAAATGAACCCTTGTCTAAAAGTGATTTTAGACACATTTACTGTATATAAAATTACCGTTTGCAGGATAAACGTATATATATTAGTGTAGACTGGCGTCTCATATAAATTTCTGTATTGCTACGCCTATTAGAGGGGCATGATAAATAGAGAATAAGAATCTCAACATTTGAGAAGTGGGCTAAATATATGTACGCCCCCTACGGGCGTGGTTAGCCATAAGTATTAAACCATTCACAGATTTATAGCTGAAATCAGCAAGTTTTTAAGCTGCAGCTACTATTAGTGTGCCCAGACACGGATAGATATATAAATAACTTTATTCGCCCCTTTGGGAGTGGCACATCTATAAATTGCAGAATTTAAATAAATGTAGCTGTTTTTTTTTAGACAGATCTAATTTTATTTTAATTTTTTTCATAGATAGATATCTAAAAGAAAGAATATATATATCTTCATTTTATTACATTGTATATTTATTGTTATAATCTATTTCGTATATTATTTATAATATAGAAAAGTAAATTAAATTAGGAAACAAAATTTAATTGCAAGCTCACTTCATTACATTTCAATTATTTTATAATCGTAATACATCTGGAATGAAAGTCATTTACAAAATAATTAAAATAATCTCTCCCAAGTAAAACTCTCACATTCACTCGTTTCTCTCCATCCCCTCACTTCCTCCCGCATCATTAATTCAAAAGTTCTACTCCAGGTGTCAGTTTCAGCATCAAAAATCTTGTTCAGCAACAATTGCAGGTTGAATGAACTGTGAATATACAACAACAATAGCAGCTGCCCTGTACTTAATCGCAAGGTTCACAGTAGTCAAAAATCTTTAAAATAAAAATAAGAAACAGAGAGAGAGAGAGAGAAAGGGAGAGAGAGAGAGAGGGAGGCAAACACAGTCCAACCACAAAATGTGCGATGCGATCTGTCTGGGAACCTTCTCAACAGTTCATTATTTCATTATTTCCATTTATACACACGCAACACTCATTTATAGTTATTCATATTCACGCATTCGCATTCATATTCATATTCGTATTCATTCAATTGCCGTTGCACACGCTCTCCTTTCGCTTAGTTCTTTTTTATTGCTTTTGCCTTAATCGAATTGTTGCAAACGAATTCAGGGCTTCAATGCCTCGCACTTTTCACCTGCCCGACTTCACATGTTTGTGTGTGTGTTTGTGTTTTGTCACCTGCTTTAGCTGCTCTTTAAAGCGGATTTCAGTTAACATTTACCTGGTAATTTGGGGTGTTTTATTGCCGCAGGTTTGTTTTTAATTATTGTTTTCAAACCTTTAAATATGCAAGAGAAAAAATGTATGAAAACTATTTTCAGCTTTGGCCAAAGTTTTTAATTACATAGCTCGGTTGCCGAGAGCATGGCAACGGCAAAGGGTTGAAAGGGAAATGGTGAGAATTGTTGCCGGATCCCAGGTATGTTGGCCGACTTGAAAGAAAAAAGAAAATGAAAGAATTTATTTAAAATACAACAAGGTTAAACTGGCTACCTTTAAGGCTTTAAATAAATATTTGTATAAATAAATAAATTAATATTGAAGTGAATGAGTCTCTCTTTAGTCAGCCAGTCATTGAGATAAAACATGATATAAATATAAATAAAATAAAGAAAGAATATTTTGTATTTAATTATTCATGAAACTGCAGATTACGAAATAGTTCAATTTAGGAACTTAAAAGTATTTGAGCAAGCAAATATTTTTTAGGGCTTACTAATTTGTTCTTTCAATTGAGAAAACTAATGAGACTCTCTGCAAATGAAAGGGCATTCGAATGAAGCAAACTTAACAAATGTTTGTTTTGGTACGTGCCAAATGAAAATAAAACCCAAGAGCGCACAAATTTAATAAATATTAAATGAGTTTGTCATAAGCACACACTCACACACACACACGCACACACATACACGCACACTAGCACATAACGAGCTGAGAAAAACTCCTTGTTCCAATTACAAGGATGCCAAGGTTCTGGCTGCTGCAACATTTCGATAAGGTGCCGAAAAGGAAAATACCTCTAAGCCAGGCCAGCAAAAACCACTACCAACGCGGCCAAGCAAATAAACACGCACTTACAGGCTTACAACTCCTGTTGAGCCCCTCGCCTTGCTCCCTCCTTGCCCACCCCAACTATTTGCTCTAACTCCATCCTAGGCATTCCGACATAAATAACATGTGACAAAATAAATGCCACTAAAGTAAAAGGCCCCAAAAGTCAAGTCAAAGAGAAGGCACGCAACGAACAGGCAGGTGGGAGGGGGTTGGGGTTACGGTAAGGTATGCGTGTCCTTGTGGCATGCAACAAATGTCGAACAAATCGATGCCGAGCACCGAGAAATACCGAAAAAAATGTGATTATAAGCACATAAAACTGCCAGTGAAACCCTCGTCTGCCTCCTGCCAGCCCCCCCCCCCCCCCTTTGCTTCGCCTCTTTTTCGACCTGAAAGGTCCTTCCATTTGGTGCGTGTCGCCAAGTCCTAGTTTGCTCGCTCGCAGCGGAACTTGTTGAATAAATAAGGAAATGAAAAGCAGCCAAACACATAGCGAACTGTCACAAAGTCTCAGCCTGATTGCTACGCAGGATATCCTATGCCACGCCTCCTACCCAGCTACTGCCCGCCCCTTGTTAGCTGGCCCTATTAATAGAGCCCGCAAAGCGTGAAATGCCAGAATTGTAGTAATGTTCGCCATGGGACCAGCCAGACATCTGTAATTGGTTAAAATAGATGGCAGGATGTGCCCGATGACCTGCGCCTAGCCAAGGATGCTGCGTCCTCCAGTTTAGATTCGAATCTCTTAAATATCTCTGAAAACTGTGTTAGCTTATCATATGTGCATTATCATGAAAAGCTAATGCAGAAGAGGATGCTCATTAGGGCAACGATTGCAAACTTCATTAACGACTTAAACAAGGGCTAGACATTGGTTTAAGTTTATGATATAATCCAATTGGATTTTCGAGGATTCAAGTTGTAAACGAAAACTGTTTTAGTTAATTAGATCTTCTTATGTGTTAAAATATATTTATTTAAGTATTTATATAATTAGAATTTCCATATTACGAATATATATTGCGAATATATTTATTTCCATTCCATTCTACTACTTATTCTACTAAAAGTTTTCCTAATTTGTACATTTTCCAAGAAGTTAATCATACAAATGCAATTCCTTTTTTTAGTTTAATTTAAAAAATCCAATTAGCTGCGTTGTTTTTCACACAGTCCCACGGCGATTAGGTAATATTTGCTTTTAGAGTAAAGTAGTTGAATACCATGGGAACTTAGTGAATAATAAACGAATATGATTTCTATTTACTCAACATTCACACGACTCACAACATGGGCAAACAGCCCAAAATTTTTGGGTATGTGGATAAACAGTTCTCAACTATTCTGTTTGTACAATCTAATGGCCAATATTCACTTCACAGCTGTCAATAGAATCTAATTTTGGTGCTCACTGTCTGTGTGTGTGTGTCTGTGCGTGTGTGTGTGTGAGTGTGCATACACACCTTTCTACTGGTTGGACTCGTGGCCATAATTGGCTGCCGAACTGGGAGCCAGCACAGTAAGCGAAACGTGCTGCCAAGTTTTCATACAGTTTTATCTCCTCTACCTGTTTACCTGCTGTATCGCGGGACCTACTCCATATGCTTTAGCTGCAACTTTTTATAACATTTAAGATAGGGTATCTGTATTTGTATCTTCAAATGAACGAACTACTTGCCTAACTGTTCTGAGTCTTGATCAGAGAAACTGGCTTAGTTAAAATTTAAATTTGAATTTCTTTAACGATAAATATTAGAAAATTATCGATAAATATTAGCAGTGAGCCCAGGTTT
The DNA here is from genome assembly GCA_037075265.1 of Drosophila nigricruria. Classification (NCBI taxonomy): domain Eukaryota; kingdom Metazoa; phylum Arthropoda; class Insecta; order Diptera; family Drosophilidae; genus Drosophila; species Drosophila nigricruria. The sequence continues at coordinate 2,611,612 of JBAMCI010000173.1, read as the reverse complement.
GTAGAATATATTTCAAGACAAATATGAGATTGAATATTTACGTAAACGTATGTAAATTATTTTAGAATGTTCTTTTTAGTCAATTATTTAAATCTGTTCAATTGAAATAAATAACTCTTAATTTCATTAAGATCGATAAAGATCGTTTATATATAAGTTTTTCAACAATCTTAGATTCTATGGCATACCCTACTTATTATAATACTGTTTAGATTCTACAGAGCTGCTATGTCCTAGAATAATCAATTTTTGTATATTCATCAGGATATCTGCTCTGATTGTTTAAGACCATTGCTACTCAGATGTAAATGTCTTTGATTTGTGGCATCTAAAGATACATTCGGGAGTCCTTTATAGGGTATCTCGTCTTTTAGAAATCTCAATCTAGACCACTCTCACTTATTTGCTTTCAATTTGTACACAAATTGGATACAAAAAAAGTTCTGCCTCGTTGCGTATACGCCGCATTGCACGCTGTTGCGTCGTGGCCCTAGTTGTCATTTTCCGTTGTTATACCCTGAACCCATTGAAAATGGGAAATCAGGGTATAATGTTTTTGTGAAAATGTATGTAACAGGCAGAAGGAGACATCGCAGACCCCATAAAGTATATATATTCTTGATCAGCTCGATGAGCTGAGTTGAAATAGCCCTGTCCGTCTGTCCGTCCGTCCGTCCGTCCGTCCGTCCGTCCGTCCGTCCGTCCGTCCGTCCGTGTGAACGCAGCGATCTCGTAAACCACAAAAGCTAGATATATGAAATTTTCAGAGAATACTTGTCTATAGCCTACGCAGTACGAGTTTTTTTTAGATTTTCGATAACTCATCCCGTTTCCTTATTATCGATAAAAATCGATAACTTTTCTTCGGTTAAGCATACCGTAAGAGCTAGAGACTTCAAATTCACTGTGTAGATCCGTGTAATGAATGCGGACATTATGTAATTTTTGGATTTTAGATGCCACGCCCCCTTCGCCCCCAATTTGCAAAATTCGTAATTCAAATACTAGAGACTTGTGCTTTGGCAAATACATTCATATTATTGACATAAACACGCTGTAAAAGTTTGATTAAGAAAGTCCATCCACAAAAAAAGTTATTAAACATTTAATTTCCCATACAATAGGCATATTAGAGCCCAAGCTCAGTTGCTGCGTCGACTGCGCAGTCAGCAGAGCGCGTGCTTATGCGTGCGTGCGTATGCATGTGTGTGTGTGTGTGCGTTGCTCGCAATATTTGTATATGTAAAATAGGCATAGAATGTTGAGAAGATTGGCTCTTCGCAGGGTTCAGGGTATCTCGTAGTCGAGCCGTCTCGACTAGAGCACTCTTACTTGTTATACCCTGAACCCATTGAAAATGGGAAATCAGGGTATAATGTTTTTGTGAAATGTATGTAACAGGCAGAAGGAGACATCGCAGACCCCATAAAGTATATATATTCTTGATCAGCTCGATGAGCTGAGTTGAAATAGCCCTGTCCGTCTGTCCGTCCGTCCGTCCGTCCGTCCGTCCGTCCGTCCGTCCGTCCGTCCGTCCGTCCGTATGAACGCAGCGATCTCGTAAACCACAAAAGCTAGATATATGAAATTTTCAGAGAATACTCGTCTATGGCCTACGCAGTACGAGTTTTTTTTAGATTTTCGATAACTCATCCCGTTTCCTTATTATCGATAAAAATCGATAACTTTTCTTCGGTTAAGCATACCGTAAGAGCTAGAGACTTCAAATTTTCTGTGTAGATCCGTGTAATAAATGCGAAGATTTTGTAATTTTTGGATTTTGGATGCCACGCCCCCTTCGCCCCAAATTTGCAAAATTCGTATTTCAAATACTAGAGACTTGTGCTTTGGCAAATACACACATATGAATGACTTAATTATGCTGTGAAAGTTTAATCAAGAAAGTCCATCCACAAAAAAAGTTATTAAACATTTAATTTCCCATACAATAGGCATATTGCAGTCCGAGCGCAGTCGTCGCGCTGACTGCGCAGTCAGCAGAGCGCGTGCTTATCCGTGCGTGCGTATGCATGTGTATGTGTGTGTGTGCGTTGTTCGCAATATTTGTATATGTAAAATATGCATAGAATGTTGGGAAGATTGGATCTTCGCAGGGTTCAGGGTATTTCGTAGTCGAGCCGCCTCGACTAGAGCACTCTTACTTGTTTTTTTTTTGTTTTTATACCCTGAACCCATTGAAAATGGGAAATCAGGGTATAATGGTTTTGTTAAAATGTATGTAACAGGCAGAAGGAGGCGTGGCAGACCCCATAAAGTATATATATTCTTGATCAGGGCGACGAGCTGAGTTGATTTAGCCCTGTCCGTCTGTCCGTCCGTCCGTCCGTCCGTCTGTCCGTCTGTCCGTCTGTCCGTCTGTCCGTCTGTCCGTATGTTTGAACGCGTCGATCTCAGAATCTATAAGAGCTAGAGACTTGAAATTTTTTATGTAGGTCCGTGTATAGCACGCGCAGATCGAGTTTGTTTCAAAAATTCGATAACTTTTATCGTTTTAATGTTATCGATTTAAAACGTTATCGAAACGCAGTTATAAATTTATATCTCACGCATCTTTAGAGCTAGAGTCTCCATATTTTGTATTCAGTATAATGTAGAGTTTATACAATTTTGATTTTTGTCAAATTTTTGATACCACCCCCCTTTCCTTCCCTTTTCCCCCAAACTTGTAAAATCCGTATTTCAAATACTAGAGATTTGTGCTTTGGCAAATATACACATATAAATGACAGAATCACGCTCTGAAAGTTTGATTAAGAACGTCCAACTACAAAAGAAGTTATTAAACATTTAATTTCCCATAGTAAAGCCTATGAGCGCAGCCCACACTCAGTCGCTGCGTTAACTGCGCAGTCAGCAGAGCGCTCGCTTATGCGTGCGTGCGTATGTGTATGTGTGTATGTATGTGCATGTATTGCTTGTATATATGTATATGTTAAATAAGCATAGAATGTTTGGAGTATCGGCTCTCGCAGGGTTCAGGGGATCTCCTAGTCGGGTACGGCCGACTAGAGCTTTCTTACTTGTTTGTTTTGGCCAAGTTGTGCGTGCCATCGTTATTATGACTGTTATTAAGTATTATTGTAATGCCAGGTTTTGTTGTTGATATTATTCCGCTCGTATTTCAATAAGTTTGCCTTTAGTCATTCTCAGCTCCCTATTCATGCCCCGGTGAAATTGCTTTTCCGTCGCCGCACCGACCTTGCCGTAGTCGCAGCCACAGCTCAGTCCTGGCCTTAGCCTCTAAGCCTGGTCCTGCCTCTGTGCACAACGCCCTCGGCCTCGTCCTCATCGTCGTCCTCGTCTCGTTACGTCTAGCTCCTAGCCTTGAAATATGGTCGCAGGCCTGCAATTGTCCTTGCAGCCTGGCAAAATTCTTTTGTTTTTCAGTATTGAGTGCGGCTTGGCCACACGGTTGCTACTATTTCTAGATCTCGCAAGTGCACAATGCAATTGAATAGAATAACGAGAGGCGATAGTCTGCAGTGAATACTGAAAGATACCCTGTGGATTTCATTTCATTAGACATAAATAAGTAATTTGAGTTACAGGGTATATGGCTCTATAGTCAGTTGCTCAGTTTCAATCTCCTAAAATATTGACAGTTATTCAGCTGAGTTCTTTAAGTGTAGGATGTTCCTGAAAGTTAATCTCCATAGAATTCTGTCAAGTACAGGGTATATTGACTAGCAGCTGTTCTGTTTGAACAGCTGTTGCTTACGTTTAGAATTGTAAAGAAAGTCCTCTCTCATAGATTTCCATTCAGTGCAGGGTATATTCATTTTAATGCCATTGCATGCTTTGTTGCGTTGTTTTTGATGCGCTGTTGCTCAGTTTCAGTTTCAGTTTCAGTGGCTTATCGTGCTCAATATTTCTCGCTTGCTTCTCCATCAACTGGCGTCCCGAGCTATACAGATTCTATTGGAATATATATTGGTTGTCCCCAAATGCATTTGCATGCTGATTGCTTTTGCTTTCGACTTTGCCCCTCAGCCTGGGCCGCAGGGATATGCAATAACTTTGATCCTGCTGCAGCGACACATAAAACTTTCGCCCAAGTGCCAAACTCTCGAAGTAGACAAGTTGCCAACTAAATTGCTTTTGACCTACGCACTTTCTCACCGCACGCCCTCCAACGTGACAATGGCTCGGCGCTAAAAGCTTACAAATGTTGTGCAATTTGTTAGCCATAAAGCCGAGCAAGTATTGAATAACAACAACTGTCAAGTTCATGGAATTGGATTACGGGTTCTGTTTGCACTTTCGAAAGGGAGGGCGAGGGGCTGGAGTAGGAATTGGGGAGTCTGTTTCCTGGGCAGCACGCTCCATATAACTGCTTACGGGTCGCTTATGTGGAGCGCCGTGTTGCATAAAGCAAAAATATTAACATTCAGCATCGCGATTGCATCGTACTCATATTTGCAACTGTTATATGAGCAAGGATTAGTGTTTAAGGTAAAAGTAAAAAAGTAGTATTTAAGTTCAGGCAGTTGATTTTATAGCATGTATTGGGATGTAATTGAAACAAAGCACTATTTGCAGATGCATTTGTTTATTATATTTATTTATTTACTATAACTTACACTTCTTTTACGGCTACTACCTAAAGTTCAACTACCACTTAATACTTTTTGATAGCAACTATTATCTATAAGTTTAGTTCGATTACTACTATTCATAATTTTCCATTTACTACTACTACTACTACTACTTATTCTTCTTTCACTCCTATTTTTTCTGTGTCTTCTATTTTTACTTCGGCTTATATCCATTCTTCTATTTATATTCATTGTACTTTGTCTTTTACTTTTACATCGGCTATTACATATTCTTTATTACAACTACTATTTTTTACTACCACTACTTACTTACTACTATGATTACTCCTATTTTTTTATCACTTAAACTATGATTACTCCTATTACTAAAACTATCTTTACTAACACTACTATTACTACTATTACAATAACTACTTTTACTACAACTCAGATCATAACTATTACTACAAATCCGATTACTGCTATTTGTAATGCAACTACTTTACTTTTAGGAATACTACTACTTTACTATTAGCACTACTACTACTTTCTTATTAGTACTACTACTACTTTACTATTTGTACTATTACTTTACTATTGTAATACTACTACTACTACTACTACTACAATTGCTATTACTACTACTACTATTACAATTACTATTACTACTACTACTACTTCTATTACTACTACAACTACTACTACTACAACTATCACTACTCCAACTACTACTACTTTTACTACTTTTACTACTATTACTACTCCAACTACTACTGCTTTTACTACTATTACTACTACTACTTTTACTAATATTACTACTACTACTACTACTTTTACTAATATTACTAATAATACTACTACTACTACTTATGTTACTACTATTACTACTATTATTACTATTATTACTCCAACTATTACTACAACTATTACTACTACTACTACTACTACTACTACTTATGTTACTACTATTACTACTATTATTACTATTATTACTCCAACTATTACTACAACTATTACTACTACTACTACTACTTATGTTACTACTATTACTACTATTATTACAATTATTACTCCAACTATTACTACAACTATTACTACTACTATTACTACTACTATTATGTTACTACTATTATTACTATTATTACTCCAACTATTACTACAACTATTACTACTACGACTACTACTACTACTTATGTTACTACTATTACTACTATTATTACTATTATTACTCCAACTATTACTACAACTATTACTACTACTATTACTACTACTATTACTACTACTATTACTACTACTATTACTACTATTATTACTACTACTACTACTACTCTTCTATAACTACTACTTTACTACTACTACTATTACTATTACGATTATTACTACTACTACTACTATTAGAGCTTCATTGTTCTTACTATTACTGTAATGTTAGTATTAATACTAGCACTAATACCACTACTTATACTGTTACTTATACAACGACTATTATTTGCAATACTAATACTCATACATTTTGTACCACTTCATTCAATTTTCCTACTATTACAACGACTTCCACTTCCAATTATACTATTACATCTAGTATTACTAATTTGCATTTTGAAATACAGCTTTTTGATATCTGCTGCTACTGCTGCCAACCGCTTCTGCTATCATCTGCGACATGCCTCAATCAGCTTGATGGGAATGTCAGTGCACAAAAATCAGATTTGCCTGCAGGATATGCAGCCATCAATACGCGACAGCGTTCAGTAACGATAAATTCATGTGTTGCGCATCTCTTTAGGTTGCCACATGGCCATAGAATCCTTTCAATTTGCACACACACACACGCACTCGTGTACATGCATAAACACAGCTTAACAGCATTGTCCTGGGCAGAAGTAGAGACAAAACCTAATCAGATTGTTGGCTGCATTGTTGTGAGCCAGCGCCTGGGCTTGGCCCATAAATTACTTTCGGTTTCTGTCGGGTCTTTGGCCAGGAAATACACCTTTTAACTAAGTTGCGAACCGGACCCAAAAGCCGCCAGACTGCGACTGCCAGCCAGCCAGCAGCAAGGAGCAGTTCGCAATAAATCACGAAAATTGTCGCAGCCTGTTGTTTGTTATTGCTGCTGCTGTTGTTGTTGTTGTTATTGTTGTGGCTGCTGCTGTTTGCAGTTTGCTGGGAGATTTTTCATTTTATGGCAACTGGCATTGTTGTGACACTCGTTTGTTGGCGCTGTTTCTGCTGCTGCTGTTTCGCTTCTGGGCAACGTCCTCCGCAAATCCTGTCATGCAAATTATGTTGAGCCTTTTGTCCAAATGCAATGGCCTGGCACATATTTTCTTTTATATACGCATTATTATATTATTTATATTTATTTACAGACGCCAGCGCTCATTCGTGTTTACTGAATGCGAAAAATAAATAAAAGTTGCTTAAAAAAAATAATAAATAAACTCAAGAGAAATAAATATATATTTGCCGTGATATTTGTTCAGTCTTTTAGCATGGCAAATGAAGTGTGCTTAATCAGTGCTCAAATATTAAAAATTACATTTTACACGCTTTATTCATAATAAAAGCTAGCAAAACACAGTTTCTATGCCTCCAAAATGCGTTATTGTTTGGTCAAAGTATTCAAAGCTTATACCTGAGCTCAACTTTTGACTGTATTCACAATACTCAATCGATCTCATAGCACAACAGAAATTAAATTATGTTGATACAATTTGCTTTTTTCTTTGTATTTACAGAACTTTTTTGGGGAGGCAGCTTGAAAGGCAGCAGGAATCGGAGTCAGCAGCAAATTGAAATTGTAAGTGAAACGTTTTCATAAATCTACATTAAATAGCGCGCTGTCCTCAACACAGTCTCAGTGGCAAAGTGCGTGTGAAATGACTTGAAACACTTTTTACCGCAGCGTCGACGGAGCGTATGATTGATATGCGAAACGTAATCGCGCGCGTGCGATTCTTGTGGCTGCCTGCAAATTAAATTTGATGCCACGGTGTTAAATAGCGCATAACTAGCCATCAAATTTGATACGTCTAAACCAACCCAATGCCCATCTGCTGCAACAATCAGAATACCTGAGTGGAATCGCAGCTTCTTGAGAACATTTCAAATTTCAAAAATTTAAGATGTGGCTTTAAGCTTATGCACCTGAGCTTCACATTGTCAGACATTTAATTAACTTATATGCCTTGTCTCCATTGTCCTGAGCATGAGAAGGACTTACACTGAAAGAAAAGGCAGTTACAATGTTTAAATGGAATTAAAGTGAATGTGAATAAATGTGAATGCTTGAATGTTTTTTTTGGAAATGATTATCAAATCAGAGTTTATTCAGAGTTAAATAAAATTAAAGCTAAAAGATTATCTGTATATTCAGAAACTCAAAATATATTTTTCCATCCGTTTTAAGTTATGGCGGATTTTCGCCGTATTCAGATAGCAACCGACGTATAGTGACCAAAGAAATGATTGACACCTTTCATTCAGCAAAATCAGGGATTTTCAGCAGAACAGAAATACAGAAATAAAGTATAAAGTATCCAAAATTATTCATATAATCAGTTTACTTATACAATAATGTTTACATTTTCCTGCCTTGATTATAAGTTATGTACAAAATTATTTGAAAAATATTGATCCAATCATAAATTGTAGAATTTACTTAAAAGTTTTGCAGCAGATGCTTTTAACTCCACAATGAGCATATCCTCGTTTTGGCCACTTTTCACACTTCATTCTGTCAGTGTAAATTCAGCTAACAGCATGTTGCATGCAGTCTTAATTACAAGGCCTACGTCCAAATGTTTCATGAAACAAAAGTTCTACATTTAACTAAACACGTAACAATGCACGAAGGCTTCACAATGGTTTATATAAGCGTCTATTGATAAGCTGGACAAGGCAGAGAAAGAGAATGTGTGAAGGAGACAGAGAGTCTGTGTGAGAGAGAGATAAAGAGAGAGAGACAGTGTGTGTGTGAGAGTAGCAAGGACAAAGTTGCTGTGGCTTTTCAGTTTGCACATGCTTTGAATGCTTGTGGCTGGAGCAGGTTTAATGCTAAAGCATTGCTGTTGGCAATTGCTGTGTGAAAGCTTAATTTAGTCTGTGAGAGACAAAATTGCGCAATTGTACAATGGAAATTGAGAGATTATTGAAACAAAACCAAACTAATTCTAAGCACAAAATAGGATTACATGAGAGACTGAATAAAAACTGAGCAAAATTTGCATAGCCTTTGCTGTCTTGTCCACAAAAATAATCATGCTTCAATTTCTCTTTCATATTCTGTATTATTGTATCAAAAAACGAATCCCATGTTTAAGTCTTCTCTCATGCTTTAAACTATTTCCCCATGCGTTAATTAACATGCTTTACGCTCCACTATATCCACTTGTGTTGCAAACCTACCTAATGAAAAGCTCACTAACAATATGATTTGAGAACTAACAACAATATTTTGCTTAATGCAACTGCGTCGACAAGTGGATTTGCTGTTGCAACATGCAGAACATATCACGCATACGCCCTGTTGAGCGCAAGCAAACTTCTAATTCGGTTATGTCGCTCGCGGGGAGCAGCTTTAAGGAAGCAAGAGGAGAGACTGGCTGGCTGGTTGGCTGGTTGACTGCGTAGACGACACGTGCCAAATGCTTGAATAAGTCGAGCCACCACAGAGTATGTCAGCTACACCCTTTGGCCTGCGTGTGTGCGAGTGCGAATTTCGATTGGCAAAGCGAATGAATTATGCAAGTTGCAAGCACTCGAAATGCGGCGAGCGGCGTGCGGCATGTGGCAAGTGGCATATGGCATGTGGCTCAAATCGAATTTATGCGCAGGAAACGTTTTCATTTCATTTCATGCGTTCAAAGCGGCGCCTCGACTTTCAATTTATGTGCCACATCTACGACTCAAGTTGCAGCTGCGAGAATTTCCGCGCGCGCGTTCTCTCTCGCTATCTCTAATTGTGAAAGGCCGTTGGCGGTTTAAATATTTAATATATAGCATTGTGTGCTGCACCCCACTCTGCCTCTCTCTATATATAAATGCTGGCCTGCCTGGTGGTCCTGTCAAATGGCCACGGGCTGATAAAATGGCGGCCGTGCCAACTCATTTGACGCCCGACCGGGCAAAACGTGGCCCATTTCCGCAAATGTCTTTTTGCCAAGCCGAGCGAAACGTGAGAAATAAATTTTAAATGCAAAGGCACACAGTCCCGGACACATGTATAGAAACTTGACTAGCGGGGTGTAAGATACCCTGTAACTGAGAACTGAGAGGGGAATAATAATGCAAAATAATAGAGATTCTTATGGTTTCTTTATGAAGTGTTTTAAAGAGTCATAAAAGTGAAGATATGAAGTCTTTTACAGAGATATAAAAGTTAGGATATGTGTGCAGATTGCATTGATATAAAAACTTAAAGTCATTATCAAGTAATAATATATAATAATTAAGTATTAAGTATCTTTATACTAGGTATTTATTTTAAGTCCATCTGTGTACGAGTCAAGCGCCGTAGCCCAAAGTAAGTCAAATTAAAACAAAATTTCTTACATAAAATTTATGGAGAGCCTTTAAAATATGAGATTTTGAATTAAATATTAATTAAGATATATAATATTATATAAAAATAATAACTAATTCAGAGCTTCACATCAACTACAGGGTATTTTCATAGTAAGGCTTTGCAGTAGACTTAATTATAACTTGTTGAATTTGCCTGAGCTGCGCTCAAGGTAAAACATACCAAGGACATGGACACCGAAACACGAGGCGCCGCCAACGACAACACTGCATAAAAATCCATGACAAAATGTTACAGATTGGCCAACGTCATGGCTAAAGCAGACGCAGCACGGACATAAGCAGGGCCAGAGCCGTGGTCGTAGCCATGGCCGTAACCGTAGCCGTTGTCGCAGCCGGAGACTTAGCCACAGTCGAACTAGAGCCCGGCGAGGCTGTTAAACGAGCCCCGGGCAAAGCTCGCCCAGAGAGCGAGCCAGCAATAAAACAGAGAGAGAGGGAGAGAGAGAGAAGGAGTGAAAGGGGCAGAGAGAGCGAGAGAGAGAGAGAGAGAGAGAGAGAGCGATATAGTCGCATGCTTGTTGTACAGAGAGAGAGAAAGAGAGAGAGAAATGCATAGCTGACGCCAGGCACGCTTGCATATTTAATCCTGTTGATTTTTATTTGTTTCCGTGTTGCTACTGTTACAGCAGCAACAGCAGCAGCAATAGCAGCAGCAACAGCAACAGCAACAGCTACTGCTACATGTTGTACTATTTTTATGGCTTTTTATCTACCTGATGATTTTACATGCTCTTTGTTGGCAAACAGCAGCTCAGCAGCAGACCCCCTGCCAATGCTCTCAACATAAAGGCAGATGGTAGAGTTTTACATATTTCGTTGTGGTGTGAAGGTCGCACCGCTGCCGAGCTACCTGATTACTATACAGTATTTGCTCGCTAAGGCGAAAACGCATTACAAAATCGTGATGGAAATAGATAATATATTCAAAACTAAATGTCGAAGCGGTAGAAGATAAATATTCAAAGTTAAATATGAAAGGAAGAGGATATATTTACATAGTTCGATGTGAAAGAAACATATGTAGGCATATATTGGATACAATTTTCATTTGTCTATTTGAACTGAGAAATAAATTGATCAACTTATATTATTGTTAGCCAGAAAGTTGCAAATTGTCTAATCCCAGGAGATCTTATTTAATTTCAGCTCAATTTTTCTTGTAGTTCCTTAGTTCCTTACTATTGTGCCTAGCTAAGAAAAATGTTCATTAGTCGAGTTATTACTGTACATATGTCTTTTTGTATTCCGCTGTCGCCAATGCAAATGACGCTGGGCATTCGCGCTCCCCCACAGCGTCAGCCAAATCATCTAAATAAGTTTCACAGCTATTTACCATGTTGTTTTTATATTATTTTCTCGAAGGATATAAAATAGAAAAACAGGCAGAAAACGAGAGAAAAGCAGGCAGTAGAGAAAGATAAATGTAGCCACTGTGACAAGGCTGACATTTGCATCTGGCCAATGCCTAAGTTAACTCCAAGGTCGAAGGCTGTTCATTGAGAATTCATGCCATTTTACAAATAGACCAAATTGCAGAGAGCTTAAAACTAACATTTGTCATGAATAATTAAACAAGATGAGTGAGTGAAAATATTGAATATAGAATAAAGTTCCTTAAAAGGTTAATTAAAAATCAAGGATATGTCTAAGCAACAAATGCCAAAATCTTAAATAATTATAGGCAAAATTATTACGGAATAAAAATTTTGACTTCGCCTTTCCTTTTTGCTTCTTTCCTTTAAATCAGTGTAGTTAATATCTTATTATACTATAGACAATGAGAATCTTGGCTATAAAGTGTTTTCGTTAGAAAGCAACTCGAGCTACCCTATAACCTAAATATATATTTCAGATAAAGATTAACAGCCAAGGCAAGCCGATTTAGCGCTGTCTCTGCCTCTATAACTATCTGTCCGTTAGTTTTAATGAAATCGTATAAAAGTTGTATTAAGCTTCAGTTATTCGATCACATCTCACACTCTTAAAGATATAAGACAACCAAATTTAGTATATAGTTTCTTCTAAGGTATACTTATCAACATAAAGGCCCAATATAAATGTCTCCTCAAGTATGCCAATATACAGTATCAATATAAAGTAATAGAAGTACTTAAAATTTTCATTAGTCTCAGCTTATACTCTATAAAGTTAATTCTCACAAATTTTGTTCCAAATTTTCCTATTTAGCTAACAAAACATTAAAAGTAAATAGATTCATATTCGGATGACATCAGAACATATTCAAAATAGCTGTTAAGCGGGGCAAGGTCGAATAGGGGAAAAATAAAATAACAAAACAAATAAACAAATAAATAAATTACATAAATAAATGTGGCAACATTCACACAATTTTAATTTCAATGCCGCAATAAAGCAAAGCTATGCTAAATAAATCAACTTCTCCCTGCCCTGAGCAGCCATCGAACCGAACTGGAACAACAATTTGAGTTAGGAGGGCTCATTAAAAATCAAATACCGTCAGCACAAACAGCAGTTGAAACAAACAGAAGCGTGGGAATTGTCAGAGGTGTGAGCCGGCAAGTGGGGGGGTCGGCAGATAAAGAGAGAAGCAGATGTTAAGAGTGTTGGGCAGGAGGTGCCAAATTGTTGACCAGAATGTGGACAGCCACATAGCGAGCAAAGCGCATCAAATCGACGCGTGTGGAACGCGCCAAACAAGCCATCAATCAAACAATCAATCAATCAGTCAGTTAATCAGATAACGTTTAAAACTGATTGATTTACTCATGTAGTTGCCGAACTAAGTAGGGCGCACAATAAAGAGGAATACAAGAAGAGTAAGTAAGAAGAAAGCAATAAAAAGTGAATAATATATTGTAGGTGGAGAAGGGCAAGTCTCAAGGTACTGAATTTGGTATATTTGGCTAATATACATTTGGTATTTTCTGGTAAAGCTTACTTTCTGCTTTACCTAAGAAAATACCAAATTAAAAATCCCTATATTCAATATTTATCTATTCAAAATTTTAATGCAATTGATACTGTTGCAAGTTGTCAATCCTTTACGAAGGTAGAATTAAATCTTTGAATAATTTAATTTAGCTACATTATTATTTAATGACCTATTGACACAAAGGCGGTGGCCGTGGTGCCAAAGGTAATTTACCGAGGCAATAAATTACAAAGCTGTTGCGGGTTGGAAGGTAATTTTTGAACAGACAGATAAAGTGAAGGAATAGAAATTATACATAGATACCTACATACATACATACATACATAGATGAATGCGACAATTCATATGAGAAGATAAACTTATGAGAGCTCATTAGAACTATCATTGTTAGCTGCTGCTGCTGAACAGATACGATATTTTGGGATAGTTTAATACTGAATGTAGTATTTTTAGGTAGTAGCTTTTAGAACTTCAATCTGATTTTAATAGAAATGAAGTTTGTTTTTAAGTAACTAATACAATTTGTATTACATTCTTGCAGTCTTTATAAGAAAAGTCATTTCACTTGAAATGCCAAATAATTTTAGCTACATTGTTTAGGTTTATCGTCAAGACTTAAGGGATATGCGGTATTTTAAGCTTGTGTTGTTATTTGTTATTGTGTTGGTATTTCTTAAGATAAGCAGAGCATGTATCATAATAGACTTAATTTAATATTGATATTGTTAAAATAATGTCGACTACGTAAAGCTAAGGGATTTCCCGCTAGGTATAATAGCCAGAGTTTGTTTATTTTGTCAGCCATTGCAATGAAAGTAATATAAAAACTTTTATAAAAATTAATAAAATCGTTTCAGTTTAACACTATGAATTGCATAGTTATCATTCATGATAATCAACAAATAACTCAATTGTTAAGTTTTTCTCTTTTAGCTACATAACTACGTTATTAGGCGTAGCTGCAAATGCTATATATTTTTGTACGAAGATTGTACAGACAAGTTTATATTCCGATTTCTATTTCTCAGTCACTAATAGCACTTTACATATAATGTGGATATATCAAATATTCAAGACGTCAACCGAAAGCTACTTGCAAAAATTTTGAAACAATTTTACTCAGTTTTCTACGTGGCCAACGAACCAGGGCCTCTTATAACATATGTATGATATAACATATATTATATATACATATTTATATATATATATATATATATATATTTGTTGGAGAATAAATTGCTTCATTAAAGATATAAAAACTGCGCTTCACATAAATAATTCGCATTGAGTTAGCTAAGCTTAAAGCCAGCTAAATGCGCACAGCTTATTTGCTGAACTATTTAAGCTGGCAGCGGCAGCAGCTGCGGCAGTGGCAGCGAAAGTGCAATAGGGGACTAGCCAAAGTTGGCGTCATCATCAACGTAATCATTGTGGCTATCAGCATTATGAGCATGTTAGTTAATAAAAATGCCATTTGCAGCTTCTGCTTTGCCTTCGCCCTGGCCACTTCGTCCACTTTGAATGCTGCGAAATTAACTTGAAAATTGTTATAGCATTTTGTGGTCGCTCTACCTCTCTCTCTCTCTCTCCCGCTCTCTCTCTCATTCTGTCTCTATCGCTTTTTCATTCTCAATTTCTTTGACGGTCCCCTCTTGAGCAAATCGGCTTAAAGAATTTGTTTTCGTGTCGACAAGATGCTTTTTCTTTCATTATATTGCATATTGTTTTCTTTTTCTAAAATTTCATTTTGCCCTTTCTTTCGTTTGGCTCCGTCGCTTCGGTAGAGTTCTATAAATTGCTTGACCGCAACAAAAGCGCAGAAATTGTGCCAACTTGTTTTCTCTGTTGTTAAGCACAGAGCAAGAGGCGAACTCGCTTTTACCTAATCAGCTGAAAGCGTGGCCAACTTTTGCCATCACGTATACGCCCGGTATGACGGGGCACAAAACTGATTCGCAATGCGGGCGGCAGTGTGAAATCGTTCGCTAACTGAAATATTGTTAGCTATTTTCAAAGCATTTGGGAGTAATCAGCTGCATTAAGGTGCCAAAAGGGATTGCTTGCACAGCCAGCAGAAGAAGAAGAAGAAGACGAAGCACAAGAGGCAAAAGTTGATCAGCAGCTAAGAGCATAAGAATGTGAAAAATTGGCAAATCAGACAAACTTTTTTTGTGTAAATTAAATGCGAAATGTGCTGCGGGCGAAATGTGTGTAGTCATCCTTAGATAAAAACAAGATGATGCTAACAAAAAAGAGAGCTGCAAATAGAGGACCCTCAGCTGCTTACACAGTGAACAATATGTGAGGCTAACTTTGACAACTATTGCAAAATTTGCTTGTGAATAAGTAATAATAAGTAAGTCTAATTGGAGTTTTAGTCTTAACTTAAGACTCTTAAGGCAAAATGTTCTCGCTTTTAACAGATTTCTATAGAGCTATGAAGATTGGTACTGTCCAAGTGTTCTTAAAGCCTGCAGATAGCTAAATTTATTATTAGACTGAGAGAAAACTTTAAAGTGGAGAGTATTGAACACAAAAGAAAAAGGAAGTGTTCAAATATTTTTTTATGCTTATCTTTATAATATATATATATTGTAACATATATTTTCAGCACCTAAAGTGAATATTGAAGTAAATAAAAAAAAAATATATAAATATAATTTATTTAAATTAATATATATAATTCTGATAAATCAATCTATACTGAACAGCTAGTCGCTCTGCAGAGTCTTGTATTTAAAAATCTTATCTAATAGAAACATTCTTCTTTTTTTCTAAACATTACTCTTCCTTTTCCTAAACATTACTTGTTCTCCCAAAGCGTGTAGTTGGAGCATAGGGCACAAGTGTTTTATGTATGTCCCTATACTTGATCGTTGTGTATATTGGCGATGGTTGTAAACTCTATATTCCTGCTTGAACAATATATGTACTAGAAATCTTTCAATATATTTGACATCCTTACCTATTCTTGTATATAATAAAATAATCAAAAATTTAAAGCTAATTAAGTAAAGTATTAAAAACAAAAATTTATAAGATTTACAAAGACTTAAAGTCTAAATTGAAATTTATACATATATATAAATTACACTAACATTTTGTACAGTGCAGCATTTGCCCTAAGTAACATAATTTAATAAGACAATAACAATTTAGTTTAGCTAAAGATATATATTTTAGGTATTCTCTTGAATATGAAACCATCAAGCTGATGTCCTGGCTAAATTGAAGTCTCTAAGTGGGAATAAATAATAACACATCAAAGAGCATTAGCGAATGTGGTTAGGCGAAAAGGCAGCGTAAAACCATTTCGCTCGAGCTAGAAAACTTTTCAGTTAATTGAAACTCAGCCAGCGCCACCGTTAGGCGTCTTAAGAGCTTTTTCCGTTCCATTTTATTTGACGACTCGCAGCCACAAACTAAATTCAAATTTACTGCAGCAGCAGCAGCAGCAGCAACAGCAACAGCAGCAAAAACATTTCCTCAACTCTGCCACTGTTTTTGCCTCTTCTGTTTTTTATCGATGCACTTTGTATTTTTTTTTTTGGGCGAATATTTGCTTTTACTTTCCATTGATTGTTTTTATTTTTTCCTTTGTTGGGAACAATGAAAATGCAGTTGGCTAAGAGCTAAGCTAAGAGCTGAGTTATATATCGAAGCCAGCGTGGCTTAGATTTGCTGCCATTTAGTGGGAATGGCAGCCGCTTAAAATTTAGGCGTGCGTGGGCGTGGCCAAGGAGTGGCCAAGCCAGGTAAGCCACTAGCCAGCTGCAGCACAGTGCCCACCATACGTATCTACATAGATAAAGACCACATGGCTGTCAAACTGAGCCCCATTATTTGTGCCCAGTCTCGTTCCCACTCTTTTTTTTAGCAGCCCTTGGTTTATGGCTTTCACGTAGCTTTGACATTACATCGATTGACTTTTGATGGGTTCGATGGGGCTACTAGCTAAATAGTTCAGTTGCCAACCGAACAGCCGACCAGTCGACCAGCCGACCGGCCGACCAGCTGACCAGCAGACAGCGTGAATGGCATGTGAAAATATTACCCATACGCCCCGAGGCACGGCACAAACCCATTTTGTAGGGCACTCACGTAAATACTTTGATCACTTTTGTAATTGTATTGTTATGGGCACAGCCATCAAATATTCATGGTCAATTAGAGCCACAAAAAGCAGAGCACAAACTAACAAAACTATATAATAAGTGCACTGGAGGCAGGCCATATCAAAAGAATTTATTAACTTTTATACACTTTTATGAGCTGAAAATCGATACGAGTTTTTTAACTCCTTTATAATGCTAGCCAACACAAGACTGACTGACTGATTGAATGATTGATTATCGGAACATAGCACGGGTTGAATAATAAACCTTTGCAAAAGAAAGAATTTAAGAATTTGTTTGTATTGAATTGGTGATTGACTGACTGACGTACTAAGTGATTGATGATAGTTGGAAAATGTGGGAGTTGAAAAGCTTAAATCCGGCCATAAATACATTTTATAATGTAAACAAATACTTGACTGAGAATGATTATGGGTAGAAAGTGAGAGTAAGGCAAGATAAAGCAAAGCTGTTAAAAACAAATGAATATATTTGAATTTGCCACATCCCTATGAGTGGACAAATCATTTTATACATAGCTCTATATGTAGGAAAAGTCAACCTGCAATACTTGATGATCCTGGCTCTAAGGCTGTGGGAAATAAACTTTATCCAGTTGAATGAGCGTTAATATATATTTCTGGCCGATCTATAGAGCTGGGCAAGAGTTTTATACTTGCCAAAGTTTGACTGTAGTGTTCAGGCATGAACATAAAGAAATAGCCGAAGATCATAAACATGTAATCTACGCACTCACGACTAGGTTGAAGTACGTAGAAATGACAAGGGTCACACATGTAGAATCTATAAATAGGCTAAGTACACAAACATTAACGCTGAGCCTTACAAACTCTGCGATAAGTTAAGAGTACATAAACACCAACGCTGAGCCTTACAAACTCTGCGATAGATAAGCTAGATTTAAGAGTTGAAATTATGCATGAGTCAGTATATAAATACACTGGCTCAGAAGAATAAAATCAATATACTACTGATCACCAACACAGCAAGTTTATTCAGTAGTATGAACGAGTATATATTGTGATTATATATATTGGGGATTTTCGTGCAGCTAGCTGCCCATGGCACAAAAAATATACTCGTGAGCCAGTAAAAAGAGTAAAAAAACATAATTTGTGATACAAACAAATACTTTGATGGAATCAGTGTGAGCTGTATAGAAAAGAGAAAAATATAAATTTTAGATAACTTTTATAACATTTCCGATTAGCTCGATTCAGTTGTCTAGTGTCCATAATATGATAAATATTTATGGCTCATTTCCTGCCGCTGCTCATTTAGCTATTTGCTGATGTTTCAGTTCTTTAATTGGACATCCTGTCAATCGAGTAGCTTATAGGATTTGTTCTATTGTCAATTAAGTATGCAATGCCTAAGGCTAATTTGCAATGCCCACTTTTAGCCATCTTCACTGCTGTGAGAGCAGAGAACTGATTCGATTAGCTGGCCATTAATTGCATCATAAATGGTTAGTACAGCTATTTGCAGTGACATGTTGGCAATTAATGCAATTGAATTGTGGCACAGAGAGCCAACTAAAAGGCAGGAACTGCAGGACTTTGGCCAGGACTGAGTAACTAACTGGCCATGACCCAGTTCTTGCTAAGGCTTTGAGTGACACTTGTGGCATCGATATCACCATTTCAAAATGTGTATAAGATGGGTATATTGGTATAAATAGTTTCATATATGCGAAACCATGCATAATATATATTCTATTTACAGAGTATTTGTGTTCTAATCATACTATTTGCACTCGCAGTTGAGGTAGGGTATTTTCTAATCAGGGAACCTCAATGGTCCACTTGGTGGCCAATTTGGGGCACATTGAGTCGAACCATTCAGCTGCTCGTCACGTAGCGGGCAGGTGGAACGACGGAACGACGGGACGACGTCGAATCAGACAGCGGACAATGTCTACACAGGGCGCAATCATTTACTCAAGCTGTTTGCTCTTTCCTGCTCTGTTGTTGCACGTGCAACCAACTGTGGAAAGGATAAGATTTGATGATGCTGTGCTGTTGCTGTTGTTGGAAATTATTGTGTGTTGCTAAGCTTTTTGTTAAGCGCTTTGCTCGGCAAGCAGACATTGTGAAGGTGAGTTTTTGGCAAGAGAAGCAAGTCAATTGTTGATGTTGAGCTAAGCTTCCGGTTCAACTTTAAACTTAGAGCAAATAATGTAATTCGATAAGTTGAAGACATCTATATATATATATATATATATATATATATATATATATATATATTTTATTTAGATATTATATATATATATATATATATATATATATATATATATATATATATATATATATATTTATTTAGATATTTAGTGAAGCCATCGTAGTAAGGAAACTTGCCAAAGCTGAGAAAGCTTGACAGAGTTTTGGATATCAAGAAATTTTTTTTATTTTTCCAATATTTTATTATTTCATTTTTGTGCCTTTTTAGTATAGTTAAAAACATTAAATGAATAAAATTTAATAATAATAAATGTGGCCACAATTTGCATAAAAGCAAAGAAACTTATCTACCTTTGAAAAAAAGTATCAAAAAGTAGATAGTTCTTGTGTATACTTTTATATAATCTTGTGACTTTTGCTCTGTAATCGGTTTAATAATTTTCTAAGAAATTGATAAAGCTAAAAAAAATTAAAAAAATAAGTTAATCTAAGCTGCATCCGACTATCCATACAGACAGGCAGACAGACCGTCGAGTTGAGCGACAGACAAGTAAGGTTACACTCACTCGTCTGTTGATTCTGATCAGGAATAGATATACTTTACAATCATACTCCGAATTGAAGTTGAGGATACGATTTGGATTTTGAAATAAAATATTTCTTCAATCAATGAATTCAACTGAAGATCTTAAAAAAATCAAAGATCATATGAACATTCGACGCGAAGTTATACCAACTTAACTTGAACTATGTTTTTGTTTCATTAGCGCATTAGGCAGAAATTATATTAAGTGTTGCCAATAATAATAATCATCTGGCTTATTTATTTATCAATGGTTATGAGATGCATTTAAGCTCTATTTAGTATTTAATTACCAGCTATTAAATTTTATTCGCGCTTAAACGAATCAAAATAAAAATCTATGCAATTTGTAGTTCTCTCTCCGATCATTCCTATATAAGCCCACACAGCTGGCAGTTTTAGTGGTACGCACGACAATTTTGCAACAATAAATAAACTTTTGCATGCATGTTACTGGCATATAAAACGGCGAAACCTATTTGGCTGTCTATATAGCTATATAGTATATGCATGTATATATATATATACATATAGAGAGAGAGAGAGAGAGAGAGCTACAAGTGCTAAAGCTGATATTTTTAGATATTACGAATGGTTTGTTAGGTTGACAGCCGCGGTTGTGGTCAAAATCCCGTAGGGCTTTTTTATATTTTTCGGACTCGCAAGTGCTTGAAAGTTTTATGAGCATTGGTCACAGCTGCACTACCCAAACCGTGCGTCTGCTTAATTAACGAGGTGCATGTGTTTGTCTGTTAGCCTCCCTCTCTCTCTCTCTCTCTGTTGTTTCGTCCTGCTGTCTGTTGGTAGTCTGCTTTTGGGCACTTGTCTGCTGCAGAGCCACGCATTGGTATTTATGCGTTAAACGTGATTTTTACACAGTTTTTTCTTGTAGATAAACCAAACAGCAAACAGCACACAGCAGACAAATACGAGTAATGTACGAGAGCAAACGAGGCCCAACCACAGTCATAACCACAGTTACAGTCACAGTCACAGGCACAACCACGCCCTTTTACACCTCCTGCACACCTCAACCTTTTGTCTGTCCGGTTGAAAAACACGTGCATGGCGCTGCCCCAGGGGCATTAGTGGCTCTGGCTCTTGCTCTTGCTCTGGTTCTGGCTTCATGTTTGTTTACCTTGACCAACCGAAAAACACGAAAGGACACGTTTAAATGCTGTTGAATGTCCGTTTTTTTTCGTTTTTTGGGTTTTTCGGGCAGGACATACATCAAGCTGAGCACGTTGGCTAAGTCTCATGAATCATAAATGAGATAGCCTTGAAATTTGTGCTTGCATACACTTTTAGCTGTTGCTATGCAGTTGCCATCATTCGGCTAGCTTTGCTAACTGTTTAGCAGCTTGGCAGGTGAAGAGATTACCAGCTTGTCCGAGTCTTAGGCTGGCGTTCGAGTAGAAAAACAATGAGTGGATTATCTGTCAAGTGGATAGTGTGAAGGCCGCTCAAAATGGAAAAGCTAGTAAAAGAAACTCAGATTTGTAACTCTGGTTAGTTAGTTAGTATACTGGTAAACTTGTATCTATTTTAAAGATAGCAAACTTTGCTTGAACTCGTGGCTAACAAGGTAAAAAGTTGTCCTAAGCTGTTGCCCACAAGTTGTGGTTATCAATATTTTACTCACAATAGAAGACGGTAAAAGAGATCCCTCGAATTTCTTAACTCAAAACAATGTAATTTGCCTGAATATCCACTTTAAATTGTTTCAAGGTATAATAATATCAATTCCCTATAATCAATTCGGAGTCTAGGCTGAAAATCTTCAAAGACTTGTGTATGTTTAATATATAGATAAATATATGGGATACATTAATACTGAAAAATCATACATCATTAAATAAAGTAAATACTTTACCATTAACAATATAACTTTGAGTTCAAGCTCTAGAGCTTCAGTTGAAAGAGTTTACAAAATCAAAATTTAAGAAATATATATCAGTTACATATGGATATATTAATAAAACTTTGGATTATAGCTTTTTATATTCGTTTATATATATAAAGAGTGAGTACCATTTGTAGCTCAGTTTCTCCTTATTCATAATAAAGATTAGACAGCTTGCCAAGTTATATATTTAGTATTAAATGTAGTAAATGACTTCCTAAGTCACTTAAAGTGCTACTTCACTTAGCTATTTTAAAAGTCAAGTTGAAAATTCATTTGAAATGAAATGTTTTCTTAGCAGTTGTGGAAATGAAATTATCCAGCTTTGAAATTTCATACTAAGGCAACAGCTTAGCTGCATTAAATGAATTTCCTTGCCTTTTGACTAGCTAAAGTTTGCATACATTTTCTAGGTATTACTGTCCAGTGGAAACACAATAGCGCCAGCTGAGTGGCCTGCCTTCCTTCCACTATTATTTGTCGTCCAGTTTGCTTTGGTTCCACTTTAATCCCAGAGAGGCGCGATGAGGTGGGTCTGCATGTAGGTTTATGCAAAGCGCGCCTGCTCTTAACTTTTATTGGCGGAACGTGACCGTAATAAGCCGCTTCATACGCAAAATATATGTACGAAAGTGCATTAAATATTTACTCAATCAATAACACACATATTTCTGCCATAGTGTGAGGAGGGGAGAGGAGTCTGGTGCCCCGTTTTCAATTACCTGCGTCTCTCTTTCGCTTATTATTTGACAACCTGAACATTACTTTGTTTACTTTACATATTTCGTATACTCGGCAACAGATTCCTTTAAAGGACACCCCCGGCACACCCTAGCCAATGTTTCTCAAACTTTGCCCCTCGAGCAACCGGAATTTTTGAATAATTTATTAGATCTCTGGCAGGCAACGCCTCGTCTCGGATCTCATTTCATCTCTGTCATGGCTTCTTTGTAATATATATATATATATATATATATATATATATATATATATATATATATATATATATATATATATATATATATATATATATATATATATATATATATATATATATCTATGTATTATATACAGCTGTTGTTGTTTGTTTGTTTGTAAAATTATGCGTAAGTAGCCGCATTTGATTTGATTTTGCCTGTGCCACGGGCACTTGTTGGGCCTGTGGCATCAATAATATTTTTGCCTCTTGAAAATTAGTCGACAAGCAGAGATTGTGGGCCTTTTAAAGCGCTAAGCCAATATACTTAAGTATTTCAGTAAACGCAAAAGCAAATTATCTAAATTCCCACTCAAGGCGTGCTTGAACACTCCACAATTTTGGGTTAAAACTTTAAATAGGTACTAAATGTAGTTAAGCCCCTAGTTGGGGTTAGATTAAGGTGGGAGATATAGAGAGATATATATAGTTTGTCTCTCTTTTGTCTTATATATATATTTCGTCCAATCACTCATTAGTTAAATCTACTTATGAGTGGTCCAAGAGTTGTTTTAGGGTTCCATAATGCGGGAATAATAATATGTCACATTAATTTATTTAAAGACTGTCCCCGAACAGTTGCCAAGTTGAGTAAACAGGAAAGTTCATTATGAACCGCAACGAAATCAGCAGGCGAAAGGCGAGTTGAATGAGGGACTCAAGAGACACAACAGCTGCTCATATCATGTGCCCTGAGTGGACACTACATTGGAGCAAGCTACCCAGCAACAATTTGTAATGAAATGGGTCTATTGCTGCTGTAACAGGCATAAAAATCCATTAACTTTTACATAGCCCACACATATATAAAAAAGTTCGATATATTAAATATATTAGTCCGCGTGTCCAAGTTAACAATTAAAATAAATGAATGTTTGGCTAATGAATAATAATAAAGTAATTTAAATTTTGGCAGATTTGAAAAAATAATTTTTAGTTTTCAAATCTTTCATATTGTTAACTGATAATAAGAATCTTGAAATTAAAGTTATTTTTATACCCTGAACCCATTGAAAATGGGAAATCAGGGTATAATGGTTTTGTTGAAATGTATGTAACAGGCAGAAGGAGGCGTGGCAGACCCCATAAAGTATATATATTCTTGATCAGGGCGACGAGCTGAATTGATTTAGCCCTGTCCGTCTGTCCGTCCGTCCGTCCGTCCGTCCGTCCGTCTGTCCGTCTGTCCGTATGTTTGAACGCGTCGATCTCAGAATCTATAAGAGCTAGAGAAAAATTGAAATTTTTTATGTAAGTCCGTGTATAGCACGCGCAGATCGAGTTTGTTTCAAAAAATCGATAAATTTAATCGTTTTAAAGTTATCGATTTAAAACGTTATCGAAATTCAGCTATAAATTTATATCTCCCACATCTTTAGAGTTAGAGCCTCCAAATTTTGTATTTAGTATTATGTGGAGCTTATACAATTTTGATTTTTTTCACATTTTGGATACCATCCCCCCTTTCCTTCCCTTACCACCAAACTTGTAAAAACCGTATTTCAAATACTAGAGGCTTGTGCTTTGGCAATTACATACATATGAATGACAGTATTACGCTCTGAAAGTTTGATTAAGAAAGTCCATCTACAAAGAAACTTATTCTACAATTAACTTCCCATAATATAGCCATACTGCAGCCCAAGCGCATCGCTGCGCTAACTGCGCAGTCAGCAGAGCGCGTGCTTATGCGTATGTGTATGTGTGTGTCCACGTATTTGCTTGTATACATGTATATGTTAAATAAGCATAGAATATTTGGAGTATCGGCTCTTTGTAGGGTTCAGGGGATCTCCTAGTCGGGCACCGCCGACTAGAGCTTTCTTACTTGTTTTAGCCATCTTGGTTTGGGCGGTTCTAGGGGCGGATAGTCAAGTAGCTGAATCGATGTCAACTGTCGACTGGGATGTGGATTAGATTTATTTTGAACTATTAATTCCAGTCTTCAAAGTATAATAATTTTTCTAAATATAATACTTTATACTTTTAGATTAAACGAGCTTATGATATTTAAGATCTGTGTGTTAATTTATATTGTTTTGAATTGATATGATTATCTAACCCAAAGCTATAATTATAATTAAATATGTGTTCCTCAGGAATTCTTTGGTTCGGGTTTGAGTTTGAGTAGTTAATCAATTTGTGTAATACCTGCTTTGTTTATCTGTATATCATTAATTCATTTACAACTATCATTAGCTCCAATTGCTTCCATAATATCGATAAGCAACTATGGCATTTCCTTAATACTTTGAAGATAATATTTACTCCAGTTGTGTATATTGATCTATAGAAATCTGTAAAGATCCATATTTTCTTATTTATTCTTGAATACCACAAAATATTTACAATAATAAGCACAACAAATATTTGAGCAAAAGTATCCGACTGAGTAATGAAATAGTACCAAAGCCAGTTCAACTATCCTCAAGCATAACATATATTTTGTATATAATATATATTTTGTATATATATTTGTATATATATATATTATCCACATTCCTTTACAGAGTATTTTTGACTCGGTATCGCTCCGCATAAGCTATGCCCCTATTTTTATTGGGGGGCGTGGTCTCTGTTGTTATGCAACGGCGCACAGCAAGGTGTTAAATTATATCATTAGGCTCGCTGTGCATAATTTAATTAAAGTGGCCAAAGGCTCGCTTGTACTTGCTCATGCCATTGTAGCTCTTCTTGTTCTTGTTCTTGTTTTTGTTTTTGTTTCTGTTGTCGAGTTGTTGCTTGCTGCACGTTGATTGTTTTTGTCGCTGTCTGTTGGCATTGTTATTAAAATTTAATTAAAACGCCATCAAAAGCAACAGTTTGCTGAGCCACCACGTCTGGCGAAACATTTAACGCAAAATTGATTGCCCAGCCACTTGACAATCAGTTTAATTCGCACACCCACAGCCACACTCACGCACACCCTCATAGTTCCACACATATAAATATATATGTATATACATGCTTTGGCTCATATCATATTCGGAAATAGTTGGTTGGAGACGCCACCGCGAGCTGCTCGCAGTCATTTAACTTTGACATCCTTTGGCTTTATCAAATGAATACGAACGTGGTAGTAAGTCAAACCAACTGCATAATACTCGCTCACTATGCACAAACAGAGAGCTGCAAATGTGTAATATAATATATGATGTATAATATATGTATTTTAATGCCATATATTTTTATAGGGCTGTCTACTTGAGTATATAGCCTAAGTAACGTCTTAGATTAAGTAACGTCTTAAGTCAGAGCAATTATGTTTCAATAAATCTGGTAATATTTGATTTTCCATACCCCTAGTATATGAATCCAGCAATATGTATTTCAAATTTCAAGTCTGTAGCTTTAGTAGTTTCCATATAGACGGATATTGCACAAAACTAATATACCCTCTTCACTTAGTGAGCGAGCATATACCATAGCATACGCATACGCACATCCGGTTTTGTCCTTCAAAGTGCAGCGAGATGCAGTCCGAACTCCGGAACAGTTTAATTAATGTCAAGCATTAAGTGTGATTACGTCAAGTGGAAAAGCTGGCAAAGCAGCAGTTGCAGCAGCAGCAGCAGCAGCAGCAGTTGAGCTGTTTAGGTTAGAGTTTTACAGTAATTACAGATGAAGAAGGAAAGGTTTGTGCTTACGTATTAAGCAGAACATTAAACAGGCAACTAGTAGTTGTCTAACTAGAGTCTGCTCTTTAATCAGGCTTCCGACTTTGGTGATGCATATGTCAGTTCTCAAGTCTTAGATCAAAGAGACACACAAGACAAGCATGCCTACTAATTGAACAAAATTGAATTGTTGAGTGTAATTAAAACAATGTTGTTTATGCCAAGTAAGAGTACTTGGTCTGTGCTAAATTAAATGTAATTTACTTGCAAAGTGCAAGTCTTCTTTTGTTTGCCAAGCAAATCGTAAGAAGTAGTTAGACAAAGCTGGCAAAGTATCTCAAGCAAGACAAACGGAGGGCCAGAGCATTTTTAACATTTTCATTTCAGCTGACTCTTGGCCTTAATTTGTGCAATTCATCAGCAAAAGCGGCCAAGTTAAGAGCCAGAGGAAGAATGGCTAAAGAACTTCCGTTTCGATCATCACACACTAATAATGACAGCAAAGAATGCGCGGCTGGGGCAGCTGGGGTAGCTGGGGAATGCAGCCAAAGTCTGACAGGGAGCAGCACGAAATTGAAAACAATTAACAAATATGTTCTGGCCATGGCCAAGAAACACGCACGAAGCACCGCGGCCTGCTGCCAGGAATTACAATTGTCTGTCTGTCTACGTGGTCTGGCTGTCTGGCTGTCCGGTTGTCTGCCTGTCTGGCTGTCTCATCAAATGAAAATTGTTGAGCCTGAGCCAGCGACTGGGTCTGTGTGTCTGCGCAACGATCTACGTCGAATCCAATTGGCAACATCTTCTGCTCAATTGCCAACTCATTCATCATTTTTAATTATGACAATTGCCTCGGCTCCTGGGATGGACCCTGAAGCCTGGGAAAAATGTGTGTGCAGGCCGATAGGAAAAGCTTGAGAAAATCATGCAGCTCACGTGCCTATTAGCTGTTAATGGCATTTGCCCACAGTTCAATGAGCAGGCCTTGCCGGCTCTTAGGGCCACTCGATTTTTATGGCACTCGCTGCCGAATTAGGAACTTGGATTTATTGCCGACTGTCCAACAGGTTGTTTGACGCCCAATAACATTTTATGCGTTGCCTTAATTAAGTTGCTAGCGAATTCGCAGTCGTGAGACGCCCTTGCCAACTTGTCTAAAGCGAAGTTTAATGTGGGCGTGTGGGCTTTATTCATTTATATCAATTTTCATAGTTCACAAATAAATTCTGTTCTTATATTTCAAAATAGATCAACAGCTGAGATAATTTCATTAAAATTTATTATTTTATTTTTCATATTTAATAATTTATTATTCATCAATATCGATGTAGAATTTATAGATCTTTCACTAATCTAAAGCTGTGAAAGACATTGAGTTTAGATAAATATTGTTTAAGGCTCTAGTTCAAAAACTGTGAAAACTATTCGTACTCATTGGCAGATTGCACTAAATCAATATACTCTTTTGACTTCTTGGCTATAGGTATTTCATTGATTTGTAAATAGGTAAGGCATGACTACGTGTAGATCTATACAATAGATAGGTTTATATGTAACTTTTCCGTAGAAATCGTCTGACTATACATATACCTTTGTTAGATATTTGACAACGGTCTGATTGCTATAAATGACACCTTGACAGTTATTGTCCCTTTAATTACCTCATTACTTGACAATAGTCCTACTCACTTCAGCGTCTATTCAAATGACTTCCACTAACCGCTGACTTCCACTAACCGCTGACTTCCACTAAGGACAAACATGACAGTACTGTCGCTCTGCTAATCTTCTAATCGGGCAAAGCCAAAAGTAATAAACCCATAAATGACCGCAGAGCAAAGCGCCATAAAATAGTAATGAGTGTCCTTATCGGGCCTATAACCGAATAGAAATTAGGCTATGCCACACCTGAGTAGATTGCTGGCAACATTATTTGTGTGTGCTGCCATACCATAAATGTGGGGGGCAGAAGGCGGGGGAGGGAAGCGAAAGTAATTAAATCATAGCGCATATAAATTAATAATTTTAATTATAATTATGATTGCCCGAAGCGGCAGACAATGCATTTAATTTGCTGAATGGCGTTTAAATGTGAATTGAATTTATGTACTATAGCCGTAGTATGCAAATAATTACCCGCATTTTGCATAATATCACATTTTCTGCTCTCGCTTTCGGCCAAACGTAATTTACATGACAGCTGGCGCACGCGGCGTATGCGCAATATTTATGCCGCTATCTGGCCGCATTTTAATGCGCAACACGAGCCACAGCCGCAGAGCTACACAGAAATAATTACTTCAACATGACTTCAATCCCGAAACACATTGTCCTGCCCGGAGTTAAGGTGTGCCGCTGGCCTACGCTCCTAGGGGCGGGCTGGGGGCGTGGCATTATGAGAGTGACCCATGCTGGTAGCCTTGACAAATGTGCTGAGGACCGCGCAGAGTCGGAGCACTCGAACTCGAATGCAAACATGCGACGTGGCTATCTGTCAGACAAAGCCAGCGCTGGATGATTATGAACTGTGACTTTCACCGTTCCTCACTGTCACAATAGCAGGGAATGAAAGCCGTGATTAAGAGGGAATTGAAATAGGAACTGAGTATGAACAATCGCTAGAGTGAGTGTGAAAGTCATTGTCGTTCCCAGATGAACTGAACTGGCAGCCCTGTCAGAGCCACGCTTGATTTTAGTGTTCACTGACATCCTACTCAAACAAGATTATATATTTCAGTCTGATCTAAATACTGATATAAATATCGATAAGGCGTTATATTCAAATAAATAATACTCCCAATTCGAAAGAGACATATCTTAGACTTCAGGTAACTGAACTGAACTTTATGTTTAAGCTGCTTATTCGTATTGTGGTATAGATTATAGGCTTGCTTATAAAGCATATTACATATGACTGTAGCTTGCTCATCGTTTTGCTGAGCTGTTGAGCAAACACATCAAGTCCTTAGCTCTTCATCAATCAATTACTATCTTAACACTTGGTTAACACTCAATCAATATGCGCTGCACAGAGCTGAAACACAGTTTCTGCCATAATTGAATGTCCACGCAAATGTTCGCCAATCAATAACATTTTTTTGTTGCTGTTGTTTCATTGCAGCGGACAACTCGTCGGATAACAATCAAGCTGCAGTCGTTGGGGCGTATGCTGGCCGTCTAGCGGTTCGCTGCCCGTAGCCCACAGTCCACAGTCCACAGCCCACAGCCCACGGCCTCACACCCCCAACAGTTCCTTGATCTTCAGCCCCAGGCCAAATGTATGCCGGCCGGGCCACGCAATTCGCAAAGACCATCAGCAGCATGGCCTGCAGCATACAAAAGCAGCCCACGCAGCCAGCATCCACGGCGACCATGACAATGACGGCTACTGCCGTGGGCATTGCCGGGGTAACCGGTGGGGGTGGCGCCAGTGGTGCAGGCACTGTGCCCTCTACACCCAAGTCCAACAAGTCATCGGCACAGCCACGTGGCTCGCTGCCTACGGATGTGCATCAGCCGCCTCTAGAGTTCCAATGGCCACCACCGTTGCCCGTTTCCAGTCACACGAGCAACCTGCGCCTCAATATGATGAATCAGGATCCAAAGGACTTGCACACAGCACGAGCTATAATTGAAGAGCTACGCTCCAAGGTGCGCTTCCAGACGGAACACATTATGAAGTGGCGCAAGGCCTATGCCATGCAGGTGAGGATATATCAATCAGGCAAAGTGGGTTCGACTCCCGCACTACAGTATCTCGATATTAGTTATACTAATGGAGTTTCACCCGTATCTACCCGAATATCTTGAAAAGTTAATAAGTACTTATATCGCTTTCTCTCTTTGCAACAGGTGCAGCAACATTATCGTTATCAGAAGGAGAAATCGGATCAGATGAACTCGCTGACGTCACAGCTGCTGCTGCTGGAGTCACGGCTTAAGCGCAAACAGAAGCAAATCTCGAGTCTATTGAGCCATCGAGAGTTGACCATCCAGCGCCAGCAGAAGATCATAGACACACTATCAACGCGCCTGGTGGATCACGGACTGGAGAGTATCGAGGCAAGCTATGCGAATGAGCTGGACTCTCTTAACGACTCCGATTCGGCGGTCGTGCTAGAGGACATTGACTCGGACAGCAACATGACTCTAGGCACGCGTCGCAAGAGCAGCGGAGGCGGTGGATTGGGCGGTGTGCTGGCTAGTGATGGCATTACCATCGTGCGTTCCATATCTGATGCCATTGAGACGAATTTGAATAAGTATGGAGCGGCCAGGCGCAATAATTGCTATCTGCGTCGTCCGGATATACTGGAGACTGTATACTCCGTGGAGGAGGATCCGGAGCCGACCACAGATGTGGCCGAGAAGCGAGACAAATTTAAGAATCGATCGGACAAGGCACTCAGCTCTAGCTCCACCGAGGGACAGATCGATGGAGCGTCGGATGCCACGGACAACAAAGCCAAAGATACTTGCATGGCAACGGCCATGGCCGTGCCGCGTCGCCAGTTGGGCGCACTGAAACGCTCGCCCAGCCACGACTCCACGCCCTGCACCACACTGAGTATGAAGGTGCCACAACTACAACCCCAAACTCCAAGCCCAGTTGCGGAGCAGTCGAATGGCAAGTCACAGGTGACGACCTACAATCGTGTCATGTCCAATCACCGATCTGTGACCAAGCCCAAGGACGTGAAGTACAAACGCATCAATAAGGCCAAGTCCAAGAGTCTCGAAGAGCTGCGCGGCCGCCTCAAGAACTTGGTGGAGCAGCGGCCAGGCCTCGATGCCGGTTACACAGCCGGCATGATGCCCCAAACAGCACAATCGTATGCGTGACACACGGAGCAGCTCGTTGAAAGGCCGCTGCCACCAGCGGAGGTAGAGGAGGCAGCAGCTCTAACTGCTCAGGGCAGCCTGTCTGCAGGCCATACGCCTGATCAGATGACGCCGCAGCGGCACAGCTGTCCCAAGCGTTCGTTGACGCTGCCTCGCATCCTGGTGCCGCAATCAGTGCTGGGAGCATCGCATTCCGGCAGTGGGGGCGGCACTGGGCGTGGCGGTTTCTAGCAATTAAAGAAATTTTTCATACGCAATTGTGATAAAAAGTAAAATTGTTCTCTTGCATCTCTCCGTCTCTCTCTAGCTAACTTATTGGTACACTCAGAGAAAATAGCTAAAAGTTTGTTCAAATTCAGCATAAAACGTAATACTTTATACTTATTTTATGTTCCAATTTTAAACATATTTTATTATTACAATTGAAATACTCTGTTCTGTTCAGCATCTCTCCTTTAATATATTATTTTTTCTCTGAGTGTAGTCTCTTTTGTAACATTTGTTTCTTGCGCTGTTTTTTGTGTAACACTTCAGACGCGGCATTTAATTTAATTTAGTTTTACGTTTACTTTTATGTTCAAATGTCCTTTAAAATATAATTTCACATGAATAAATACATTACAAAACTTACACTAATTCAAATTCTTTTTGTTTTTATGCCCTGAACTCCCAACATGACAGATCCAATGGAAATTTAAGGAATATCGGATTATTTTCGACAAGCTGAAGTTCAGGGTATCTTCTAGCCGGATACTCTCGACTAGGGTATTCATTTTTATATCCGACAATTACTTTCACAAGAAGCGTATGAGAAATTTCCACTTGAATAGATTAGTCTACAAATCGAAAAGGAACTGTGAGACAATTGTGTTTTCGACGACAATACGAGACAAAAGCCGACAAGTTCAAAGGGAGTGTATTAGGTGTTCTGTATTTTCGGAAATGCTGAAGCGAAATGTAGGGTATCTGGGTGAAATATTGAGGTAGGTTAGAAAATTTACAAACACTAGGTCTTCAGCTGTACATAAATATGCCACGGCCTGAACCAGCAGTCATATCTCCTCTAAAACTGGGAATTCCTATGGCCAGTTGACTTTCCATGCAAGATATGTGTATTCAGCTTATGTAATTCCAATGAGAGTGTAGTTAGCTATATAAAATTAAGTGAGAATTAATGTTTCGATACATTAATATCTAAATGAGTATGTTGTAGCCTCGAGTTGCCGTAGATAGAATAAATACCCTTGCAGCCATATTATTATAAGGTCTTGTTACAACTTTTATAATGTTAAGAGTAGTAGCAGCTCGATAGATAAGATATATATAGATATATGTGCTTTTTCGAATATAAAATTAATCTATGCCAAATTTCATGAGTATATACTTAAGACTTGATGACTTTGTCACACAGACGAGCCACAGTCTCATAAATAATATTTGTTCATTCTCTGCAAGGGTATATTCATTGAGTCACACAGCAGCTTCGAAAACTGAGTTTAAATACCATTTCTCTTATATCTTTCATTTGCTTAGCAATAGCTTATAATGCCCATTCATAGATTCTCCTAGGTGTAAGTTCTACTCGATGGTCTCTTGTATACCATTTCCTATACTCTATTTTCATAGCTATAGCCTATGTTTCACACTCGAAATCCCCCTAGCTGTAAGCTCTACTCAATGGACTGTCTTCTAGATAACAGAATTTAGGTGCAAGAAAGCTGTACTAAGTAAAATAAATATATGGATGTATATTTTCTTACTTCAATTTGCAGCAAACTATTTTTACAAATTAAAATTCTAAATAAAAGAAACCGAAACTAGGTTAGAAATATGTTAAATCTACTAGAAAACTAGAGCTAATTAGCTTAAGAGAGTTTATTTTTGCGTTAAATTATTCCAAATTATTTTTAAAAATTGTTAAAAAAAACTTTGAAGCCCTGCGCTTTATAAAGTTAAAATGTCATGTGTACCTTGCAGCGATTAAGCATTAACGATATAAAATAAATATATATTTATTATAGTTTAAAAATATATATATAGTTTATATGTGTGTTAGGCGTTATATTTAAATAGAGTATAGCTATATACTTAAGAGTCTCAAATCTCAACTAAATACAACTCAAAGTACAATGCTCAAGTGGCGTCAATGTAAAAGAATTTCTATATATCCAGATATACAACTATATGAATATATATATATAAATATATATATATTATTTAAATAAATATTAATGTATATATATGATATATATAAATATATATATATAATAAATATATTATTAATATATATATAAATATTTATATATACATATTTACCCAGTTTCAAAAAATGTACCTAAACAATTGTTGTACCTAAAGCAAACTCTTCTCAATTCTCAATAGGCATTGTGCAATCAATTTCGAACAATTATGTACAATATGCAACAATTGAAATACGTAATATCAAAGTTAAATCGGCTTAAGTAAATCCAATCAATTTCCTTGTCAATTTCATTCGTTTGTCAGTTCGATGAGTACAAAGGCATTCTGAATGTATATTGAATGTACTCAGATGTAAAGCGTAATATTCTGAATATATAAGCTAAGTAAACATTATATTATAAATATTGATATAACATATATATGTATATGATCTGCATAAGATAAGTATTTGAATGTTTAAGCATATTGAATTAGATTAACTACGATATTAATTCTGCATTTTCATAGGACTTTAAGATGGGAATCCAATTCAAAAGGTTCCCAAAACTTATATTTTTCTTATTACTCTTCAAGTTTCGAATAATTTTTGAATAATCTCCGCGAAATACAATATAAGTAATATAAATAAATATATATATATAACATATATATATAGGTGCTGTTGGTACAAAATATTCTCCATCTCTGTGCTAACTGACAAAGTTATATAAATATAAATATATATATATGAATATTCGATATGAGCAGAGCATTCGCTGCGCGGCTTATTCATTAACTTATATGATATATTATAGATAATAGGATTATTGTATATAACATACATATGCAACATATACATATACATATATATATAGCAAGACAATTGCACCGCGTTCTTTTTCTAGTTAGCTTGATTAACTAATTAACTATTTGAAATAAGCATAACGCAATGAGAATGCGATTACTTTTGAAATTTTGCTCATTTTACAATTTTGAACTAATCAATGTAAAGTTTCTTTTGATTTCTGCCTTTGCTAAAGTGCTTAATAAAAGCTAAAATTTAACTAACAATCTTCGACTTTTACCATTACTGCTTTGTTCTGTATTCATTTTTATAGAACAAAAATCAATTTGCATTTGATATACATTTCATTTTCAGATTTTTTTGTAACTAGTCTAAATGATATGTTTGCTTGTATATGAGAATTAGCTCGCGAGTTACTTTGACTGCAGTGCGTGATTGGCAATTCGCAAGAGACAAACAAATCTAATGGTAGCCCACGCATATACACACTGAGTAACAAAATTGAAATACCCTCAGCAAAGGCAGAGCCACTTGTTTGTTTTGGTCTGCTTCCGAAATTCCCCAGCTCAGTTTCAATCTGAAGGTAAACATGAACGGCAGCAGCTCAATATCGCAGTGGCTGACAGCGCTAATCTGCTTCGGGCTGCTTATCAGTTGGGTAAGTCGAGTCGAGTTGAGTCGAGTTCCAAGCGCTACCTACAAATATAATATATACGATTTTATTTACAGAGTGCAACTGAGGATAGTGAGGACAGGAATGCAGCTGACGTGACCGCAGAGGAGATTGAGAGGCTCTACAATGAAGTGCTGCAGTCGAGCGTAGATAACTGCCGGAAGAAGCTGCAGCGCACACCGAATAGCAATTTAATTGATAAAGAATATTTTGATATGTTAGACGCAGCGGGCGATGACAATTACTATAGCACGGCGTACCTAATATTTTCCCTGATTCATGACGGCTTGCTCAAGGGGGACCATTCTGACTCAGTGCTCCAGCAGCTGTTGCCCAAAGAGAAAATGGCTATTCGCCACTTCTTCTCCAAAGCTCGATGGGAATTAGTGAAGTACCTCGAAGACACGGAGCAGGTAGAGGAGAATGAGAAGCTATTGGAAAATATGGTGCATTGGCAGACTGAAACTGGGGATAGCATCATCGAGGCCTATATGGAATTTCCATGTAAACTGCGAGAAGCGGTGCCGGAGCTGCAGTTAATGGACTACATGTCCCAGGGAAAGATGATCATTGATGCCGTTGCGCAAGCACTACAAAAAGCTTTATATTCAATCCTACCTCCTAGAAAATCTTTTGAGGGCATGAGTTTAGGATTGGAAACGACGTGAATGACTTTATAATTGTGCTAACTTGGCAACAATTGTCCCATATTGATATTCCATATCTTTATTCCGAGTATAACAATACATGCAATATATATTCATATCTAAACTGTAGAATTATTACGTATATATATATATATTCAAACTATCTAAGCATACACAAGGGTATATAATCTCTGTCTGGTCGAAGTCAACTATCTTTATATGGCAGTACTTCACATTTCCTATCTGTGCCCAACTATTATATTTAAGTATACCTCTCAGCTCTCCGATCGCGTGAATCTGCCAGTTTACTAATGTAGGAGAAAGTTTAATTATTACACAGTTATGTATTCACTTTTCACTGTAGTAGGAGTCAGATACCCTATTGCTGCACCAACTTGTAGGCCTCTGTGTTAATCAGCCTTATGAAGTCCTCGTATTGCTGCAGCACCTGTCGCACAGCCCGCAGTGTGGGCATCAGTAGCTCCTCTTCGCTGATCTTGCCCACGTAGCTGATCTCTAGGGTCTCCAGCTGGGCGCGCAGATCACTGTGGGAGCGTCTCAGCGTACGCAATAGGCGCTGCACTTGTCGCTGAGTACAGTGACTGCCCCGAGGACGACACTGATTCACAAATCCGGCAATGTCTTGACCCAGCTGTTCCAGGGATTGGGTCCACGAATTGAGGTCCGCGTTGAACTGCTGAGCCTTGAGCTGTTGCTCGTCTTCTTGCTGTTGTCGAAGCAGCTTACGCAACTCCAAGAAGCTTGCCCTGCCTGGCAGCGCCACAGTCAGCTATTAAGAAAACCTGAGAAGTTATCAAGCAAACTAAGAGGCGTGGCTCATAACATACGCCCATTAGCATCAGCAGCAGCTGAGCTTTGATGAATAATCGCGCACTCAACATTTGATTAACGGAACGTTGTTATCACGTCAAGCGAATTACATTAACTGATTATAGAGTAGCGAATATTTCAACGATCCCACGATCCACACATTGTGTGCGTGCCTATAAGAGGCTAGTGGAGCTGGAATAGAGCAATACAGTCTTTCAAATAACGTACAACCAGTTGCAGCATGTGGCGTCTCGTGTTCCTATTCGCAGTCCTGCACTCAGCGGTAAGCCAAGATAATCGAAATGGAGACTGTTTGAAAGAGTTAAATGCACTCTTTAATTGGGCTTCTAAGTAGTAGCTGAGATTCACGAGTTAAGGTTGAGTTAGTATATATGATATATGTATATTTATAAGCCATCTAACGATTCCAAAATGTATTGGTAACTATGTCCTTGGATTCGAGCCTAGATTCAATTGTCTAAGAAAGTCAATCATCTATTGATAACTACTATTTTTTAATATCTACATCTTCATTTTATTTAACTCAAAAATTTATAAGTAAAATTTACTCAGATTTATTTCTATATGATCTAATCAACTCTCTGACAAAATTAGAGCTACGCCATGAAAATAGTAATATAATAAGGAATTATAAAGAAAGTTGACTGTGGAAAAATATTCCATGTTCATTGAACTTCCATTTTGAATTTGGAATTCTTTCTAGTGATTCCCAGAGGAATCTTAAAGATTGATTAAATAATTTTGGAAATGACGCTCATTATGTATATAACCAAAAGCAAGGAACTTTCTTCAAGAATCTCTTATGAAACTTATCTATAACTCATTTACTTTCACGTAGTACACGAATCCAATAACATCCTGTGAGAAACTAGAAACCAGTCTGGTGCAAGATGCCACGATATTCGGCAAACGAGCTTTAAACGAGGCCGTGAAGCTACTGCAGCATGTTCTCGATGCTGCCGAGAAATTGGAGTTTAGTGAAATGGATCAGACGATATTCGATGAAATGGCTAAATTCATTGAACGCGCCAACCACAAACTTGACTTTGAGGAGCTGAATGACTTGTTGACATGGCTAATGGATCTATTAGATCTATATTACGAAGATGAGGAGGATTACAGCGTGTCTGATATGGACGAATCCGAGAATCTTGTGGGCAAGCTAATGCGTCAATTTGGCTTTGACACATTCGAGCAAACTCTGGAGAAGCAACTGTACACTTTCATAGAACGAACTGAAGATCACATCGAAGCCTATCTGAGAAGGCAGAAAGGCTTCAAGGACTCGGAGATGCCACAATGGTTTAAGGAGTTCAAAGAGGAAAGCGATATTGAGACAAAGTATTTGATGCTAGAAGACATTATTGACGACTTGGATTGTTAACGTTATTCATATTATGTGGAATTTAAATATTTTAGTTTAAGTTTCTATTAGATAAGTATGACAGGGATAGATCTATTTATGTCTACCACATAGTATTAATCAAATACCCAATGTACTTAAAAATTATTCAATAAACTATGGATGTAAAAAATTGTTAAGAGTATATCAGTTTTTGTTAAGTATAAGTTTGGAATATGCATACCTATAGTTAACCCAAAAAGTATTTAATATTATGAATATATATATATAAAATATGTTATATATTCATTCGTTTTAGTTTCTATATTTTCTGTATCACGTCGTAGTACGTTATAGTCGAATCAAGAAAGAACGAAATTTATTTGATCCATAAACTTATCTGTTCTATTCATGATATTATTTAATCTTCTTTTGTTATAAGTTATATTTGTCAAGCTCCTCAGCATTGCTCACAACAAAATCAGCCTCAGTCAAGACTTTTCAGTAGCTGGCAGTGTTTATTTGCTTTGAGGTGCTTATCAGTTGGGTAAATCGGGTCAAATTCCAATCATTACATGTTACTTATAGAAGTAATATACATTTATTATTATTGTCAGAGTGCAGGCGATGCGAGCATTAAGTGTAGATTGTACACTTATTTAGAGGTTCTGCATATATTTTTATTCAGTTTGTTCGATACTGCGTCAAAAGAGAGAAACTATGACAAAGGATACGTGATAAAAAGGCTTCAAAAGCTTCTTATGCAATCAGAAAGACGCAGACGAATAGCTACAGCATCTGCTGCCAAAGGATAAGATGT
This sequence comes from Drosophila nigricruria, assembly GCA_037075265.1. Classification (NCBI taxonomy): domain Eukaryota; kingdom Metazoa; phylum Arthropoda; class Insecta; order Diptera; family Drosophilidae; genus Drosophila; species Drosophila nigricruria. The sequence goes on along the minus strand of JBAMCI010000173.1, from coordinate 2,572,996 downwards.
GTCCATTCGTAGATGTTTCCGTTCGCAGATGTCTTCATTCGGAGATGTCACCATTCGTAGATGTAGATGTCTCCTTTCGCATTTCTCCAAAGCTCGATTGAAAGTTAAATATGCAAATGCATATATTATAATGTCATAATATTTGGTATACATCCTCACCAACTGCAATACCCTAAAACTTCAAAGACAAGCAATATTTAAAAACACCAACCCTCTCCAATACTTAGCACATCCCACATCCTCAAACACATCAAACATTCTAAAATACCTAAAAACGACAAATTTATATCACTACATCTAAAAACATACAAATTAACTTAAATTAAGAAAACCACTCTCATCACCCCATGTACATTAATGTAAATACGTAAATGGAACACACAGTAATATTAAGATAACTTAAACATAAACACATACAACTCTAGAGCTGAAGGCCTCTGCTGCCATAGCCACGTATTAGGCTAGCCTATAATTTCACTATTAATAGTTAGCTCTTAAATAAATAAATAAATAAATATTTGGTATAATTGAAAAATAATTTAATAATAACGCAATGATGTATTATTACAGAATATTACAAATTACTTTATATGTATATTAACTTCATTTATAATATTAACTTTATTTATAATATTAACTTTATTTTATATTAACTTCTGCAGTTGCTGTCTGTACACAACTGGCAATGTTGAAGGCATGCATCCATAAGGAGAAGCAGTAAGAAGAATGACAACCAATGCAAATTTAGTTTGTTTTTTGTATTCTTTCCCAATTCTTCACTAAAAAGAATGACAACCAATGCAAATTCAGTTTGTTTTTTGTATTCTTGCAAAATGCTTCATTACTTCTATCAATGCGACTGTTGCAGATCTACAACATTTCAACACATCTATACATTTGCACAACAACTGCGAAGAAAAGTACCAGAGATATAGTTAGTAGACTACGAGACAAGGTCATGTTATTTAGTCGAGGGAACCACTTGAGTGATTCATAATGCTTCATTAGCTTTACTAGGTAACAAGCATTAGTCGGATTAATAAAATGCTTCTTATAATTATTATATATGCATTTAAGCTAGCAGAAAACTAATTGTACATAGTTCTTGCCTGGCAAAAAGTTGCATTTGAACTGCTTTACCATTTAGCCACAATGAGTTAAATATCAACTCGAACTTTCTCCTTTGTCTTTTATATTTTGGTCTTTATCTGATTTTGACCATATCATCATCTTCATCTCAGTACAGTCAGAGTAGTATTAGTATTATATATATTTACATTAAGCTAAATGTTTTTCATTTCTGTGTGCTTAATCTTTACAGATTTTGAACTTGAGCAGTCAATAAATGCGGAAATATATTCTAATAATGTAGAAATAAACTTATCAGTTTGTTATTTACTTAATTTGAGTATTTTCATTCAGATGATTAGGAATCTTAGTTCCTGGTAGCTAACCGTTAAAACTTTCGATTGAATATGCCATTTCCCAAGCGACTATCGAATACGCTTTGCTGAATGCGTGGCGCTCCGCTGCCATCTGAGTTGTAGCTAAACGATTCCGATCGATAATAATTATTGGAAGAACCACCACCAAGACCAGATTCTTCGAAAGGATTAATGGGATTGAAGAATCCATTACTCGAAGACATGCGTTGACCCTATTTGAGTATTATTATATAGTTTGATTAATTGAACAATAAGAGCTTAGCAAGTTTACTTACCGTCTGTATGCTGAGAGGCATTGGGCCAGTGAAACCACTTTCCCTAAAACCAGGTTGGCCTAGACCACTGATTCTACGTCCTCCGACAAATTGACCAACTCTTGTGTCCAATGAAGAGTCAAAGTCGGGCTGTTCGATACATATATAACACATTAGCTTATTTATTAGAGGTAAATCAGATATTGCTATCGATTGCATACCGTATTGAATCTGTCTGATGGAAAGGGCAGGAGTGCGGGATGATTAAAGCGACTGGACTCGGGATATCTCGGTGTGGGTGGCCATGAGCTATCCTCATTAGTTGACTCCCAGTTTGAAAGTCTTGGATGCGCCTCTGCCGTTGAGTGCTGCATAGAAAAAGCATAGGAATCATTGGTATATTTACTGAAATATATATATAAATTTGTATAGGTTTTCGGGTCTCTTTAAGAACTGACCTCTTGAAATGTCTCACGATTGTTTGTTAATCTGTTATTGTTTGCGAGCGTTGAACTGTCTTTGGTATTGATTGACGTTGGCTGCAGAGGCTTGAACTTATCCGATGATATATCACGTGTGTCCTTTTTAATGCGTACCTAAGTAGTAAATAGAAACAACCCATGTAGAGAGAGAGGCAGAGTGAGGGAGAGAGGGATAAACCATTGAGCTAAGTACCCTTACCCGTTCAACTGAAGCACTTTGACTGATCTGTAAAATTTCCGCAAATAAATTAGTTTATTATAGATGTACATAATTATATGTAGACTTACCACTATGCCGATTAACAGGCAACCGAGAATATTACAGAAGTGGCTGAACATTATCGATACGTTTCGCTCTCTAGACAACTCGCAACTATATGATCCATTCGATTGGCAGGTAGCTTGAGCTTCAGTTTCTATGGAAATGAGTAACACGTTTGACTGCATTTGCACGAGGTGAGAGATGCTGGATGAGAGTATCGCTGATCTCCGATCAGGGTTATCAGCGTTGCAGGCGGGAAAAGCCACGATTTGCAATGAATAGGCATCATATACTATATAACCTGCACGCACACTTCATATTTTAGCTTTTAGTTGAATATTTCTTACAAAGAAGATAGTCAAGCACGGGGTAATCTGGTTTTCTGGCGAAAGATGTGACGTTTACGAGAATATACTTTCGGTATGTGAATATATATATTTATAACATATTATTGATCTGAACAGCTGCAGATTAGTCTAACTTGATATGCATGAACTCTTCCTCTAAGAATCAGCCTTATCCGTAGTATTGGAAAGATTATTATGAGCCTGAGTTATTGTATTAACACTCTTTCTACTGTATCATAAGCCTCTACCACAGGAAAGATCGATCAGAAAAAGAGTTATTCTATGATCAATCTTTAATCCACCTTCGAATATGAGAATATGAATTTGAATATTCAAATGAAAGAGTATAATAATAAGCTTTGCTAAGGTAACTATAATAAATTGCTATATTTTGATTTATTGGACACGACTTCGTCTTAATCGACACTTAATCAGTAGCTTTGACTAGCGTCCGTAGCCATAGGGCGCGCCGTAGCCTCCGATGTTTCTCCCATATGGATAGCCGGGTAGCAGCGGGCGCCGTGGAATCACATAGACCGGGGGATAGCCGAAGCTGGGATGATCTGTGGAAGGCTTGGGCATCTCTACGCTTGGCTTTGCCTCCTTGGCCTCCTTGTCGGTATCGTCCGGAAGTTCTGGCTTGGCTTTATCAGCGCCATCGGTCTTACCGTAACCGGGGCCTGGTCCGAAGCTTGGGAAATGAGGAAAACGTCCAAGTTGTGGGTACACAGGTGAGCCATATGGAGAAAAAGGTGGGCGAAGAATAGGATAGCTTGGATATGGATAGCCCGGATAACCCGGATAATGAGGTTCGCCGGAGGGTGTCTCAGTGGGCTTCTCTGGGGCGGGCTTTGGCTCAGGGCCTAGATTTGGAGGAGGATAGGGAAATCCATATCCGTATGGATGCGGCTGTGGATAACCCAGTGGGTACTGAGGAGGAGGTGGAGGCAACTCCTTATGCTTTTCAGCCTCAGTTGTGGTTGTGGCTGTTATTGTTGTTGTGGGAAAAGTGGTCTCCACGCTAGGAGTTGTGGTTTCCGGCAAGGCAGTTGCTTTGATGATCTGGGCCTCTGCATCATTCAGCTTCTCCAGCTCATCGACAGGAAGTGCGGTCGCCTTCTCTTCAACCGCAGGCTCAGGCACAATTGTTGTCGTTGCTGGCGGTGTCTGCTTGTCATCGTAAGTCCAAACCGGTGTAAGGGTGATCGCCAATAGCTGCCCAAAACGAAGCTCTCATCACCGAGTTCGATCACCAATTAACTATAAATTCTCTCACCTGGGCGATTAGCAAAAGCTTCAAATGCATCTTAGATAATCTCTTACCGAATGCTTAGTGCAGACTACTGGCTAGAGCTAAGCTTGCGTTGGCTTTATATAGTCCACAGGTGTATTGAACAGAGGGCAGAGTAGATATTACAAAGATTTGTTGCTTTAACACTGCGCTACACAGAATCTGAATTATTCATTAAAAAACCATGAGTTATAAAAGATTATTAGGTTTATCAAATAATATAGATTAAATTGAATTAGGAGAGATTGTTAAAGATTAGTTATATTTTATAATATTATTTAATAATTATATTAATATATATTTCGCTGAAATAAAAACCTTTCTGAGCAGTGTAGTCGATGGACAAAGCTCTAAAGATTTAATTTTGACGTAAGGGCAGCGAGAATCGGGAATTGAGAACTGGGAATTGCCATAGCTGTGGTCTGAACTGAGTCGAATTAGGAAAGTTTGGGCACAGTCATGCTCGGCATTGGTTGTGGCCATAAAATCAAGAAGGTGTTCGAATCAATTACGAAACTTATCACTATAAAGAGGGCAAACCCCGCTGGTGTGCGCTTTCTTCATAGACAAAACGTTGACATGGTCAGAACCAAACCGGTAAGATGACTCCGCCCAGTGCACGGCTCAATGCGAGAAATATGCCTTCATATATACGACTCGATCTTTACAGCTGTCGTTGCTCTTGCTGCTGATTGCACTTCCACATAGAATGGAGGCAGATAAATCTAAGGAAGTGACTGCTGGAGCAGAGCCCCCATCAGAGGCAGTTGAACAGAAACTCCCAGAGCAACAGGCAACAAATGGAGTGGAAACAACTCCAGGGGTCGAGCCAGATGACTTAAAAGAAGATGAACCTGGGGCAAATGAAGAGGAACAGCAAGGAATAACCGAGGGATCACCAAACGAAGAAGTACAAACCGCTACCGCAGCAGCATCAAAGGAGCAGACACCAGCTGAAGAGGTAACTAGCATTAAAAATGGAGGAACAACCCATCGACGGACTACAGCTCTAGCTGATCTGGTCACATACAAAGCTTCCAAGGAAGCGGGGGTGGACAATGGTGGCCACAAGATATCACTACCGGGCGCGGTTACTGAGCTGGGCATCCGGCATGCGCGCGCCCACGACGGCTTCCATAATATAAAACGCGAGCCTCTTTGGGCGACCTGGAATGATAAGTTCACCACGGACAAAACAGTGAGAGAAGCTGCAGCTGCTTAGAATTAAACTTAAATAAAGACACCCTGTATATGTCGGCACCAGCGTGCAGTAAATGATTCGATGCTCCAGGCCAAGACAAATGCAATTAGTGACACGGGTCAAGGTATGCCAAACTTTGGCTACCCGGAACAGTAGTTGTGCATGGGTGTTCAGAGAGAAAGCCTTAAAATATATATACTAAATTTCATTATGTGTCAGCTTGTAATGCTCTTCCTGCTGTCACTCTGCCTCGCTCTGGTTAGAATCGAGGGAAAGCACCATAAGGTGCGCGCCCACGACGGCTTTCACAATATCAAGAACGAGCGGCGTTGGATGCATCACAAATCGTGAACGTAACAAGTGCTGATGGTGCAAGGTTAGACGCAATGCCTGCCATTTTCAGCCACATTTAAATTCCAATTCTGTGTATTCAATGGAACAGTTCCCACGATTTACATAAATAAATGAATAAATTTATTGAATTTTAACGAACAGCCGGAGCCCTAGCTACATGCCAATAGATGGGCAGTCGCGTGGCGCTTAGTTGACTAATTGACTCTTTAAGCAACCAGTAATTGACTTTTAGCATCTATAAGTAAAGAGTGAACTCTTGTAAGCTCTTATACTTTCATCTGTCAAATATATACAGTTTTGGCTTAAAGCCGATATATATGGCCAAAAGTATATGGCCAGTGTGCTGTAGCTTTGCGCCATCTAGAGTTCAATATATTGTGTGTGGCTGATTGGTAACTGCTACTGAACTGTTCCGTAACAGTTTTGTTTCATGAACGCAGTAAGAGCTTAACATCACGCAGCTTCGAACTTATCCGCGTAACCCAATTGTAGGATGAAAAATTATTAAATCAAGCGAATTAACCCGTAAATAAACATATTAGTCGCGCTTAGTCTTATGCCAACTGAACCTGCAAGCCAATAGCCCTTAGTGCGCACTAAGGAACAAACTCCACAATGCTGCTACCAAAGATTTTACTGCTCCATCTCGCTGGACTGTTTTGTTGCCTCTGCGCTGCATCCAGAAATACATTTGTGAGCGGCGATCGCCAGAAGCACATACGGGCCCACAACATGCATCGACCTGCAGCGGAGTACACCACGGAAGCTTCTACAATGCATGTAGAAGATAAGCATATCTAAATATTCAATTTTATATAGATTTAAAGCCTTTCAGCTGAGTTGTCCCCTCGTCTCATATAGAAAAAAGTTTATTTTTGGTTTGGCAGCGGCCAATATTTAATTTCAACTATTCTTCTTGCTTCTGGCCACTTAAATATACATGGCGCCCCTGACTTTATGCTTAATTACTTTCAAGTTGGAATTGCCGTGGATTGCTTTAGTTCTTCCACTTGTTGTTCTCGTAGTCCCACTTGGAGGTCAAGCCGGTGACTGGGTTCATCTCTAGATCGATGATGCGCTTCAGCTGCGCCTTCTGGTGCTCCTCGTCGAAGGTGATGGGCAGCTCATCGTAGACTGCAAGCAGGAAGAAGGATTACTCATATGTTCAGCCACATAGAGCAAATGCTATGCTTACCGAACAGATTCATCAGCACGGCGATCCAAATGGCGGCGGCGGTGAAGATCAGGGCAACGCCCAAGTGCATTTTCCACTCGCCAGTGCCGGCCTGGACCTCGGCGATGGTCTGGCAGAAGCTAGCGCGGTACAGAGCCTTGATCTCTTGGGGGCTGAGTTTCTTCCAGTCGCCCTGCTCCTTGGTGCGCAGAGCAGTGATCTCATTGGTGGGCTCGCGGAAGCGCACAGCGGGCATCGGGTAGTCAGTGCGGTCTGCATAGCATGCTGTGCCGTTCCAGCCGTAGCCCACAATCTCGCGTTTGCCGATCTTGTCCAGGGTGTGGACAGAGGCCACGCTGCCCACCTGGGCGTTGTGTGGCAACTGAGCGACCAGCTGGCGGCGCAGAGCGCTGTTGATTAGTCTAAGAGCCATAGTTCAGAGCTGCAACGACAGGGAAAACTCATATTAGCATTACTTTCGCCATCCAAAGGAGTGCGCGGGGGGTGCGGGGGTGACGCATCGAAGGTTATGTAACAACTGCACGGGCTACGTGCATAACGAATTGAGCAGTTGAGCATGGCAAATATATGTTTCTGCTGCAACTATAGTCATTTATGAACTATTTATATTTAATTGGAGCTTTCGGTGCATAATTTAGGAATTTTCTATTGCTCGCGCTCGCCTTGTGGCAGCTGTTGTGTAATCGAAAACTTTTTTCACTGAATAATCAATGGATGGCCGCATTGCAATTTAATTAGCAGCTGCACAGAGCACTTAAAATTGAATATGGTTTAACAAAATTATACAAGCAAATTAAAGCAAGCAGCTCAGGAGTAACCTTTTATTTTACAAACTATATCACAAATTACCAAATCTGTTGTCGGCCACGGATTGTTCTTAATAGAGTCTGTTATCGGTTCGTGAAGCAGTAAGTGGTTCATATGAACGAGCTGCCATAGTTGCTCACAAACAACCATCGATATATCGGCAGAAAGTATCGATTTCACGTGATTTAACGAACTTTCTTAAAATGACGCTGGTACACTTGCAAATTGCAAGCATTTAATCAAACTAGACTAATATATGTACCGAGTGCAACTATACTCATGTATATAGCCAGTCTGGGTATTTATTCATTGTTCAAATATTGATGCTCATACTATTTAGTTGCCTGTAACACCCGTTGTTCTGAAGATAAAAACTAGATGGCGCTGTGCAAACTCTATTGTGCCTTCAGTTGTTGCTGTGTTCATGTTTTAGCTGCTAAGCAATAGATGGCGCTTTACATCAATGCCAATGTTGACCGTTGACTGATTCGAAACGGCTTTTCAAATATCAAAACAATTAATTGGAATCTCGTTTATTATTATATAGATTTAAGTTTATTTGATTTTGATTTGAGTTCACATCTCATGAATGTACACATTTAAATTAGACAGACAGGACATATAATTTTAATATTGTATTTTATATATTTAAATGTATTTTAGTTTTTGTTAGTGTTGCTCTTGTTCTCTTCTTCTTCTTCTTGTTGTTGTTGTTGTTGTTTCATAGGAGTTGTTGTGCTTGATAATTTTGCTATTGGTTTTGGGGGAACTTGTCGGGGTCTTTACGTATTTGATTCTCGCATTTATGTTGCTGATGCGCTGTATATGGCATAATAATATATTGTTTAGATAGTTAATCTCCTCCCTTGTTCATCCTTTTACTTTGTTTTTTATAAATATGCAATATGTTTGTAACAATATTTAATGATAATTATGCAAATAATTAAACTAAAGTGAAAGCTTTTTCCATTAAATGTACATCTTGTAAATATTGGTAGTAGCAAAAACTTAGGGCTACATTTACAATAGGTTTTTTTGTTTCCTCTTCGTTTTCCGATATTATATAATGTTAGGGTATAAAATGTTGATACCATTGTAGAGTTTGTTACTTAAATATAGTTGGGGCTTCTTTTTGGTTTTCTATGTACAACAGAGTTTTAGTTTTTTCTTTTAGCAATTCTTTAACATTTAATGTTGGGATTTCTTTAAATTTTTAATTTACTTTTGTTTTGTTTTGCTTTTCGCCTGCGCTGAGCCTTGCAAATGGATGATTATGAATGATTAGTTAGATGATGGTTTTTTATAAATTTCTAATTGTATTTTTTTATTCTTTTTACTTTTGGGAAACTTGCATTTTTAACAAGTGCGCTAAAAAGTGCAATTCTACATATTGCGGTTCGTGAAGATAGACAGAGAGAGTGAGAGTGAAGGAGTTAGATCATGATAATACACTCAGAGAAATCCGTCCGTCTTGACGGCATATCGTCTTTCTTCGAGTGTAGTTGAATAGTTTATTGGCTTGGTGCAAATGGAAAACTCTTGAAACTGCTTTAGAACTTAAATGCGAAAGTAGTACAAGAAATTTCCTTTGTGATGTGTGTGCGTGTGTGTGTGTGAGTGTGAGTGTGTGTAAGGACTTTCAGTTACAGCGCAAGCAAAAAAGAAAACATTTAATTTGGCATGTTAGAAGTTAAGATACGAAGATCTTGATAGAGACGAACTACTCAGCACCCGCCGAGCTGTCGGGCGTCACATTTGAGTCTAGGCTGGCGCAGTCCGACTCCTGATCCTGTGTCTCCGAGTAGTTGGCAGCCTCCTGCAGGCGCATCAGCATGTTTAGCTGAAATAAGCAGGCAATTAGGAATCGATTTTCGAAGCGAACTTGCTTGAGTTGCTTACCAAGGGGTCCTGTTGCTCGCCATTGCTGAGAGCCACGCCCTCGAGGCCCACGTCCTCGGCATTGATTTGTCGCAGCGGCGGCACCGAGTCCGGTCCATAGGGCCAGGGATATGAGTTGCGTATGAAGGCCGAAGGATCATTCCAGGCGCCACCTCTTCGGCCATACAGCTGCACACCCTCGCGCACTGCCTCGATCAGGTAGGGCGACAGATGATAATTCCAGATGTCGGTGAACCACACCTGCGAGTCCTTCAAGTCCAGCGGACAGGAGAGAAACAGTCGTGGTCCAATGGTCACATCACTGGAGCTGTGCACCTCGAGGAAGCGATTGATGTGTTGCCAAACGGAAGGCAGCCAAGCGAGCACAGCCGCCAGCTCTGGCTGTAAATGCTGCGTCTGCAGCTCCAACTGGAACTGTCGACGGCGCAAGAAGCGACCAAGGAAGCCCTTGACAGGCTCCATGTGATTGGCTGTGAGCACCTGCCAAGCGAAACGAATCGAATGAGTTGAAGGCTGCAAGTGTGTATTCGATATGTGCTCGACTTACCCAGCGGAAATTGTGATGGAGCTGCAGATTGGTTGTGTTGCAGGTGGCCTGCGACATGGTGCCGATGATGCAGGGCAGCTTGGTGGCCGGCCCGGCGCTGAGCAGACAGGAGAAGACATCGCCCAGAGCGGAGGCATGATGCAAGTTGTCCAATATGATCACAGATGGCAGCTCCGACACGCCATTCGCTATGGCCGCCTGCTCGGCAATGTGGCCCAGATATTGTCGCAGATCCTTCGAGGTCTTATGATCGACGCTGTTGAGAAAAGAAACAATTTAGCAGGTGTCGTCAGCAGAGGCGTCAAGAGACTTACTTGAATGTGGCAATGGCTTCTGAGGGATTGCCGCGGCCTGCCCGTGCCACCAGAAACTCGGCCAGGCGGCGTGCCAAATAGGATTTGCCCGTGCCGCTGGGGCCGCACAGGATCAAGCGTCTATGCTCGGTAAGCAGACTAATATACCGATGCACAATGCTGCGTGGAATGAGGCTGTCGAAGGCCAAGCTGCCGACACCCTGTAAGCATATATACAGGGTCTTCACATTGCCCACGATGTAGCCGCAGGGCAACAGCTCCGGGAAGCCCATCTCAGGGCCACGCTTCGCCTCGCCTAGATGATACGATGTAATGGAGTCTGTGTTCAAGCCCAGGTTGGTGCCGGGATCGATGCGTGCCACGTAATCCTTGAAAGTTTTGCGCACAATATAGTCCAGATTCTGCCAGGTCGTCTTGCCCGAGATGTAGGTGCATGCGATGACAAATTCATTGGAGCCATTAGCCTGACGCTCGCCCTGCTGCACCTGTCCCTGGCCTTGGGCCTGCTCCGCCTCGTGGCTGGCTATGATAGCCCCGTTGGCATAGAAGTCGTCCAGCTCGAGCATCTCCTCGCAGTACTTGGCGAAGGATTCGGGCTGTCCCAAGTAGCAGGCAATGGCTATCTTCTTGCCATCGCACACATCGGGCAGCTCCTCCACGGCGCCACAGCTGGCCATGTGCACCGGGCTGCTCAGCTGTCCAGCTTCCAGCGCTGGCGGCGGCGGTGTCAAATCGATGTGAGTATTGGGACTCAGCGGAGCTGCACCATTTGAGGCACAGGGCGCCGGTGGCGGTGGTGGCTCTGGAGCCGGTGCTGGCGGCATGCACTCCTCCTCCAGCTCCTCGGTCAGACGCGGTGGCAGCTCCATTGGAGGCCGTGCATTGCCATCGGCCAGTGAGTAGCGACGCGAGGCATCCGAGCCGCCGGCGCCGCCTCCTAGCGAACCATTCGGGCTGATGGCCTGGCCGAGGCTGGCCTCAGAGCCGGCTAGGGAGCGACTGGTGACCAGTTTCTGAAGCCGTTCGTTGTTCTGCTTGAGCGACATCATTTCGGCGCGCATCTTGTTCATCATGTCCTTCAGGCTCTCCAGCTGCGAGGCAGAGCTCAGCGCCTCAAGTCGTATATCTGTCAGCACCAGGTCCTTTTCGCGCAGCTGCTTCTTCAGATCCTCCACCATGTGCTGATCCTCCCCGTCGATGGCATCGATGGGCTTTGCATTGTCGATCAGTGTCACCGTCTTGGCCGGGCTGCTTTGCTTGCTGGACGCATTCACCACGGGCAGCGGCGGCGCCGGCTGCGTGGCCAAAGCAGCTAAGCCCAGGGGCTCCCCATGCCCATGTCCATGGTGTCCATTGAGCAACGTTGCCTTGCTGGAGCTATGTTCGTGCTGCTGCTGCTGATGATGCTGTCCCACATGGCGACTAGTCTTCGAGATCTTGGCGTTGCGGGAGAAGGCCTTGGTGAAGCTGCTGCGCAGCCAGCCCTTCTTCTTATTGGCCTTGTTCTTGTCCTGCGCCGCCGAGCAGCCCGAGCTGATGGAGTTCAGCGAGCACATCGAGTCAGTGCTGTGCTGTCGCTGCATGCCCAAACCCAAACCCAATCCCATACCATTGCCATTGCCATTTCCATTCGTATTGCCCGCTCGGCTATTGGCTGCGGGCACTGGCGGCGGCTTTTGCTGCAGCATCAGCTCGTTCTGGGTCTGGCCCTGTGTCTGGACGCCCATGCTCTGCATGTGCGCCGTGGTCAGGCCCGCCTGAATGGACTGCTTGCGCAGCAGCTCAATTGTCTGTCGCATATCAGTCAGCTCTCCATCCTTGCGCTCTGCCGTCGCCGTCAGCTGCTGCAGGCGATTTGTCATGTTTGTGAGGGACTGTTCGAAGGCAGATACCACATGAGCCTGGCAATTAAAGAGATAGAAAGAGAGAAGGAGAGTTGTATTAAAAAACAATTTCACAATTTAATTATTATTTTCAGTTGATTATTTTAATTAGTTAACAATGGCTCAATAAAGATACTCAATTTGTGTTTCTATAGCCAAAGCAGAGAAGACTTTCAGGTTAGATCTAGACTAATCACTTTTATCTGAGGCAGAATGACTTGGTTTGTTTATTAATAATATTAATTATAATTAATCAATTGATATTTATTAGCTAATATAGCTGTAATTCATCAGAGTTAAGTTGACTTCGCTCCGTCATCCAACCGATTCGCAACTGGTTATTGTTTAGCAGCAAAACAGTTGCAAAGCAGACAGACCTGGTATCTTATTTGTTTAAGGTTCAAACCTTGATATAGTTGCCTTTAACACAGCAGTTTCATGATATAAGTTTACGAAGGATAATCATTCCCTTAAAGATATTCGAATATTTCATAATCTACTTTTATTTAATAAGCAACTGATGTAGAACTCCAATCGTAGATCCCTTGACGATTCCTTACCACTCAGACAACTCCTCAGGCAAAGACAGAGAGTGACTGATTGCAATTTGATATAACAATATATATATTTATTTATATTATTAGAATTATTAGACTCAGGTCATCTTCCTCGAACTCCAACCCGAATAATCGTTGTTGACTCTACTAAATTATTGGGTGACTCAGACAAGTCATCTAGCAAAGACTGCAGAAATGATATTTATTACCAAAGTTCATTTAACTTGAAGCCAAAATTTGTTTGGCTGTGTGTTGCAAGTGGTTAGGTTTGCGGGACACTGTGAGTGCTTGTTGCATCGATAATTCATCATCGCAATTGAGTGGCCCCGTCTCAAGTCCCTTTGCAGCGCAACTATGCAACCCGCACGTCACAATCGTGCATCGCATTTTAAGCCCTGATTGATATGCAAGTGGTTTCTCAGCAACAAAAGCCACAGCAACAACTGTTGTCTGAGCACAGATGACTCATGACTCCTATCGTCTGAGCCTCTAAGCGCAGCTTTAAAAACTTCTTTCAAAACTTCTTCTTTCCTTCACAGCTTTCACAGTCCGCCCCCGCTGTATGTCTCGACAGACACCTGTGTCATAAACTAGCATTAGAACCTGTGGCCAGTTCCTCGACTCCTCATCAGCTGCTCAGCCGCTCAGCTCCTCAACTGCTCAGCTCCTACTCCACTCGGTTGGCTGCTTTGTTGCCTGGCCACAAGTTCATGAAATATTTTTTATGATGCGACGTGACCGAGGCGCTCTTTGCGGCTCTCGGCGTTGGCGGCGAGGTCACTTTGTCAGCGAAATGCTGCAACAGCTTTGAGCACATTAATTCAAACAGAAAGCAACTTGGAGAAGTGAAGAGTGCAGAGAGCAGTGCAGCAATGAGACCTTAACGACATCAAGCTAATGAGCGCTATTAGAGCTGCAAAGGCAACTAAGAAACTGACTGTTCAGTTCTCTCTTTAACAGTTGGTAGAAGAGTTGCAACAATCAAGCCAGAGCTGTATAATCTTTGAGTTATCTTGATATTTGAAGTCGATTTTCAGTGCTTAAAGTTGTACTATATCTTATATTATTTATATATGAATTTAAAGTCTCTTCATGATAGAGTTTCATCAATTATTTTGACATTACACCAATATACCCAGTTTGCCAATTCTAAACAGAGTATAGCAGCATAGTTATTGTATTTGTGTTTGTATAAAATGACTCAGCGCGGAAGTTGTAATTGCAATTTGCCGTCCAAGGGGTAGACTATAGAGTGAGAGAGAAAAGAGCGAAAGTAGCAGCAGCAGCAGCAGGAGGAAGAGGAGGAGGAGGAGTAGTAGCAGCAGCTAATGCTGAAGTGGCATCAATAGCTGCTGAATAAACGAACAAATGAATCATTGAACGGATGAGCTGAAAGAAATGCATAATGAAGTCAACTAATGGCAGCTGGTTGCATCTGTAGCTTAAAATTTATTAAGTAATTGAGTTAGGGAAACAAGTTAAATGTCTTTATGCATTAGCTACGATTGTCGCTTAAACATGAAAACATTATTTATGAAAAGTAAAGCAAGCAGAGTTAGACAGTTAAATAAGTTGAATGCGGACAACCGAATATAAACGGAATTGCTTGAAGGAACTGCATTAGCTGGGCAAAGTTTACATAGGACTTTATTCGTTTAATTTGATAGGAAGTCTTATTGTTCTTTTAGATAGATTCTCCAATATCAAATAGAAAGCCAAAGCAAGTTTTTCTCTACTCAATAGATTTTCATAAGTGAATAAGAGTTAAAATGATTAGATTCCAAAGAACATTTAGATATTTACTATAGCTGCTCTCTCGCATACATTTAGCTGACTGTTAATTAACTAACATTAGCATTGGCATGTGGTTAGTTCATAGGAAATTCATAATCCACAATGCATGCATGATATCATCGCATCAGAGTTAACTTTTAGATATCAGCGGCGAGTTACGCCCCGTTTATTAAATTGAATCTATAAGCAAATGGGAAGACGTTGAAATGTAAGTAAAGCTGACTAAACGCTATCGCAGTTAGTTATTAACCAAAAGCGACTTCTGTATCGTATCTCCCCTGCCGTCTTATACGTGCCCATGCTTCGTTTATTGATAAGCATCTAACACGTTTCACATTTTAATTTGCGTGTCGCTTATGCAAATTGCGTCGAGTCGACACGCTCAACAGCAGCAACAACAAAAGCTTCTTATATAGTATAAATCAGTTAATGAAAAGCAAAAGCCAAAGCTAAAGCTAAAGCTAAGCAAACTGTGGGCCACTTCTAGAGCTCAACTTGTTTACAGAGTTCAAGGACGGCGCCTAAATTGCTTGAGCTGAGCTCATTTTTAATAGTTTTTATTGCTGTTTATTTTGTGTTTTTTCATTTTGCTTTGACAGCGGCTCTCCCCTTCGTAGCGGCTATCGATCCATTTTTATAAACTGTTTGATAATTCACTTTAATTGGTTTTGCACAAAGCGAAATTCGGCACGAATTGCCAGCTAGAATAGAATTCTATAAAATTCTATTGAAGTGTTGAGAGCTTAGCCCGATATATAAGTATATACACACACAATATATATAAATGGAGCTGTGATATATCCTGCTAAGCATCTCGTTTGTGGCCTGTGGGGCATTGTTGTATGTCCTTCCCTGCATAACGCATACGCACCGTAATCAATTTTTATGTTTCGCCCGCATACGTGAGTCGGCTGAATAAATGTGAAAAGTTTGTGAAGTGAGAGGCGGAGGTCCCCACAAAGGAAGGGTTATCTAGGATGCTGCTTGGAAGCGAGTACGTGGCTTTTTAATTCAAAGCTGTTGATTGTTATGTGAGGTTAGAGTGGCAGCACGTTTATCGCAAAGCGTAAAATATAATTTAATTAGTCTGGCAACGTTGGTGCAGGTTGGACCAGGATCTCCCTCCTCCACAAAATGCCACGCATACTAATTATCATGAATATAATGTCAGAACGGAGTTATATAGAGCGGTGACTAGAAGGAAATGCGCTTAAAATTCCAGGGGCGTGTTAAAGACGACTTCATACAACACAACTGTCTGGCAACTCTTTCAACTAGCTGGCAACTCTTAGAAAGTTTAAAGCAATCATAAACAGCAAAATTATAAATAATTTGTGGAACAAGAGAAACGCTTGCAATTGACAATGAAAAACTACAACCGGAAGGGCCTCAAATTGAGCTGAACAACGGCAGCAACAAGAGCAACTGCAGCAGAAAGAGACAGCAATATGTTTGTAACTTTTCTCTTTCAGCAACTGTTGCTGCTCAACTATAAAGTTGCTCTCAAACTGCGTGGTTTTGGCTGCAGTGTTGCGATTGTTGTTTTGTTGCTAATGTTGCATTTGTAGTTGCAATTTCAGCTGCTCTTTTGTTGTTGTTGTTGTTGTTGTTGTAGCACTTCATTAGCACAACGATGGCAACGAAGCGTAAAGAAACGCGTTACGCCTCGACGGGCAATGTTAGCCAAAAAGGGAGAGGGTGACTGAGAGAGACAGATAGATGATGAGAGAGAGAGGGAGAAGAGCAATAGAGTGAATGGCAGCAGGCATATGGAAAGTCAGTTGTGCAGGGATCCATATGCTAAACAAGTTCAACAACAGCAGCAGCAAGAGCAACAGCAACAACAACAAACGAATGTTGCTAACTTTAATTTGGCTGTTCATGTTGCTGGCGGGGGAGTTGTTGTTGTTGTCGAAGTTGCTGCTGTTGCAATGCTTAATTTATTGCTTGAAATTTGCAGACAGCACAGCACAACACAAAGTTCAAGTTCAATGGCAGCAACAACAAAAGCAACGACAACAAATTGTCAACTTCGTTTTCTTCTCTCTCTCTCTTTCTCTCTCTCTCTGTCTCTTTCTGTTTTTTTGGTCAGCAAGTTTTCAGTAACTAACTGCGACAAGTCGCGGTTGCCGATAGCCTTCGTATCAGCCTTAGATAACAGGCGACTTATGATAAGCTGCACAGTTAGTGTAGCTGCTTAAGTGGGTCGCCGGCAACATCGGCAGCAACAGCAACTGTTTCGTGTTGCTGGCGTGCATAAATCATGTTGCTTGCAGCCAGCAGCGACAACCACTTGACAATTGTTGCAGACATCCGGCGAGCATGTGTTGTGCCTCACTGACAGCAACATGCCACGTAGGCGTGTACACTTTGACCTTTTCAAATGATTTATGCCCGATGGCAACAACAGCAGCAGCAACAGCAGCAGCAGCAATTGCAACACCAACTACAACTACAACTGCAACTGCAACTACACTTGACATTTGCTTGCCCAAGAACTGTAACAGTTTTTCCCCATTTCGCCTTCGCATGTATTATGGATGGGGCGTGGCATTGGAAATTTGCTAAGTGAAAGTTTGACTGCAGCCAGGCAGGCAGCAAGAGCTAAATATAATTAATGATAAATGAAGGTCATCGGTTCAAGCCAAACTCTTTCCTTATTCAAGAAATGCGCTGGGGTCTAATCACTTTGACCTTTTGTCAAAGATAAAGACATCTTCCTATTATATATGATTGATTTCTGTTGTGAATTATGAGTGGAAAATTGGAAAAGTGTTGGACTCAAGCAGCTAAGAGAAATGTTCGTATATGGATAGTTTTATAGGTATACTTAAGTTTCAGTGAATTATGTTAGATAAGTGCAGGCAGTTAATCTATAAATATATTTTTATATATATATTTTTATATATATACTTCTATCGCTATAATCGCATGTCGCAACTGCATTAGATAAGATAAGATATTTGCGGGACATTAGTTGTAGCAGTTTTAAACTTTGAGATCTTAGCAATCTACATAGAGAATGAAAAGTGTTTTAGGTGCTTTTCAATCAAGTGAGATCTGTATTCTATAAAATAGACCTCTATTACGGATATTAAATAAATTATAGAAATTTATTTTTCCATCTATTGATCTTTTGTTATCTTCACGTTGTCAATTTGTCAGACCTTCCTCTTTCAATCCAGCAGGATTGCCTTTTAATTAATATTTCTTCAACTTCTGATTGCCAGAAATGTAAATTTCGTGATGCCATATCATGTTCATATCTTAATTTGTGCATTTCTCATTGATTCGCTTTGCCATTTGCCGCTCGATTTCTTTTATTTTGCATTTGGGCAACGCCTCGAAAACTGTTTGCCTTTGGCTGAGTTGTCCTGTCGGTCTGTTGGTCTGTCTGCCTGTGTGTCTGTGTATCGGGCATGGCTAACTCAAAAGCTGATCACAACACAGTTGCCGCCACATAATAAACTGATTAACAAACTAATCCAATGCGATTGTTTACGACTGAGCTGCTGACTGTAGTCGATGCTGAAGAGCGACATGCGCATCGTTTCCACTCGGACGAACTCTTCGAATCGAAGCTTTTAGCCAGAGAGCAGGCAGAAATAGCAAATCATCATTAAGATCTTGTCCGCTGCGGGGCAGCTGAAGTTGGACTTAGAGTTGGAGTCGGAGTTGGATTATGCTCAAAGTGAGAGAAACGGCACCACAGACACCAAGCTGGACCACAGTCGCAGTCGCAGTCCCAGTCGCAGTCGCAGCCTCTGTCTTTGATCTCGAGCCGAACAGACGTCGCGACGGCTGGTGGCTGGTGAAAGACAAAGATTGCAGTTTCCATTATTTGCACAAGGCTTCTTCCTCGACTCCCATTCTCCATTCTCATTCCTCATTCCTCATCTTGGCAATTTCGTGGTTCGCTTGGCATTAGATAAATTTGCCATTTGGCTAATGCCCAGAACAGCAACAACAACAACAACAGCAACTACTTACGATACCCCCAAGTGTGGTTCAAATTGATGTTGGCTTCGAAACTTACCTGTAAAGATAAAGCAGAGGAAAAGAGATTGTGAGTTAATGCTGCATTTTATATTATTTAGACATTCAATATACATAATTTATGGCTATTTAAGGATTGGTCTTGCATAATAGATTAGATGTGCTAATGGACAATTAATAGGATAACAGACAGTGGAAATACCATACGATTGGTATTTTGAAAGTGTTTCAATGAGTGTCTTATGCAATTGACTCAGAAATCAGAAGGGGTTCGAATATTGCTTTAGCTTTTCATTAACTTTCAATTGAGTTTTGCATTCGAAGCCCAAATGCTTCTATTTATATTCCGTTCCATCGTAAAGTGCTCAATTTAGCTCTTAATACCTGCACTCAACGGAAAGCCCTTTCGTTCATTAATATACAACTCTTCAGTTTTCCCCCCTATATTTTCCACTTGTAAAACTCTTTGCCCTTTTTTTCCCCATTTACCCTCTGGAATGACTCGTCTGTTTCGCTGTGACACGATCAATGTCCATTCAAGAGCGCGTTGTTCAGATTTCTTTTTCGTTTTTCTGTTTTTGTTTTATTGATTATTCGATTTCAAGACCGGAAGCCACAAAAGACACACGTTCAGGATTACAACAACAGGCAATATGTGTGTGTGAGTGAGTGTGTGTGTGTGCGCTTTAAAATGAAGATACTGAAACCTCAGAGAACCTCGTCCCGCGACCAGTTTTCAATGCGTAGTTCTTTACTTTGCTGTTCGAATCGAATAAAACTTTATTCCTCTGTTTAGCTGAGAGCAGAGAGGCGGAGCTCTGTCGGTGTCTTCTGTTTGTCCATTGTTGTTTGTTTTCTGTTTTGATTCTGGCTGTTGTTGTTCTGTTTGTTTGTCTGTTTGAGTTTGCTTTCGCTTGCGCTGATTTCCTTGGGGAGACCGTCAAAGAGAGCTCGTCCTGTGCCTGGGCCTGTGCAGCGCAGCTCGAACAGCTTCATCAGGCGTCTGTCCAAGAGTCGGGTCGGGTCTTTGTCTCTATTAGCAGCTCGAACGAAACGAGTTTCAGCTGCTCTGCAAACAGGTTTTCGTCCAAAAAAGTAAATAAGCTAAGACACCTGTGAACTGTAAGACGGCGCACAGCTACGGCTCACGTGGCCCCGTTTGGCTCGTTGTTCGAATAAATATTTATGAATTAAGTAGATACAAATTGCATTTGTCATAAATTAAAAGGCTGCCACTGCGCCAAAGAATTCAGAAACCATGTTCGGATAGTCAAATACCAGAATACAGATACCAAAACAAAAAAAAAAAACAGCCGCGCATAGATCAGGTGTTGCTGTCATGTTGCCTTTGACAAAAAACAAGCCGCCAAAACTAAGGAGAGAGAGAGCCAGGCAGTAAGTCATTCAGTCAGTCAGTCCGTCAATCACTGAGTGCTCAGCGGGTTGCTTTGTGGCAATTGTAACGACTATCCGCGAGATACAAATGATATATATGTATATGTATATAAAGATATATATCTATATATACTTATATTCATGTTGCATGTGCAGACAGGCTGTCCACAATCGCCACATCTCGTTTATCAAGCGTTTGCTTTAATAAGCGATGTCAAAAGATAAAAACTAACGAGTTACTTAAGCCAACCGAGGAGCTCAGCTATAAACTTGCCAATTTGTTGCTTAAAGTTCTGTTTATTAATTATGCATGCTGTTATTTCTGAGATACGATTCAACTAACTGCTAAGAAACTGGAGCAGTAATCAGCGTGGCAAAGAAGAGCTGCAAACTGTGCAGTGACAGTCGCTTGACAGTTCTACGACTGCGACTGTACAGCTAGCCTTATGCATCCGCTGCAAGGTGAACATCTTAATTATATTTGCTAAAATAGATATTTATTTATAATTGAATGTACTTTGTTTGCTTTTACTCGTACAAATTGTATTTAGTATAAGTTTAATTCGACCCACAGACTATGAGTCGTCATAGATAAACTGACTGAAGTCAGATACTTCTAATAGTATTTTTATTTTGATTAATATTCTTTATATACATTTAGTTATAGTTGAATGTCTTTCTGTTGCTTGCACTCATAAAAATTATATTTCGTATAAGTTGAAGTCGACCCACAGACTATGAGTCGTCATAGATAGCTTATAAGCTGGATAAGCTGACTAAAGTCAGATACTTTTAATAGTATTTTTATTTGTATTAATATTAATTATAATTGAATGTATTATGCTTGCTTGTACTCATACAAATTACATTTAGTGTAAGTTTAGTCACCATTGATAGATTCTATGGATCAGATACTTGTAAAAGTATTTTTATTTTTATGAATATTCTTAATGTTTAATTTTAATTTTCAACATATTAAAGTGATTTTTATGTACTTGATTTAATTTAAAGTGATTTTTATGTACTAAACTATTTAAGTAACAGAATTTAAATCTCTGACAAAAATATTTTTAGAATCATTTCTTGCCTTAAAATATCTTTTTAATAGTTTTCAGTCCTTTTAAGCCTCCTATCACCTTGGGTCTTAAATAATATCGATGACAATTGAGAATAAAAATTAATGTTTATTCTCAAAGACTGTAGACATAGCCAGATCTTATGGCTCCACTTTGTTATACTCTCTTTCTTTCTAATTCACCCATCAATTACAGTCAAAAAAGAAATATAATTTGTCAATTCCTATAGTTTGAGCTAATAATATACCCCTTTCTCATGGACGCTATCACCTAAAGGCCATCTACAGTTAACTGAAACATTTAATCAATTGATTGCACAGTTTGTGCCTATGTGTAATATGAATGATTAACCCATTGCGACCCATCGATCAATCAAAAACGCATAAATCAGCTGTAAGATTCTACTTTGATGTTGACAGACGTCAAGCTGCTAATAATTGCCAAATATGTTAATTTCTTTTCGTTTGGAATGTAATCAATTAGCCACAATCAACACGTGACCTTCAACTTGAGACAATTGAACTAATGATCTGATCAAGTCGGGCAGAGTGTGTTTGTGACACAGTGCAGCTCAAACTGTAATTACAATGCTGCTCTAGACGTGATCATTTCACACGCCCGCTGGCAATCTGGTCCGGCTATCAAGCTACCAATTTCACTTTTCATTTAAGCCAAAGTCTCGTCTCGGGTTACCAACTAAATTGGCAGCTGTTGAGCTGCTCGTCGAGCGGCGCCTCGACGATCGGCGCTCATAAATAAACATGAAAAACGCTTTAAAACTCACTAAGCCTAAAAAAACAGCATTAAAACAACGCGCCAAATCAAATGCAGCCAAATCTAAAGTAGGTATATACAGGTATATACATCTATATGTATATATATATACATATATATATATAATAATCGACAAACGTCTTTATTGGCAACTTTATTTGCTTTGAAAGTTGACATTGATTGGACCCGCAATTGGCGATAGACATTGATTGATGTTGTTGTTGCTGTTGTTGCTATTGTAGCCTGGACACAATTAAAATCTGTAAAACAGGGTATATAATAGGCAATCATCATTGCGACTATTACAAATTCAAAATTATCTGTAAAATGTATAGCTCTCCAACTATTCCAATTATTTTTATGAGTAATTTATCTTATTATTTATAGTCAATGTAAACTAATCGAAATGTTTAATTCGCACTAAAGTTTGTTCAAAGAAAAAAACGACTGTCCTTGAAGTAGCTGAGATAAAGGAAATATGAATATAAAGAAAATAACTTATGAATCGGCTATCAGGTATAAGACATTCAAATGTTTCAACTCGTTTTGTAAGGATAAAATATTGAAATTTACAGAAACATCGACCCTTTATTGGTTTTATAATTTTTCATGCAAGTCGATGCTGTTTTATCCTTCCAAAGTTAAGGCACCAAGAAAATCCTTCAAGATATAGGTAAATTATGGTCTATTTGCTATAATGTTATAAATATAAAATATAATCTACTTGCTATAAACTGTATAGACGTATATTTTATACTCAAGTTTTAATTCATTCTAATATATTTATTATATTTTCATGGTGGTTTGATTGCGCAGACTTTCATGATTCTAAAAACTATAATGGCTTCCATGATTGGACTTATTAGACCATTAGATATATTGCATATATAAGAAACTAATATAATCTTTGATACAAAAATATATAATATATCTATAATATATACATTAAATATATCAAGAAATTCAAGAAATTCTCTCGTATTTGCTGTCTTAAGAATATTTCTTACAAAATACACATTGAAAGGACAAATTGTATATAAATGTCAACTTATATCAATAAATAATTAAACCTAAATACAAGCGAACAGAATCGTATAGAAAGTAGCTGAAAATCAGCAAACAAAAGTATATCCCGAAATTGAATGAAAACTTGTCTCAAGCTCCCATGCGAATAGAAAAGTAAAACTTAAAGAAATAAGTTAGTTAAATATTAGAAGTAACATAATATGTCCCTCATATACGCCAAGTGAACGACTGTTATTAAAATGGTACTAGACTCACTCAATTACTTCCGATGTGTAGAACAACTCGAAATGATTGAGGAGAGAGCGGCAGCTAGGAAGAGTTTGTTGTCTATTGTGTACAGCGGGACTATATCTATACCGAAGTATGTCTCAGTCAACTGCTAACCAAGAAACAACCCTGAAAGCTTAAGGTCGATCTTGACTCGCCTTTAGAATCAACTTTGATTTAAAAATATATTTGCTTCCACTGCACGGAGACTTTTTGCTCGAGTCTCTTATATGTTGCACAGCATGTTAGACAGAGACAGCAAGAGACAGAGTGGGGCAGCTGCGGCTGATTTCAGCGTGGACAACATATCAATTGCGTGTTCTGCGAATCAGGTCAACAGATTTGGACATGGCCAACAGATGTTTGTTGCTGCTGCTGCTGCTGTTGGCCAGAGTTAGAGCGGATGCAGGATTAACATCAGCAGCGCCCAGTGCTGGCCAAACTGTTCGTCTGCCATAGAAATGGCCAACGTCTTGGCTCATTTATTTAATATGCTGAAGTGCTCGCTCGTCGCGCCCAAAGGCACGAAGCACGAAGCGCACAGCGAGTGAGGCTCATGCAACTTTTATTAAATCAATCAGTGGGCAACGCGTCTAACGGCAACTGACAAGACAACTGGACAACCGGACGGACAGACGTGTGGATAGCTGGACAAGTGGACGTCGGCCACTCGCATAGCTTTACCTTATGCGCCACTGCTTGCATTTGTAATGCCAAAGCCGGACGAGCTATGCCTGCTGCATTTTGCAAAAGAAGGAACAAGGAACAGGCCACATGGCCTAACTCTGTTGGCCAAGTTGCTGCCAACTGCGTTTCTCTCAGCCAGCCAGCCAGCCAGCCAGCTGCAGCAGTATCCATAGCCAATACATAGCTGGCATTGTTCGAATGGTACAAATAACTGTGACAATCGAGTTTGAAAGCTAACGCATCTTGAAAGCTAATGCAATGAACTCAATGATACATTATATCTACTCACAAGTAGCAAATGGTTCCTCATGTAATTCAAAATGTATCTTTGTTAAGCAAAGGAATGACAGAAAATATTTGTATTTGTATCAATAGTTAAATGAGTCAATAAATCGCTAGAGATTCGATTTTCCTTTCCATGAAATCGCATTTTAAGAGCTAATATATCTATCTATATATATAAAAGATTTGTTAATATAAAATCTATTGTTATTCATCGATAAAGAGAAGTTTTCATTAATGCTTCTAAGTAAGCAAATTACTCGGAATATTGATCGATTTATCGCTTTATTATAGCTTCGATGATTATCGATCTATATCAATGTTGCTACAGGCCATAAATGAGCTCCGTTTCTATTTTTAGTCTTGTTGTGCCCTGTGATACAACTATTTATGTTCGCATTTTAAGCATAAAGTAATACAGATTCAATAAATTTCCATAGGAAAAGTATCGATTAACATCTTAGCATGAATTCGATAACAGTTATCGATCATTATCATTCTATACATCTATTATTTATATTATCTATAATATGTTCATTGAATCAATCAATCATTTCAATGATCGATAGTTCTATTCACCTGATCATTCAGCTGCGGGGATGTGGGCAGCGTCAGAGACGCGCCCATGGGCGGGCACGACTGCCGCTTAAAGTCCCGTCGTATGGCCAGTTCGTACCACGGTATCAGCGGCCTGCTTCGCAGCGTCGTTTGACAGCCGATCTTGAAGTCCAGCGGATCCATGTACTCTGGAGCCATCCGATTCAGATCGCTGACAGCTGCATCGGCGGAGGCATAGATGTTGCCCGCCGACTTGTGGTTGCCCGGATGCGTGGGCCAGGCGGCATTCATGTCCTGGGTGTCCAGGCTGCGATGCAAACCAGCTGCCATGCTCTTCACGCGCATGTGTCCGAGCGTATGGTAACGGCGATCCACGGCATTGGGCAGCATGGGCATGGCTGTAGGCACCACCAGCAGCTCGTCCTGGTCAATGGTGGCCAGGCTCTGGCTAGTGTAGGAGCGCTCCAGCAGGTGATCGGTGCTGGTGCTGCGCTGCGTCACAATCGGCAGCTCGTACAGGTTTAATCGCTTCGTTGTGGGCGGTCGCGTGGGCGTGGCATAGATCTTTGGCTTGGCATAGAGACTCTCGCGGCGCACGGGCGCCGGCGGCGGCAGTCCTGTGGGTGAGCCACAGCTGGACGCCTCCGTCAGCGACAGCGTCATGGGCCTCAACCGAGCGCTGCCCGCAGAGCTGACCGAATTGTGTCGCAGCGTAGCTCGCTGTTGTCTGCCGTCCCGCTCCTGCATATCAAAGTTGATTTTAGGCAGCGGCGAGTAGCAGACGCGCTCCGAGCTGTCGTATGAGCTGCGCAGCCCACTGTCCAGCCTTCGCTTGGGACTCGCCGGCGCCGTGTAGAGAAAGATGTGCTCCTCCTCGCCGGCTGTATTGTAGTCCGGCGTCTTGGGCGTGGCGCTGCTCTGTAGCGAGTCGAGCGAGAAGCGCGAATTCTTCTTCACGCTCTGATAGTCGCAGGGCATGGAGCCGCCCCCCGAAGAGCTGGAAGCATCCGACAGAGGCCGGAAACCAGCCGCTGCTGTTGCTGCTGCTGCTGTGGCACTCGCATAGATCGGCTCCAGATCCCCGATGATGGGTGTGCGCACAGGCTTGGCCCTCGCATAGATCTCCTCCGCCCCGTTGCCGCTCAGCGAGGAGCTCCGACTGTAGTTGCTCCTCAACGAGACGGTTCGCTTACGCTCCAGCTGCAGCTCGTGCGGCTGCGCAGCCGCTGCTGCCTCGGTAGCCTCTGCAGCGCGTATGGAACGGGAGCGAGTGAGACCGCGCGCCCGTATCGTGGCATAGCCATCGTAGAGGGGCGTCGAGAGCGGAGAGGAAGGTGGGCGATTGCTGGTACTAGCCGCAGACATCGTGGGGCTTACCTCTCGATTGGATTTTGGGCTTGTTCGAGTTAGCACTGATTTTTCTTTTCATTGGATTTTCATTTTGTCTTTCACTTGGTGCACTTTGATTAATCGAAGTTCATTTCATTTCATTTCATATATGTTTAAACTGCGCCTGGGGGGTCTCATTGCTGGGGGTCGACAAAAAAACTCGAGCTGCATCAATCATGCTTAATTGATGCCACTGATTGAAGCTGCGTGCATTGAACCTGCTTCATATGCCACGCCCACATAATAGGCTAAGTGCAGCTCAGCTCACAAGTAAACTAAATAGTCTTTTTCTCTTTTCAATTTTACAGCTTAAGCTTTTCATTAACGCCCAATTAGCATCGACATTTCACATGACTGAGTGCCAGAGGCTTTTGATTGACGGACACATCAAAAAACATGTTTATATATATGTACTTGAACAATGGAGCGTATCTAATGGATTCGAAGAGTAGATAGATTTTGTATGGCTTGCTGAAAGCACATCAAGCCAACACACAACAAAAAGGGCTAAAACGCGCGCGTGCTAGGAGTGTCTCAAGGCAAAGTGAGTGTCAATTGCTTAACGAGGAAATAAACTAAGGCAATGAACAATTGACCAAGATTCATGCAATACTTGCGAGTAGGGCTTAAATCAGATATTGCCAAAGTTTAAGTTTTACTAAGTTTTAAAAGTAGTTTTTTATAGGCTTTTTGGTATAAGTGCATCAACGAATGAACTATAGATTCAAAACAGTTGTAAGCCAAACAGTCAAATAAAGTACACTTAAGGTATTGAAGGATATTGACATTTCGGAGAAGACCATAAAGTAGAGGTGAATATCTATACAAACATAGATCAGCAGATACTGACAAATCTAACATCATATAGTGCATCTTAGTTTTGCCTGGATGTGTTGAATAGAGTATAAAATGTTAGAGATAGATTCGTCTAACTTTTCAGATCAATATATTCCAGATCTATATACGTAGAAAGCTGAGATGTCTACAAAGATAGATCTGTCTTCGATTATGGAAGCAAAGAGCAATTCTATTTAGAAGTATATATTTATCTCTATATCATATATCTATTAGCAGATAAAAAACACCTCTAGCTTCAGCTGTTCATATCGTATCTTTCAACTCGACTACCATAACTGCCTTTAAATTATGAACCACTGCAGTTGGCGTTGTCTGAGCAGTTATTTTGTTTTTTTAATAACTCCATCAATGTAGAACAATTATAGCATTGGCAAAGCTGAAATATTTTACAGCAGCAACAATTAAAATTGCTCTTTATTAAAGAGAGGCAGACAGAAATGAAGGCTGAAGGAAAGAGATAGAGTCAGAGACAGAGAGAGAGAGAGGGAGTGTTTTGTGTGAAGTACATGCAATGAACTGCAATCAAAACAATTACAGCCAATTCACGCAGTGCTAAAAAACAACAGCAACAAAAACCAGCTGGAGAGAAAAACAATAGAAAGAGACAAAAAGACAAAGAGAGAGAGAGAGAGATAGCAAGGCAATAGACTTGAGCGTATGTTGATGACATTAGAACATTGTTATTTATTGCAATTGCCAGTTGCTATTATTGTTGTGGTTGTTGTTGTTGCTGCTGCTGTTGCACAAAAACAACAAACACAACAACAACCACGTGACTCGAGCCATGTCAGTCAGCAAAGTCCGCAAGTTGCGAAAGAACAAGAACTAGAAACCCAAGCGAATTCGAACCCAACTGAACTGAAGCTGCCTTTTCAAGTGTCAACGACTGCAGTCAAACTAACAAACCAATTGACAACAGCATGACCAGCAGCAACAGCAACAGCAGCAACAGAAGCAACAGCAACAGCAACAACAACAACAACAACAAGTGACTGGCATGTGGCATGAAATTGCGCTGCAGCCGGAGCAAAGCAGCCGCCACATGGCATCCACATTCACATAGAGACAGCAGTCGACAGAGTCGTACTTATAGATACATTTTAAGTGCCTGTTCTGCCAGTCCAAGTGTCAAATGGTTGATAAAAAAAAAAACTGAAACTCATAAAGTTGGCAGCTGAAAAGCAAACGATATGCGGGTTTACTACGACGCCGAGCTGCAGTCGCGCAGAACCAGGAAGCGATTAAACATCGAGCTAGGCTCAAGGCAAAGAGAAAGCGGACAGAGCTTTATAGAACGGCCTTGATAAGTGCTGGAGAAATCCAAACTTTATAGAATTGCAAGAAAATAGTAATATTAATATTTTATTATACTATAGTATACATCCAGCTTGGTGCACGCTCCTCTCTCAAGGAAGACAAAGCCTTTTGAAGCTGGGAGATTTGGCATTCGAACCTACAAGTCTATAGGTTGAGTATTGAACTGGGCAAATCCGAAAAATTGGATATCGGAATAAATTTTGATGTTTTGAATTGTGAACGGGCATCATGAAGTCGGAGAATAGAAAACAGAATAAGTTTGATTGAACTGTTCATTGAAATGAACGACTAAACTTATTCAGTGATCAGTGATCAGTGAACGATGCAGTTCGATCGTTAATGAACAAAACTCTTTGCTGAGTTAATCAATCGGACAAGAACGATTCATTTCATTCAGTACTTCATCTTATCTGCTTATCTATCACATATGCTATATAGCTATTCAGCTAAATAATTGCCTAATACGAATCACTTACGAACGAGTGAATAGTATACATAGTTCGTGAACCAGTAAGCTTAATGAACCAGTAAATAAAATGAACAATATATAGCTCACAAATCACCAATAAAATATTGATTAATGAACTCATCATCATCATAAACTAGGACTCGCAACATCTGCAGCTTGTGGCCCACAGTTTGACATGCACTCTGCCGCATTATGTGGCAGCCTGTGACAATAGATTGAGCTATGGCCGTTGCGGCAGCTACTATAATTTATGGCAAAGCCCAGACAACGATACAGAGAGAAAGACCTGCACATATTTTGGCCACCATTGTGCGAATCGCATAGAGAAGCACGGTGCATGGCAAACTGCGGCATGGCCAAAAATGCGCAAATGGATCAAATTAATTCTGAGCTGTCAATAGTCAAAAGCGCAACAACAAATCAACTCAAGGCCTGCCAAAATCGAAGGCGAATCTGGCATTTCAAAGCTGACTTCAGAGTCACGTAGGCGTCTAATTGTTTTGCATTTTGAATATTTTTGGGGCGGGTTCATTGTTTATTGTTTGATTGTGTAATGTGCATTGGCATTTAATAGCTGTTCCATTGGAATTTCTGTCTATTGTCTGGCCTGGAAAATGTCAGCTAAGAAACAATAAAAAAACAACGAAATAAATGCAATTTCCTGCGCAGCTTCCCAATCGACAAAACTTTCGCTAACGAGTTGCAGTTGCAGTTTGACAGGAACTGGCCTAGGGGGCAGGGCTTATCGCCGACGTCTGTCTAGGTTTCTCTGTGGGCCGCAGCAAAAAGAGTCTCTAGTCTAGACGTGGCTGCTTATCAGCTGCGCCAAATCTCACAAGGAAATTGCCACGAGAAAAAAAATATCAGAGGGAAAATGGGAAAATAATAACAGAAAATAAAAACAAAATCGACCAACGCATAAAATGACAGCGAAATGTGTTCAGGAAATGAAATGAATTATGAATTGCGACACGATTAAAGCGTTCAGCACTTCAGGCTTAAGATCCCAAGACAACATGTGGCTTTGGCTGAGAAACTATTCAAGTAAACACAACATCTGTGTCGAGCTATACATAGCTATTTGCTTTGGCTCTTAAGCCTCTCGGCCTGTCAAATTGTTGACAAAACGAACAAAAACAACATTAAAGCAAATTGATGGCAAAACAAAATGAAATTCTAAATATTCAATGTCAAAACTGGTTGAGAATTAAAGCACAGCAAATGCGCAAAAATAATCAAAGTGAGGCTGTCAACTGCATTGCCAAGTAGCTTCATGTCAAATCTGCCGCGAGAAAGGGAATCACGCGGGGCAGAGCCAGCGGAATTACGAGGGAATTACGCAGGGGTTTTTGTGTGTCTCTGACAGCTAGCCCCACTCAAGGTTGCGTCGCAGCGCTTCAAGTTTTTTCAATTCATCAAATATGCAGCAAGAACATGACAAAAATCTTTTCATTGTGTTTTAAAACATTGAAATGTTTAAAAAACTGTTCTTTATGCACACTATTTTAGTTAAGTTGCAATGCGTTCAAGTTTCAGGTAAAGTACTATATGGATAAGTTTTGGTTGGAAATTAATATTAATTTTTTATGCACATTTAAACACTTTTTACACATCAAAGTTGATGGTCTTCAATATATCATATATACATATATATGTCATATATATCTATAATATTTTTGATATATATACTTTAAATACTGCCAGTACACTATCGGTCAGAATGCGATCATTTCTATAATTTATAATATATCAGACTTCAGTTAGACTCCTGAGTAAGGTAAACTAGCCTATTCAATATGCTCTAGACAAAGACTTTATATGATGTTTCACAGAATTGCTTAGTTTTAATTTTGAAACTTGAAAATCATTTCTATATAGGTATTTCAGAAGGAGTTTTTAGAGAAAACTAGATAGTTGTATCTCCTATTTATAGGCTCCTTTAGACTGAATGTTATTTGGCTTTTAATATACACTAATATACTCTCTATTTCAGAAGGAGTTTTTAGAGAGAACTTTATAATTGTATCTCGTATTTATAATAGTCTTTATAGGCTCCTTTTCACTGAATGTTTCTTGGCTTTTAATATACACTAATATACTCTCAATAAAGAACAAATTACGAATCTTTAAAGTCTAGGACTTTGTTAGATTTAAAACTCTTTCTTATACATGTAAACCACTACAATTGGCTTCTAGCTAGCCCGTCATTAGCTCTAGTTCCAGGTAATCTATAAATAAAAGTACCTGATTGCCTAACTATACTATATACTCTCACTATATACTCTCACACTCATAGCTACAGCAATGCAACAGTTCTGTCTTATGTCACGCAAGCTTCTATATGTTATATGTTTCACAAAAGCTCAGTCAATTAGTTTTGTGTCTAAGAATAATGTTATTTTGCTCCAATGAAGTCATTGGAAGCAACATTCGACAGCTACAAAATAAATTCTATACAGGGAAAAAAAGCACTTGTAAATGCCACAAACACCCGAATGTATGTGTATGTGTGTGTGCGTGTGTGTGTGTAGCCTTTTAGTCATTAGAGTCATCTTGAAGACAATTTAATTGGGTCGAGTTGTTATTTCGATTTGAATGCGTAAAGTTTTTGTTGCTGCTGAAGAAGACCCACTCAGAGCTAATGTTAATATAATTGTTGTCGAGGGTGTGCCAAGATCTTATAAATGGAACATAGTATATAAATATATTTCTAAGCTTCCCAAGGAAAATACATTATATGACATCATGTTAAAATAACAATAAACAATTCAGGCACGTCATCGAATATATATATATAAATAATACTCGTAAAATTTAAATAATAATTTTTTATAGTTTATTTATAGATGAAACTTTGGCTCTTTTCGTGCTTATCAGCGAGCGTCGATCGCCGCAGAAATCATAAGTTTCATGAAAATATATACATATATATATATATATATTAATATTTATGTATTATGCAAAAATTCAATAAAAAGTGAAGCCAAAAGGGCGCGACTGCGACCCAAAAACTATAGAGTTTTTTGTGGAACTGCATTAATTAGACACGAAACCTGCTGTGAGGCGCTGCTCTTAAGTCAGTCGCGCGAGTTGATATTTCTCTGAATTTAGCGGGTGGCAGCTTTGGCAACAAAGTAAACTCAACGTAGACCCAACCAGTTTCTTAATAAAATCCAAATTGAGATCGAGATCGAGATCGAGGCACTTCCTTGAGTGGAAGACGACTCGAGCTGCTGCTTGCTTACAGTCACTGAGAATTATAAACAATTGAGTCTAATTTAGGTTTAGAGCTTGCCGCACCAACATTAGCTGTGTAACGTGAGCGTTCTGTGACAAGTGAACGCAACTACATTTGTACGTCACATAAAGCAGCCTTAATGCATTTAATTAAAGGCCCAGCCCCAGGCCCAGGCCCAGTCACAGTCTCAGCCCCAGTTCCAGCCCCAGCCCAGCTCTGTGTGGCAGTTGCAATTGAATTGCGCTCTAAATGCATCTTAAAGATTACAACAACTGGACAACTGGGCAATAAAAAATACGATGCTGAAACATTATATGATGCCGCAGTTGAGCGAATGAGCGTAGGCACTTGATATAAAACAAAGAACAACAAAAGGCTATTGCACAACAAATTCCATGAGGTCTGTTTACTATTCAAATATCAAGTGCTTTAATTTTAGCTTCTACTTTTCACAAATTTTGCACTGATAAAAGTGCATTTTGATGTAGTAGTGAAAGACGTCAGCGCATATTCCATATATAACATATGTGTTTAAAAAAAGTTGAGAATTCCTTTTGGAAGATGCGAAGAAGAAAAGCAATTCTATGACATGATAACATGAAGCTTGCTAATCGGTCTCAGCCTAGAGAATGAACTTTATACAAATTTAAATTCCATTTGTTAGCTATTAAAAAATATTAAATAAGAATCGAAAACAATATTCTATTCAGCTTATATCAGATACCAAAGTATCATTTTACTTTATTAATCTTTCCAACTAATTTCCACACTTTTGTATGGATATTTTAAACAAAGTCTGCCAAATTGTTCTTATATTTATATTTCTTGAGCTATACTTGATCATCCATTAAACAACCAATCCATTTTTTCAACTATCCCAAAAGTATTTCATATGCCTTGCTCTACATTGCTTTGCCGTCAAACTTCGTTTCAGAAACAACTCACTTTTTGATTTACTCGAAAGAAAAATGCATTGGAAATCACAGCACAGATATCGAGATATCAGCTCATACATCAATCTGTCTGTCTGTCTGTCTGTCTGGGTGTCTGCCTGGGTGTCTGCCTGGGTGTCCGCCTGTGTGCCGGACAGTGTGTTAATCGTGTAGAAAGCATCTGTCGGGCTTTAAATAAACATGTGAAAAGCGACTTTGCTTTCGTTTTGCGGCAAGCATAAATTTGCATATGCTGAGCAATACCCTGGCTGTAGCTCTGGGCTGAAGTTCGATTTGAGTTGGGTTACACATATGTAAAACAAATGGGTTAGAAATCTAATCAAAAACGAGCTAAATCGAATTGTAATGAATCGTATCGCAACGGTCTGTACACAAATCACGTCAACAAACAATTTATCAAGCTCTCGGCGAGTTCGCTCGAATGTCTACTGAATGCTTAAGATAATGAATGCAGTTGATGAATGCCGCCCTTTTGCCCAGCTGCTCACATGTGACGCATCAAGAGGGACAGTCCTTAAAGAGAGACTCTGAACTAATTGCAACTACATATATATATATATATATATATACCCTACTCTACAGCATTTGGGCTCATCAAAGACTGCACATGCACTTGACGGACAACAATCACAATTATTATTATTATGTGTATGTATATGAATGTTGTATTCTATACAACTGGCAGCTCGGTTCGGCTCAGCTCAGCTCTCAACGTGCTGTCAGGCAACAATCACTCGAATCTTGTGCATGTTGCATGCAACATTGCCTTAACACAGCGCGTCACCCCCGCCGCCACCTACTCTCTACTGTTTTGTTGATTATGCTGATGAGTTTTTGGGTCGTCTCCAGCCATGGGTCGCTCCCTCATATCAGCAGCCCCCCATCTTGCAACGTGGGCAATAATAATAATGAAAAACTTTTTCTCTTCTCTCCTTTTTTTTTTCCTTTTATTTTTCTGCTTTTTATTTTGGGTAAGTGCTTAAGCCCGGCATGGGGCTAGGTGTAGGGTTAGGGGGTCGTTCGCTGTTTATGTTTCTTTAACATGCGCTTTGCATTGGACACTGGGCACTAATAGCAAACAATAACAGAAACAACAACAAGTAAAATAACAGCTGGTGTTGGCTCGACTGACTGTTGCAAGTCTTAACAAGCACAGATGAGTATTAAGAAATAGTAAAACTTTAAAGTGAAACAGGAAAAGTTGTACAGGAATCCCAAAAGGGAATCAGTTAAACCATTGAGTCTTGTATGTAAAAGTTTACTTAAGATTTCTGACTAGTTAACCAACACTGACTAGGCTAAGTGCTGAATAACTCATATAAATAGCTTTTTGAGAACAGGTAAGGGTAATCAAAAAAGTCTCCAACTACTAGCATTCCCCTTCAGTAGAGCAAAAGATAAAGATCTTAAAATAGGATTACTTTTGCAATACATACATACACACTCCAAAACTGAGTATAAAATAGAAAAGAACCGAGTTTAAAGATAAAACTCTTGCCCTAACATATACTCCCATATATATATATATATATACTGATGTGTGTCGTAAATTGCTTTAAATTAATCAACGTCAGGCAGGCGAGCAGCCAAAAGAGTCTACAATCTCTCTAGACCAGATAATATGGCATAATGATAATTAAATTTTCGAGGCAGCGTTTGTCTTCCACTGAAACTGAGACACTAAATGGAAGGCACGTAGATAAGAGCAGAGGCCTGTTTGTTCGCCTGACATTTTCCCAGAACTGGCGAGGAAAACGAGGAAAATGGAGCCCCAGAAAAGTCATTAGAATGCAAAGGGGAAGCTGGGGAACTGCCGATGCCGATGCAGAAGGGCTAGCAGCTGCGCTCTCAAGTGCAACCAGTTGGCGGCGTAATTGTCGCAGCTCAGTCACAATATTTGCTGCAGCTGATTTGTGGCAAGGGGCACGTCTGCAATCAGCTGCGTCAACTTCTTAAACGTCGAGCCTGGCCCATTTTTCCTTTTCGTTTTAAAGGTGCGACAACGTTCGTTCTATAGAGGTGAAGTGAAGAGAGTCGCTGATAATGGCTGTTTATTGAGTGGCAAAGTGAGCTGCAGCTGCAGCGGCAGCGGCAGCGGCAACATGTTGCAAGGTGAGGCGCGTGGCTGAACAGGCAACCTATTAGTCAAACTCACAAGCTGCAGCACGCAGGTAAAATGCAAACCTTGAGACGTTTGTCGAGCTAATTAGTGTAATGCAACAGCAGGAGGCATGCACACTCCGGACTCCTGCACAGACACAAACGGGTTGCAAGCTTAATGTAATTATGATATCAGCTCTCGAGTGCATGCCACTCATGCCCCTGCCCCGGCCCCAGTCCGGGAATTATGCACATTATCATATTGCTAGAGGACCTGTTGTGACAGCTGTTGCTTCACTTCACAGAGGACTCCAATTGGGAAAATTGCATAAAGGTATTTAGAGTAAAGGTGATCTAGTTATAGAGAGTGGAAGAACCCTTCGGTACATGACTTCCCTCTCTTCTATCTCTTCTACTTCTCCAGCACCCTCACAAGTTTATATAAAGAGTCACAAATATCAAATAAAGATTTTCTCAGTGATAGACCCTACTTTACGTGCCTCTCGTAGTCTTCTCTCTATACAATTATAATAATAATAAATTTATCGGCTTTTCCCTATTTTCTTTTTCCCCATCATTAGCTGCTCTATTATGCTTTCTTCTTTCTTTAACCCTAGTATTTTGCCTTGTTAATTAACATTTCATTTCATTCACTTCCTTTAGCAGACCGAACAGAATATTGAAATATTGTTTGGGCTGTCGGCTGTCGCCGGTCTTACGTCAATTAAACACGACCCGAAGAAGCTGCCGCACAATTTTCCCAGCCTCAACCCATTGCCAATCAGGTAAGAGCTCCGACGCCGATTCGACTTCGATTTGTCGCTGCTTTCGGGTCATTAGCCTACGTCCGGGGCGGAGTCGAGACGTTGCCGTAGCCGTAGCTCGATACGATTTTGGGACACAAAGCAATTGAACCTTAGTGTAGATTTTGCCTACTAATTAAGTCTGCCGACGCTTGGGCATTTTCAGAGCGAAATGTGAGCGAGTGTAGGGTGTTTACTGTTGGCTCTGGCCAAATATTTACATATCATCTATGCAAACATACGACGCAGCAATGCCAAATACATGCGCTTAGCAAAGAACTCTCCCAGACAGTTGGGCTCCACTTTTAAAGGGGTCTCAGTAGTGAGGAGAGTGCAAGTAGTTGACGTGCAATCGAGATGTTGTCATTTCCCCCTCTATCTCGGTATCTCTCACTCTCTACCTCTCTCTCTCTCTTTAGGTCTTTAGCTCTACCTTATGGCAAATAAAATGCTGTAAACGACAGTCGAGCAAAGTCAATCAGTGGAAAATGTTTTGGAAAAAACACAGCGAAAACACGACTGGCACAGATTGAATACCCTAACAGACAAGTTAAGGTTTAATTTTGAATAGAGTGTAACTATGTACTATGTCTAGCTATAACAGCAGTGGAAAATACTTCATATAGAGGATGTAAGCCTTGTTAAAGCTAATAGAGTTTATGAGTTCCATGGTTAAAGTCTATTAAAAGCAATAAAAATAGCTAAATCTACTGATTTTAAATTAATTTTATTTTAAATTTTAAATAAATGAATTTAATTTCAATAAATTTATTTAAATTTTTTACTTCAAGATTCAATAAAAGAATATAACAGAAAAAGATATTAAAATATCATGAAAATTAAAAAATAATTGAAAAACTTAACTTTTTTTACTACAGAAGTATTCTATAGAATTCTATAATATATAGTTCCTAAGTCAGCCCTACTCCAAGCTGGGAAAGATATAAAATCAAATATCGAAATACATTTAAAAAAACCCTATCGAAAATATAAGAACAATTTAAAGCAAGCGAAAATATAATTTTACAAATATTATATTATTATATAAATAATATCTATTTTCAGCTTGAAGACTGTCCAATTTATACCATTTTGAAACTAACCTATAGCTACTATAGCTTATGGCATGAAACTTTCTGCTATCTCAACATACATGTCCCTTTGCAAGTGCTCCATTTGCAGGGTATGTTAAGTGCCAGAGGAGCGGCACTTTAAGCGCAATTGATTTAAATGTCTGTATTTTGGGCCATAAGGAAGTTGGCTGTGCAATTTGCGAAAGGCAAAAGGCAAAAGGCCTTTTGTCAGCGATGCATTCGAGGAAATTGGCCGTCAAATCTTTTGGACAGCCAGTTCAAAGCGAAAACTCATTGAAAATGAGCAAACTTCAAACGCGAATTTTCCTTGGCTGGCAGCGACAACTTCGATTAGCTGCGCTCACAAATTTCAAATTTCCATGAGGTGAAAAGCTGCGAAAGCAAAATCAATCTTCATCAAGGCGCAACGCGAAATGAGCAAGCAAAAAAAATAAATTAAAATTAAAAATAAAAAGAAAATTAATTGCAATTTTTTGCAATTTTTTCAATTAAAATACTTGAGTAAACGGTCTTCGCCTCTCTGCGAACATCCCACTCGAATTTCTCACTTTAAAATATTATTTATAATCCAAAAACTGTTTGGAGGCTCATAAATCTTGGCAGCTTCCCTCTCTCTCATCTCTCTGCATTCCTGGCCATCGCCGAGGCGCCAAACTCTAATAGGAATTTATTACTTCTTTCTTGTTGTGCTGAGCCACAGGATGTGAGGGTAGCTTGGGGTGGGGTTGAGTAGGGTGTATGCCGACTGGTAGGGTAGGGTAGGGTAGCTCTCAAAATTGACACTGAGAACTTTCAGTTTTCACTTAATTGATCTGCCACAGCGCGACTGAGGCGAGGCTGAGGGTGAGATGAAAGAGAGCTGCTGCCTGTGCGGAGGGTGACATTCAGGCAACACCTCCATTTAGGCACAGGAACTCTCACGGACACACACACACAGCTGTCAGTGTGGGCACACACATGTGTGCTGCCTGCGAGGGTGCTGGTTTCAGTCTCTGTTGCGGACGTTTTTTCTTTCCTGTACAGTCAGACCTAATTTGATTATTTCCTTTTATTTGATTCGCTCGCTGTTCGCCGTGATATATTGGCCTGTCAGCCAGAGTTTGAGCCATTAGCGAATAAAACAGCAAACAAATGCCAAACCGAAAAAATGCAGCTAATCGAAGGGGAGAGGCGCAGTTGAACTTTGCGAATCGTGTCTATAGAGCAGGTAGCATCCACACCGATATTGACTTCGAACCCACACGAAAATCGAACATCATGAAAACAATGGAACAGTGCAGACAATTCCTTTCAATTGATCCAGAGAGAAGTCAAGTCTACAATAGAGCAGAGCAGAACAGCGACTGCCATTGAGTGGACTGATACGATCGTAAAGATACGGACGACTTCAGAGAGTTATAAACAGAAGGTCCGAGTTGGTCAGCTCAAAATAAAACACTTAAAAAAATACTATATAAGAAAAGGTAACGAGATACGATCTTAACTACTTTGCTGCATAAAATGTGGAAGTTTTAAGAACTTTGTAATAATTTTATATCAATATTATTTCTGTCAGTTCTGGGCAGAGTAACTTCTTTAAATAGTAAAGCCTTTACTACATAAAGTCTTCTTGGTTACAGGATCTATTATAGGGTATACATAGGGTATATATAGGGTGTATACAACATCTTCTATTGTATAGACCCCCTTTTTTGGAGTTACGCTGGTTCTGCCTCTCTCAGCTAAAGTTTTCTTTTTCAATATTTTTTCATACATCATTTTGCTTTCTTCTGTCTTATTATAGATCTCTCATTAACCCCCTTTTTAAAGGCAACGCCTCTGACTTATTGCACCCTTTTTTTGGCAACAATTTGCTCTGCTCATTTCGACATGCTCCATTAAACAATTTGCCATTGTTGCACTTTTTCATATGTAGTTGCTGTTGCTTGTTGTCTGTTGTCTGTTATCTGACCCCCGCTGCAACTCTGCTGCCCTCCACCTCTGCACTTCTCGCGACTCTGACTCGGTCTCTTCGGTTTGGCTTGATGGAAAACAATAACTGCGTTTCATTATGACAGCCGCATCGCTTTTCCCCTGTGCCATTTTCAGAGCTGATGTTGCAGATTTTCAGCCCGTCCCCTGGCTCAGACGTATATTGTACCACTGTAGTCTGCTGATTGTGCAACTTGTGTGTGTAACTTTAGTCGAGTCACTGCCGATATTTAGTAGACATGGACAGACTTTATATCGTATAGCCCAGCAATGGGGACCGCACTGAAGCCTTTTATTGGTTCACTTATTCGCTGGCACACTTTATTTGTATTTCGCTCCACTGTGCGTCGCACAGCTTCCGCATCGCAAATGTTGCGGCAACATGTTTGTTTATTTGCTTTTGATTTTATCTTATTTATCTTCGACTTTTTTTTTTTTTGGTTAATTTAAACAGTTGCTGGCAACTTTGTCGTTATCTTTTTGTGTCACATACGAGGCAGATAATTTATTTGTTGTTTTTAATTTGGGGCGGCTTTTTGCTGTTGGCTGAACTGACCAGCTGAACTTTACACCCGAAAGAACGTTTGCTCAGCGACCGGTTTGGCATTAAATATTTACACACAAAATAAAAAACACGTTTAAAGCCACAGGGCTTGATTTATTTATAGACTTAAGCTTTGCAAACACGGCAACAACAATAGGAATAAATATGCTCAATGAACCTTTCTTCACAAATCACAATCGAGGCAACACTTCGACCACGCACTCCGGCAATCAGTTGAGTAAATAAACAACGCCAGGCACGATCACGCACGTAGTCGTATATACTCTCACGTTTAACGCGACGACTCAAGATACTCTGCTGCAGATACGAACGAGCGGACTCGAACTCGAAACCGAATACAAAGCGACGCACACGTCTACTCCAACGAGCAGTTGACGCAGTACTAACAACATGTTGTGCCAGATCAGTGGCGAGAGCCAACCGGTAATGCGAAACGGTTCAAATGCACAGAGAGTATGAAAGCAAAAGAGCGAAAGAGAGAGAGAGCTTGCTTACGATCAACAGCATGTGAAGTGTGTTGGCAACATGTTGCTAGGCTCTGCTGCTGCTATTGCGTGCGTACCGACGACTGCCGCATCAAACGCGGAACTGAATGTGACGCACGAATCGAAACGAAATCCTTTGGCAGGCAACCAACCAGCAGCAGCTGCAGGCGGCCAAATGGCGACAACAACGTCGACGTCGACGTCTGCGTCAGCGTTGGCGGCTTGACGGCGGCGACGACGACGGCAACGGCGACACAACAAATAACAGCATCCACAACGGAACAAACATTAGTTTAGGAAGGGGGGAGACGGGCAATTGAGACAAACTGTGCGGGGTCATATGGCATCAAGGATACGCTATAAATATATTCGATTGAGCCTCTAGGTTATTTATAGAAGCGAGATATGTAACGAAAATATGAGAATTCTATGCGGAATATGTGATAAGATCTTAGATAACAAATGTAACGCATGTATTTAATGCGATATTTAGCTAAATATGATTGAATATTGTAAAAAGTGGATATATTACAATATATAACATATAAAAGGTATACAAAAATAGCTTATGAAGTGCTATGAGAATTCCTATAATAGTATAGACGAGTCTGATTGTTGACAATAGATTTTTCATAAGACTTGTATAACTATCATGTAGCTCAATTCTATCAGATCTAGAATTTCTAGTATATTTGCCACACGTATTATATTTGACAAATCAATACATCTATTATATAGTCATATCAATTATATATTATATCTATAATATAAGTCATATATATTATGTTAAATATATATTATATCATATACTACCATATCTATATTATATATCATATCATATATAACAAAATTTTTCATTCATTATCTGATTTATGTTAAAATTTTATTAAAAAGAAGCTTTGAGATCTGTGCTCTATATATACTTGTTACCCATCTATAGTTTGACTATCCGTTTATACCCATCTATAGTTTGACTATCCTTCATCTTCGACAACTCACAATTTATATTAGATTTTCCGTTTAGTGCCACAGTTTTCGAGCTCTCAAATTTCACAATAAAATTGCTCAAAATTATAACCTAATGCCCTACAGGGCATCACAAAGGATGCATAGCCGACAGAACGGGTCGATTGTTGCCACAGGAGCTGAGCTATGCCGCAGACAGGCGCCAAAGAGGCGACGCCGTCGTCGTCGTCTGCCCCAACTATTCATTGAGAGAGTGTAAAAAAAAATACAGACGCAGCTTCCTGTGTGGAAAGGACGAAACAGGATGGCGGCGATGAAGTTGCGCAGTAAAGTAACAAAAAATTGCAAATTTGTGTTTTGTAGTTAGTCCAAGGGGCAGCAAATGGGGCAGCGGGGGGGACACAGGGGGGACAGAGCTAAGGGCGACACTGCAGCATGTCCTGACGCTTTATGTCCTGGCGTCATTTATTTTTAGCGCGAGACGCTGCGGCGCCAAAGCCAGCGACAAAGTCTCGCCCCACCATGTGGAGCCAGCCACATGGGGGAGGAGCAGAGGGCAGGAGGCAGGAGGCAGGAGGCTGGCGAGCATCAACATAATAAAGTTGTAAAATGTTTTGGGGGTTTGTTTAACGAGTCGAGAGGAAGAGTGAGAGATTGAGTGGGGCAACTAAAAAATGATTGATTATCTCAAATTGAGACGCAGTTGGCCAATGGCCTGACCTGGCTGAAGGAGAGAGGCAGCAGCGGGGCGGGGCCTTGGTCTGGCTAACCAACTTGGCCTCGACATTTGCCAAGGCAACAAAAAAAAAAAAGAAAGAAAAGATTTTTCTTCGTATTTTTATTTGGCAAACGATTTGCTTTGACTTATGGAACTGTTTTTGTCGAGTCAGGCGAAAGGCGAGGACTGGCAGGGCATGAGGTGGATGGGGCCAAAAGGACCCAAAACAAGTTGGGGAAGCTTTGAGAGTCATTGACTGGCATAAGTTGAGCGTTTTAGTCGACTTATTGGCATACATATAAGCGATATGGGTTATTAGCAACTGGCAGCATATCAATTGATTCTCTGATGCGGCAAAGGCTTTCAGGAATTACGAATTCAGATGGAGAAGGATCAAGAGCTTTCGGGTATTTGTACACAAAATATTTACTTAAAGGCAAAAGTTGTGAGAGCGAATCAGTGCTGAGATTGTAGACAAAATAAGAAATGCTGTTGTTATTATAAGTATTTGTATAAGAGGGTAACACTTGGAGTTTATGGATGACGATAATTCGGAATAAATAGAAATTAGTTGTGAAAGATTTCGAGAGATTCTTTTTCACGCTTTCAAGTGGGAACAAAGTCGTTAAGCAAGAATACAATTCGGATTTTTGCAATGTGAAAAAACTTAAGATAGATTTAAGATCATAGATACAGATACATATATATCTCATACAAATATGAGATATATATGAAACACCATTCTGTATGTTCTACTTGTATTTGTTGGTCTCGAAAGTCAACATCAGACGTCAAAGGCTCAAACCCTATTAACTAAATTGATAAGTTAAACTATAGTGTATATATATGCTTATATTCTCACATGTGATATCTCAGTCATACGGAAATGCCTATACATACTACCTATTACATTCTATAAATAAGAAATTGCAATTGAAATCGTTCAAGTCCTATTCTATTTACACCTATTTAAGTTTGTCTTATAAATAAGAAAACTGACCGTTTACTATATATATATAAGACCCACTCGAATGGGTGCTAGTTCCTCGAATAAATTTAAATAATCGCAATGTAAAAAATTTCCTTTTAAGTATACCCATTCTCCAGCTTGTTTCTTCCAAGTGGATGTCATAAGAGTACTTACCTAAAAAGAGAGAAAAGAGCAACGAAATAGTTTACATTAGTAAGACAATAGACAATAGTTGAACTAATTGATGATTTATAGCACACACACACACACAATCCCCACACACGTTCGTTCAGCCCGTTGCCATTTGCCATTCACAACAGCTCAGTCCATTTAAGAATCCATTATATTATTATTTGTATAGTTGAGCTACGCAAACGACATGAGCAAATAAAATGGAATATCATATAGATATTCTGTGTGCTTGGCACATGCCTCTCTATAAAGTCAGAATTAGAGTTTCTACCCTTTTCATATTTCAAGTCGTTAAGTGTCGGCAAATATTGACAAGCGAATTGTCTTTAATCCCAAATCAATTAAAATCAACTACCATAAGACGAGCTCCTCTCTCCTCTCTCGTCTCTCGTCTCTTTGCCTCTCTTTGCTGCTGCTGTTTGCGAATAGTTTGCTTGGCTCGAAACTCTTGCTCAGAGACTCAATGCGTAGATCCACGAATAGTGACGAGTCTTTGTCTTATCGCACGACGAGGCGTGTGTAGAAGTTTATTGTAAGGGGGGAGTGGGAGGGGGGCTTCTATCATCGGTCACTCGGGTCAATTTGGAGTGCGTGATAAATGGGCGCGTTGCGTGGCTCGAGACACGATTTAGTTGGATTTAGTGAAGTGCCTTGGTTTGTGGTTGTGCTGTGTGTGTGTGTGTGTCTTATATACACTTATATATATACACACACACACATACACATACACACACACATACATATATAATATTTATGGCTCGCGATAAGATTGTGCAATTGAGGTTTGTGTTGTTGATGTAGGTTGGAAGTTTCGTAACCTCTTTGCTTTGCTTTTATTTTTAGCCATTTTGGCAAGAGTGCATCATAAGCTGCCATAAAGCTTAGCCTGATAACAGACCGAACGGGTGGTGCAGAGCGAGAGCATATGAGCTGAAGGCTGCGTAAAAGTTTTGGGAATTATTTATGAGCTGGGGGCGGGCGTAAGCCTTAGAGATGGGCGAGAATTAAATAAAATGCAACCGGAGCATAAATTAAACTATCTTTAGCAAGCTAAGGATTGAATACTTTATTTATATCATATATTTTATATCATATATACATATATCTATGTTAATAAATACATTTATTTAATGTGAAATATTTGATGCATAACTTTGTTTAGTTTTAGTCATGACTATTTATTTATATAAATCAAAGTATGTTTGGATATATATGATGTGTAATAATTTATGATATAATATTAATATATAATAATAGAGATTTATTGATCTGCATTGATTACCAAATGCCTATGCACACTTTTTGTATGCAAGCAGATTCCCTTCACCCTTTTCAACTAGTTGCCTGAACAACAAATATATATTGTAATCTAAATCAATTATTTTATATATTTCCCTTTTCATATCCCATAGACAATTTTCAATTAGCCCTCGCATACTTTTATATCTGCTAATCAATCCTGAATATCTGTCTTATACAGAAAATTCATTTGTGAATTATTTTTGCAGAGCTTTTCTCTCCCCTTTTCCATCACAGCTCCCACTTTGGGGCTTCCATCACATACACACAGAGAAAGAGAGGAGACATTTATCTAATGCGTCTATAACTCTTTAAGCTGCATCTGACGCCAGAGAAGACCATAAAAAACTGACAAAGCCAACGAAGCTGGCAGAGCGGCAGCAGCGGACGGTGGGACACACTATTGTGTGTGCGAGGGGGTGGCAAACGGGGTGGCACCAACTATTGCGACCACAAAGTGAAATTGCAAAGATGTCTGTCAATAAAAAAAGCCAATAGCAAAT
The DNA here is from genome assembly GCA_037075265.1 of Drosophila nigricruria. Lineage (NCBI taxonomy): Eukaryota > Metazoa > Arthropoda > Insecta > Diptera > Drosophilidae > Drosophila > Drosophila nigricruria. Next base: position 2,528,413 of record JBAMCI010000173.1, on the reverse strand, counting down.
AATATGCCGCACACAAAGCTGAATGCTAAAGGCAGACAGGACAAGGGCGGGACAGACAGGGGCGCGTAGGGGCTATGGCTATGGCTATGGCTATGGCTATGGCTATGGCTCTGGCTCTGGCTGTGTGGCAGACGAATTGGCATTTATGACGTTTATTACTCATAGCAGAAATTAATTAAGCGCCAGCACAATTGAGCCACAGACTCCTCGACAGCCTGGCTATCATTGGGCAATTAAAAAAAGCTTTTCTCCTTTTCTCTCCCGGCCGATGGCTATAAAATGTGGGCGTGGCATTTGTGATTGCATTAAAAACAATCAGTACTTGATACTGACTTTTCAAGTCTGGTGTGTGTGTGGGGGAGAGGGGGGGGTCGTCTTGGCAAAAGTTGCAATTGTGCAACATTTGAAGTTTTCAATGCAGCAATTGGCCAAGTTAACAAAGTTGGCCAGAAGTTTGAGCAGCTGCCAAAGCCATTTGAGGGCTTAATTAAATGGATTCAAAAGAGTGCTTGGCTACAGCTGAACTTACACAGTGGCAGCAGTAGCAGAATTTTATATCAATTTTATGTCTCAGCTCAAGTTTTGTAGAGTTTTGAGTTTTTCGAGGCAATAAAAATATTTGTGGACAAAGCAAACAAGTTTTAAGCGTTTTAAGTGTAGAAAGAAACAGAGTTCGTGTTAACAATGAAAAAGGTTTGGGATAGAAAAAGTTTGTTTTATTTTGACTATAGGAATATAAACTATAACGCTGAAAGCTTAAACAATAAAACTTTAATTTAGTTACATTTATTTCACTTTGTTTTCACTTTTCAACTACCCTCGTATAAGTCAGCTAACTAATTTTACAAGATCGGAAAAAGGTATTTGGAATACGCCTACGACCTCGTCGTAAGCTTGAATAACTGGTTCTGTTGTTCAGCTAAAAGCTCCAGTTAAGTTTAAAGAACTAGTTCACTTTGTTGCTGGGTCGGAACTTTTCAGCTACCCTCGTATAAGTCCGCTATCTAATTTTACAAGATCGGAAAAAGGTATTTGGAATACGCTTACAACCTCGTCGTAAGCTTGAATGAATAGTTCTGTTGCTCAGCTAAAAGCTCCAGTTAAGTTTAAAGAACTAGTTCTAGATTTATTTATGGCTCCTGAATTGAACAATAGTTCACGGATATGGCATACTCGTTCATAAACGTTTTGTATTGGTTAACTCTCTAGTTGTTCACGAATGACAATTGAACAGTTCAAAAGAACGAATGTTTCATAAGCAGCTGAACCACTTGTTATAACGTTTTGTTCTATTGAACATCGATAGAATCGATCAATGTTCCGATTTTCTAACTGATTCAAAAACTGAGCTTGGTTCATTGATTTCTGACTAACTTCAAGTTGAACTACTCGAATACCGTATTTCCAAACTATCTAAACTTCCACCTTCATCAGATTACTATCCCAAGCATGCTTCCATAAAAATATACATTATCTCTCAAAATTCTAGTCCACATTAGAGTCTTCTAGGGTTGCATCTAAGCGTTACGCACTCTTTAGTCAGCCATCAAGTCAGCGTTTTTCTCATGCTGCAACAGAGTCGACTGCATCGACCCACTTTGCTGCAACCCACATAAATTCTCAGCTATGCACATATCGTTGGCTCATCAAACAGGCCCCCCTTCCCCCTTATTTGCCCAGCCATGTTACCCCACTGCCAATGCCATAAAAGCGCAAATGCCGTCCAGACATAACTCCATCGCAATTTATTTTCCTCTTCTTGTTGTTGACTTTGTCTCAGGCAACGGCAAAACGCATTTCATTGCCATTCTTTGTCTCACATGCTCAGCTAACTATAACCAGTTGCACCCGCTGCCACCTTCTTAGCTATACTAGAGGCGTGGCATTGTTTCACGTTTTCCATGATCGAATTCCAAACTGAAGCTCTGTCGCATTTATCGATTCGCTCGTGCCATAAATTAAGCCAGCTAAATGGTAGAGCTTGAGACAAATACCCTGTAATTGCAGGCAATCAGATTATCTTTGAAATATTTGATGATTGTGTGTTCCTTTAAGCCACATCTGCAGACAGCTAACCTTATCTAGTAAATGCCTAAAAACCCTTCTTTTCCAATTTATTGCTCAGTAAAAAGACTCATTTCACATTGAGAATCCATCAAAGCCATCAACCAGGCAATTTACACGTACGCCTTGACCTTGAGACTAGGCACCCCCACCCCCACCCACAGCCCAATGCAGCCCATCTCCTATTGCAATCTCAATATCTAAAGTCATGCTGGGACAGATTTATGTTGTCTGGAGAAATGTCTAATAGTATGTCTGGCTGTCTGTCTGGCTGGCTGGCTGACTGGCTGGTTGGCTGGCCTCGATAAATTTGATAGCTGCAAGGTTTGCGGGGGCTTCATAGTCGCTCATAAAAGACTTTACGACGTAACAAGACATAAAATAAAAGAAAAATCGTTGATCCCCAGTCCATTACCTCTGCTTGATGAAATGCAATTTAAAGTTTATTTCATTTGTGAGCCAGAAAATTGTTGACGAGTTATTCGAGATATGAGCGCATCCAACAGAAATAAAATCAACTTGCGCTCGGTCATATGGAGAACATTTTTCAACTGCCAGAAAGTAGGCAAAACTTTTCTAAAGTACTTCGCCCTCCTCCTCCCCTTTCAGCTTGCAGTCCATTTGTCTGACTGCCTGGGAAGTTTATCAGACTTTTGCGTGACTTTTGTTGACAACTTGAGACACAGCAAAAGAAAAGAAAGGCGGGGGGCGTGGTAGCAGACAGTGCAGACATCCTAGTTGGGAATATGACACGAAGGCAACGTGGCGTAAAAGTTGCGCTGACAAAAATGCGACTCGACGGCGACGCCGATAAGCGAACCGAATGAACGCTGAAGTGCGCCGACATACAGAGCAGCCGATAAGATAGAGAGTAAAGTAAAGCGGCGGACGGGAGGAGACGGCGACGGAGACGGAGACGGAGACGGAGACGTGCCAGCAGCAGCACGAGCTGAGTTATGCTGCAGCAATTTGAACTACCTTACAGCAGCCGCAACATTGTTACGCAGCCCTGTTCGAGCGCATTCCTGAGGCGCGCCCCAAAGTAGGCAATGGAAATGCGCAAAATGTTGCAACAGCTGCCGTCAAATGTTGCAGCCTTTTTACGGCAGTAGCAGCGGCAGCAGATGAATGTGCCCCCTGGCAATTGGCCAAGTTTGTGACAGTGTTGTAAAAGACTTGTAAAATATGTGCTGATCAATTATTTATAGCCAAACAATGAGTGCTTAAGAAACGACTTTGGCTATCTGAGGTGTTGTAAAGGTGACCAAAGAACATTTTGCTTTATATTGAGTTTGTAATTCCTAACTTAAGTTTGGCCAAGTAAAGAAAGTTGGAGAAAAGAATAGTTGATTTTGAGGTGAGTTTTTTATAAAACTTATCACATTATACGCTCTGGACCCCAGGGAAATCCGAATCAATACAGATTAGAAGGCGAAAAAATTGAAGATGTATATCTGCTCACAGGCTAAATAAGTTGTTAAATAAGTGCTTAAAACAACATGAGCTATAGAGTCATAAGGCAATAAGCTGCATGGAATTGTGTTAGTGGACCCTATAAGATGCATTTCCATAACAAGATGTTAAGGAAGCAAGGTGAACTTTGGGATATTATTTAAGGATGAACTTTATTAAAACATAATTTCTGAGCTTCAGCTAAAATAATCTATTTAGCTATATTTGGAAGACAACATATTAAAGAGAAAACTTTATTTCATGTTTTCCACAACTCTCTTCTAAATGTTTCTATAGAATTGACTCCCTATCCGTTATGTACTCACTTAATATAAACATAGAAATAAAGATAAAGACATATAGAGTAAGCCTCTCAATCTTTGTATATATAACCTTAAACACTTTTACATTATAAAGAAAACTTGATCCCATATCCCGTTATCCCATATTTTGCACAGTTTCAACTGACGACAGTCGAAATGCACTCAACCGTATTCGAATTTAATAGACAAGCTTGGCATTTGTTCTACTCACATTGGTTGACAGCTGGCTGCTCAGGCTGAGCACCTGTTCCCGTGCATCCTGCAGTTCGCGCTTCAATCGCCGTATCTCATGCGCCTGTCGCTCCTCCGCTGAGCCGTACAACGAGCTGCCGCCGGATAGCAAAGAGGCGGCGCTGCCATGAACTGAAAGAGGGTTAGAGAGGGCAGTTTAAGCATTTATCTCTCTATAGCATATATATACAGTGAAAACTTTGTGTCCACGAACAGTACTTTCAGCATGAATTAGCACATTACTGTTAATGGTCAGCTCTTTTGCTCTTCTCTGCTCCTTCTAATGAGGTCTTACTGTAGCCATCCATAACTCACCTTCATCATTCTTTTTGGGATATGTTAGACGATGCGATGCATTGCTGCCGCCATGTCCGGCTCCTGCTGCTGCAGCTGCCACCGCTGCCAGCGCCGCGGCCGTTGTGCCATGTGTGGGCGACAGCGCAGTCGCCGCCGAGGCGAAGGGGCCACGATTGAGGGGCGTGGGCGAGGTGGGCTGACTCCAGGCGACAGCAGCAGCTGCCGCTGTCGCAGCACCGCCCACGCCGTTGCCCGCTTGCGCCTGAGCATGAGCCTGCGCCTGGGCCTGTGCCACTGCGGCGGCCATTTGGGCGCTGAGCACCCCGTTGGTGGTGCCCACCGGCAGGCAGTAGTACGGCTCGATTTCGACATCGCCGCCGCGACTCAGCATCGAGGGATACATTTTCTCTGATTTTGTGGATCTGTGAGTAATTGCAAAAAGCCAAAGCGAAATATTTGATTAGTTTTTGGATCTCGTTGCGACGCTGTGTGTGTGTGTGAGTTGCTGTTAATATGACAAAATTGTGTATGGCACGGACATCCACATTTATGAACTTGACAAGCGAATCGTACTATACGCACAAGCAAACTGAACAGTGAAACTTTACAGTGATTTATACTATAACTAAATGAGTTGAGTTGTTGAGTTGTTGATGAACTGCTTAAAATAAATATAGATTTTGAGTATATAGTATATGCTATACATGCATATGCAGTAAGCTATCGTAAGTAACACAGGCCAATAAATATCAATGAAATCAATGAATATGAAAATTTTAATATATATTCTTACATAATTTAATTAAAACTGTATAAGTATGATCTCGATTTTCCTTTATATGAAGACGAAGAAGTAATCAATAAAAGAGTATCTAAAAGAACTTTTGTTCTCTAAACCTAACTTAAGATTTATTAAGAAATTTGTATGTGTCATCGAGTATTAGATTAGATATGAAAAAAATATTAATGAAGAACCGAATTTTAGGTAAATGGGAACGAAACTAGAATTGAGATTTACATTAAAGGATCATATATAAAAGCTGTAATTCACTCTCTTTCAATCAATTTTATAATAGAAACTCGAGGCTAAATTTAGAAAACAAAATATTTTTCTTCAGGTCTTTTCTTTCATGCAGATATAGCTAAACATCATATAAATCAGTCAAATCAATATCTTGAAACTCATCTATAATCTACCCTGGCATTACTCTACAATTGACCTGAATTTTCGATGCAACATTTTATACTATAACTAAATAGATACTAGATTACGTGACTATTGCAAAATTTCTCATCCAAATGTCATGAACCAATAAATCCTTATATAAGGGATCTGGCCTAGCCACTTTGTTGTAAGCAAGTTAAGTTTTCATCAGTTATCTCTAGAGTTACCATCTGATATACGCCAAAGCTTTAATATCTACCTAGAATTAGTTCAAGTCATTAGCCTACAATTTTATTTTCATGTAATTTCCTATTCACTATACAATTTTAATATTATTAAGAATGACTAAACGAATTGAATTTGTTATCGAGATAGGCTGATTAGTAGGATCTCTTTGCCTGTTGGCCATAGCAAAATTATATAAAATTAAAGAATATTTATATATAAATATATATATATTTTATTGAGAGTGAAATAAATTAATTGAACTGAATTGAATTTGTCATCAAGATAATCTGATTCGTAGTTAGTAGGATCTATTTGCTTGTTGGCCATGTCTAAATTATATTAAATTAATAAATATTTTAAATAAAATATATAACTATATATTCACAATAACATTCACACTTAAAAACTTAATGTTCATTCATAAATTGTAGTTTATAGTTGAGTAATGTGTATTAACATTAAACAGTGGTTTATGCCACAATATCCACTCAATATATTTACGCACTTCAAAGGCATTTAACACGCAATGCCAATTTGAAGGCCATAAAAAGTTAATAAATTGCATGCAAATAGCTCGTAATTGTAAATCCAATATAATTCAAGCAAAAATCTTTATTTCAATGAGTTTTGCTTGGCATAAACAATGCATAAATAATTTAGTGAATTACTGAATGTCATCGAGCGTTAATGCAACTTGTTCTGCACTTGGGAGGCTAACCACGAGCTGCTCCAATTGCCCAAAATATTTTGGCCAACACAGTTGGCCACAAGGCTGTTGCTGTTTTGAGTGGTGTGTGTGGGTTGAGTGGGTGGTTGTTGTGGTGTGTGTGGTGTGGTGTGGTGTGATGTGATGTGTGTTTGCCAGACGCTTGCAAATTTCCGTTGCGGTTTTTGCAGTTTATTAGGCCAATCTGCACGCAATCAGAGCCGCTGCATACTTTCATACTCGTCGCAAATTTCCGTTTAATTTTCGTCAGCGACAAATTGACATGAGCGAAAAATATATATATGTGTGTGTGTGTGTGAGTGCTGATAAAGGCATAAGTGAGACATGCCCATACAGCTCCCTTGACAAATTGTCATATAATACAATACACTCAGCGAAAAAAGTGGTGCACTATATGTATATATATGTATACTAAAATATCTTTAGGTAAATCCAATTTTGAATTGAATAGGCTATCTAAGAAGAACAAAATTATTTAAAATTTAGTTTCTTTAGTCAAGAACTTTCAGAATTGTAGGTGTAATAACTATGTTATAAGTAAATTATTTAAAATTTCGAACTTTATTCGAGCAATATTCGTGAAATTGTTTTCCCTTATAAGTAAAATTCATTTTCTACTTGTATACAAATTTGTACTTTCTTTACTTTTCTCTAAGTGTACTCATAAATCTGAGGCGAATGGCCACAGAATTCACACTGGACTACAAAAAAGGGCTGGCTGGAGCAGAGACTAGGCTGGACAAATCTGTGCTGTCCGAGTTGTTGCCTCGATTTACTGCTTCAGCTTCAGCCATTCCACTTCCACTGTTGCCCTTCAGTGCTGTTAGCTGACATTAATGGCATTTTGGCATTTCGCATGCAAATCTAATATTACGTATACGTCATGTGTGCTCGCCAGAGCTCCTTCCTGTCGTCTGCCTGCCCAAGTTTGTGTGTGTTTGTTTGTTAGGGTTTTTGCTACGCTTCAGGGCGTTTACTTAACGCTCTGGGGCTTTTGGCCAACAATTTCTGTGTGTTGGCCCTGCCCTCTGCTGTACTCTGCTTTGCTTTACTCTGCTCTGCTGTGGTGTAAAATTTGATAACAAACCACTAAAACTGGATTCTGCTGTTATAGTTGCTGCTGCTGTTGTTTCCACTTGCCATTTCCTCCTGCATAATTGATGCATTGAAAGCAAGAGTTCAGTCCTCAACAGCTGGCATATTAGTTGCCTGGCAAACAGCAAGCCCAACTATGGGCAGAGTGTGAACGAGCTGTTTGAACAGATACTAGCCAAAGGACTTGAGAGCGAAGTGTGCTACAGCGATAAGGCATCTATTCGTTGTGATAAATATAACTACATTTTCCTTTTGCTTTAGATTACATTTAAGAACTGTATTATATTCTATATTATCTATAAATTTATATGTACATAGTCTAATGGAGCTACAGTGTCATGATGAAGTAAGCAGTTCGGAAACTGAATATGACAATACGGAGTCGAGTCTTACAGTGGTAAGGGAAAGCCTAATGATGCGATATGAAAATAATAATTTTTATCAGAATTTTAAGAGCAAATAGTAGTGTAGCTCAAGAATTGACAGTCTGTTCAGTTTTGGCAAAGTCTACGAGGCGTCATGTTCGGATGGAAGGATTTTTGGGGAAGCTAAGGAGAGAGAAGGCGAGAGGGGAGGGAAAGAGGCATGATATAGCGGCTTTACAAGTTCAGAAGTATTTTTATGATATTTTGTTATAAATAGTAATCACTTTGCAATTTTTAAAAGATTTTTACTAGCTCAATCGATAGGATAGGATAGGTGCAAAAATAATTATTTTTTTTAAATGTGCATAAAAGAATAAACAGAAAGAACAAACCATAAAGAAATGTTGACTATGAGAAAAGTTAAGTTAGTTTTAATATTAATAGTATGTTAGTTTTAGCAATCAAACTAGGCACTTTGAAAACTTCTAAAAAGAAAACCTTGTTATATTTAATCTTGTTTTTCGAATCTATTTTTAATCTCGCTAAATTTATTTTTTTCTCCAAAATCTCTTTTTACCTCTCGCATACCAACGTAATATTTGCCCTCTCTGCTTTGGTAAACTTTGTTTTTTACTAGTTGTTGTTTTTTTTTATCACCTTTTGCTGGTAAAAATTTTTAATGAAGCACTTGAGAGTCAACACCCAGCTGCAGGGACGACTGTCGGCTGTCGAATGTCGACTGCCGACTGCCAACTGTGAATTGCGAATTGCTGATGTGGCCAGAATAAAGTTGAAAATATTAACAACAACAAGAACAACAACGACATCAAAATGGCAGTCCCGAGGCGCAACTTCAGTTCAGCTGCGGCTGCGGCTGTGGCCGTGGCTGTTGCATGGCCAAGTCAAAGGTTCACAAACCTATTGACATGTCAAATAATAATCCCTTTTCCCCCATTTCCCACGCTCCCCCAGCAACTGCCCCCCGTTGTTATTTACACTTATATGTCGGGCTTTACCCATTTCCACTATTTCGTTTTCCATTTCGTGTTCATTTTTGTTTCATTTTTATATTTTTGCGCACAGTTTGCTGTTTTGCACAACTTTCACATTGTCTGTTTGGCTGGTGTGGATGCCAGCTCTTGAAACATTTTCCCTTTAACTAGTCGGGCGAACGCTCTGTCGCCTTTCTTTGGGTCTCACTGTAGCTTTAAAATATGCAACACGAGACATGGCAACAGCAAGCACATGTCGAGTGCCCCGCCCCGTCGCCGTAAAAACTAAACTATTGCAAATTGTTTGCATACTTGCAGGCGCGCACGTTAAAAACAAGCTCATTAAACACACACAGACAGAGAGACAGAGAGACAGATAAGCATTCACACACTCAGAGACACACACACATGTCGGTATGCAAGCTGACAGGCAAAGAAATTTGTGAAAATTCAAACAAATAGTTGAGAATGTTTGAGTTTGTGTACTCTTTAAAGTTAGACTAGATGGGATTTATGGAACAAATGATTAAATCTAAAGTTTTAAGGCGATTATGAAAGTCTGAGGAATAATAATAATAATAATAAAAGACACTTTTAAGTATTGGCTGAATAAGATAGTTTGCAATTCGCAAATAATTCATATAACTAAAGAAAGACTGAGAATATTTTTTTGGTAATTTGGATAGCAAAACAAATTTAGAATATTTTTAAAATTGTTGGCTTAAATGCTTCACGAAACAAATTTCTACAAAATGCTTTATAAAATTTGTTATTATTTATTGTTTGGCAGTGGGATATGCCTATTAAATGCTCTTTGTAGACTTATTTCAGATTCTATTATATGTTCAAATATGTAAAAAAAAAAAACTTAAAATAGAATATATTTTTTAAAAGTGAAAAGGATATATATACGAATGTGGTCTGCAACATTTTCAAACCAATAATTTATATTAATATAGATAAGTTAAATAAAATGATTGAACTTATAAAATAAGTAAATACTATACTACTACTACTATACTATACAAAGAAGTAACTTCGAGCTAGATGAATATATTGAAATATGTGTTCTACTTCATTATATTATTTGTTTTTATAGACTATATAGACTATATAGATTATGTATAGTATATAGACTATACGGACTATATGGACTATATAGACTGTACAGCATATATAGCCTATATAGACTATATTTAGATACAGATCACACACCCACACATAAACACACATCACACACCCACACACACCTGTTCGCACTCGCTCCTTCTTTTTGGCGAAGCTGCAAAGTGTGCAACATGTAAATGTAAATTGCAAGCGGCAAACGCTCTCAAAGTGCGAGACAAGTGCGACAAGTGCCGACTGAAGCTGATTGTTTGCGACGTTAATAATGGGCGTGGCACGTACACAAGCACACACACACAGACATGCATATATAGAGAAAAGTGTGGAGATTGTGAGGCAAAGTCACCTTGGATATGTCCGTTCTTTCAGATAGCTTTTAAAATGGATTTAAGAGGTTTAGAAGAAGTTGGGGGAGAGTTTAAAAGAGAGATTGTAGAAAGATAGAAAAAGAGAGGGAGATAGATAGAGGGGACGCTAATACATGCTTCTATCAAATGCAAATTACTCAGAAAGGGGACTCACCTAATGCTATTGCTGCGATTCATGCGCGGACTCTGCACATAGGGCGATTCGTTGCCTTGCACAGGCATTTGCCCCACTGTGCCCGAGCCACGATTGTGCAGCATCTTGTGTCCGTGTCGAGTCATTGCAGGTGACCCAATCTGCATCTGATCGATAGAGTCGCCGTCGGAGAGGCGACTGCCCGCCGTATTGCTATGTTTCAGCCACATGGCATACGAGCTGTACTCGGGCTTGACCTCGGCATAGGTCTGTGTATCCGAGAGCGAACCATCGTGACGAGTGCCACCTCCACGTGTCGAGATTCTAGTGGAAAGAGGAATTCATATAATGTAAATAAAGATATGAAACTGGTTTAATTGATATTGATTGATTCACTAAGTGACTTACTAATATAGCGAAGTACTATTATACCTACTATAGATGAAATGAATGACTTGAGATGAAATGATTGACTGCAGACAAAATATGTGAATATTTCACTGATTTATTGCTGTTAGTCAATCTGATTGACTGACTATTAAAATGCTTGACAGACTATCTGAAGATCTACTTTAATGACTAGCTTACTGATGGCATAATCTTTCCACTGATTGATTAAGTGACTATTGCATCAGCGATTGACTGACTGATTGACAGTTTTGTTAAATGATTGATAGTATTATAGTTTAATGCCCTTATAATAAGTATCAGACTCACAAACTTCACTACGAAGGTTTGATTGATCGACTGATATAATGTTTGGCTGATGAATGCATTGATTGAAGGACTGAAATTTTGATTGATCTACTTATTTATTGAGTTTTATAGAATATTTTACTGACTGACTCATCTATTGATTAATTGCCTTTATGTTTTACTGACTGACTTATTTAGCCATTGACTTAGACTTATTTAATCAATCAACTGACTGAATACCTGACTCTTCCAATGATAGTTTGCCTGATTGAGCAACTTAGAGAAACTTACCATCCATCTGTCCGTCTGTTTGATTGAATAACTCATTAACAAACTTATTTACCGATTGACTGAATCTTAAACTAAGTGATTGGCATATATAATAAGTGAAATGTTTGACTCTCTGAGTGTTGATTGACCGAGTTTATATAGACTGTAAAGACTATATATCAACTGGATTGATGTACTTACTGATCGACTCACTTCTGCTAACTAGTTCAACTGAACATATGATTCATAAACTAAATGATTGACTGAGTGATTGACTCGCTAGTCTTATCGACTTATTTCATAACACAAATTCCTTATTCCTAATTACTTTACCTGTGCTGAAATACGTGCATATCGCTGCCTGGCTTCGGCAGACTGTGCGAGCCAGTGGCCAGGCGCTCGCGTATGGACTGACTCAGCTGCGTGGCTGTGGGCCCCGTCAGCGAGAAGCTGCGATGCTGCGTATTCGGAGGCAGCTCTAAAAGGGAAACTCAAATTAATAAATAATACTTTAATATGAGAGCGTCTTTCAACTCACTGTTCATGTCATTGGGCAGAGTTTGAGTGCCGCCTGTCACCTTGCGGCCGCTGGCAGTGCGTGGCACCGCAGACACGTGAGCGGTGCGTCCGCAGGGCAGGCCATTGACCATGCCTTGGCCACCGCCCACGGCCATCAGCATGGCTATATTCTGCTGCTCCGCCGTGGAGGCAATGCTGCCATTCGCACGCTTCACATAGCCAAAACTGGGCGGCACACCCTTGGTGCGCGACGAGGAGGCCGAGGGCGAACTCTGCTTGGAGGAGCTGCCGCTGCCGCCGCCCATGCTGCGACGCGATGGCGACGACTTCTCCGATTTATCCGCCTTGTGCCCGTTGAGCGGCTCTGGCATTTTGGTCCAGTTGTCGCGGCCATTTCGTGAGCCTGGACGATGGTGTGGACTGCCGTCCATTTTGCCGTTGTTGTTGTTATTATTATTGTTATTGTTGTTGTTGATGTTGCTGTTGTTGCTGTGATTGGTGCTTGAGCCGCCGCTAGAGCTGGCCTGGCTGGCCGCCGAGCTGCCGTTGGCAGCGGTCCCAATGCTATCGAGCGAGCCGCGACTGCTGCGAATGCTGCAAAGCAGACAGATAGAAAGAGAGATTAAATTAAAGGTGAGGGCAGTTAGAAATGCATAGGTAGATATGCTAATAAATGTATATTGCTATATATATATATATTATTGCTCATGAATAAATTCTCCTATAAACAGAATCTATTTCGTCAGAACTATATATTGTTGTTCCGTGAATTTGTCTATATACTTATATACCAATGCTGATGTTATATGAAATAGCCTATATAAATTCATGTAGAGTTCTTTATAACAAAGAAGAAAACATGTTTACTTAAAAAACTATTATATATTTCTTCTTTCATCCATTAAATATGAAAATATATCTTAATATATATAATATTATTAATAAATATAATACTAGGCAGAAGCTCATATTCTAAATAGTAAATAAATAATTAATCTACTCTCAAAGGTAATTCTCTCTGCTAATGATCTAATCTGATAACCATTTCCATTTACAAAATACTGAAAGTGAAATATCAGCTAGCTAGTTTCTAAATATATCTGAATAGAGTACTGCAATTAGCTTACTAGGGTACCATAAAGTTTTATATGAAGTTTTTTTGTATACCCTGTAATCAGAGGAAATATAAGATATGTATATTGGTTTCCTACAAATTGATGTAACAGGTAAAAGGAAACCTAGTCGCTAACATATCGCCATGTGCTTAGTCATAATACATATAATATAATATATACCTAAATAAACATATACACTTGATTGCCATCTAAACTGTTAGTCGATCACTCCCCATTAGTCTACTCTCTCGTGTTCATTTACCTTTTTAACTGATTCTCAGTTATATTACACGCTCTTAATGGTCTCATGAATTAGGGTCAGCTATTTCGAAAGGACTCTCAACTACACAGGCCTAATTGTCTAGCTAAAAGAGCTGACCTCAGCTCTAACTCCAGCCCCGGTTGGCTGTCAATTAAAAGCGGCAATTACACAAATATGTTGGCCACGTCTGACTACCAACAGTGCCGGCTGTAAGTGTATTCCGCCCTCCACCTTACACCCTCCACCCACCGCCCACTGAACACGTGCTGCGAGCCACTGCATAAATTAGTGACTAAATTAAAAATTATACAACAACAATTTTAAATAGCTCGACACGAAAGCTAACAAACAGCTAGAAAAGGAGAAAAAAGAAGCCAAAACACGCTAAAGCGCACCGCGGGCCATTTGTTTATAGCCTTTTGCAGCTTGTCCTGCTTTTGCTGCTGTTGTTGTTGTTTCACTGGCCAGCCAAATTACATTTTGTGTATGAAATTAGTTTACCATTGGCCCGGGCTGCTGGCTCCAGGGGCCTTTGGCCAAAACAGTAAAGGCCAACTGGACTGAACAGCCGCTTCGAGCCGGACATGCATGGAATTTGTTGTTTCCGCACAAAATATATTACGAATGCGTTTGTGGCAGCAGGATAATATAGTAGAATCAGAGAGGTGGGCAACGCACTAACAGCAGACACGCAGCAGCAGAGGTAGGTACACAGGAAAACTACTTTAAATGAAAAATTCAGGCACACAGACAGGCGATAAAAATATGGTGAAGGGTTAGTCAATGCATAGCTCAAGTGCACTGAACAGCGTTAAGTGGAGTATAGCTTCGATAACATATATATATTCAATACATCGGACATTAGGTACCCTAAGCAACTAGAGTGGGTCTACATAAACAGGAGTTCGAAATATCTCAGTGTGTATGAATGGGAGTTACTGCAACTTTGCCCATATGAACACAACTCTTTTCACACTATAAACGGAATTCAATAGACGAATATATAGATTGTATTGGGCATATACTGCGAAATGTTATTCATATGTTAGTTACTGACATATGTTAGTTGACATTCTGTACAGATTAGATTTACAATTTTTATTTAAATGATATCTTCTACAATTGTAAAGTTAGAATCACCAAGTTTTGAAAGCATTGTAAATCTTCGCTACAGATCGATCTATAATACATATGTAAGTTTCAAAACTTGAGGCATGAAAATCCCAAGCAATACAATACAATACACCTGCTGCAACTGCTTGCTTCAATTATTTCTTTGTAATAATGAATAAGACTTAAATTGAAATGAAATGAATATGAGTTCAAAGCACAAATTGCTTGTTTCAATACTTCAATTGTACTATAAATTCACCCAGAATACATAAAAATGTACCTATTTCAGGATCTCTGCTATTTAAAATTTTTACTCAAATTATTAAATTATTTAAAAGTTTCTCTAAATGTCTTTAATTTCAGCTCTGGTTACCAATTCTTTTTCTTTTTCCCAGACTTCTTAACGTTTATTAATGGCATATCCCTTGGCCCACCCCCTGCTGTTACTTGTGACTACGCCGCTGCTTCTGATGACGTCTGCTGCCGCTGCTGCTGCTGCTGCTTTTTTCGACAGCTTTTCCAAATTTATGCGCCATTTTCTTTTTGCGTTTCATTTTCCGCTGGGAATGGCAATTGGAATGGCCAGCAGTTGGGTTTTTGTATTGCATTTCAAATGAATTGCAGCTTAAGAGTTCAGGCAAGGGCTCAAAGCATATACAATATAAGTATATATATGTATATATCATATATGTATATATGGTACACTGGGAGAAAAAGTCAAATCATTCGTTGTACCAATACAAGTTTTATAGAAATTTCCTAATTTATATATTCTCGATGTTCTATTTAGCAATTGCAAAACATTTCAACTTTGCTTTAATTTATAGATCTGGCAGTTGGTACATCTTTTTCTTTTAAGTGTATATTTGTTGCTTATAGAAATAAATATATTTGTTTCTGTTTCGGCTTTTTTTTTTGCAGCTGGCAGTTGTCTGTCATCGTATGAAAGCCACTTGGGTGGGGGCATTTGTGGGTCATTTGCCAGCGCCATCAACTGACGTGGCAATCGTTATTGATTTTACCGACTTACAGCCCTCACCTGCCCCTACCTCTGCACCCTCTCCGACCCCCCTTTGCATATTGAGTGTGCGACAATTTATGAGCTTTATGTGTCACTTCTGACGCTCACTTTCACTCTGCCACACACACACACACACACATACACATAAGTCCACACACACACATTAAGGCAGACAGTCACGCATATTTCTAAGGGCTGCTTCTCATTCTACGCGACTTTTGAGCACCCTTCCCGGACTGGACATCTCAGTTACAGTTCGTTGTTTTTTTCCCGTTCTGCTTCTGTCTTGTCTGCTGTTATGGCTATGTGGCTCACCCCCTCCGCTCGCATGTGCCGCCTTATAGGGAGCAGGCATATCTAAACGGTAATTGCTTGGCAGGGCGTAGTTGCGTTTTATGGCCCAGACAGCTGTTTCTCTGCACCCTCCGGACTGTTCGTTCGTGTGCTTAAATCATAGCACACTTTTCAGCGGAAAATGCACAGCTCTTAAAGCCATCTAGCCACAGACCACAATTATCTAATTTAGCTGCCTGCGATGTACAATTGAATCAAAAGCGCATAGATCTAATCTCTGGAGCACGGTCTGCTTTAAATTGCCATTATTAAATTTTATGGCGGATGGCGAAAACAAAAAAGCCGAAGCACTCAGCGAACATTTGGCAATTTTTCGTTGTTGGTGTTCGCTTTTTGCATTTCGCGTGCTTGGCCAAATTAAATTTAATGGGGCAATTGAGAGTATGAAAGCCATTCAACACAACGAAATGAAGTGCAAATATTGTTAGCAGAAGCAAAAAAAAAACAATAGAAAAGAAAATACTTTAGAGCAATGTTCGATAACTTGATTAGAGAATCTAAATTTAAGTCTTTAAAGACTTGATTCGTTAGAGAGAAGTTTTGAATACTTTATAGCCAAGGTTGTATTCTAGCTATAGTCCTTCAAGTTTATTTCATAGATAAGATCATAAATTTAAGCGAATCGATAGCTGTGGCATGTCAGTCACAAATTTATGCGTTGGCTAATTTGGCGCGCCTATCTTTTTTTTCTACTTTCTCATAAATTATTAAGCATTTTACGAAGAGCATATTTACCGCCTGAAGGACCGATGGGCCGAAGGGATATTCAAATAAATTGTATTATTTATTATATGTATTAGCTGGGGAGGGCCGACACGCCCAATTAGTTCTGATATATGGCCATTGAAAATGTTGAAGTAAGCGGCTTAGACATGAAATTTGATTGTTGACTCAGAACCAATTCAACACAATCCTTTGCCTCTCTAGCTCACTAGCTCACTAGCCAGCCAATGTTCTTTGGCACTTTTTGTGCTCGTCTTTTGTCATTTTAATTGAAAACGTTGCCCATTCGCTTTGTCGCCCACGCCTTTGTTGTGCGTGAAGAGCCGAAGCAATTGTAGTCGTTGCTTTTGGCTGGTTTATTTGGCCAACGTCTAAGCTTCTATCAGTTGGCTCCATTGTGTGTCAATTCTCAGTCCCTGTCTGCCTTTCTGTCATTCAGTCGTTTTCCTCTCATTTTTTTTTCTCAATTGCACGCCTGTTTGCACATTCAAGATGTGCCTAAAGCCTGAAGCTTTACACTTGGCTGCCCAGCTGTGTGGCACCTAACAGCTACACGCAAATACATGCGGAACACTTATTTCTATATATTCGCATTCGAAAATTATATAACTGTGCGACAGCATCGACCCAACGAACGACTTGCATAAATTATTTCTGCAATTAACGCCAAATAAAAACGAAGCACGGGCGCACGTGGCGTATGCGCAATATCCACAGCATCGTTTTACTTCTCTGCTTTCTCTACTGTTTCTTCACGATGTTGTTATTGCCGTTGTTGCTTTTAATGTGCTGTAATTAGCGCCCAGCTGACCAAGCCAAGGCGAGCGTCAGATTGCATCCATCATCTCCGTTGTCGTTGTCGTTGTCCCTGTCGCTGTCGCTGTTTACGCCAACTTTTCGTTATGCCATAAACAATTTGTTGAACTTGAGTCAAAATGGAAAAGTTGTATAAATATTTATAAGCAGCATAAAGAAATTGTTCTTTTATTTATTTATATAAAGCAAATCTACGATCTGTCAGAGATTAAAAAATTTCTTCTCAGAAAAATATAAATAAATAAAAGCTTCGAGGAATTCTTCCACAACATTACATCTTTAAGCATTTATACCCTTTATATATATCATTTATAACATGGATAAGCAGGGTATTAAAAGCACGCATAGATAAACATACAACAGCTATGGTTCTTCGTCTTACAATTTCAAGAGACTTAAAATGTTGCAGATATACAAACACAGACAAACGAACTGAAAGTGGCATATCGACTTGACTGACAATGCTGAGAATACACATTTTGTATGTTCTCTAAACTAATTTCAACTGACAGAAAAAAATTGAAATTTTCAATTAAGTTTTATGATTTATAGAAATATATATTAATATATATATATATATATATATATATATATATATATATATATAAATATATATAAAGTGTATAAAGTATATATATATAAAGTGATTTGCAATTTGCATTCTTTCCTTTTGTTATTTTATATTCTGTTCTTTTTGATTCAATTCTTTTATGCTCATTGCCAATTGAATAAGCAATTACAGCTCAGCTGTAAAATGTCCAAAATGTTCCTCCAACTAAGCTAGTAAAGGACAGTCAAATAAAAGGAAGGTGGATAAATAAGATTAAAATATGAAAGGAACTCCGCACTGTACCAAGTAGTACTTAAACAACTCTAAACATATAAAGAAATGTTATATACATAACACATATATTCAAGTATTCATTGACAATCGTATAGCTTCCACTGAAGTGCAAGACATATATAGAGAACGCTGTATGTATGGATCGAATATTATATACATTGCCTAGTTCTATTGCTGTTGCTATCACTATTGATCTCATAATATTAACTGAGGCCGAATAGGAACGTAACCTTGCACTGTTCAATTCGTTCAGTTGTTGACTCTAATGCAGTCGGCATAAATATCTCTTAAATTCTTAAGAACATAATCAACTATGAAATGAGAAATGTTGTTAGGGTATTCAAAGTGCCATCTTCTTTTTGCATCAGACCTCGATACACATTTTGTTTGCCATGCATAAGGGGAAAGAGGCGATTTGGATTAACAAAGGCAGCTGCACTTCCGCATTTGATGGCCTACATGCCGCAACGACTGCACGCCTTTGCGGTTGGCGGTTGGCCAGTGTTGGTAAATGGTCGCCGCATTTCATTTATTAAAACTGTCAACAGGCGTTAAAGTAGGCTGACTTATCAGCAAGGCCGGAAGCACGCACACACACACAGCAACATGATACCCTGCATACCCCACCTCCCATGCCTGTTGTGTGTGCCTGATAAAATGTTATGAATGGAATTCCGACAGCTCTCTGTGTTAGGCACATTAATAAAAGTGTCGAAGCTGAGCTGTGCCAGCTAGCAGGGGGGGCGAGATGGTGAGGCGTGGAAGGTACATGGAATCTCCCACGCACGCAACCTTCAGCAGCGAGTGCTTGTCGACGCGATGTTTGGCCTTGCAACAGCCAAGCCTGAAAGCGTGCAACATGGGATAACAACAGCTTGTAGCCTTTTGGGCAACATATTTGCCACATTTGCAACATTTGCCTGCTGACTGTGTCAAGGACCATGTCGATGGGTAGACAAGCGAGCGAGCGAACGAGCGAGTAGCTAAAGATGCCAGGCTCATAATTGCAGAAAACAAAAACAAACTAAGCTGCTCGACTAGAAAATACCCTGCAAATAAGCAGAAGATTAGAAGCGACTGTTGAAAACTAAATATTAATCTATACTTTTATATGGAATGTACAGAACAGTTACTAAACGCAGCTCAAACATTAGCCAACTAGAAGATATTCTATAAAAAAGATAAGTGGATATGGCTTTTTTTATGCTGATAGAGTGTTTTTACTTTGGGTAGATGAGAGTCTAGCAGATGTCAGTAATAAAATAACAGAGGAGAAATCTTGTTGGGAAAATTAAAAGACTAAAAAGCAGATATAATGAGCATTGGATCAACACATCTATTGATACTGATTGAGCATTGTGAAGATGAGTTTAAAATCGAACAGCAAAGGAGGCATTCAATTGGAAGCAAAGCCCGAAGTAGAGATATACCGCACCCCTTCGTTGCATGGAAGAAAAATTAGTTAGTCTGTCCAGCCAAGAGATACCTTATAAAAGAGATGAACAGACGAAGATATGGAGAGAGCAGAATCAATAAGTCTGCTTAATTCCATTAAGAAAGTCTTAATATATGTATAAACTGTTATACCTCCTTCTGCCAGTCTGATTAACTAGAAGATACTCTCTAAGAAATGTTTAAAGGTCGAGAAGTAGAAATATAGAAAGTACGTTTTAGAGAGGAATCTATCAATACTGAATGTTATATATCTTTAAGCAAATATACACCTATATCATATATCTCTTGTATTTATACACCAACAATATGCTCTCTGACAAGCACACTTAATGGGTATACAAGGGGGAAAAAAAAACAAGAATTGAGGAAAAAACAAGTGGTGGAGAACGTAGCATATTTGTAGGCGCACATCAATTATACAAGTGGCAACAGGACGAGTGGCAGGACCAAGGCGAGAAGTCCTTTGGCTGCTGGCTTGTCGCAATTGTTTGCCTTTTACGACTTCCCAGCAGCCATTGACAGTCGCAATAAATTATGGTTTGGGCATAACAATGAAACTGAAATTTCTGTCCTTCCTTTCAGCGCTCTTTTATATTTCCTTTTTTTCGGACGAATCGTGTGAGCAAAGTAGCCATAGAGCCATAGATGAAGCTGTGAGGGCATCACAAGAACTTGACTTAAAGCCGCAAGCCAAGTGAGAAACTCTGCAGAAAACACTCTAAGCTCTCGCTTCAGCAATTCGCTCTCTCTTTCGCTCGTCAGCGCTGGCAACTTTCTGTAAAAGTTTTTCCAAATGAAAATTCCAAGACAGACAGCGTGGCATCCACACTCTTTGAGCAGTCGCAAATGCAAATTAAATTAAACACCAAACTTTGCTAATATGCTAAGCCAAACTTTAGAACAACCCTTAACACGGAAAAGCAAAAAATAAATAAAAACAAAAAACAAAAAAGGTTTACCCTAATGACTAAGAGTTGCGTTTAGCACATTTAATTAAACAAGGTACAAATTACTTGAAACATGAAAGCAAAGTTTTGCCAAAGCCCCCATAAGCTATGCTATTCGCTTTGCCATTAGCGTATCTAGGGTAGCTAGGATATCGATAGCGCCGGAGAGTATCGATGTCTAAGAGGTAAGTTAGGGTATGATCTTATGCATTTTAAAAGCCTTTGCCTTTTTAGTCTTTACTTTATTAAAAACAGGTATTAGTATTTCATTTAATCTTAAGTTTGGAATGGAAAAAGGGGGCAAGTGCGAGATTCGATATGTCTAAGCGACTATTAGAGCAAAGACTCTTAATATATTTTTTAATAATTCCTTGATCTTACTCATAATAGATAATAATAGCAAGGAATAAATTTTTAAAATTTAAATTAAATTTTTACTAAATTTCTATCATATTTTATGTTTAATTCTTAGCTTCTTAGGCATACAGATTGAAAGAGATTCCTTATAATGTAAATGATATAACAATGAATGCATTAAAAGTTGTAATATGTAAATACAACTAATTACATCTGTATTAGATTGAAGTTTATAAAAATTCAGGATTTATAGCATGGAAAACGTCTTGGGAATATAATTAAGTTAAGAAGGTCGTTTGGAAATTAAGTTTGAATGAATTTAAGTTGAGAATATCTAAGAATTTATAGTGTGTAAACACAGTTCAGTTATGAAGGTTATTTAAAAATAATATTCAATCTGCAATTTCATCTCCAAGAAGATCATATATAACTCCTGGAAGTAAATGCAAAACCTTACAAAGTACACACAAACACAATTTGAATTGCACACTTGAGTTTGAATAGTAAATAGAAGTTAAAGACAAAGCAGCCTTGTCTGCTGTGTCTTGGATACTATGTCCTACGTATTGGGTATCTCTTCAATAGCCACTTTTGTCTAGATCCTTTTGTAATATCATATTGCATACTCGCTACTACCATTAGACCATATCGGATTTCTTTAGCCAAAGAAACTGCGCAACATAAGACTTTCCTTCAGTAAATATTTAAACATAGCATGAAAATTGTATAAAATACATCAACAAAAGCAATTAAAATGGAATTCAACTAGATGTCGAAACGCAGTGTCACAAGTTTTTGTCTCGCATATCGATCTATTGAAGAGCCGAACCTCATTAGCAGTTGGAAAGTGTCGCAGAATCGAGCCATAAATTCCAAAAGAGATTGCATATTGTATTTCGTTTTAGAGTTCATTAAAGTGCAATGAACTTGTTACGTGACAGGCTGAGGAGCCGCTGGAACTGGGCATGGCAATGGCAATGGGTATGGGATATGCGAATAAGGGTGCACATTTTGGGGTCAGTCTGCTAGCGAGCCACCCTCTGGCTAGGTAAATAGCACTTAATTTAATGTTAAATTTATGTGAGACAGTCCGTGGCTAATAAAAACGCCTCACAACATAAAAACTTCTATATATATATATAGATATATATCGAGTGAGAGATTCACACAAGACAACAGGAAAATAAACAGGCTAGAAATGGGTTAAACGAGCTGGCCTAAAAACATAAAAGTTTGCCGCAGTTGAAAAAGCCGCAACGTAAACACTTTGCATGATTTCTGGTCATAGAAGGATTGCAATATGGAGTAGACTATACATATATACAGACAAGTCTGGAGACCAACTTTGGATGACTCACACACTTATAAGGCACTTTATGCATGCGTGAAAGGCAAGGATAGAGAGAGAGAGAGAGGGGCGACTGCACAGACAGACCCAAACACTCTTCACACTCAAGACACGACGAAAATCGATGACGAAATGTGATTACCTAGCAGAGCTGCAGAGAGAGAGAGAGAGGGATTAGGGGGGGCTTGCGTGACGCCTTCAAAGGCGAAGCGTCTGGCTACAAACAAGCTAAGCAACCTCTAACAAATGAGTTTATTAATGAACAGCGCCAACAGCTGCTCAGCCAGAGGTGAGACTAATGGCAGGGAGTAGGCGGTGCACATGTCTGGTTAGGAGCTCAACTAGGATAGTTCAGGCTGCATTTTGATGAGGACTTGTTAATTATACATTTCGTATACTAAATATGTGCAAAGCTTGTGGAATGCTCGGACCTCTTAAGCATAGTCTACTCGAGTGGGTTCTAAAGAAGAAGTAAGTAAGTAAGTAAACTTGTTTCCTAATCGCATTATAATTAGTATTTTATGTATTTAATTAATATCAAAAAGTTACAAACTGTGAGCTGAACTTTGCTATAAGGCACAAGCGAGGCATTAGCTTCTTTAAACTATTCTTCGTGTTCATTTGTCTAAGTGACAACTCAAGTATCGTAAATTAAATATTCTTTAAATACTTTTTAATCTGTAGACAAAGGAATAATAGTAGCTTTAGTATTATTAATCAATCAGGGGATTCCAAAATTTGTTATTGGCCTCGCCTTTGGTAAAAAAGAAAGCTAACGACGATAAGGGCTCAAACCTTATCATCAGAGTTCATAAAAGCTACTTTCTATGTATTTCTATGAAAGTGTAGAGCCATGGACGGCTCCTACGAATAAAACAGTACTAAATACAGTCTTTAAGCTAAAATTGATCTCTAAGCGACCATTTTTATATAGCGAATTATATATTTTAATGAGGTATAGCAACAAAGATGCTCGGCTTAGAGTATACGCATAACATCCATAACTATTTTCGATTTCCCTTCGAGTCTCCTGTGCTAAATTGACCCAATGATTGGATCATTCATAAAACTTTCCTAACGAGAGCTGCAGCTATATGTAATAAGTCATTTATATTAAAATAATAGAAGAAGCAACAATAATTGATTTTCTGTACATCTTCTTGTACATCCCATCGCTCATTAATTATTATGGACATTTTCATACCACGCTAAATATATATAATATTACTTATATCGATGAATCTATACCACAGCTAAAGAATTTTTGTGATATCTAAACTTGACTTGAAAGATCTTGACAAATATTTTCTGCTCCTTTCAACTCAGGATATGACTCTCACAGCTTGCAGCTTTCGAATTTATATAGATTGCCCATTGAATTGAAAAGGATTTTTCGAACTTATCCGAATCTCCCAATCTGAGAATGAGCTAGAATAGAAGATTGCTTCATTCAATTAATCCCTAACCTTAGGGAAAAGCCGATCTACCAAGCATAGCGATTGACAATGCATTTCAGCTTAATTTATTAAAAGATAAATATATTTTATTATTATATATTGCCCTTATTTTTGACAATGTTAAGTTTTTTCCTCCTTGTTTTTGGCCTACTCTAGGCTTAAATCATGTTCTAAGCGGTAATTACTTGGCTTACGGTGTATGAATAAAGCAAGGAAAGCGACTCGTGCCATGGGACAACTGGCACCACATGCTGCCCTGTGGCGCCACAAAGGCTTAGCCCGCTTAGCCTCAGTTACATGTTGCTTTCCCTCTCCACCCCCCTCTCTCTCTCTCGCTCTCTCTGTCCTAAGTTCCACTGTCAATTCTCTCGCTCGCACTTGAGCACAGTGAGGCGTGCGCTTAAAGCCGCTTAGCTCATTGTGAATTCAACTTAAGCTGAGCAGCGAAACAATTTAGCTAAAACCCGGCCGGAAGAGCTCCACGGGTATAGCTGGGAGACAGTCGCAGCCAGGAGTTGGGAGTTGGGAGCTGTTAACCCATGTATGAGTCAGCTTCGGTCTATAAAACTGCTCTAAAATATGCACAAAATGTTGGCCACCTTCAGCTCCAGCTCGACTGCTCGACTGCTGCTGCTGCCTTTTGCCTGCTGCCTGTTGCCTGTTGCTGGTTTATGGCAAATGTTGCCCATTTCTCGTCGTTTTCTCTTTTTTATATGGCCACAGAACTTGACAGGCTGACAAGCACATAGGTGTGTGTGTGTGTGTGAGTGAGAGAGTGTGTGCAGCGCAGGTACAAAGATTTATGGTCAGCTTGCTTTGACATTTGAAGTTTTTAGAAGACAAGTGAAACCGAAAATTTCAATTGTTGAACTGAATCTTTTTTATTTGTCTAATAAAATAAATTAAAAATTAATAGAAAATGAAAATTGAAATATTTAAGGCAACTCTAACCACTGTCAGCTTAGTTAACTCTGCAATAGATTTGCCAAGCCAACCTATGAGCTACGAGCCATCCCTATCAGGCCCTTCGCCTATGTCACCTAGAGCTGATGCATGATGCATATGAGTGGCTGCTCTCGTATTTGTGTTTACACGGACAACCCTTTTGGCCCCTTTGACTCCTTTTGGCCAGCAAGCCTTTGTAAATAGCAGCTGTTGGCAGAGCAAACACAAATGTTGGTGTAAACAAAAGGCTCGGACCGGGAGTTTAATGGCCTGCAGCAGTCATTGACACTGCTCCATTTGCTGGCCATTCGAGCTGGCATCTAGTCTATGCTGTGCAGCGACTGATTGAGCCCAATTGATTACCTCTTTGCCAATGCTAAAACATGTTGATGAGCTGCATGTCACAAAGCGCCTCAGAATATGCTACACAAAGCCAGACCAAAGAGACTGCGCTTATCACAAGAAAACTTTAATTTGAAATTATTTAATTTAATTTAATTTAGGCAATTTTATAAACACTAAAATAAACTTCACTAAACACATAGTTTTAAGAATTTTAAATTGAATTTAAAATATTTTTTAACTATTGTTTGTAATATTTTTTTATTATTTATTTTTTAATTTATTGAACTTAGATTTATTTAATTTTAATTATATATAACTTTATTTGTGTTTTCTTATTTATTTATCATATTTAATTCATATTCAAATTTACTTTCAGTAATTATTGCACCATTCATAAAATATTCTACATTTTATAATTTAATTTAAATATTTATTTAGCTTTGATTATTATTTTGCCATTTCACGCCCGCAACATTTTATTGTGGCAGCAACCGCAGCGCCCGAGCGTTCGAGTGCGTTTTCTGGGGTTGCGTCGTCGACTGAATCAGAAAACGCACGAAACGAACAAAAATGCCAGTTCGAAAAAGTTGTTGAAGAGAGCGAACCAGTTCGAAAAGCTAGCAAGAGAGAGCGACGTAGTCAAGAGAGAGAGACCAAGACCCAAAGAGAGCGCAACACATGGCCAAGTCGCATGCTGAAAGTAAAAGGCCATAGTCGAGCTATAGGGAAACGGGATGTCGGGCAGACGAGGCATCAGAGACAGCTACCCACCTGCTTAGCTGTCTAGCAGCCCACCTGCCCACCTGTGCGCTCGCAGTGAATGAACAAAAAGAAAACTAGCTGATAGGCTCTGTGTTATTCGCAAGTCTTTGGGCGTTTTAGCCTTGTTTATGCGACCACGCAGCCCGGGCTAGGGAGACGCTCAGACGCCTAGAGCATGACTCAAATTTGAAGGAGTTCGCCAAACAGAAACAGAAAACTGCACTTTGTGTCTAGTTTATGAATGGAATAATACAAACGGTGAGCAAAACTCTGTGAAAAGTATCTGGCAGATAAGTAACGTGTATCACAACATCAAGGGTATTGTGTACTAAAATATTAGTTTGATAAGACTTTTGAAGGTAAAAGATAACAAAGGCTCGTAAAGATGTAAAATGAGTTTTAAGGAAAGGGCGCTTTCCTAAAGTAGAAGGGAATCAAAGTGATCCAGACAGTGAAAATGAAATGAGATATGAAAGAATTTGTATTTAAATTCAGAAGTGAAAGCTTCAAGTAGAACTATATCGGAAGGATTGAGTCCTGATTCTATCAGTTAAAAACTCAGTTTATTTGGTTATATTTTCGTATAATATTTGAACTTTGTCAGAATGAATTTAGAGTAGTGTTTAGGACATTTCTACATATTAATTTAATGAATAATAAACTCAACAAATTTAGAGAGTTTAAGAATGATATTTTCAACATTTGGTAGAAACGATTACACTTTACATTTACAAGATAGATTTACTGTAAACATTTATTTGCTGTTTGTATCTCATTACCATTATAATTCTTATAAAAGTGATAAAGTGTCAAGATTTTCCCGATACGCCCACTAGGGGCGTGGCAAATCGGAAAATGCAGCTTTCGATTTCTCAGAAACACTACTTCTAAAAGTGCTAGAAAGTTGAAATTTGGTATGTATAGTCGCGTTGACAACCCAAGGTCAAAAACCTATAGCGGATATATCTACGTCCATTGCGGACGTGGCAAATCGGGTAAAATTGTTTATAGTAACTCAAAATTTAACGAATAAGTTACTCTAGACCTCCTCTATTGAATTGCCAAAAATTATATATTTATACCAATTGGGGGCGTGGCACGAATGAGTATTCAGACTGCAAAATTCTTACTTGTTTTTATTTCAATTCTTTTATTTAATAAATTTATTCGTATATTTGGCTAATATTTTGTATTAGCTTCCTTCCTATCAGTTCGATTCGTACTTCAGCAGTTTTTAGATTTGCAGCAACTACTACTTCCGCTGCCTGACAAGGCAACAATACAATTCCGCCAAATGTCAAACATGCCCCATGCCCCACCCACGCACGCACAACCCGCCCAGCCGTATTTCTTGTTGTGGCTAACAAGAGTTTTGTAGTGGTGGTGGTGGTTCCACCTAACCAAAAGCAACAAATGGCTTTTTAAGAGAGAGATTGAGAGAGAGAGAGACTGAAGCAAGTTAAGAGCGTTTCGCAATTTCGAAAAACTGAGGAACACAAAAAAACTCTCTTCTGATTGCAGTTGTTCAAACTTGTTTCATGTTCGACGGCTTTTCAATTGAACGCCAAAAAAGCAAATAAGCAGAAAAAACAACATGAGGTAGAAAAATCCAACTAAAAATTGAGCCAAGGGCGGGCTCGTTCCGTCTGTGTGCTGCAATTTTCCAAAAAGCTGCACGCAAGAAAATGTTTTTCGTGAGCGCCGCAATGAAAAGCGAAACTGCCCGATAACAAGTGCCACTCAACATTTTGTTGTTGTTCGGCTCGTGGTTGTTGCTGTGGTCGATTGGCCGAGCTGTTTGGCAACCCAACTAATTGGAGTCGCTTGCCAGCCACATGTGCCCCACGAGGGACACGCCCGCTTCTTGGCTAGCTTTAAACTCATTAATCTTAAAGGCAGCGCCACTCAATCAGCGAGCAATCGAATCGCACTTCATCAAAGCAGAAGCACAGATGGTGCAAACTTTGCCACAACTAAAAAAAAAGGAGATTAACAAAGTTTGTATATTATGTTTTATAATAACAATTCTATATATGTTGACTCAAAGTTTGAGTAACTTTTTGATGGGGGAAGTACAAGAAGGTGAAGGCAATTTGAATATTATTATCAAATATCAATATTAAAATTTGAATATTATTATTATCAGATTTCTGATTAGCTTCAATAGGAATCGGTGGCTTAACAATGCATATAAGATGTATATAAGACAATAAAGTCTGAACTATGAAAAATGAATTAAATAATTTAATAATGAATGAATATTATATAAGATGTATTCTGTTCGAATATATCTTATATATATGTAAAACTAAATATTTAAATTTTTGCCAATTTTTGCCAAAGGAGATTAACAAAGTTTGTATGTTGTGTTTTATAATAACAATTCTATATATGTTGACTCAAAGTTTGAGTAACTTTTTGATAGGGGAAGTACAAGAAGATGAAGGCAATTTGAATATTATCATCAAATATAAATATAAAAATTCTCATATTATTATTATTAGATTTCTAATAAGCTTCAATTGAAATCGGTGGCTTAACAATGCACATAAGATATATATAAGACAATAAAGTCTGAACTATCAAATTATGAAAAATGAATTAAATAATTTAACAATGAATAATATATAAGATATATTCTGTTCGTATATATCTTATATATATGTAAAACTAAATATTTAATTTTTGGTCAATTTTGCAATCGAGGTTAATGCTTCAACTGCATGTCAAATATGCAAGCTAAGCAACTCACCTTTGCAGTGCATAGTAATTAACATTTCGCGAGCTTTGAAAATATAACTACAAAAAGAAACATTTCTGGCGGCTAATACAAAGTTATTGAAAAACGATTTAGCAAAAATGCAGCCAAAGACATTTTGTCATGGCTCACGCCTAACTCTTGTCTATGTCTATGCCTCTCTGCGTGTGTGTGTGTGTGTGGGCGTTGGAGCATGGCAACGTATGGCGTGTGGCATGTGGCAGCTTGTGGAAAAGGTCAGTTTTGGCTTAGAGGCTTACATAGTATGCGCGTCACATGCTTTGAGCCGCTTTTAATCGGTCCGCAATGTGGCTGCAGATACCAGGAAATACGAAACGCGTGGGTGTCTCTATGGGCGGGGCTGTTGCTTGCATTTATCAATTGCAATCGCAATAGCAGCTACTTGTATGCATTGAGATATGACTAAACAGCAACTGGTTTTTGATAGTTCAAAAACAACTGTTTCAATTTTTATGGCATATGCAAAAATGAACAAAAACAATGAAGAGATTAAGTAAATATTTATGTAATTGCAAAAGCATTTCATAAATATATTTTTAAGTTATGCTTTATTATTAATTGTTTATGCAATTACAAATTCCAGCATTTATTTTCCACTTCGAATGCGAATCAAAGAAGTTTCAAATTTCCTTTAGTTGTTGTTATAAAAAGCTGTTGCCTACGTTGTGTGTCTCGGCTAAATGTGTCCCGGCTATGCTATAAATAGTGCCCTGACTGCCGAGCTTTTTACATGCAGCAAAAGCTTTTGAAATATGAGCATTGTGCTTTTGAGTGCCTTCGAATGTGTTTATATACATATATAAATTTAACATTATGGAATATTTTGTTAAAAAAAAAAATTAAATGAAGTTCATATTTATAAATGCTATGAAATTTCAGTTATCGATCAAATATGTTCAATATATATATATATATATTTAAAGTTTGTTTTATATACTTAAAAAATAATGAATAATAAAATGAATTGAAACTTCTATCAAATTGATTTTGACAGTATATAATATAAAATTAAATAATATTATAGAATTAAAAGTGAACGCATATGCAAAATTTCATCAGCTAAGATTATCCTATATACTTCCAATATTCTTTATTTTTGTTAAAAACTTTTCTTTTAACAGAATAAAATCAAGCTTTAAGCAGTAGTCGGCTTAAAAGAGCTTAGACTCTAATTGACTTTCCCTTTTATATTTAAGTATTTGTTAAAACGAACTCATAGAAAAAACCCCTTTAGTTTGCTCGAATCTAACGATGCCTGACTTAAACCTTTTTCATTCGACCTGACTTTAAATCATTTTCTCATGCGATTATTTCGCTCAATCAATACAATAAGCTTTCCACTTATTCCACTTAGTCCTCAGCTGTCGTTGAGAGGCAACGCAGCTGAGGCACAGGCTGCCAACTTAAATAAAGAATATGTTTTTAATGTGACAAACGCAAAGCAAATCAATGAATCAATTTTACGCAAAAAAAAAATAAAAGAAAAAAGAAAACGTTCTACCCAACGAAAAGTTTCCGCTTCATTTAATCACCGTTTGGCACTTCACTTGAACAGAACCCCAAAAAAAATAGGAAAATAAAAAGAGAGAGAAAGCATTGCCTTAACATAGCGAAGATTAAATACTCTTAAATATAAGGAAAGTCAAAGGAAGCAAATATAGCAGAGATATAGTAGATGTCATCTTATAAATATCTTAGATAGCAGATATAAAATAACTCAGTTTATAATCCATTTTTTTATGAAAACTTTATAATATTCGAATAATTTGTTGTAGTTGAATCTCTAAGTGAAAATATGTTGAAAAACTTATA
Source organism: Drosophila nigricruria (assembly GCA_037075265.1). Classification (NCBI taxonomy): domain Eukaryota; kingdom Metazoa; phylum Arthropoda; class Insecta; order Diptera; family Drosophilidae; genus Drosophila; species Drosophila nigricruria. Next base: position 2,497,908 of record JBAMCI010000173.1, on the reverse strand, counting down.
ATGTTTTTATATAAAGTTTCTGTTTTTGACCAATTTATTCTATATAATACGAAAATACTCTGCAATTGTTCGACTTTAACATAGAGATAAAAAGAAACTAGGAAGATTATAGTTTATATATATATCTATTTGTTGGGTTACAAATTTGTAAGGCAAGTCACATATGTTTTAACCTTATTCTTGACAAAGATACCCTATGTAAACTACACAATATGATAGTCTCTTGATAACACTCTAATGATTCTTGGCTCTATTTTCCATGATCAAGCAGTAAAGTCGAATATTCAAGACTTTCTTCAACAAAATGTAACATTTTATTTACTCTTCTCTAGACGATTTCGTGACGGAACGTCAAATACTCTACGCAAGGGTATTAACATAATTGGAAAATGTGGAAAAGCTTCGTAGCCTCGACCTGCCGTTGGGCGTCACGTAATTGAGCTCTCGAATGGACAGGCGCCTTTAAATAGGTAAACTGAAGCGTCGGCAGGTGGTGGTGGAGTGAACCGCACATTATTTTGGGTCTACGGGTTCAGTGAATTTGATAAAATTAATAAAAACAATTTGTATTTGTTATGTCGGGTCGGTTGGGTGCGAAATTTATTTTCAATTTGCCGGCGCAATGCGGTCAGCGAAATTTACGCAATGCCAGAGGGCCAGCCGCCCAAACGCGTGGGCGTGGCCGATAAGCCAGCTAGTTTAAAGTGAGCTTTAAAAAACAAAAATGAGAGAAGAGAAAAATATGTTGCATTTGCGAGGGCAATGAAAACTGGAATTGGAAATGGCAGCGTCTCACGCCAGGGCCATAAATCAAATGAATTGAAAAATGCGTTATTAAATAAAAAGGAGCGCCAGGACCAAGGATGCAGCAGACAGGGAGTCGAAGGGCTGAAGACACGGATAGACAGAGAGACAGTCAGCTAGCCATGTGTGCACACGAGTCCAGTTGGTGAAAGCCCCTTAGAAACTGCAGCTGAAACAACAAGGATCCAATTCACTGCCAATCAGAGCTGCCGACTGAGCTTCTGTTTTGTTAAATCACAATTTATTTAAGGGACAGACAAACATTTAGCGAGAATCTTAACTTATTTTATATTGCTTAGAGGAAAGTTATATAATATAAAGAATATAGTCAGGACTATTCATACACTATTCCAGCTAAACAATTCTTATTTATCATATATAATGAACTTTTTAATGTTATTAAAATCATGGCTTAAATTGATAGAAAATAATGACTATATTTGAGCTTAGTATACTCGACATTCATATATTTGAGAACTAGTTTTTTCCGAAATGTGCTAAAACTGCAGCCAAATATTTGGTGAAGTTGCCTACTAGTTGAAAGCAACTGTCATTTATTGCTCTAAAAATATTTTAATATATTTAATATTATTTATTGCTTTAAATGAGACGACATATCTCTTAACAGTTTGTCGGGGTTGCCTAGCCTTTTCAAATGCATTTTATAATGTTCAGTAAAGTACTTCGACTTGCATTTTTACTGCTGAAAAAGTGTCTTATAGCTGTTTGCTTGTTCAATATAAACAAACATTTAGATATATTTCTATATCCACCCAATGGATAAGTAATCTTTTCAAATCTCACCAAGTTACACAGCAATACTGATCTGGTTCACTGCTTTAACCCCAACATAAGTAAAAGCACACTGATTTTTAGCTATTTTCCCTCTAAAACTAGCCGTTTTGTTGACAGCACTGTGGTTACTGTTTGCCTGGTTTGCCAGCTTGTTGAAATATGCGCCCTGCTGCATTTTGATTTACTTTTATGGCTAGACAACTGGCAGCCCAGAGCCAACAGCAGACACAGCTTAACGAGAGAGGCAGGGGAGTTGAGGACACAGAGAGAGAGAGAGAGAGAGAGGAGAGTGTGGAAGAAGGATGCCAGGACATGGGCACTTGTTGCGCTTCAAGCTGATGTCCTGCAGGTGTCGGCGCCGCAGCTGATTAGCTTCAGCTTGACGCTAATGCGACGAAGGGGTCGTCGACGTCGTGCATTAAAATTCAATTACAAAACATATTTTGCAGCTGCATTACGTGACCATGGCTCAAAAGTCACAATCAAGGTTCAGCCAGGGCTCGAACCACAGTGCCCACTAAGCGACGACAACATCTGCTGCTGCTGTTGCTGCCGCTGGTGTTGCTGTTGCTGTCTATTTATAGAGCACTCGCATGGGAAGCGCCCATTTCAGCGCCTCATGGCATTGCATTAATTTCACAGATCAAAAGCGTTGATGGACCGAAGCTAATGAAAATGTGGACTCCCTGTCTCGTCGCCCTCCCCCCTATGACACCCACTCTCCAAAGCCCATAAGCGCTTTTTAATGAAATGCGTGGTGAAATGTGGGCGGGAGTTTTCCCTCGACAAGTGTTTAATAAAATACACAAAATTATGATATGCCACACTTCATTCTGGCAGCTGCCAAAAAAAACAAAAAAAAAAAACAATTTTTGTCTATTTACGCCAAACAAATGGTTGGCAAATAGAGCGGCAAGAGCGAAACCTAATTATAGATATTAAATGCGCCCCAATTTGGGCGCTTCAATTAAATAAAGCCGAAAACAATTAGAACAGACTGTTTACAATGTTTCTTAAGGAATACTATAAACTTAGAGCTTTATTGGAATTTCATATGTTTTCTAGTGTAAATGTTAAGAAAATTTGTTTGAAAAACTATCAGGATTACCATGTTCTCAAGCCTTACAGTTTCATTTGAATTTCATATAAGGTGCCATGAAGGCATTAAGGCTTTTTTCTTACAATAATATGAGGAGTTAAAGATATTAAATCATTCCCATTTGAGACATTCGAGCTACATAATGAAACAGCTATTTACATATATGGGAAATTTGTATTAAAATCTTTGACTTAACCTTCTGAAGAATTAGTTAGCTCTTTTGGGCCCAGCAATCTGGACTACGTTTAATATTGTTATTTAAGAGTGGGAGTTGGCCCAATATGTTAACTTTGTAAGAGATTTATATTTCTAAAGAGATTGCGGTCATTCCTTCCGTTTTCTCTATATCCCTTACATGCGTGTTCGTTCTCACAGCAGCTCGATCGGCTTGATCAAGCTAAGCAGGCTTCTGTATGATGACTATGACTCTATATACTGTTTAAATAGTTTATCTGCAACTGAATAGAATGCATAGCTATGGAGAGTGACTAAAATAATAATAGAATCAAATTGATCGTTAAATACATTTGATTCAACTCAAATTTTATTTTATTGTATAATAATTTGTGTTCGCATAGGTTGTCAACATATCTCACAGCTGATTTCAATCAGATACATGAGCACCAAATCATCAAACTGCAATTCTTAATTCAGCTTCTACTCTGATATTTTATTAAATATTCAGTTGTCATAGCTATATTTTACTCGCTGTATCTAGCAATCAGTAAGAGAATATCTATTAATTAATTGCAATTCAAAATTAAATATTTTGTAAGTATATTTTGGCTATTTTTACAGCCATAAAGTGTCAACATAATCTCCAATCTATGCTTGTCTATAAATTATAAATTCTCTTTCTCCCCGGTTTGACCACTGAAACTAAAAAGGCAACTGTATAAAAAGTTCTTGTAATAAAATACCAGTTAGCTACTTTATAAGGCTTTCAATTGATTTTATACCTTCTTCTCTATATTTTATATTTTACTAATCTCAAATTGGGTGCTTACTTTATAACCAGCACCAAAATCAAAATTTAAAGCTATAAATGTACGGCTTTTGCGTTTCAAAAACCCATAAATCATATACTCAAACATGACACTCTAAGTCCCAAAATGGAAATCTGTGTGGGTCATAGGTTCAGCCACTCCTGTGCACACATCAAATTCGCTTGTTAACAGCAATACTATTTCCATAGATACCTTTGTTAACTGAAGTGCCAAATGGCAAGTGCTTTGGCTCGACCCGTCGCCATGCGACACTGCGTGAATGTATCTCAATATCCCTAGAACGGAATTCATATGGACAGAGAGAGAGAGAGAGAGAGAGAGGAGTGGGCAGGTACTTTGACAGGTGAGCATTGTCAATTGTCAATTGTCAAGCTGTCGTCGTCGTCTGTTTGGCTGCTGTTGACAATTTGCAAATGACATTTGACAAGCCGCTTGTGGAGTGTAGGAGGAGCTCATAACATGAAGCTGAGCCTGCTGTCGGAGGCAGCATCGAGTGGATTTTATGCAAATTGGCAATTCGAGCGTTGGGGTATTTGATTCTCAAGAGCTCCGACTGCCAGGCGGAAGTTGTTAGGGTGCTCAAGTGGCTGCCATGACAATTAACTGCTTCAAATGATGAGTGCCACCCTCCCTCTCTCTCTCTCTCTCTCTCTCTCTATCTCTCTGTCTTCTTCTCGCGTCGCTGACACCAAAAGTGTGGCCAAATTGTGCGTGGCAAGCAGAGATGTAGTGAGGCCTAAAGCTCAAGTCAAAGGGAATGCCATAGCCGGCAGTTTAAGTGCCGTTTTATGGACACCTCACAACAGGCGACAAACTTCTTGGAACCCAAACGCGATATCCAAGCCCAACCAAATGAAACGATACGAAACGCCACTCTTCTGGAAATCTGGCCTCGTTGACTCATTGGTGTCAGCTGTTGGACAAGCCGCACAGAAATGACTCACGGATTAGCAAAAATACTTGGCAATGAAAGCGAGCTTATTCGTGTATAAAAACTGTAGTCAATTAATAATGGATAAAAACAGTGAAGCTTAAGAGTAATGAATCGATTCTTAATTGCAACTCCAGCTATATTTAGTTCAGTTGCCCAAGTTATCTAAGAAGACTTTAAAGTGTCAAGATCTGCATGAAACTTAATATAAAATTTACTTGATAAGCTGCCAATTTTGTTAAATCTGTTGGCAAGTTGAAAATTGTAGGTCTTCCATGCTCGGTGGTTTTAGTGAGAGTGCTTCATTTCAATTCTTCTTAACAGCTTTGCAGCGTTGCCACTAAGTATATGACATAGAATTTCCAGATCAACAAAATCTATCAGAGATCTTTAAGAGCGAAAACAGGACTTGATTTTAATAGAAGCTGTGACTAGATTTCTCTTAGATTCTCTAACTAACTCACACGACTTTAACAAAATACAGGTGTTCAATCTGGATCTTATAGTCCATTTACTATTTAAATAAGAATTCTTTTCTTGAGAATAAGAAAAGAATTAAAGTCTCAGATTCGGAATCATACATCCGTATCCTTGCCAAGACAGGCAAGATCTAAAGGTCTAGTTGCCTTTGAAAAAACTTAAAATTTTGCAGTTCAATTTACATTTTATAATTAAGTTAAATTATTAATTTTTGTCTCGGCAGCTATAACATTCATGAATTTTACTTTCTACTCAGGCGATCAAAAATGTTTCATATTATTCAGTTATTCCGTTGCTTCTCGTCGCTTGCTGAATAAGTTAATGGAATGTATCGTTGATGTGCAGCTAAATATCTTAAACTTTGTGAACGTTTCTAATTGATTGAATACATGACCAAAGAGCTTTCAGCAGCATCATCACTGGCCTCTGAAATAGTTCAGTAGCTCAGTCATTCAATAGATACTATTATGAATTTGATGACATAGCTTTAACTAACTTAAATAAGAATTACTATTTCTGCATTTGTAATTTGTTATAGATTCTTCCATTTTTGTTATAGATGAAGAACTTCTCATTTTCAAGAATATTTCTCTAAGTATATAAGTATATATATTTAAGAGGAGATCTTTTTCACTCATACATAGTATATTCATTTCATACATGAAACGTTCCTTCAGATATATGTTTATGTACTATGATTCCTTCTATGCTATATGTTTATATTTATATAGTCTTTTTATTCCTTAACACTTACCGTTCTTCAATGGTTGTTGGCAGTTGGGTTCGAGCCCTCATCATGCTGAGAAAGTGTTTACCATGCGAGACGCCACCCGCTGATCCTGTGCCGCTCAAGCCGCTGCTGCCCTCGGAGAGGTAGCCATTGTCGATGTCATGATAGCGACTGGCCGAGGCAGAGCTGCCCACACGCAGCGCATCGCCGTCGCTGCAGTAGCCCTGCCCGATGTCCGACTCGCAGAAGTCCAAGTAGGACTGATGGGGATGATGCTGCTGTCCGCCGCGTGCGCCACGCGTTGGCAGCGTGACATGCGAATTGTAGCCGCGCAGCAGCGGGCGCATGGGCAGCACCGACGAGGAGGAGGAGGCGCCGCCACTTGAAGAAGAGGCTGCAGCCGAGGAGGACAGCTGCTCCTCTTTGGACTCGTAAATGGTGCCAACGATTTTTGAGGGAATCGTATGAAACTTGCTGGGCGAGGCGGTGGGCGTATTCGGAGCTGAGTTGTGCATGGGTCGCTGCATGGGCGAACGCTGCGCGGCCAGAATATGCGGGCCTGCATTATATTCCAGCTTACGAGGAGTGTTCAGGGCCGACTTGGGTGGTGGGAGACGGCTGTTGCTGCCATAGATGCCGCCGGGCTGTGGGGTAGTCGGTTCGCTCAGGTAGCCGGAGCCGGAGCCGGAGCCGTTGCTGGAGTAAATAGCTGATATGTGGTTGGAGGATGTCGGCGCATTGGCATAATACGGGGGCGGTGGGCTTGAAGGCAGAGCCTTGAGGATATGTTGAGCTGAGCTAAGAGATGAGGGCAGCTGCTGATGCTGCTGATGTTGCTGATGTTGCTGGTGTTGCTGGTGTTGCTGGTGTTGCAGCTGCAGCTGCTGGTGCTGCTGCTGCTGCTCGTGGGATATGTTGTTGGATATGTCGCTTGTTTCACGTTTGAAAAGCTCACTGGAGCCAGGTGGAGCCACGCCCAGCTGGGGCAGTTTGCTGGTGCCTTTGATGGCCGCAATGGGTTTCGGCAGATTGGGACTCTGCAGCTGTTGCTGCTGTTGACTCTGATTCTGACTCTTTGGCGAGCACTTGGCATCGGATTTCGAGTGAAGCGAAGTCTTGGAAGACGTCTTCAATGTGTTTTTCTCAGCAGATCCGCGTGCTAAGGAGTTTTTACCCGCACGTCCCATCGTGGAGCTGCGCGACTCGTTGCCCGAGAGCGTGGACTCCTCCTTGTGCAGCGAACGTGCGGGACTCTTCTCCTTCTTGTCCAGCTTGCTAGGTTTACATTGATCCTTCTTCTGCTGGGCGGCTAGCAGCTTGGATTGCTTGGTGTTGTGCTTCTGTTGGCTCTTCTGGGCGCTGACGCTGATGCTAGGCGGCTTCAGTTGCGAGTTGTGGCCATCGTTGAGGCTCAGGCTGGAGTCGGAGCGCTCGGAGCGTGCCGAACTGAAGCCCGAGGAGGAGGAGGTTCGCTTCGACTGTATTTGCGTTTTATTGGATGCAACTGCGGCGGCGGCTGCATTTGCTGCATTCTGTTGCTTCTCCTTGTTGAAGAGCTTCAGCTTGTCAAGCATCGAGTGCTTCTGCGGAGCCGTAGGCGCATTCAAACTGCTCGGCGAGGGTATACCGCTCTTAACACTGGGCGGACGCAGGCTGCCAAAGAATCGAGATGGAGCAGGAGACAGAGATTAGTCACAGTTCATTTGGACAACTTGTACGGGCCCAGCGACTTACCTGTTGTTGTTGCTCTTCAGACTCTGGATGGTGTGATTGCTGGTGGGCGGACTGTTTGGACGGCTTGTGTTGAAGTCACTGCCGCTCTTGCCCAAACCAGGTATGGCTGTGGACCAAATGAGAAAGAGAAGAGGGACAATAGTAAGTATAAGCAGATGAAGAAGCAAACTGCAGTGTCAGTTCATTAATTCTGCGAGCTCCCACTTGAAGTTGTCGCCGTGGCTGTCAGCCGAAAGCGGAGATGCCCGTCGAACGGAGGCGCAGCCAATAAATCAATCCTAGAGGCCGAACGGACGTTAAACTTAATTAATTGCTGTGAGGGGGATTGACTGCAGCAGGGGGAGGCTGACAGCCAAGCAGCCAAACAGACAGGCAGGCAGACAGGCAGCAGATATATGTGTTTAACTCTCACGCACTGTCACATAAATCTTTAAAAAATCAACTGCAGCTGTCAAAATATGAAGAAGTTAAAAGGAAGTTGCAGCAGGACTTGTTATTTGATTTAAGATTTACATTAAATCAATAATACATATGAAGGAGATGCAGATGGAAGAGGTATTTCGTGTTTTTGGAAAGTTTATAATAATAAAATATTGTTTATAATACAACAATGACTGGGGGACATGGGCTGCTAGTTGATGTATAGCTGAGATGATGAAAACGGAATTGGGAATTGTTGAAGGATTGTAATTTATTATAGTTCAATAGTCTCCTTTTACTGCAAAGACTTGATTCAGGATTTATGATTTAGCAATTGTAGGCATGTAGCTGATGTAGCTGAAAGTATGAAATACTAAGGAAGAAACTGCTTCTTAAGAAGATGTATTGCCCAAATCTGTCATTTATATCCTATAACTCCTACCTTAGTGGATAATAATAGAAATTATTGTAAGAAGCTTTCTGTCTGATATGATATAATAAGAATTCCTGTTTAAACTTGTTATATATAAGTTGACCATAGCTGGAATGCTAAGATACTGTTGTACTTCATATATGTGGATGCTTTACAAACAGAGATTATAGTATGGAAGCTTTTGGTCGGGAAATCTAGCACATAGAGGTAGAAGTAACAAAATCCTTCAACCATACATCATATAAGACTTTCCGTATAATTTAAGATTGCTTCTAATCTTTACCGTACTAATAACTTGTTAGACAATCAGACAAGAGTAGCACATACAGATAGAAGTCACAAAATCCTTCAACCATATAAGACTTTCCATATCATTTAAGATTGCTGCTAATCTTTCCCTTACAAATAATTTGTTAGACAGACGGCCACTTGATATCAGCTCCAGTTAAAGTGCCGTTCCTGGTCAATTCCCTATGGACAGATGGCGCCCAACGTGGGGCCCATTTAAAACCTCAAATCGCAGCCGCACGCATTAATTACTGATTGTTCAAGCTGCAAACAAATCAACTGCAACGAGGCGGTGCTTGAATCCATTCGCGCCCCACTCGAAGCTCCACAAATGTATTCCCAGGCGTGCTTTGATGATGCACACCAAAGGGGATTGGGACACGAGCCATGTCTAGATGGCTAAACCCCTTTTTGCGACAAATCTCGGCCAGAAAGGCCAGTCGCTTGGCTAAGTGCATGGTTATGCCCCGCTGGGGGTTGTTTGCCGCGATGTGGACCCAAAAAATTTGTTTGCTTTCAGTAAACAACGGAGTGCAGCACGCTGAAAAAAGCGAGCTCCGGCCAAGCCCTGGGGTTGGTTTTCCTCTTGTTTGAAAAGCATTTTTTAATAAATTTCCCAAACCAGCTGCAAATTTATTTCACTTACATGGCGTATGATTCGGTGTGGGAGGCAGCGGGCGCACCTTGTCCGGGGGGCAGCGACGCTGAACCATGACCGTCGCAGGCAGGGGAATGGCTGTGCCGCCATTGACCTTCGCGTAGGCGGGCGCGATTTGTCTGTAATGAGCAAGAAGTTTTTTTTTGATGGTACATTAATAAAGTTCTTAAAAGATGTGGAGCCAGAGGCTCATGTATGTACTTCTAAATATATACTTTATGGGCTTTTATTTTTATTATTTCTTGTTTTTATGACAGCCGCCCACGCGACAGACCGCGTTTACAGCTTGTCTGCGTCGTGATTTGCATGAGTTGCGGTCACAGTATCTGTCAGTTACATATTGCCTTGCACTTATCTTTAACAATTTATACAAACTGCAACATAAAAAGATTTTTACATTTGCATGGGACGTTGATAAATGAATAAATGAAACGAACCCCTTTCGTCCCTTAACAGCACAACTTGGCCATTGCAGTAAATATTTTAACAACATTTTTACGATGCGATTGCGCGAAATGAAATAAAAGAGAAGCGTGCCCATAAATATGCATGTCATTGCGAAAAGATACTTTTGTATCTGCCATATACGTGAGCTCGTTAACAGCGTAGCTGAGTAGCTGAGCAAACTTTAGCTTTTTCTCTTGATTAGCCGTCGACGTCATTTCAATGCGAATTTGTGCAATCAAATAAAACTTTTGCACCGTCTTATGAAGTCAATTAAGTTTCATTTGCAATTTAATGACATTTAAATTGGCTTTAAAACTTTTATAACAAAAATCAAAACTAATTGAACTTGATTTACAACAAGTCAACAATAATTAAACTATGTGGTTTTAATAATTTATCTGCTTTCAGAATAATAGAGTAAAGCGAGCAGTGGAAAATATTGTATACAAACTTTTAAACAATTTATTATAATTTTAATAATGTATATATTATTTTTTAATTTTTAATAGATTTATAATATTAGTATTTTTTTATTGTTTAGTGTTTATGAAATAAAAAACAAATTTTAAATTATTAAAAATATATTTTAAAATTTGTATGCTTTATTACACTTTATTATATTTATTAAAAAGAGTTTTAAATATATAAGGAAAATATAAATATAGTTTCGTATAAAAATATGTATTAAAATAAAATTAAGAAATTATATAATTTTTTTTTATAATACTTGATATATATAGTTTATTTTAAAGTTTGTATTTTGCTATTAAATCAAAATTATTTACATATTTTTAGTAAATTTGTTTATTACCTCAATGAACATCAAAAAATGTTTTATTAAAAATAAAAGAAAATATATTTTAAAAGTATTTTTTAGCAAAAAAAATATTTGGTGTAAAATTTATGAAGAAATTGTCGTTTTGTTATTAAACAGTTATTATTTTCCAAGGTTAGATATTTAATTTCTTTATTGCAATATAAATATGTTTTTAATGATAATGAAGTTGAAGCTCATAAAAAAATCCACAAGAATATTTTAATTTTGTTTTCTTTTTATATAATAAAAAGTTTTTATGCAATTAGTTATTTCATTTAAATATGCAAATGAGTATTATACAGCTAAGCTGCTTACTAACACACACACACACAGTCTGACACCCACGCACACTCACTCACATATAGCAAGGCAAATGGCTTTTCCATTTCTTAGTCAACTTCGCTTTTTTGCAATTACTCCAAACGCTGATTAAAAACGCAAATAAAGTAATAAAAGAGAGACCGAGGTAAACTTTTAATAAGTCGCGCTCATAAAGCTTAGCAGGGGGCGCAGACAAAGCACGGGCCAGAAAAGATACAATTGTATCTTATTGTTGTTGGCCATTAATAAGGCAGGCTAAGTGAAATAAAATGAAAGAAAAACTGCGCGCAACAATTGTATTAAAACAGCTCATAAAAATAAAAAAAAGGCAGCCAAGCGCGACGCAGACAAATGAAGTTGGCAGCTGCGTTGACGTTGACGTTGCCACTGACATTGACTCGTCTCCGGTCCTTTTTGGCTCGACTACTGCAAATTAAATACACCAAGACTACAGCTAGGATCGGAGATGTTTCGGATGCTTTCATCAGGCGTCTGAAGAATTTCTCCCAAATTACTTTTCATATAATTTTATTTGCATTTTATTGTTGCAACTCGCTTTGCCGCCAACTGTTTTGGCCATGTTCCACGCTGTTTGCCAAAGCAGTCATGTTAAAAGCCAAAGCCGTATGTCTGTTGAGTTTTATTCGCTTCGGCAAGGATGTCGATTGTCTGTCTGCATATGTGAAAAGCTACAAGTTCCTCCAAAGTGTCTATGGAAGCGACTTGTGGTACACGGGTTGCTCGAAAGGTATTGAGATTTTTAAGTACCAAAGGGTGGCCAAACACAAGTAATACATTTTTAAATAACTTTATTTCAATTGCTTGATAAACTACCTATAATATTTTGTTGTTAAAATATTTAAGGCGATTTGCCATTTCATCAATAATTAACTATTGCCTGCCTAAAGTGCTCTGATTTGATAATCCTGTCTCATATTCAACATGACTTATTTCCTAAATATAATTATCTGTCGTAAGAACGAATTTATTATCTGGTTCAGATTAGGACTTCTTCTTTAGTTAAGCAATGCAAGTCAGTATATACAAACTTTTATTAGAAATATATTATTCCGAGATCTATATAAATATGTCTTCTAGGGAACAGAAAGCTAGTCTAGCCAACATCTATAGCTACCCTAGCTGCATGGCTAGCAGCTCGAAGCAACATCTGAGCTTGTTAACTGGCAAAATGTATTCAGAGTATCAGCAGCTGTGCATCTCCCAGTTTCAGGTGTCGCATGTTGTCGAATGCTGTTGCCACGTTTACTGTTGCAGCTGCTGCTGCTTCTGCTGTTGCTGTTGCCGTTTCTGTTTCTGTTTGCATAGAGCGCAAATTGAATTTTGCGTCTTTATTACGCATTTTTGATTTGTAGCTGTGCGCGGATTTCAATTTGTTGTGCACTGCCAAATGTCTTTGACCTTTGAGAGCTTGTGTGTGTGAGTGTGTGTGTGGCTCATAATAGCCTGACTGCTGTTCCTGATGGCATTCACCTGTGTGGCACGGCCCACGCAGCAGTCGCTGCAGACCAGTTACTGAGAGGGGAGCCAACTATAAAGCGCGTCGTTGACGACATTTGCTTGTATAAATATGAAAGAGTTTCCTCACAGCTCACACCCACCCGTTGGGGCGCCTCCACTGGCTGCCCATTAGTTGCATTTGCGTTGCATGGCATTGCCGCTTGTTGCTGCTTTTGTTGCCGCACAATGCGACACTCGAGTTGCATTTGTCATGCCAGCAGCAGAAGCAGCTTCAGCTTCTAAGAGCCAGCCACCAAGTGCGTGGCAGGATCTGGAAGCGGGACCTGGGACCCGGGACCGGCACCCGGAACCTGGTACTTGGGACCTGGAGCCTGACCATTTTGGGTTATTGCCAGTTGCCTTATTTGAGCAACGGGCCAACTGCAACTCTTTCGCTTTTATTATGGCCTCAACATATTTGCGATTTGTTGCCAACGCCGTTTATGGTTAGAAGTGGTTTCTTCTCTGCTTGGCCCTTGGCTGGGCTGCAGTTGCTTGAAATATCTCTGGGTTTATTTGTCTTACAAGCGATAAAGATTGACAGGCGATAGAAGCAGAACAAAATATACCAAAACCTAGCAGAAAAGAGGATTTCTCAATATTAATTTTATGCTAAACTCCTGTTCGAGTCTCAAATTTTATCCTAGACTAACGATATGAGGTGGATAGTATCGGCTGTTGAACTTAATCAAGAATATAGATACTTCATGATATCGACCACTCCTCGTTCTCTTTGTAATATAAACTTAACAGAAGAATTTTATATGCTTAGATATGTTGTCCTTATCATACAATGATATATTGCTATAAGAGAATTGCTTCATTAATAAAAGTTCATATTTAATATCTTTTTCTTATCGCCGAAAGACAGAAAGACAACAGATATTATATAGTTTATTTTCAAGCAATCTCTTCATCAATGGAGAATTGAAATTGTGGATTTGCTCATGCTTTATGACGTACTATATTTTGTGTTTGCTATCTGGGAAAGTTTATCCGTTTTTGGACAGCTCACTTTCACTCGTTTCGCTAGTTATTTAAGCCGAGCACAGCTCAGAGTTAAGCTGTCGGTGAGTGCATTAGATAGCCAGCCAACACCTCCAGCTACTGGCCAAAGCAATTTCCAGTCTATCGCTAACCCAAAAACCTTTTGAACCTGGCCCCAGCTGTTGTTGAGGTGCAGTTTGTGCCGTTAAGCACAGAATATATGTATATATTCATAAATTTAGCCACAGCAATTTTCGCAGGCTACTGCGAACGAGTCGAACGGGCTGTCAGCTGTAATAACAACAGACAAGAGCTGGCAGGAGCCAAGAAATTTATGTGAGCCAAAAACATGGCCAAGTCATGAGCTGACTGGCCTGGATGGCTGGCTTGGATGACTGGCTGCTAGCTGAAGATTTTTCGTGAGCATTTTGAGTAGGTGTTGAATGGTTGATAATAAGCGTAATTATGTGCCATTGATATGCCCGCAGGAGTGGCCATTCAGTTGAGGATCGTTCAGGAGACAGACAAAGCTGGCTGCAGAGCTGCTGATCAAGGGACAGACGAACGCGCAGGCAGAAGAAGCAGTTAGAAAAGCGCAATAAACCTGTTCAATTTAAAGAACTGGCTGACATAAAAATATATATATATATAAGCTCAGAAATCAACAAGAAAGTCCACGCGCAGGAAATTTAACTTTCAGCTGAATTTGATAGCTCAAATTTTTATTCTACTCAGATTTCAAGCTGTAGAGCGGAGGAGTTAGTTACAAGCTGTAAGGTTTTGGCACTTGGCTTATTATTATTATTCTTTTTCATAGAAGGGATAAACTTAAGTGTTATTAACCTGTATCTATTTAGTATCCCTTTTATCTTCTCTATGACTCAACTAACTCTAGTTTTTTAATAACAGTCTCAAAATTTTAGTTTGTTCTTTAGTAGTTCTTTAAAGCATATTGCTTACAGTCTGCAAGTTAAGCATGATTCTCGAATGGAAAGCAATCTTTTAGCCTGCAAGTTTGACAGCTTTGTTCCCAACCAAGAGCCATGTCATTAGAAATTGTAATGCGACACGCTGGCAAACGTGTTCATCTTAAAAGTCGTGTAGCCCCTACTCTGACTCCGACTTCGACTCCGACTCCAACTTAAACTCTAATTCCTCGGTGCCAGGCACCAAGACTCGCACTCAGTCATAAGATACACACACAATATGAGTTGAGATACTTTACTAGCTGCAGCTTTGGGTATTGTATTCGACTCGTATGTATATATATATATATATATATATATATATATATTTCTTATTCCTGGATGGTTGCTACTGCGGCTTTCAAGTGCGGCATATAGTCACGATTTTCAGTTATTAGACGGGCAAAAGTTGTGGCCCCAACTTTGGCTCTTCAGCTGCAGCTCAAAACAGTTGTTTCTGACTGTCTGACTTTTGTCTGACTTATGGGACGCATTTTCTCAGCTGCTGCAAGAAACAATTAATAGCGTCTGCGAACACATTCCCCGCCCATGTGGCACGCCCCGCGCAAACACACGTGCGGCGAGCACGAAAGATATTCCTTAGCTACGTTCTCAGCTAATGGTCGTCACCTTTGTTGACAGAGGCAGAGGGCACTAAGCGCAGAGGAGAGGCGAGCCAGTTGGCTAGGAGCTTGTCGACGACATCTTTAAATATGCAGCAGGTTGGTTGGTCTATGCCTGGCCAGAGCTGTAAACAACAAGCCACAGCCGCAAATGGAGAGTAGCCAAACAAACAAACAAATAAACAAACAAGCAAACAAAGCGGCTGAAAACAAAAACAAAGCCACATACTTTGTTGCAGCTGCTGTTTATACATCAAGTGGACAGCCCTGGCGCTGGCAACTCGAGTAGCTGAATTCCATTTTCCAGCTTTTAGCTGGATTAGGTTTCACGCCAATATGTGAGATGAACGCGTGAAAGCTGGCAGAAGTGTGAAAGCAAAGAAAAAGTGCTGAATGAAGATCGTTGGAGCTTAGGAAGTTAGATATATAAACACAGATACTGGGGATCTTAAGAGACTTTGAGTAGTGTATAAATAGGAAAACAATCCGATTTATAAAGCACATATAGAACCAAGCTTGGTAGGAAATGATTAGCTATATAAAAGTATTTGAGATAAAATATCTTTTCATTTATTTGAATTTGAGTTTTTCTCTTCCCTTTTCTCCTGTTATTTCAAGTATTATATTCTGGTTCACAAACTATTTCCATTTGTCAGTCTCTCTCTCCGCATCGTCTGCGATTAAGATTCTTTCATCTTTCTTACTTAACCTATTTATATTTCCATCTATATTTCTTTCATTATTATTTCATAGAGGAATATTCTTGTTCTCATCTCTAAAAAATTTCTTATGCTCTTAAGCTCTGTGCCAAACTAAAAGGGTGTTATGGACTCCTTGGGCATACTTTAGATGTGGTCATATCATTATAAACAGACACTCATCTCTAAAAGCATAAAAGTCACCCGCCCACTTCGTGCGAATTGCGCTCTGCTTTAGCCTAGATATGACAGCTTGCCTTAGATCAGAGCCACACAGAGTTCGTCTTCTTTTCACACCCAGCAGCTGACAGCATTTTGCGTGTGTGTTTGTATAGTCAAAACCCTGTGGGGGTTGGACAAATGCTCGGAAATAAGCAGGCCGGGCTGCATGTTTCGGTAGTCCTGTATTGAACAAACAGTGGCGAGGGTTGACTGATAAGTAGCAGTTAGGCAGGCAGGAGATTCCCAGCGAATGGATTTTCAATTATGCAACTGGGCAAATGTTTTATTTATTGACTCTGCGCGCATTTCCATCATAACTGAAAGGTTTTTAGATATGGTGGTTGATTTCAAGGCGTCAAAAAACAATGTTCCAGGGGTTGTTCTTTCCCAAACACATATCACAATTTCACTTTGAAGGAAACTCTATTGAGAGCGAGCGAGTCGGGGTAGCTGTAAGTTGATCGCTCGATTATGTAATGAAACGGGGCAACAAACTTAGGAGCTCTGCCAGTCGCACACGGCTCCAGTAAATCAAACTTGGCCCCAGTCTGGCTGGCAGCCAACTGTGGATCTTCAGCCAAGAACTGGACGAGGCCAAGTACCTAGAGCCAAAAGACGGAAGTCGATCAACAGACGCCAGTCGCGTGTTTGCTGAATGTGTCGCTTTCGGCACCTAAGCACCTTGCCTTGCCTGACGGCAGAAGGCCAAGAGAACAGGCTGAGAAGGAGGACTGCATTAATTATGATTCGTTTTACACAGCTTATCTAATGAAAGAGTGGGAAATTTCGCACCAGCTAGCCAGCTACAGTGAACAAAATTTCAAAAAACTGAAAAAACTTAATTGGCTAACTTAAATATTTTTATATTAGTATGAAACTATAGATTAAAATGGTTTAAAAATAGCTCAAATTACAATTTAACAATGCATAATTCCTTTTAATTGTCTGCTCTGTCAAGACTATGTTAAATTAAGTCAATAATAAAGTGTCTGATTCATGAACGATAGACCAGGCTCATTAGTAAATTATTTAATATAAAACAAAATAATAATAAAGATAAACAAAATAAAATAGAAATTTCTAAGTCTCCCATTGGCTTAGGATTTACTCAATTAACTTTTAAGCAAATTTATTAAATATTATTATTATTATTATTAATTGAAAACAATTTCTCACAGTGCACTAAACACTCTTTCAGTAAATAATTCTCAAGTTTGTTTAAGAGATACGTAAACGCAACCACAAAATGTCATTTCCATTAGCCGCCAACTTGTTTTGATATGCCTAAAAATAGCTGAAAGCGAGCCACTGGAGTGGGCCTGAAGAGTGCTACTGCTGCTGCTGCTGCTGCTGTTCTTTAAAAAGATCTCCAGTTTCTCGCGAAGATGTATCGTAAATTTCATCAAATTTAGCTATGCAGCATTTTCGGGGCACTGATTTATTGTGCTGACATTTGGCTTCATTCAGGCATTGGCTTTTTGTATTGTATAAAATATGCATAATGGGTCTCATTAGTGACTGCTGGAAAAGCCGTCAACAGTTTCCACAGAAAAACCTCCCAGTATATATATATATAGTATATATATAGGTTACCTTCTGACATCCGGCGAGTTGGGCAGACTGCGACATTTGCGTGAGTTTTTGCTGCCAGCGTTGCCATGTGATGAGGATGAAGTGTTGCCCATTTTTGTATATTTATATTCTCTTTCTTTCAATGACAATGATGACGATAATGATGATGATGATAATTATAAAACTTGGTTTAGTTTGGCATTTGGATGCAACTTTGGCACTTTTTAGCTGTTCATTTTAGCACTTTTTCAATTAAACATTTTTTTTACATTTTAATCAGCTTTTAAATGCAATTTTCAGCATTTGTTGACTTTATTAAATTTTAAAGATACTTATTATATTATTCCTAAATATTTTTCAAGTAAATAAGAATTTTACTATAATTTCTTTTTTATTTTTTTAAATATTCTTAATTTTAAGCATTTTATCTTGGATTTAAAAAAACCAAAACAATGCTTAAGAATAAAGTCACTTTAAAAATATAAATTAAATTACAATAAAATATTCTAAAATAAAAATGAATTAAATTTTCTTTTATATTATTTTTAATATTTTATTTTTTAAGCATTTGAATTTTGTTTTTCAATTTTTTATACATTTTATCTTTGGCGTAATTTATTTGAGCCATAATGATATTATTTTTGATATTACTGCAATTGTAATTGTTATTTCTTGATTTTTTATTCCAAAATGATTTTTGTTATTTATTATATTTTATTTTGTTTATATATGTTGAATATTATTTAAAATATTTTGATTTTTATTTATATATAATTATTTTATTTTTATATTACTATTTATATATATTAATTACATATACTATTTAAAATAAATAAAATACAAAATCTTTTGTTATTTCCATTTTAATTGTATTTTTTGTTTGATTTCACATTTTGCTTTTATTATTATATGATTTAAGCTTTTCTTCCATTCTCTATATGCATATAGTTCACTTTTGAGTCAGAGTATATTTGTATAGGAATGAGGTAAAGTTTTTATGGAGGCACGAAAACGAAATTTGGGTGACAAATGCGACAACAGTTGTAAGGGCTTTTAAGCATCATTAAACGCCTTTAATTCCAACTTCTCTTTTGTTTTTCCTGATCTAATTTTCGCACTCATTAAAAGCTTAGACGCAAAAACCGTCTGCCCCTTGAAAATATTGTTTGCTCTATGTAATTACTTTGTAATTAAGTGCCCTGGACTTGCCGTGACAGACGCTGAAAATTGCAGCTAATCAAACAAATGTCTGGTGCCCCAAAATACGCCCCCAAGCCAAATGCCAGCAAAAAGGGAAAATCTACAGTAAAGCGCCAAGGGATGACCAAAAATGTTTGCACAGCACTTTGATCTGAAATGCCGACCAGGCGGACCAGTTGTTGTACAGAAAACTTAATGCAATTAAGTGAACATATTTGCAACTTCCGTGCCGCCCAAACAAGCAAAGCCAGAGGACCAGAAAAACAGACATTTTTGATGTATGACTGCTGCTGCTGGCTGATGCGGCTAATCTGGAGAGGAATAAGGCGCGGCACAGGGTGATTCGGGAACTAAAATGGGGATGCACACTATATTTGGGAAAAAGGTTTCTTAGCACAAAATCAATATAGCTTCAATTACAGAGATGCAAAGCCTTTTGGCAACAAGCAGAAGCAACTGGCTACACGGAAAAAAAGCACAATCGAAGAAAAAGAATGGCGTGTAAATAATAAACGCACGTGCGTGTGACACGTGATTGGGACTGGGACTGAGACTGGCACTGGGACTGAGATCTGAAACGGGGTTCAAGTCTGCCTTATAGCCCACATTTTGAAGTGCCTGCTAAATGCTCTCAAAGTGGTCATATTTTTGCGTAAAACGCAGCCGAACTCGACGAGCGCGAAGGGTGCGACGTTTATGCTTAATCAATTTGTCGTAAAAATTAAAGCCATGTACTTTTATTTTTTGGGTATTGTGGAACACTGGCTGTGAGCTGTAAGGGTTGATCAGGCAGAGTTGCTGCAGCTTTGGCGATAAATGTTGCACGATTTTTTTCCTCTTTTGCAACACGTGTCGCAACGCGGGTGGGCACTGAGTGTGAATGGGGAAAAAAGTTGCAGTTCTTTTCTCTTTTGACTTATGCGTAAGTTTGTCTGATTTATATTACAGTACACATTTTGCACTGCCTCTCTCGCAATTGTTTACTTGGCGTCAGTTGCGTAATCAAAGTGTCACAGCAGCAATTACCACAGCCCAGAATCACTCGACTTCAACTCCGACTGCGACTCGATTCGACTCGATTCTGACTGCGTCTCGCCTGACTGCATAATTTTCATAAATTGTTGCAAATTGTTCTTGTCGTCGTTTGTCACTCTCCAACATGGAACATGGAACTGGAGCTGGAGCGGCAACTGGAGCTGAAGCATATTAAATGAATAGAAAGGCCTTAACAAATGGCTTAGGCAACAAACAGAGCTAACGTTGAAATGCTTGACAGATTGCTGACAATCTCTTGACATAAGGAAACACTTTTGCAAGCAATCCAAGCAATCTAGGAAGTGTGACTAAATCCCAACAAATTCATAGAATAATTGATTTCGATGATACAGGAAGCTGCACGTTTAGAAGAGTCAAGTGTTATTTGCTGCAGCTGACTTCAACTTGTTCTGTCATCAAAGAAAACGAAATTCGCACAAATAAACTATTACATTTGAACTAGCTCTTGAAATGAACATTTACAATAAACCATAACTTTAGCTAAGCTTTGTATAGATAAATGATATAGAGCTAATAGAATACTTAGTGAACTAGTTCTCTTAAGTTTTTGTTAGCTACATCCCACTATTTGTGCAAACTAACTCACGTTAACATGCTGTTTTCGTATCAAGAAAAGCTTCAGTTCATAAGAACTGAAACTTTAAACCAACTTTGTACTGATAAAATTTCGTATCTCTTTCATTCTGCGAACTTGATCAGAGCTTTAAGTAAAGTTTCGACTTAAGTTACTCAAAAATAAATTATGAACTTGTTCATTGAACTAGCTCATTATATTTCCTCTCTCTTTCACTCTGTGAACTAGTTATGAGAATGCAAGTAAATAAACAATGAACCAGTTCCATGAACTAGCTCCAAGTGTTTTACTTTTTTTAAATTCTGCGAACTAGTTCAGAGCATCAAGTAGGTTAAGTCAGGCAAAAAAAAATTATGAACTTGTTTTTTGAACAAGCTCAAAGCCATTCTATCATTTATTTATGACTTTAATATAAGTAGCTCTTCTACGTCAGTATTATGTACTGTATTTTGACTATGACTCATGAGAGCTGTACACTTTCAATCACTTGAGGGTGCAATAATTGTGATTTAAGAAAAGCTGAAGCCTAAAATGATATTGCACAATGTAATTGTTGAGTGATTCGCTTGAAATGTATTCAAATTGTATGCAAATTGCTGGCAGAAATTACGGCAATTGTCGTCTGTCTTGTGTGTGTTTGTTGGAATTACCTAAATGAAATTTGGCACTGTTTATATACACAGTTATTGTAGCATATAATAAACAACTTTGATGGACTACAGTAAATTATCTAAAATAAAATTATTTTTTACTCAATTTTCTTTAAGAGTTTCCCATGTCTACACACTTTTCAGTAGCATACTAAAAACTGTTTTTACTTTCGTCACATAGGAATACTATAAATAATCTTTGCCTTCCAGCTTATACAGGTTATTGTATTCTCTTCTCATCAATCAGTCAATCATTTAATCGCTTTACAGACCACTTACATATATGTATATTAGAAATAATCTTCCTATTTATCACTTACATAATCTTCTGTAACACTTTCGGAGCGCGCTTTATGCTCACCATTTGTCAGTCAATCACTCAATCATTCAATCATAACCCACACACAAGCAAGTGACATACAATGGAAACAAACATTTGCGAATCGTTGTTAAATATTGATAAAACGCATTGCGTTTGCCATTTCAATTGCACAAAGAGTTGGGTGCTACATCAAAGCTATCTGCCGATTATGAAATATTTATATATTATAAGCATATGAATGATGTATGCGTGACTGGGGCGCACCTATCATAACAAATCTACGAATCGAGTTTTCCATTAATTGGCTGCACACTGAACAGGCAGAAAAATAACAAGGCAAATGGAAAACTTGAAAGGGCACAGCAAAATGTCAGCTTTTATTTTTTTTTTTTTGGGTTGAGATCTTTTATCTCGTTTTGTTTTTGTTGCCTTCTGTAATTTTTGTTTTCTGTAACTCGCCGCTAAAATGCCGTGACAAATTGCTGATTTGCTTTGACATATAAATAAAAGACTTTTGTCTAAAGTTTGTCGCGCTATTTCTGTTTTGTCTATTCGCTTTCGTCCCCCGCTTTTAAGCGGAAGCTAAAAGAGTCTTTCAAGTTGATTTCTGCTCCATAAACTTGTCTATTTCTGTATTGTATGCTGCCCGCTGGAGCGTAGCGTTGTCCGGACTCCGGACCCACTGTGCGCCGTTTTTCAGCTGCCTGCTCTCAGCTCGACAACAAATTTGGAGCAGCACGTGCATTTGCACGTTTCCACCTTTAGCTGCTTTATTTGAAAAGGGGTATTTGCATTCCAAGCAGAAAAATGTAATGCATTGGCGAATAAATCTCTTTTGAAAGGTATTTGTTAGCAATTTACAAGCATTGTGAACAATATCTTTTGTAAGAAATATAACAATTATTATTATTTAAATAAAATATTTTTTGTTTTCTTTTATTTTCCTATTAGACTACCCATGGAATGATTCCAAATGTATTAAGAAATCTAGCTTGAATATTCTTTATCACAAAATTCTCAAAAACAAGTGTTCAAATACAATTTGTTTATCTCTAATTATTACTATTCAATATATCTTAAATAGATTTTAATTTTATATCATCTAAATATTTTACATACAAATATATTTAACTCTAAATAAACCATTCTTTTCATATGTATTATTAATTCAATTACTTTCAAGACTTTTTTACCAAAACATAGCCCAATGCTCTACTAAGTCGACAAGCCCATTCATTTAATAGTAATTTTTGTCTTCCTTATTAATCATGCATTGATTAGCAAATAGCATTAGATTTGCTAATCAATGCTTGACTGAACTATTGAACTGAACTATTGAAGACATTTCTCTCTGAAAACCGTAGAATTAATTTATTTCAAAACTAAGAAGCGTTGAAGAAACCGTTGAAATAGTTCTTTGACTCTATTAAAATTTACAATTTATATAGAATATATATCTAAAGATAGCTTTTCGTTTTCCTGTACAGTAGCGCAACACTTTCAAAGACTATAATTTTCATAAATCTTCCATAAATATTCGCAAGGGTATAGAAGCTTCGTCACGTCGCAAATAAGTTTTTCTTTTCTCTCTTTCTGCTTCTCGGTATGTATTGTTTTTACTGCCTGTCTTTCGTTTGTTTATATTTAGATGGAAGCATTTTCTTTATGTCAGTTTTACGGCGCATTAAAAGCCAACTTAAGAACCGGCTAAGCGAGGGGGCGTGCCGGGGGGCAGGCTGTTAGAACACTGACTGAAACGGAGCTGCAACATAAATCTTGACAAAAATTTATTTGTTAAACTTCCAAGTTAAAGTTGATTTCTTTTTCTGTTTCTGTTTCTGTTTCTTCGTCTTGGACTTGGACTTGCCAAGCATTTGATATGCATTGCATGTGCCCAGGCGCCCAGCGAGTAGGCGTGGCATTGTGATTGAGCGGCTGCATTGTTAGATTTATGAACATTCAACCAGGGCTAAGACAATGAGCCAAGCCCGATTGTCTAACAGCAAGAGTAAAAAAAGGAGCCAGGCACATTAATATTCTGTGAATTTCCTGTCGAAAATAAAAATTGCATTTTGACAAAACTTGAAGAGGTAGTGAAGAGGAAGCAGCTCTAGTGCATGGTAAAAGGTTTAAGCTAGCAACGTATCATCGCATCGTATCCTCTTACTCCATTCTGCTCCCCCTTTGGCCACTTCCTTCCTGCTCCTTCTGGCTATTATCGGCACATTCTTGGCTTTAACAACTTTTTGCCACTTCTGCACATTAAATAATTTTCCTTTTAGCCAACGTACGTGACTAAACGTCAATTTCCAGTTATCACGCCCTGCTTCCTCTTGTCTGCTCGCATCGCCCTGCTCTATGCAAACTGCATTCCCGCAACGATTTTCATAAATTTTACACAAAGTGCCTTCGGGCCTCGTGCGGCGGCATAGATAAGAACCGGCAAAAGTTGCTTCTTGGGCAAAAAGTGCAATGTTCTGATAAGAACAACTCTTAACAGAACCCAACCGAACTGCTGCGAACTGTGTGCGCAAGGCCCAGCGGCGGGTAACTGTGTCAAAAACTTTGCGGTTCAATCGACGTACGTGATATTCCATGAATTGTCCAATTAGTTGGGGCATGGAGAGGGGTCTGCGAAGCGGGGTTCAAGTGGGAATTATGTGATATGTTTTAAAAATTCAGTAAGAGGCCCTCGATAGGCTCTTGTGAGCAGATTAATGACGGCACTTGCAAGTGTACTCTATAATCCGATCTCACAGAACTCAATAAAAGCTAATCTTGTTTACAGATGATTCAGCACGTTATAATGTGTTCAGGAACTAGTTTAAATGAATCAAATAAGTGAAAAGTAAAAAGACAGCAATGTGTAATGTTAACTAGTTAATGTTAACTAGTGAAAAGAACTAGTTCAATAACAGGAACAAATTAATTTTCAGTTTTTTGGAAACTGTTTGTATGAATTTGAAAAGATAGCTATGAATTCCATGATTTTATTCCTGAGCTGGTTCAAATGAACTGCTAAACTAGTTCATATTTGTGTAGGCTTTTTATACCGATGAACTAGTTCAATTTGCTTTGATACCCTTCTGGTAATTATTGCACCGATAATTTAGGCAAATAACTAATTCCAGTCTCTTCACTTATGATCAAGCTCCACAATCTATTATATTTGACAATCTTTGGAGTCTACAGCAATTCAAAGAATTACTATTTACATTTAACTGAGTTCAACCAAATTGTGAACTATTTTCCAACCTGCATTAGTACTAGAACAATACACCGCGAACTAGTTCCAATTGTCTTTGTTGACAACCTAAACCCCATTTACATTTTTCAGCGAGCATAAACATTAACATGAAAAACCCATAACCATGAACCGAAACTCATAATTATCAAGAGACCCTCTTAGACTTATGCATATGATAGCTGGATAGCTGGAACCCTATGGCCATATTATCATATTATCATAATTAAATCATTAGGTTGACGCTTCTGCTACTTATATAACCATAATCCGCGTTCCCTCATTCACACGCCAGCAGTCTGACTGACTGGCTGACAAACACCAGACAGGGGCCCCTATGCTATCATTAGTCAAAGTTCGTCTCGGCTGTTACCTACGGTAAGTGCTCGATACGACCCGCTCATTTGCCCATAATCCCCTCACCCACTCCTCTCGACTCCTACTGTGCACCGCAATTGATTTTTCATTTGGCCTGCCGCTTGTTTGGTATTTTGACAGCTCGCTTTTTGATATCTCAAATTTCTGTCGTGGGCTTTGATTTGCTGCCGGTCAGGAGGCAGGGGTTGACGGGCTGACTGGCTGACGGTTCAATGCACCCCCAGAAAGCAGATGAAGAAGAAGAAGATGAGTCTGACAGCTTGTCAGTTGTCAGGGGCAGACTTGCAATTAGACTTGCTTTAAATTGTGAACTCAACTGTAGTCGGTTCAGCTCTCAATTCAACTTTCTTTTGGCAGAGCACAATTAGTCAGCCCCTCAAGGATCTTTAATCCTTTTATTTGGGGCCACAGCTGCCACTTGAATAAAATTAAATTAGAAAATACAGCTGCAGAATTCAAACACGAGTCAGAAAGAAAGATTAATTGAAGACACGCGCCGTTCGGAATGGCTCAGAAACCGGTTAATCTTATCCGCCGCACATCTTGAGGTAGGCAAACATTGTCCGATACCAAAGCTGAGAGACCCAAGAGCTGATGAGACGGCAGATTAACGCCTAGCATCAAAATAAGTTATGCCTAATGGGGCGGATAGTTCTAATTGCCAATGTCTCTGTTCTCTGTGCCTGTTTAATTAACTTGTGGCTCGCAGCTAAGTTCACTCTAAACTGTCGACGCCGAAGAAACCAGTCAAATGGAAAGTGAAAAGTTGAAAGGGGTAAGGAAAATATGTACGCTCCTCTCCACTGCCAATAAGACTTTGACTTACTGTTAAGAATCGAGAGTTACTAATTAACAAATTACTTAGAGCTAAATTTGTTTTGGATAAAGCTAATGGAAATTTTACCATCGAAAACTTCATAAACAAATAAACATTTAATTAATTAATTTAAATGCAAATAAATAAGAGTAGGAGAATATATAAACATTTTCTATATTGCGAAAGATTAAAGAGAAAATTAAATTTTGTTTTAAGTGCACCAAAATTTTTACGTTTTCGCCTCCCAAATAAACCAAATGTTAAAAAAAAAGAAGAAAATTCTAAAAAGTTTCCAATTGAGCGAGCTTTTGTTTAAACTTAAAATCCCTCAGCTGCAACGCAAAACAATTTTGCTGCATTTCAACTTTGGAGGAATATAAATAAAATACGCGCTTATCTAAAATGGAATTTGTCTGGCGGTTTGGTCCATTGAGGATGTCTGCAAAGAGTTGGCAACATATTTTGTTGTTGTTGTTGTTGTTGTTGTTGTTGTTGTTGTTGTTGTTGTTGTTGTTGTTGTTGTTGTTTGTGTCTGTATTTAAGCCTTTTAATTTGTGTGCAATGCGATAAGGCGTTAATTATGCGGAAAATCAGGGGAGTCAGACAGAGAGAGGGAGAGAGAGAGCAGATAGAGTGGAAAAGAGAGATAGAGAGAGATGTAGCATAGCTGCAGTGCCATAAAATATGCAACATATGCAAATACTTAGTTTAAGACATTTTATATTTGTTTAAGTTTTTATATTGTTCGCTTTTTAATACAAAATTAATTGATTTTAATTTTTTTAATAATTTAAATTTAATGATTATTTAATTATAAGAATGTATTTATTCCAATTTCTGTTTATATATAAATTATATATAGTTTAAGTTTTTAGTAAAATTTATATTTTAATAAAATTTTTAATTTAAGGCATTTTTTATTATATTATTATTTATTTTTAATAGCTTATCGATTTCAAAAAATAAAAATTTTTTGGAATTTATTTTTTTAATTTTTTTAGCTTTATTATTATTAAGGTAAACCAAATTTTTTTTATTTTATTTTAAATATTATTTTTAACTTATTTAAAACTTTAATTATTTTTTATTTATTTATTTATGATGTCGTTCTTTACGTTAAGCAAAGTAAAATCGGCATAAAGTCTTTTGTATTTAAATGCATATAAGCTTATATATATATTAATATAAATAATTAATTTATAAATATTAATATTAATTATTTATATATATATTAATATAAATGATTTATATATATTAATATTATTTATTTATATATTTTGCTTGGTAAATTTTTTTGTTATATATATTAATATTAATTATTTATATATTTTGTTTTCATTTAATATTTATTTCAACAATTTTACACACTTTTACTTTTTGGCACATTTGTAAATTAAGAAATCTCTTTGCACAATGATTTTGTTTTAATATATTGCCGCCTTTTTCGAGCACGCTTTTATTTCGAAAACAAACAAAATTAACTTAAAAATGGCCGGCGAGACACGCGCGCGCGCTTTTCATACGTTCCGCACTCGACGCGTTGCGCTGGCAAACTGAAGCAGCCCAATGCAACGTGTTCGCTGCTTAGCTGATCGAACATGTTCGATGCGCACAGCTGGCTGTCAGATGCTTGGGTTGGGGGTGGTTGCAACTTGTCTGTGTTGTCATTTGTGCCGGCTATAAATAGTTGTTGCACTAACCTCTCTCTACCCCCTCCAGTCCTGCCTCCGTTCAAATAGCCGACAATCTGTTGCAGCTGAAGTTCAATGCTCAGTCGAGGGGTCAACAACAACAGCAGCAGCAGCTACAATTAAGTTAGCCAAAAGTTATTGGCCAAACAAATCGCTATAATTGAACAACAGTTTGCTGCTCTGTGGCAATTATCGCAAATTATTTGCCACTTTTTATACCCTGAACCCATTGAAAATGGGAAATCAGGGTATAATGTTTTTGTGGAAATGTATGTAACAGGCAGAAGGAGACATCGCAGACCCCATAAAGTATATATATTCTTGATCAGCTCGATGAGCTGAGTTGAAATAGCCCTGTCCGTCTGTCCGTCCGTCCGTCCGTCCGTCCGTCCGTCCGTCCGTCCGTCCGTCCGTCCGTGTGAACGCAGCGATCTCGTAAACCACAAAAGCTAGAGATCTGAAATTTTCAGAGAATACGCGTCTATAGCCTACGCAGTACGAGTTTTTTTTAGATTTTCGATAACTCATCCCGTTTTCTTATTATCGATAAAAATCGATAACTTTTCTTCTATTAAGCATACCGTAAGAGCTAGAGACTCCAAATTCACTGTGTAGATCCGTGTAATGAATGCGGACATTATGTAATTTTTTGATTTTAGATGCCACGCCCCCTTCGCCCCCAATTTGAAAAATTCGTATTTCAAATACTAGAGAACTGTGCTTTGGCAAATACACACATATGAATGACATAATTACGCTGTGCAAGTTTGATTAAGAAAGTCCATCCACAAAAAAAGTTATTAAACATTTAATTTCCCATACAATAGGCATATTGCAGCCCGAGCGCAGTCGCCGCGCTGACTGCGCAGTCAGCAGAGCGCGCGCTTATGCGTGCCTGCGTATGCATGTGTGTGTGTGTGTGCGTTGCTCGCAATATTTATAAATGTAAAATAAGAATATAATGTTGGGAAGATTGGCTCTTCGCAGGGTTCAGGGTATCTCGTAGTCGAGCCGTCTCGACTAGAGCACTCTTACTTGTTTTCTGTTTCTTCTATAACATGTATTAAGAAATGTCGCCAAGGAGACTCTGCAGCAACAACAACAGCTGGAAAATTGTTTAATCATTGCAACTTAAGTTTCTAATGGGGCATAACTCCACTTGATTGGTTTGAAACTCGTTTAGTTTGTTGTTTCATCTGATACCCTGTAATCGCTGAGAGTCATTAAAAATCTAGGTTTACTGCATTTGTTGAATATCAAAAAGAAAGGGTATATTAGAATTGTGAATAGATATGAAACAGGTAGAAGAAAGTAGAAATTTATATCAAGAGCTAAGAGAATTTAACTCTGAGACTATTAACAATATATATAAAGAATTTTTTTGAAATTTGTTTTTGTTTATCTTAGTTGAAATATTAATATATATTGTTCAATAGTTTTCAACATTTAATGAATAACAATTCGAATCCATTTCTGACATAGATTTCTTATTTTTAAAAAGTCTATATCGTTTTAAAGTCAATGAAAGGCAGATTACAAGGTATTTGCTAGTCAGCCATGCTTAATTTGCGTGCTCCAACTTGATTTAAGCCGCTTTGCTTGAACCGCGCGCCAGCTCACACACTGGCGATTTCTTTGCACTTGCCCGATTTACTAGTTTATGGAGCTGTTTTTTTGAAGTTTATTGCCGCCTGTCGAAATATGAGTCCAATTTACGTGATAGGCAATTGGAATTAGACAAACTAGTTGTAGGCTTACACTTTATAAACTAGGCTTTATAATTGAAGGCGCGCAGCTGCGCATGGGTGGTAATGAAAGTTGCAAGAGCAGAGGGAAGATATCTAGATAGCTATAAGTTACTATCTACTATCTACCCGTTGAGTTCCAAGAAAGTTTAAGAATAAGTTTCAATATAACTTCAATAAATTTGTAAGCCAAATCAAAATTGAAAGAAAAACTTTAAAGAATTTCTTAAACATTTCCAGACAAAATTTCGTGTCCTTCATTCACACCAACAAATCAGAGTCCATTCAATGAAATCAAGCGTTCCAATAGACCATAAAATGCAATTATAAAATATATGCATGAATAACGAACAAGAATTCCAACTTTATGTGAAATTCAATTATATTAAAGAAAAAGAAAAACTTTTGTCAAGCTCAACTTGCGCCCCTCGACAAACTATTTTTAAAGGCCTTTAAAGCGTGCACCCCCCAAAAAAAAACTGAAACTAGACCCAATAAATCTTTGTTTATAGAAATCCAAAAAGCATGAAAGGCTTCCGAGCTCGAGCCATTCACATGCCACAGACGCATAAAAAAGAGAGAGAAGGAAAACAAATGCTAGACGGACACACATGTAACTCTCCAGCTTGTACTGGACCGCATCTATTGCCCACCGACTACACAAACTACTAATGCCATTAAGCACACGCCCCCGCAAACCCGCCACGTCGTACTCCACCCCAACTCTAACCCCTTCATGCCACCCTCGGACAACGGACAGCGGACAACGGACAACGGACAGCACTAAGCATGCATTTTATTGCCTTTTGTCGTACTGGCAGCCGGCGCACTTTATCATTTCAATGGCAGCGAATGTTGCAATGTTTACTTTTCATTTTATGCAGCTCCATCTGCCACGCCCACTGCCCACTGCCCACTTTGGCTGGCAATCTACACCCGGCTGTTCACTTGGCCGCTAGTCTATCCAATTGTCCAACAGTTTGTCTATGCAAATATTTTTATTTGCTCCTTTCGTTATGCTAGTAAAACACACAATAGCATCCGCTATGAACTGAGAGTTGATGCTTACTTGATACCCTGTAAACTAGCAAATAAATAACTAGTTATTAAACAAGTTTGGCCTTGTTCAAATGTGAAATATAGATCACAATATGTTCTATAAGTTCTACATTTTTTCTTTACAAACATTTCTTTCCTGAGATACAATTATAGCTTATATAAAAACTCATTCAACCATCTTTAAATAATTTTTGAGTATTACTTATCAAGTGCTGGGAGTGAAAAAGTTATATATTTATATTTGAATTCTTTAACAACCTCCAAGTGCTTTATTAGCTCCATTCTAATTCCATTTAAGATTAAAGTCAAAGTCCCTTCCTTGCCTTCAATTGAGAATATTCTTTTTGCTTATTATATTCAAGTAGCTTCTGGTATACCCATTAGAATCACACTTAACATTACTGGGTATCAAAATGGATCTAACATTGCTGACAGCAGCACGTTTTTATCCAAGCGGAAATTAAATGTAGTCGGAGTTTTATGTGCATATTGTGCACATGTTGCCAATTTTTGTCGCCCGTTGCCTTCGCCCAGTAAATGGCTTAAATTTTGATGGAGCTCAGTCAACAGTTTAATCAACATCTAACAGTTATTGAAGACCCTGTCCCAGGGGAGTTAATTACTAGAGTATTTAGCATATAATTATGAAACTGCTTCACCTGGCTCTCACCTCTCTCTCTCTCTCTGCATCCCTTCTATTCTAGCCTAAAGCAAATGTTCCCCTGGGCTAGGCAAAAACTTTTGCCAATTCAATTTTCCTTTACGACCATTTTTCCAGCAGCAACAACAACGACAACAACAAACTGGGACGGGGCAAAAGTAATCATCGTTGCAATTGTTTCACATTTTTCACGTTAGTCGAGATGAATGTTCGCTTTGATGATGAGGTGGAAATCAAGCCCCCCTCTGGCATGCCTGTAGACGACATTTTCGCCCCCTTGTTAACCACTCGAATGCCATTTTCTTTGTTTGCCACTAGAAAAATATGACTAACTGCCGGCAACTGAAATCGAATGGCGAAACTCTGCGCGTTGATTGAGCATTCTAAGGTTTTCCTTAAAGATTTTTTTGGGGGCTGGTTAGCCCAGCAACCCTTAGTTACTGCTCAACGCAGTTTAAAGCTCCCTTTTGCAAATTTTATATACGTCAGCTCGACATCCACTTCAGCAGCATGCGAAAAAATTTGTATTAAAGCCCGCGACGAGGCAGGATAAAAACCAAAACCCGGAAGCGAGCGACTGTCCACAAAACAAAAGCGAAAATGTCAAGCAGCGGCGGGAAAAATAAGTTGAAAATATGTTACTGACTGTCTAATACTCTGCTATAGCTGGCCTAACTCGAACTGATGTATATCGTCAGAAATGACAATTATTTTCCCTGTGTGAGCTCTTGGAAACAACAATTTCGAGGAATATTTCATTAAATTCATGAAATGGAGTAACTTTTGTAAATTTTGAACAGTGTATAAAGCAGGCTGCGAGCAGGAGGCATGTTAAAAAACGTCGCTACACTGCGTGGGCTGTTGGACCGGAATAATATCGAGACATGGGCAGCTGACAAGAGATGGAATGAGAGGCATGTGCGTGAGGCTAGGGATGTACTTAGAACACTGGGCGGGGCATAAGTGGGCTGATTCAGTAACGTGTGCAGTTGAAGGCCATTTATGGAGACTTATTGAAAATATGTAATATATTCTAAAAAGGAATGGAATAAGTAATCAAGATAGAAGGCCCAAAATACTCATATCTCAATTGTGATAATCTCAAAGAATATTTGTAGAGAAATATCCTCAGAGCAACGAAATTGTTTTAGAAGAGACTAAACAAATCAGAATTAGAAATAATTAGAATTAATTGATTTAAATTATAATATACTATGTATGCTGGACATTATTCGAAGTATAATAAATTAAGTGCTTAAAACAGCTTCCTTACTTAAGAACAGATTTTAATTCGTCTCTATGATAAGTTTTAGGTTCCCTTATATTAAATAAACAAAAACTTTTAGAAGGAACATTTATGAAATTACATTCTTGAATTCTGTTTCAATTTAAATAGTGTCTTTCACTTTACTCAACTCTTCAGCCTTCTTAGCTCTTCAAACTTCACACTAATCAAACCCATTTTGATCAAATTTCAAGCTGTCAAATCTTAGGTCAATTGGCCGAGCAAAATAATCTGATCAGAGTAGGTGTTTAGCAAGGAGATTTGTGTAAATTGTGTTTTCAAAAATATAATCGTCATTTTCTTAGATATTATTGTAGAAGGACATTATGAAGTTTGGAAAGACCTTTGAGAGCCATTTAACACATGAATGGCGTCAGCAGTACATGGACTATGCGGTAACTGATCTATATCGATATCTCTACCAACATCTTTAACTAAAGGTAATTTTCATCTGCATATAGGAGCTAGATGCCATGATACGCCACGCGGTGGTCAATGCGCCCGATGAGGGAGTGCAAAGGAATGCTAGATATGTACGAGAGAAGGATTTTGATGCCGATCCGACAGTTTCGGAATACTATCAAAATTTCCAGCGCAACTTCTTTGCCGTTTGCCATCAAGAACTGAGTCGCGTCGAGGACTTTTTTGCCCAGAAGTTGGCCGAAGCGCGTCGCAAACTGGACGAGATCAAAATCCAACTGACCGCCGTCCCTCGAACGTACAATGCACGCCAATTGGGCTTCGTGTGCAGCGAGTTCTACTTGAGCCTTATCATGCTGCAAAACTTTCAGGGCCTGAACTATACGGCTTTTCGTAAAATATGCAAAAAGTATGACAAACATATCAAGTCTGAGAACGGCGCGCTCTGGTTCAAAGAGTACGTTAGCCAGGCCCCCTTCAGCAAGGAGGAGGAACTGATGAAAATGATCACTGAAGTAGAGAATCTGTACACAACCCATCTCACGAACGGCGATCGCGCCAAAGCCATGGCCAAGCTGAGAGTTCCACCATTGAGCCAGCCCTCGCCACCAGTGAGGGTTTTCATGGCCGGCATGATGCTGGGCTTGTTTGTTGTCAGTGCCATTGTTGTTGTGCTCTCGTGTAAGTCAACTAGCCTGACTAAACCTAACTTCTGTATCTAACTATATAACTCCTCTATCTCCTGTAGTGATCTATGCGCGCAATAGTGTGCAGCTGTTCACAGCATTTGGTCGCATGTATCGGGGCCTCATCACTTGGGTACTCTGCTGCTTCTATTTGGCCATCAATGTGTACGTGTGGCAAAGAGTGGGCATCAACCATGTGCTGATCTTTGAGCTGGACGCACGCAGGCGAGTGCAGCCCGCAACATTTCTGGAGTTGGCCAGCGGCATCGGTTACCTCTGCACTCTGTCCATGCTCCTGTTTCTGCACCACAACGAATTCGGCGTAGACGTCCCATATCATTTTCCTCTGATCTGTTTAGGGCTGCCACTGCTGCTACTGATCAACCCAATACCCATGCTCCAATTAAGAGCCCGAATGTGGATGTTGCGCTGCTTTGGCAGAATTTTAGCTGCACCTTTTTTCCATGTGCAGTTTGCAGACTTTTGGATCGCTGATCAGCTTAACTCGCTGACTCAGTGCATTGTGGATAACTATCATTTGGTTCGATTCTATTTTCGATACTACATGAAGCACGCCAATGCGCTTGACTTCGAGCCAGACTTTATGGTTCCGCTAATACGTTGTCTGCCGCCCTGGTTCCGGCTAGCCCAGTGCCTCAGACGATACAGGGATCACAAGAACAAATCGTGTTGGTATTTATTGAATGCTTGCAAATATTTCACTAGCATCGTAGTGGTCATATCTTCTACAATTGTCATGCTGACAAATGGTAAGTAGATACTTGTTAATACCCCGTACATAATGTATACAGCTCGAAAAACTGACTAAGTAATCATCGTCAGTTCATCATCACTTATTCATTGATTCAATTCATCAATCCTTTCCTATTTGCAGATCGTTATGATAGCATGTTTTCAAATCCCTGGATATGGCTGTATCTGCTCTCGTCTCTCATATCAACCATCTCTTTCTCAGCTTGGGATCTGATTTTCGACTTTGGCCTGTTTAAGGTTTGGAAAGGTGAAAATATATTTCTACGCGAGCATCTCGTGTATCGCAAGGTACGTACATGGCTCAAGAGTCGGCTTCACTTCAACTTAACCAATATCATCTAAACGATATTCATAGGGCTTTTACTATTTTGCCATCATAACGAATGTTCTGATACGTTTCATCTGGGTCCTGGAGCTATGTTTTATTTACTATAATATTTTGTTGCCCACTGATTGCAAGACTATTTCCTGTTTCTTGGAGGTGACGCGACGATTCATCTGGAACTTTTTGCGCCTGGAGAACGAGCATTTGTTCAATGTCGGCCACTTCCGTGCCATCCGTGATATTTACCTTCAACCTTCAACCTTCAAAGGTATAGAAGGCCAAGATGAGGAAGACCCTCAAAACAACAAGGGTGTACAGACCGGCAGGCAATCGAGTTTCTAATGGATTACTACAAAATTCAGCTGCAATGTCCAAATTTGATTTCCTTAAAACTAATATATTATATATATTAGCTATTCCTCGTTAAAATAAAAAATATGGCTAAAAAGGGAATTCAATTTTAATATGTCATGTGCAGGGGTAACGACGTGGGAAAATTTGTTATATAAGTCTGTTCTTCTATATGTCTATCCGGCTATACCTATTTCTGTGTCGTTTAAGTTTATAGATGTAAAGGAGGTAAGCTACCGTAGGAGTAGTTCGTCTTAAATAATATTTCATTGTTTTTCAACAAATCTTAACTGGAAAAGCTTAATAAAAACGCATCTCAAATATTTGCTACGGGTCCATCTATTTAGTAAAGTTAACTTCAATTACCTCATAACGTACTTGATTGGGATATCAGAAATGCTTACACGTTGGCTATTTTTCTTTGCTTCCATATCCTCCTACAGTTGACTTAGCACTCATCACAGAAACTACGAAATACAAACTAAGTCAGAATGAAGTTCGGCAAAACTTTTGAGTCTCATTTAACAAGTGAATGGCGCCAGCAATATGTCAACTATGAGGTTAGTACGGTGCAGCAAAAGCAAAAATGATGCCATCAGCCAAATTATCCTATCTGACCAAGCAGGAACTGAAGAGCATATTACGCACAGCATTGGAAAATGCGCCCAACCCAAGGAACAGAAACGTATATGAGGCCTATTGCCTAAACTTTAAGGATGAGTTCTATACCAAACTGACCTCCGAGCTGAAGCGAGTGAATGAGTTCTTCGAATACAAAATGGCTGAGGCACGGCGTAAGCATGCCACATTGAAGGTGAAGCTACTCTACATTAAAGGTCGAAACGAAACGGATTTTGTGGGCGCTGTAAGAGGCTTGCCACCACTGGCCGATCAGCCGCGAAATCTGCGCAAACTAGATCGAGCCTATGCCGAATTCTACTTCAGTCTGGTTTTACTCAACAATTATCAGCAGCTCAACTATACATGCTTTTACAAGCTGAGCGAAAAGTGCAACAAGTACTTCCCGACCTCGAACGGAGTTCGCTGGGTTCAGACAACTTTGGATGTTACGCCCTTAAATATGGACGGAGTTGAGCTGCGTGAAATGATTTCCGAAGTCGAGGACCTATTCACTCAATATATAACAGATGGTGACCGTGGCAAGGCAATGGAAAAGCTGAGAGTTCCGCCCTTGGGCCAATCCACATCGACCGGCTACGTGTTCTCAGCGGGCGTATTTATGGGTCTCTTTATTGTCTCAACTGTGGTTTGTGCTATTTCTGGTAATAGATCCGGCCATTGAAGATGTATCTATATACTACAGATTCACAGATAGCCTAATTGACAGACTGAAAAGTGACGATCTACATAAACTTCCAATACTATATACTAAAGATTCGCAGAAAGCCTAATTGACTCACTGACAAGTGATGATCTACATAAGCTTCCCATCTGACTGCTTGCCTTCGACTGATAGATTGTCTCATAGACTACCTCTTTCATAACCAATCGACTGACCAAAAAACTAATTGATTCACTGATTAAGGATGAACTAGGTAGTGCTGGTTATCCCATCTGACTGCCTAGATTGATAGATGACGACCTAGATAGACAGTCTCATTAGAGAGGCTAGCTGATGGATAGATTCTTTTGAAATTGATAGATTGATCAAAGGATCAATTGACTTTTTAATAAGTGAAGCTCTGTTTGGCTGCTCGACTACAGATTGATTGAACGAACACATATTTCACATTACATTAATTACTATGTCTAATAACTCTTTTACAGCCTATATCCTATTTAGCAATACGAAACAGTTTTTTATCTTTACTCGTTTGTTTCGCGGCTCATTTTCCTTGATGCTCTATGGCTTTAGCCTGGTGGCCAACGTCTACGTCTGGCAGAACGTGGGTATTAATCATGTGCTTATCTTTGATCTGAATCCTCGCAATCAGACGGTGGCCATTAAGCTACTCAGCACGGCCAGCTTCTTTGGCTATATCTGTGTGCTGGCCATGCTGCTATTCATACACCACAAGGAATTTGGTGTGAATGATCCTTTCTATTTTCCGCTAATTGGACTGGTGCTCCCGCTGGTGCTACTCATAAATCCTGTGCATGTTATGAATTTCCCAGCTCGTATGTGGATTTTGCAGTGCTTCGGACGCATTCTGGCTGCTCCGTTTTGTTACGTAAACTTTGCGGACTTTTGGCTGGCCGATCAGCTGGGATCCTTGGTGCAATGCACCGTGGATTACTATCAGCTGATTCGCTTTTATGTACGTTACTCCATGGACAGAGAGAACACCTTCGATTTTGAGCCAGACATTGTAGTAGCCGTGATGCGTTGCCTGCCCGCCTGGTTTCGGATGGCCCAATGTGTCAAACGCTATTGCGATAGCCAAATTAAGCCAATTTCGTACTTGGTCAATGCTTTTGCCTATGGCTCAACAATCGTAGTTGTCATCATCTCAACTATACAAATGGAGACGAGTGGTAAGTGGCTCAACTATGCTCTCAGTATACATACATCGAACTTACTATAAATTTATCTTTTTCTGTAGACAAGTACAAGAGTGTCTTTGAAAATCCGTGGACTTGGGGCTACTTAGCTAGCTCCCTTGTATCAACAATTTACTGCACGGCCTGGGACTTGCTGCAAGACTACGGTTTGTTTAAGATCTGGAGGGGCAAAAATATATTTCTTCGCAAGCGTCTTATTTACCCCAAGGTAGGTTCGAATAAGCTTGCATGGCAATTCAAGCTCAGGCTCGCCTTTGTTTATCTGTTTTAGTGGTTTTACTACTATGCCATCATTGCGGATCTCTCAATACGTTTCTTCTGGGCTCTCGAGGTCTACTTAGTATCTAATAACCTACTGCTGCCCAACAATATAAAGACGTTGTCCAGTATTTGTGAGATCAAGCGACGTTTCATTTGGAACTTTCTACGATTGGAAAACGAACATTTGTATAATTGCGGAAATTTTCGAGCGACAAGGGAAATATATGTCTCGGCTTTGAATTCACGAGACGAGCTGCTAGTCAAGGATCTAATAGATGAATCAAGACGCAATTCAGAAGCGCGTCGGGATAGTAATCCGACAAGACTGGTTCCACAGTGACTGCCCTACCTACCCAAGTTAATCGGCCTTAATTACTGTTCGCCTTCCCACACACATTCTGCCAATTTTGCCTCCTTTTCGGGCGCATTGACAATTGGGAGTCAATGAAGCGTGCATCGAGTCTGAGTTTCTAACAATTCGAATATTCTATTTTTCTTTCAACCCTCGAACACAAAATTGAATAAAATTAATCTCACATTTACGAAATTAAAACCACAAATGGAATTATAAATTCAGCATGCAGGACATGGACCACGCTCCGGGTGGACAAGAGCATGCTCGAACAGACATATACCTCGTAGTCGTACACTAGATATACGAGATGAATGCTATGCAGTAAGTTACCCCGCCTTGTGTTTACAGGGCAGCAATAAACTCAAGCCCGCAGGACAACAAAAGTTAAGCCAGACAACAAGCGGGCGTACAAGGACACAGCTTTTTGGCCAAAACGACCTGACAGCTTGCGGTGTGGTTGGGCCGTCGAGAGAAAGGGCGAGAGATCCTTTGGTAGTCCGGACAACTGCAACAGCTAACTCCCTGATGGGCTACCCCCAGCCAGACTAGTTGACGGCTTGTAGCCAGGTTTGATTTTGGTTTGGTTTGTGTCCTGTGCCTGGTCACGCATAAATGCATGCGAATTAGAGAGAACACACGCACGTGGGCGCCTTACCTACCCCCTTGGCAGCACACAGTCCCCATTGCTATGGGAGGGGGGGCTACCCCTTAGCATCACACATTGCCCGCTTTCTCCGAAGTGGAGTTTCGTCCTTGGGCTTGGCTTTGGCTTAGCTCTTTGAACGTATGCATTGGAATTCACGCCCTCAGCTGCCGCATGTCAATTATGTGACCTCCCACGTCCCATAGCATCAAGGGTTATTTTGAAGCCATTAAACTACCCCAACCTCTCGACCCTAAGATCCTGCTTGGCTCCGTTACAAATGTTATAAATACATTTGGGAGCACATATTGTTGCAATGTCTGGCGCGCAATTTGCAGTTATAAATGGCAGCTTTCCGGCTCCAGCACAGGGTGGAAATGTCATCAGCTGTTGCTGAAGTCTTCCGTCTCGAGGACGAGTCCAACAGCTCGCTTTCTCACAATTTTTATTTTAATTATATGCAACATGTTGCCTGGCTGGTGGCAAGTGGCAAGTGGAAGGCCAAATCAGTGCCAGCTACTGAAAACTTGTAAACTGTTTGCAGGAAGTCGCGCACGAGGCAACTTTATAAAATGCTGTGCACCAGCTGCTCGACTTGTCGTTTGTCGTTTGTCGCTTGGCTAAAAACGCTTTTGAATTTTAGATGTAGCTTCTCCTTCCACTAGATATGCCCCCAAGACCCCATTGCCATTCGCTAATGGTTCGCTTGGCATTTTTGGGGGTTGCTTTGGCACAGCTGAAACTTCTGCAGCAGGCTGGACAGCACAGAGTTTCAGTGTCTAGGTCGCCAGACCGCAGACATTATAAACAACGCACAATGTAGTCGAGAGAATGGGAGGCATATTAGCTATAGCCGAACATTAAATACTCTTGCAAAAAAATACCCTTTACAAAGTGTAGAGTGTTATTGACGGATTATAGGAAATATTTCAATTTGATTATGTCTCCTCTAGCTCTCCCTGAATAACGTGCTTCCAGGTTTGATCTATGATCTATGATTTGATCTTTCTTTTTAACAATTTGTTTTATTCGTCCCATTGTTAGGGTATTCACAGATCAGGCTCTTGTCTGTTTGCAGTGAAAGTTTTATGGCATTGCAACTTTAAATGAACTTGCCGCATTGTTGTCATCGTCGTGTCGGTCTGTCCTCCTGTAGCCGCGTTCGTGCTGTTCCCTGTTGCCTACCACAAACTAGGCGCAAGGACGACCATAAAAATCCTGTGTAATTTATTTGTCTGCTAGTCAACGCGCCCCTCAACCAAAAAATAACACTGCAAACATTTCCGTTACGCATTTAAATTTCATAGTCAGTGAAAGTCATCAACACATGGCTACACAGAGCGGGAGGTGTGGGGGCGATTGCCAGACCCCGAAACGAAAGTTAAACGGCGCCTGGTCTATACCCTGGCCCCCATTTCCCTATCCACATTTTTGGTAGCACAACAAAAGCTTCCGTTTCCTGTCTGCTCTGCTGGGATTTCCCCGAGGGTTGCAAACACACAAGAAAACCCCCGAGACGCAGACGACAGAGACTCTCTCTACCTCTCTCTTTCACTCTCTCGCTTCGCATGGGGTTTTCCTCGACCAAAATAAAGTTTTCTAATTTTCCATTCTCGTGTTTTGAATTTTTCAGCTGCTTTTCAAGAGCTCAAACACTCGCACTCAGATTGTCCTCTTATAGTATGCCAATTCTGTTTGCTTAGTGTCTCAGCCTCGAACGGAATCCAATGCTTGGGGTTTCTTTTTTACGAGTTGGGGACAGATGTAGGGGGAGGGAGTGAGCTGAATCGCCTGTAATTTCCGGCAAACAAACCAATAAATCATATTAAACTTGCTTGGAATTTATTTTTTTGTACCAGATGAAGTCTTGCCGGAAGTCTTATGGCGGTGTAAGCCAAATGCATCGGAAATCTGCGACATTTCCATTTGATATGAGTTCGCTTTGAGGTTGAGCTAAGACTAAGGAGGGGCTTGACTCTGTGACGGCAAAATGCTGTTTGGCATTTCAGTAAATCCCCGTTAACAGACGCACAGCTGGGAGAAATGTCATTTAATATATAAGCCCAAAAGCACAAAATTCCATGCTATAATTTGGTTTTATTGAGATTCTTTAACTTCTGCAAGTTAATTTCAGCTGAAAGTCTAGTCTTCTGCTGCATAGGCAGCATATGTAAAGTTAACTGTAACATATGTTAAGCTAACAAGCTGTGTTTAACATATGTTTAGGCTAACATATGTTAAGTTAACAGAAAATCTCAAACGGCTATATTAAGCTTCTCAAATCCCTAATCATTACTTAAAATGAACATAATCTAGTGGCAGTCGAATCATTTTCTATGGTCAATATCTTTATATTGAATAATTTAAAATTTATTTTAAATTCATTTTTAATTGATTGCAGATCTCAAAGTTAGTATAAAAATTAATTTTAATGGTTTTTCCGAAAAACTCAAAATTTCGATATCATTTCTATGTCTAAAATTAGAAAAGAACTATAGAAGTACATAGCTTAAGCAAAACTAAAGAATATTTCATATTTGAGTTTAAAATATGTAAACTTAACAGCACTGCTGTTAACCCAGCATTAGTTAACATGTGGAGTCATTTTCGTTAAGTAGCTAGTCGAAACACCAACCAACAACACTAAGAGTTTCGTTGAGCTACTCTACTCATTTAGCTTAGACACGAACCGTGCCATAGCAAACGATGCAATCGCCGCCAGACAAAGGCTGGCTGCTATGAAACAGACTGTTAATACTTGCTGTTACACTTCGAATTTCTAATTTATAAATATATAATAATTTTAAATCTATAATTATTTACTGAATATATTTATTTGCTGCACTTACCGATTCACCATCTCATTGCCGTTCTCCAACGATTGAGCTAACTGCTGTGGCGTTTGTTGTTGCTTATGTTGTTGCTGCTGCTGCTGCTGTTGCTCCTGTTGCTGATTCCTGTCCAGCAAATTGTTGGCAGTCGACGCTCGTAGACTGCCGCCCAGGCCAATGCCCAGAACGGATCCACCGCCAAGTGTACCAGCTGCACCACTAGCACCACCGCCACAGCCAACGCCAATGGACTTCGTTTGCTTCGCCTGCTGCTTGTACCGGCTCAGGGCAAAAAACAGCGCAAGGACAGCCTTAAGGCGACCCGCGCAGATGTCGTTGGTCGTGATGTTGTCCAAGCCGCCCACCGATTGACTTCGCAGCACGTGCAGGCACGAATTCACGTTGTCGTACTGCAAGCAAAGACCAAACACAAATGAGTTCGAAAGCGCCTTGAGTGGCTGCATTTAAAGCTTAAATGCAAGCCAGCAAATACACAGCAAGAAATTTATGGGTGAGGCAAAAAAAAGAGTAAACAAATTGGACCTGAACATAAATTGGGTAAGTCTGACTCAAGTTGAATATAGTTTAAGTAAAATATATATAATGAAATGTGTAAATATATATATTGAATATTTTTAAATAGTTTTCTCTCTAAATAGACAATTTGCTAAGCGCTTCTTTGGGAGTTTGCATTTATGATAATTACATGGAGACTTTGTAGGCAATTTTAAGACTTAAGTCTAAAAGATTTTCATATTTATAGTTAAGATTGTATGACAATTTTGTAGATTTAAGTCCATCAAATCATAAAAGTTATATTTTAAAATTGTGATTGCAAAGCTACATTACTAAAAGAGAATAGAAAAAGTTAATAATAATTTAAAAATATTAAAAAAAAAAAATATATATAAGTTTTTTATATGTACATATATTTTATATTACAGATATAAAATATATAATATTTATAAAAATGAAGTATATATAAGTTTTATAAAAATACTTATTGAATATTATATAAAAATATATAAAAATATTTTTGTTAAATAAATAATTGATATTACAAAATTGAAGTCTGGAATTACACTTTTGCCAGGCAAATGCATATTGCATATAAGCATATATTGACTTTAGCCAACTTTTCATCAAAATATATATTTTTATATGTTTATCATTTATATACAAAAACTCAGGTAAACAAAACATTATTATTTTATATTTTATTTTAAATAAAAATATTTTTTGTTAAGTGAAACTCTCCTTATTTCATGACATTCAAGCGCATTGGTTGATGAATCGATTGAGTGACTACAAATGTTCCGAAAGTATTTCTTAGGAACTCATTAGAGTTTCGGACTCCAACTACTTTTGTGCCAGCCTTTTCCACATTGATCTATCTATCTATGTCTAATATCCATATTCGAAATATATGAATTAAACTTCTTAAGCAAAAATGTTAAATTAAGCTATATTATACGGTCGTTAGTTAGAACTTTGTTTTTCTCCCAAGCAACAAAACTATTAAATATAATTTATATTTTATTGTGATTTCCCACATTACATTCAACTCATTGACTACTACTTTTTTTCTTACAGTGCATTTAATCCGCGCTGCAAGTTGATGATGAGTCACAGTGCCTTAAGCCCGCCTAATATATATGTAAATGCAAATCCTAGCGACAGTTTATCTCGCAGCTCAACTCTAAGCGCCATTAACGCAACGATGTCGTGATTTTTTGACAGCTCTAAGCGTGGCCCGAACTTAACTTACAAATGGTTATTTTATTGTTAATTTGCTTGAACGTCGTTTTAACTGCTTCACGCACAACACGCACCAAGCAGAGGGACCAAACGGACCGCCCAATTCGGTGTGCGCCATCCAGAACCCGAAACCCCGAACCCAAAACTGAAGTCAAGGAGAGAACGGAAAAAATTGACATTAAGATAAAGTGCTCAGACGTCAGCGACTGTAAAAATCTATGGCACAGCTCGTGTGTCAAACCGAAAATATACGAAACCAATCAAAAGTAGCGGAAAGCAATGCGCTCCCAGATGCCCTACAGAATAGATATGGTCTGGTGTGAGAAGTTGTGTTTAAACCGTTTATAAGTAATATATGCATAGAGTTGTGTGCCTTCTAGAACAGTATTACAACTATGAGTGTGAACAAGGCTAAAGTTTTTGAATGACAGGTTTTTTAATGTGGATCAGAAATTAGAAATATCTAAACATTAATACATATATGATGAACTAAATGTACAGAAATGTTAATTTGGCCAAAAACAAAAATTCTGTTGAGTTATCTATCTGCATTTATTACACCTCTTTAAAAAAACTTTTCGTAATTTGTCAGGTAGACAGATATTTTATATAGCTCTACGATATTTTTACATAGCGATATTCTGTATATTCTGCATTTAACGTATTACTCTAAAATATTCTCCATATTTCAGATAAGGAATAAGCTGATAATGAAAAAATCTTCGGGAAGGCATGGTAAAATTCTTGTTTGTTAATGCGATGTTGGCTCAAGTCACCAAAACTAAAACTAAAAGAAAATTAAAAATTGATATCATTATGTAATTAAAATTTTGATTTTATTATTTATATTGCTTTAAACTAATATTTCAAAAAAAAAAAATATTAAAATTCCGGGATTTATTGACTAAATTATATTTAAATCTAAATTCTTTTCCCCTTATATTAAAAATTATTTCATAATATTACTCAAGCAATATATATAAACTCCTTTTTATATCCAAGAGGGTATAAAAAAGCTCTTAAGAAGCTCTTATAATATCCGCATCCTTATAGTAAGGATATTTATAAAATATCCTTTTAATAATTTTAATAGTTTTAATATAATAAAACTTATAAAAATATTAAAAATATTAAATAAATTTGAATAGTTCAAACAATTAATTTAAATAAACTACTTTAAATTAAATAAATAATAAATTAAAAATTTGTATTTAATAAATAAATTATTTATTATTAAACTAACTTTTCATGACTATAAATCTTTTAGTTCGTCAACTGTTGTATTAGACTTCCTGTGCTAGCTCTAAGCTAAT
Organism: Drosophila nigricruria; assembly: GCA_037075265.1. Classification (NCBI taxonomy): domain Eukaryota; kingdom Metazoa; phylum Arthropoda; class Insecta; order Diptera; family Drosophilidae; genus Drosophila; species Drosophila nigricruria. The sequence continues at coordinate 2,453,437 of JBAMCI010000173.1, read as the reverse complement.
ATACCCCGTTCACAAATTGCATATGTAGAGCATAGAAAAATCTATAAAAAATTGTCAGCACGCTCTCGCAGAGCGCACAATTTGTCTTTTGTTTGTCTTTTAGCATTTTATTATATATATATATATATATATATATATATATATATATATATTATTTATTTTATTTTTTATTTTCGTAGTCCGTCGACGTTGTTGTTGTGGCCTGCTGTCATCGTGGACGTCGTCATAGCAGTTGTTACAATTTAAAATAACCATAAAAAACAACAGCAACAACAATGCAAAAACAATAAGAACAAAGTCAAAAAATCAAACTGACAACTGACATGACAGCAGACAAATGACAAACGTCTGCCCGACTGTGTGCACTCAATTTGTTCGGCTGCGTTTGCTAACTCTGCTCTGCGTCCAATGCTCGAATGTCCACAAAGCAGAAAAATAGAGAGAACGAGAGGAAAACTAGCAAACTTCAAGTCAGACTTAGATGACGGCAAACTTTATAATAACTATTCGCATAGATACAATTGCGAAACGGAAAAACTTTTGACTTTTGCCAAAGCCAAGTTCAAGTTCAATTTGATGATGAAGGGCGCAAGAAAGGGGCGTGGCACGTTTGAGAGAGACATTGAACTATCCGAATGAATGCTGTCAACATTTATTTTTGGCAAACGCTCAATTTGCAGCATTATAAATTGAGACAATAAATTTAAATTAATTTCGTGCGGCGCGCGCTGCTTCCAAAGAAAGTTTTTCTGAATGGGGTCAAAAATTGTCAAGGGGCGGGGGAGAGAGAGAGGAATAACTTGGGGCAGGGTCTTGCAGTTGGCTAACAAGTTGCCAGCACACAATTGATAGATAAATGCTGTCGAGTGCACGTTTAACTGCTGCACTGAGCGAAAACTGGAGCAAGAATATAATTCATGGAAAAAACTTGGTAAAAAAACATTTATTGAAACAGAGCATAAAAACTGATATGGATGAAATTCTTTGTGTAAAACTGAAACTATTATTAATTACAGAAATTATTTTGTTTGAAATATTAATGTAAATTGTTATCTTATTGTTCATATTTACTTTAAAGAAAAGCTGAAAGGTAGCTAACGTGCGGCAAACTTTTCATATTGATAAGGTGGAAACCTATTGTTGGCTTTTCAGCAGCAACAGTCCAAAAGCAGCTCTTGATTAATTCTCATCAATCATTCTAAATATAGAGAGCATTCCCACTTGACCTGACTGAAGTTCAAATACATTACAAGTGTAGCTTATTATAGATAAAAGCGAAGATGGTAGAGAGATGGAATATGATGGAATATTTTTGTTACGAACAAAACATTTTAAAAGAAAGCCAGCTTTAAAGCTGAAAAATTAAATTTGATTTGTTTGATATATATAATTAAATTTTAAATAAATATTTCTATTCAGGAATAAATATTTTCAAATAAATATTTTTCTATATCAGTTATAATATTACTAAATGAGAAGTCTAGCTTTAAATACAAAAATATCATAAATGAATATATCTGACGAGTAACATAATTCACACTTTGAACTAAGTAGCATTAAAACAGTAGTTACACTTTATTAAAAATTCAAAACAATTGAATTTTATATTGAAATTAGTATCAAGAACAGTTACATCATAGAGTTGTAGAGATCACCTTGATCAAATACAACGTATCAATTGGAATAAGATGTACCTTTTCCACACAGTTGACTATTTTCCAGTTTAATATAGTCATGGTTACTTATGTAGCCAAGCATTTCAAGTTTTTGAAACTTTAAGCCTTTCATATCTGGGAATTTTGCACAACAGTCAAAAACAAACAAAGCGCACAAGAGTGTGAGTATATAAGCTCCAACAGCAACATCAAACATTTATAGAAACAAAAAACACATGACGTGTATCTGGTGGGATCTCTCGAAATGTTGTACTCCTTGATTTTTCAATCCTTAAAAGACTATCAACAATTTATATTCTGATGATATGCCAAAGATATGACAAAGTCATCTCACTGCGCAATACCGCTACCCAACATGTTACAAGAGTCGTCATGGACACAATAGGAGATGTTCCTTAACCCTGTCGACTATCATATCTTCTGGTCTATGTTTCGTGATCCCAGTGATCAGTACATAAATCTCTTAATAAGACGTCAAAAGTGGAGTCAATTGCCTCAAGCAACGAAACATATTTCCAAACTTACTTATTATTATATCTATAACCGTTGGCAGCAGTGTATAATTTCTTTGTTCTTTGTGTTCTATTGTTATTACGTATTCATTAATAGTTATATTTATATATATATATTATTAATGCACTTTCTCGATACACTAAAACGCATTGCTTTTGTTCTCATTATACACCTGACGTATCTGATTGATCTTTGTTTGTTTTGTCAGCTGTTTCCAATGCAAACTATTCAAATCATTAACCTCAGTTTGTGATGCATTCAAAATGTTTGTTTTGGCCCAGTTAATCATTGCGCTTCACCCTTCTGCACCCACACACACAAGCACACGCACTCACACAGTTGCAATCGATCAATCAGTGCCGCGCTGACAGCTGCAAGTGTCAAACGGAGCGCTGCACTTCATTCCCAATTCGAAAACTACATACAGCCAACACACACACTTCACATTCACATTCACATTCACAGTCGTTGCAGTCACAGCTTCCAATCATTCAGAAGATACTGAAAGAGAGCGAGAGAGAGAGGGGGGGATTGGGGGTCACTTTGCCAAGAGCTGCGCTTACGTAATGCACAAAAGTCAAGCGGGCCACAATAGATGTCAGCCGCGAGTTGCCACATATGGCACAAGACGCAAATATACAAAGCAACCAAGATACACAGATATACAGAGACGCAGATATAAAGATACTCAGATACTCAGATACTTGCCCGCAGATACATTCGCCCAACACTTGCGGCTCAGCTCAACTCGAAGCGCAGCTGTTGCATCCACAGGAGCTGCAGCCGCAAGCCGTAAGGCGATACCAGCCAAAAAGATGCCACCAAAGCGCAAGTAAATAAATATAATTGAATGAAGCGAGTATGCTAAGCTATAAGATACCCAGTAGAATGCTTGGCTATCTGACTGATTTTTGTTCCATGGAACTTTACGTTTTGGATCTAAAAAACAAATTTAAATCTTTTTCAACGTTGTTTTCAACGTTGTTATTTCTATATAGAGAAACCTTATATTCACTTCTGAAGTTTAAGTTCGACATTACACACTCTCAGCTTACCCATTATTTTACAGGGTATACCAATTCTTACATAAGGCAAAAGTGAAGGCTGCCAAAAATAAATATGAATTGTAAAAATAAATGCAAATAGTGTCGTTCGCTTTAACGATGTCAATTGCAATGCGAGCGCATCTTATCAATGCAAACCTAGAGCTGTGTGCACAGTGGTCATACACTCTACAATACAATCAACATTAAGTGATCTCAAATTGAGGTTTTCTTTGTATAATAATTGATGGAAATTACTACGTATAAACTTTATGACATGTATAGTTAGTTATAGCTTTCGATTTTATATTTGTAAATTAAAGTCTTGAATGACATGTAAATAGCAAAGCTGACTTCGCTTAAAACTAAATAATTAATATACAAATCAAATAACAGTGCTCTGATGGGGAGTGCTCGACTAGGATATATCCGTACCCTGTGCTGAACTCCTATTTGAATAATTTTACGTTTTCACTATCTAAAATCTAAATGATTAATTATCTTGGTATGCATTAGAAGGACTTACAAAGCGAATGTAAAGTTTGCAGCTTATACATATTGTGTAATAAATTAAAAACCAACTAAAAATATCAAATATTATCGATAAGAAGAAAACTTGATGACATCGAAATAAAATATAAATTTCTCCTACACGAATAAAACTTGAAGCCTGCAGGTGTTGTAGTTTACGAGATCGCTTCTTTCATACGGACGGACAAACGGACATGGCGATATCGACACAGCTCGTCGTCTTGATCAAGAATATATATATATATATATAGTTTATGGGGTCTGATACACATCCAACTGCCGATTACATAGATTTTTAGAAAACCATTATACATTGAATTTTCGGCTTGGTTGCGCTTAGAAGTTAAAATATATATGTGCCCTCTTTTGGGTACAGGTTTTCATTGTCTTTTTGACCACTGTGCAGTGCACAGTAACATTATGACAGCGAACACGGGTAATTCTCACGCTCTCAGCCCAAAATGAAAATAGCAAACAGCAACTGACGTTTGCAGGACGCAAACACACACACACACACACAGACAAACCCTCACACACTCCCACACACACATGCTTGCACCCTATCCTTAGGGACAACTGTAGGATGGAACTGTGATGCTGACGTCTCTGTCGACGTCGCCGCCTTTATTGACATTCTTGTGCGAAACGCTTCGATTTTCTATCATTGTATTTGTGTGCCAAGCGCACAGAATTTCCGAATGCTCAGCGCATTGTTGGTGGTCAGTCAGCATCCATGGCAATCGCTACCGTACACCGCTCCCTCCCTCCATCGCTGACCATTCCCATTCCCATTCCCATTCCCATTCAGGGTCTTCCATTCAGTTTAATGCGCTGCGAATTTATCGCAAAATGCATTGCGCTCTCGTTCTGCGGCTTTTGTGCAGTCGTCGTCCCCCTCCAGCCACGCCTCTGGCAGCCCGTAGGATTAAGTGCGGTCAAACAAAGAAGGCATCGAAGGACACACAACGCACACAAGGCACACGGCGAAGCTTTTGTTAATGCTGCTAAAGAGTTGACCGTGCGATCTTAACGCAACGCCCTGCCACATATGACATTTTATTTATACAATCCGCTCTATATATTTATATATCTGTATATATCGGTATATATAGTTGTATATGAATTTTATTTCATTTGATTTATAGACACTTTAAAGCGACGCCCATAAATCAACGTAGGCGTCGTCTCCCTATATATTTTATATCTGTGCGTTCTCTGTGTCTGGGCCAGAACCTGTGCCAAGCCTCTTTTTAATTAACCGCTGGCAGCGCACAACAAAAAAAAGTATGATAAGAATTAAATATTTTTCGTTATTCAAAAAAGCGTTGCTTTAATCAGTGACAAATGCCACGTATTTATGCTCTTCATTCTCTGTCTCTCTGACATATCAGGTGTGTGAGCATACAAATTAAGCCATTTTTGAATTTAAAGATTCAATCTTGAATTTTTTACTAATTATGTAACTGTTTTTAAAATATTTCTGATCGCTTATCTTATTAGAAGCTTGATTTAATATCTTACTAATCTCCTCAATTCACATCCTAAAAAGTTCCTTAAAGAAATTTATGGATCCTGAGATAAACGAACATTTGTACAATCATTATTTTAAACAAAGATTTTAATGATATATTCTTCTAGTTATTCTTACTATTATTGAAGTATAATTCAGTTTTAACAAATATCCTAAATATTTACTTTTTAATACAAATATAACCTGAGATATTTATACCTATTGCGCCTTAGTAAATTCTTTGAAGAGTCTAACAAGCTTCTTACACTTTCGATGATTTTCCACATTGTTCACATTGTAAGCTGTTACCCTGGGCAACTTTTACTCTTCAGTCTTAATTAAAGGCACACGTCTGATGCATTCTCCAACAAATTAGCAACTAATTAAAAGCGCAAAACCGAAACCTATGTGAGACAGGGGAAGGCAGGCAAGAGACGAGAGACGAGAGACGAGAGAGCAGAGACACAAGAGGCACTCACAGATGCCCTCAAGTTCTGCCTTTGAGTTTTCGAATTTGACGTGCCATTTGAAAATCAATAACCAAAATCCACAAATTCTTCAAATCACTCAAAATGAGAAAATTCCAGGGCGATAATCACAGACGAGTGCAGCAGACGTGCACAAAGGGCCAATACAGAAGCGCAAGGCGCAGGGGAGGTGAGAGGGGGAGGACCCCAACGAAATGGCACAACAATTTCAATAATTTCAAGTGTCCTTTCGTGGCCGTGTCCGGCAGGAGCAAGTCAGTCAAACAGCTAGACAATTGTCGTCGAGTCACGATAAGAAATTGAAAATGCAATTGCCAAAGTCCGATTCCCAACTCGGATGGCAATTATTAGTAGAGCGGAGGAGAGCGAAGCCTGTAAATTCAATTTACGAATGGCTGCAAGTGCAACACGCGCGTTGCACGACGCTTTGCCCAGGCGAAAATAAAGTTGCCAAAGCGCCAAAGAGGAAAAAAATAAATAAGACGAAGGAAATCGGATTTGATTGAAGCGAGGAAATGTAATTGAAAACCCTGAGCATATGTGTGGACAACAAGTGGAGGGAATGTCAGTTTTTGAAAGAATCTGCTCAAGCGTCAAATGGAAATATTTCGTTTGAGCACACTTCGAGTTGGGATAAGTGTTAATAGAGATATGACCCTTCGACCACTATATAAAATAATTACAGTTCTAAAACTATTTGGAATCGAGAGCGAAACTAAGCCTGGAATGCGAAAACTTTTTGAATGAATCCACTCAAATGGAGAGTATTCAAGTGCTGACAGCGAAATGAACATTCGTGCAAAATAGTTCAAATTACAAAAGTATTTCAAATTGAGAGTGGAGATAGGTGTTTGAATGAGTCTAGTGTGTCAAATGGAAACTATTTCAGCGTATGGATGAGTGTTGACAGAGCAATGGGTATTTGGGAAATAAGTAAATAATTAAAATTGTAAAATCATTATGAATCCGAAATACTATTCTGAACTTAATTATATATCTTCTGTTTATAGCATGAGAAATATATTTAAGAGTTTGGTATATAGATATTTGTATATAACACAAACTCTACAAAATTTCTTGGACATTCTTAACATTAAACCTAAACGATTTTTAAAGCACTAAAGATCTAAGGAATTACTTAAAAAGTCAACTCTGTTATTTAATTAAAAAAAATAAACCGTAAATCAACTTTCTTATGCTTGCCTTTTGCTTTTCATTCACTCGATAAACTCAATCAATATAGGAATTGTCTGCTGCTTTACTATAGCTTCGCAGTCAGCCTATGCGCCACGCCCCCCTTCAACTTCCATTCAGATGTCGTTTCTCAGCTCTACTTTACACTTTGTGTTACGCCGTGTTGAAATATTTAGTAAGATTTCTGCGCACACTTTGTGCTCGTAATTGTAGCTACTTTTGCAGGGGCTTCCCTGTCCTCTGCCCTGTCTCCCTTTCGCATCTGCAGCTCTGCCTCGTGGTTGCTTTGGCAACATCTATTGGCAAAGTGCGTGTGCCGCGACGCATTAAATTGATTGCTATCAAAATTTTATTGAACGTCTTGAGGCAGACCCCAAAGCTAATGCACAGTATGAAGACTTAGTTTGAGAGAGAAATGGTCCCTCCTCTGCCTCTCTCTCTCTCTCTCTCTCTCTCCCTCTCTGTCTCACTCTTAACTATAGCAACGGAAAGACTTATAAATACAGCAAATGAAAAGCTATAGAGAGAAATATTGATAAGGCTCCAGGGAGAGCCAGTGGAAACTCACTGAATGGGAAGCTGCAGGGAGTCCTAATAAAAAATGCAGGCAACGACAACAGCCAGCAACAGGAGATGGCTATCAATGGCACAGGAAATGCAATGCAACCACGGCAAAGGGAACGGAAAAGCACACACAACACACAGACACATAAGCACACACTCACACACACACACACACACAGGCAATTTAAATATGTACGTATTATTATTATTATTTACGGGCAGAAATACCAAATATATATATATGGACAGGTATATATGTATGTGCGCATAGCAAAAAAGCCATTGAGCGGCAACTTAAGGTGGCCCCATAGGAGTGAAGGGGGGGTGAGTTGGGGCTGAGACGTGGACTAAATATAAGCAAACTGCACGCAGCGCCAAGTGCCCCGCTTTACCGCTTTACCGCCCTTTCCACAGTCCTGCCACCTAGCTTCGATTAGCTCGAGAGATAGGCAAAGGTGCCGCCGCCTTTATTATTGCTGTTGCTGTTGCTGTTGTTATTATTGTTGCCCCTTCAGCGGCTGCTGCCCCACCTTCTGCGCCCACAGCTGCTGGGCGTGGCAGCCGAAGAAAGTGGCAAAGCAAATGCATGCCAGTAAACGTGCCATGGCCAATGCACTGAGCGAAAATGCAGAGCACATTGAGTTAAAAGTGAAAAGAGTAAAGGGAAATGGAAGGGAAGCTAAGATCTGTAAAAGGAATACTTTTCTAATGTCTAGGGAGAAGTCTACATAGGTAAGATGAGAATAGCAAAGGCAAATGCTCGCATGGGAGCTTGTGCTCAGATTTGAAAACATGAGATTATTAGAACATATAACAAAATCTATCTTGCTGCCTATTGATTGTATGATTGTAATGCTGTTTAAGCCTTAAGGCCTTATTTGTCTGTGCTACTTCAAAGCTTTGCAATGAAATCCAAATTGTATTCTAACAACAATACTAATGTTTTCTTCTGAGAACTTAATTCAAAGAAAACAAGTAAGAACGTTGCAGTCGGGCGCTACCGACTGCGGGATACTCATTCACACCCCCACAGATCACGCCCATTGCCACGCCCACAATTGGTTTGTACATATATAATTTTTTGGAAATCAATAGAGGAGATCAGCAGTAATATCTGTATATAATTCTGATTTTCTCACTGAGAATCGGAAAAACGTATAGTTTTTCCCGATTTGCCACGCCCCCAGTAGGCGTAGACATATAATTTTTGGCCAGTTCTTAGAAGTTTTGAAGGGTAACGTAAGTGTGAAATTTGGATGCTTACACTCAAAAAATGCGAAAATTACAGGGTATTTTTTAGCCTGGCATACCCCATAAGGGGCGTTAAATTTATTTTTGGCGCATCGATAGAGGAGCTCACCAGTAACTTACCACCCAATTTTGAAGCTTCTAGCTTTAAAACTGTAGGAGCTACAAACTTTTGCGGTTTGTCACGCCCCCTATGGGCGCAGATATATCCGCCATATCTTTTCCAACTTGGGTTGTCAACTCGAGTATATATACCAAGTTTCAAGTCTCTAGCATCAATAGTGCTCAAAATATTCCAGAATTTGAAAAATCACTATATAGTCAGATCCGATTTGCCACGCCTCTAGTAGGCGTGGATATATAGATTTTTGGTCGATCTTCATAGGATCGTATCAGTAACCTACGTGCCAAATTTGGGCGTTTTAGCTTTAAAACTGTAGAAGATACAGTTTTACCCGATTTGCCACGCCCCCAATGGGCGTAGATATATCCGCCATAGCTTTTTCAACTTGAGTTGTCAACACAAGTCTACATTCCAAATTGCAACTCTCTAGCACTTCTAGAAGTAGTGTTTCTGAGATATGGGCAAATGCATTTTCCGATTTGCCACGCCCCTAGTGGGCGTATCGGGAAAATCTTGACACTTTATAATTCGAGGGTATACACGAGTATATATTCCAAATTTCAACTCTCTAGCTTCAAAACTGTGCAAATGGTTTGCGTTCATACGGACAGACGGACAGACGGACAGACGGACAGACGGACGGACGGACAGACGGACAGACGGACAGACGGACGGACAGCGTGACGGACATTGCACAAAACCAATATACTCATTTCACTTTGTGAATGAGTATAAATAGTTCAAAATTAGTTTGTTATTCATTGATTCATAAGGGATTCTTTTTGCTGGAAATCAACTTTGATTTCGACAAGTTGGCAAATAACTGATGCTCGTATCTATTTAGATAAACAAGATAAATAAATTCATTCAAATATTTAGAATAATAATCAACTAAACTAAAATATCAAAACTTCTATCATAAAGTCTCCTTATACTTTTACACTGAATAAAACTTACAGATTGAGTTCTTTATAAATAAAATTTATTACACTCATAAACCCAATTTCACTTTGAAAATTCTTTCTAGCCTCGCCTCGCCTTAACGAATCTCAACATTTTCCATGTACTTTCTACGTGTTGCAATCAGCTTTAAGCTGTAAATTTAATTAGCTTAAGCTGCACTTTGATTTCTCACAGTGTATTTGTGTCTCTGCGCTAGCTGCATTGGCACACAATTGGGTTTTCTGGGCTGCCAGCATCGTCGTTGTCGTTGTCGTTGCTTTAGTTACGCCTTAAGTTATGCAGTGCCAGTCTCGCCCACGTTTACCCCTACCCTTCAGCATCCCTCCCCCTCACCCCTTTCCCTTTCTCACTCAAAGCTGCCCTAAGCTGTTTTCATTTTTATCCTTTGCGCCGCGATGCGAATGTTTAGATTAGGAGAAATTGCATGTTGCATCAAAATATTTGCGCCACTGCCAGAGAGCAAGCTAATATTATGGATTGGAAAGAGAGCTAGAGAGAGAGTAGTGGGAGGCAGAAAAGGAGTTGGGTAAATAAAATGCCAGAAATTATGGCAGCAGCGTTGCCAAACTTCGTTAGCCAAATGCAGCGTATTGAATTGAATATGAACGCAAACAGAAATTAATTATAAATACACGCATGAGCCAGAACTGATTGCCCGGCAGCCTGGCTGCCTCTGCCCTTGCCCTCTGCCCGGCCAGGTTGGAAAATATTTTAGCACACTAATTGGCCATTGTAATCGCGGCCGCTCACAAATATGCGCATACGTCGAAAATTCCATCTAATTAATAAGTGCATCATTTATTTTGCAGTTCAGGCACTGATGTCGCCAGTTCGGCAGGCAAATTAAATTACTGAGAGTTGTTGTTTTTGTTTTCGCACTGTTGCAATGTTTGCTTTCAGCTTGAACACAAACAATTGTTGTTGTGATTTTTTTAAACCGCATATTTTATATTTTTCCTTTGTCATCTTCAGCGCACACTCACCTGCAATGAGAAAGAGGGAGAGAGAAGGCATCAGAATTTCTGTTGTATCAAAAATGTATTTTTTTTTTTTTATTTTTATATATGCACAAAAGTAAATGATTGCAAATGTTTACAAAATGTAACCAGATGACAATGAAATGATATATGCTAACGAGCAGAGCACTCATATCGATGACAATCTCGACTGTGAATGAATTACAGTCGAGGGTATTTGTGTAGGAACCGCGAATATACTAAAAAAGTATTATTTGTATTCATAAAATATAAATAAAAAAGTTCTTCACAATTATACAAATATATATATGATATATAAACTCAAGATTAATATTAATATATAATATATTATATATAATACAGGATTAGTAACATATATACATGATATATATATATACATGAATCTTGTGACCCAAAGTCTATAAATAATTTTGGACTAGCTAATAGTTCTGCTCACTATTTTCATTTTCAATAATTCAATTTAGGATATTTATTTAGAGTTGCTTTAAACGAATATATATTTTGGTAAATAAAATAATGTAATTCTTTTATCATAATATTTTCCTTTCAAGTTTGTCCATAATTCTCATATATTTTATTTTATACAAATATCTAAAATTTTAAATATAAAATAACAGAAATTTTTGTCAACTGCATCCATTTTTCGCTGAGTGTAACCCATCCATTTCTCTCGATGCATTTTCAATACGTAAATTCTCCGTCTATCACATTCATCATCTATTATTTTGCCATTTCTTTTGCCGACTGGCCATAACTCTCCCAGCTAAATAGCATTGCATACTGTTTCCTTTTTTTTGGGATATATATATATCGGGGCAGTCGCAACTGTTTCTTAAATTCATATCCTATACAAATTGCACAAAATATATCAAACTATTTTGCTTTGCTTCATTTTTACTGCAATGCATTTTTCAATTATTTCCTCTTCGTTCTTTTTCGTGCATTTTATTTCGATATTTATATACATATATATATATATTTATCTATATATATACATGTATGTAGTTTATCATGTTCTGCCCGTTCGCACGCTTTGCACCTCCGGCTACACACTGAGTCTCATAAGTTTGCGTTCGTTTTTGGCGTTTGTTGTAACACGAAATTGATATTTTATGGCTCTGCTCATCTGCAGCCGAGCACAGAGGGAATCCATTGAAGGAGTCTGGGCGAGGGCAGCCCGGCGCGGCAACAGTTCGGCAATGAGCATACGCTTTTCATAGTTTATGGCCCGTATATCTGTTAGATACGCTATTGTACATGCCAATTTTTTTGCGTATACCCTGTACGCATTGAAAAGTGGGTGAAAATGGGGTATGATGCATTCAGTAAAAGCAAATTGCATCCAAAAGGATTCTCCTTTGTTAATATTGTTTCGTTAAACTCTAATGTCTGACTAAGCACAAACGTAGCTTTGATCCATATATATTTATATAATATATAACAACATAGAGTATCTTCTAGTTGGTCAGCTACTCTAGTAATTTTTCTTATTTTTATTTTTTCTAGCATTCGTTGTTTGAGCTTCACCGGCTTTGTAGTTATTTATGCATTGGGTATTGTTTAAGCCACACTAACAAGACGGACAGACGGACAGACGGACAGACGGACGGACGGACAGACGGACAGACGGACAGACGGACGGACAGCGTGACGGACATTGCACAAAACCAATATACTCATTTCACTTTGTGAATGAGTATAAATAGTTCAAAATTAGTTTGTTATTCATTGATTCATAAGGGATTCTTTTTGCTGGAAATCAACTTTGATTTCGACAAGTTGGCAAATAACTGATGCTCGTATCTATTTAGATAAACAAGATAAATAAATTCATTCAAATATTTAGAATAATAATCAACTAAACTAAAATATCAAAACTTCTATCATAAAGTCTCCTTATACTTTTACACTGAATAAAACTTACAGATTGAGTTCTTTATAAATAAAATTTATTACACTCATAAACCCAATTTCACTTTGAAAATTCTTTCTAGCCTCGCCTCGCCTTAACGAATCTCAACATTTTCCATGTACTTTCTACGTGTTGCAATCAGCTTTAAGCTGTAAATTTAATTAGCTTAAGCTGCACTTTGATTTCTCACAGTGTATTTGTGTCTCTGCGCTAGCTGCATTGGCACACAATTGGGTTTTCTGGGCTGCCAGCATCGTCGTTGTCGTTGTCGTTGCTTTAGTTACGCCTTAAGTTATGCAGTGCCAGTCTCGCCCACGTTTACCCCTACCCTTCAGCATCCCTCCCCCTCACCCCTTTCCCTTTCTCACTCAAAGCTGCCCTAAGCTGTTTTCATTTTTATCCTTTGCGCCGCGATGCGAATGTTTAGATTAGGAGAAATTGCATGTTGCATCAAAATATTTGCGCCACTGCCAGAGAGCAAGCTAATATTATGGATTGGAAAGAGAGCTAGAGAGAGAGTAGTGGGAGGCAGAAAAGGAGTTGGGTAAATAAAATGCCAGAAATTATGGCAGCAGCGTTGCCAAACTTCGTTAGCCAAATGCAGCGTATTGAATTGAATATGAACGCAAACAGAAATTAATTATAAATACACGCATGAGCCAGAACTGATTGCCCGGCAGCCTGGCTGCCTCTGCCCTTGCCCTCTGCCCGGCCAGGTTGGAAAATATTTTAGCACACTAATTGGCCATTGTAATCGCGGCCGCTCACAAATATGCGCATACGTCGAAAATTCCATCTAATTAATAAGTGCATCATTTATTTTGCAGTTCAGGCACTGATGTCGCCAGTTCGGCAGGCAAATTAAATTACTGAGAGTTGTTGTTTTTGTTTTCGCACTGTTGCAATGTTTGCTTTCAGCTTGAACACAAACAATTGTTGTTGTGATTTTTTTAAACCGCATATTTTATATTTTTCCTTTGTCATCTTCAGCGCACACTCACCTGCAATGAGAAAGAGGGAGAGAGAAGGCATCAGAATTTCTGTTGTATCAAAAATGTATTTTTTTTTTTATTTTTATATATGCACAAAAGTAAATGATTGCAAATGTTTACAAAATGTAACCAGATGACAATGAAATGATATATGCTAACGAGCAGAGCACTCATATCGATGACAATCTCGACTGTGAATGAATTACAGTCGAGGGTATTTGTGTAGGAACCGCGAATATACTAAAAAAGTATTATTTGTATTCATAAAATATAAATAAAAAAGTTCTTCACAATTATACAAATATATATATGATATATAAACTCAAGATTAATATTAATATATAATATATTATATATAATACAGGATTAGTAACATATATACATGATATATATATATACATGAATCTTGTGACCCAAAGTCTATAAATAATTTTGGACTAGCTAATAGTTCTGCTCACTATTTTCATTTTCAATAATTCAATTTAGGATATTTATTTAGAGTTGCTTTAAACGAATATATATTTTGGTAAATAAAATAATGTAATTCTTTTATCATAATATTTTCCTTTCAAGTTTGTCCATAATTCTCATATATTTTATTTTATACAAATATCTAAAATTTTAAATATAAAATAACAGAAATTTTTGTCAACTGCATCCATTTTTCGCTGAGTGTAACCCATCCATTTCTCTCGATGCATTTTCAATACGTAAATTCTCCGTCTATCACATTCATCATCTATTATTTTGCCATTTCTTTTGCCGACTGGCCATAACTCTCCCAGCTAAATAGCATTGCATACTGTTTCCTTTTTTTTGGGATATATATATATCGGGGCAGTCGCAACTGTTTCTTAAATTCATATCCTATACAAATTGCACAAAATATATCAAACTATTTTGCTTTGCTTCATTTTTACTGCAATGCATTTTTCAATTATTTCCTCTTCGTTCTTTTTCGTGCATTTTATTTCGATATTTATATACATATATATATATATTTATCTATATATATACATGTATGTAGTTTATCATGTTCTGCCCGTTCGCACGCTTTGCACCTCCGGCTACACACTGAGTCTCATAAGTTTGCGTTCGTTTTTGGCGTTTGTTGTAACACGAAATTGATATTTTATGGCTCTGCTCATCTGCAGCCGAGCACAGAGGGAATCCATTGAAGGAGTCTGGGCGAGGGCAGCCCGGCGCGGCAACAGTTCGGCAATGAGCATACGCTTTTCATAGTTTATGGCCCGTATATCTGTTAGATACGCTATTGTACATGCCAATTTTTTTGCGTATACCCTGTACGCATTGAAAAGTGGGTGAAAATGGGGTATGATGCATTCAGTAAAAGCAAATTGCATCCAAAAGGATTCTCCTTTGTTAATATTGTTTCGTTAAACTCTAATGTCTGACTAAGCACAAACGTAGCTTTGATCCATATATATTTATATAATATATAACAACATAGAGTATCTTCTAGTTGGTCAGCTACTCTAGTAATTTTTCTTATTTTTATTTTTTCTAGCATTCGTTGTTTGAGCTTCACCGGCTTTGTAGTTATTTATGCATTGGGTATTGTTTAAGCCACACTAACACTAAGGCTCACACATACAAATCTACACATACACACACACACACACACAAACACATACACGCACACATTGTTTGCATGCATTTAGATGCTGCGTAGTTTTGATTTGCTCATAACTGTGTCTTTTTTTTCTATCTCCCTCTCCCCCTCTCTCTGCTTCTCTCTCTTTTTTCTTTTCTTTGTAGCATCTGCATTTGGTTGCTCCACTTTGGCCATCTGTAAAAACGGCTAAAATGGCTAAAAACTGCCATTTTTTTGCCATTAGCAAAACACTATAGAATACATACTCTGCATGCATGCATGTAGACTCTGCTGCAGGCAGAAACACACGAAAATTGTTATTTGGCTGGGTTTATTTTATGGATTCAAATTGCTTTCCAATTGTAAATACAATGCAATAATTGAATATTCAATTTTAATTTCATTGAAAACGCTCCAAACCCTATTTATTTAGGAAAAACATGTTAGACTAAAGAAATATGTATGCTATGGGTAGTGTTAGTAGGTTATATACATAGACTATACATAGTATATAGAGTAAATAGACTACACAGAGTATATAGAGTATACACAGTTTATATAGTATATATAGAGTGTATAGAATATATATAGAGTATATAGAGTACATAGAGTACATAGAGTATACACAATATATAGAGTAGAGAGAGTATATAGAGTATATAGAGTACATAGAGTATATGGAGTATATAGAGTACATAGAGTATATGGAGTATATAGAGTATATAGAGTACATAGAGTATATGGAGTATATAGAGTACATAGAGTTATATAGAGTTACATAGAATTATATAGAGTATATAGAGTATATAGATTATATAGAGTATATAAAGTGTACAGAGTATTTGAAATGAGTAGAAACATTAAGAGAGTAGTAAAATAAGAAAAAATACAAACACTTTCCCAAATGTTTGTCAGAATATGATTTTCAGTTGTTATAAAACAGTATTTAACATATCTTTTGAAGATCGTAGCTTAGTTTGTAATTACGAAAACTAAACAGCTCCATGAAGTAATTCCAAGTATTGTTTTATGGCTTATGAGATACTCAACTAATTTCTACGGAAAACAAAGCTTTCTTCATTGTAAGATTCAAGCTTAGGTCAAGTTATTGCACGCTTAAGTAATTAGAGGCTGAGTTCATATACAAAGATTTTGCTGAGAAGCAAAAATTTGACTTTGAGCTTTACTCGCTTCTAGAGACTACCTGTATTTTTCGCCTATAGGCAAGGTTGATGTACCCCCAAATGGATTGATGAGCAGACAAATGAAGAGAACACGTGCCATTTGTCAGCAGGCAGCTGACGGCATTTGACGGCTGGGGTTTGTCAAAAAGATAATCAGAAGCCAGAATCCGAGGCGAGACTTTTGTGCATGTACTTAAAATGTACTAAAGAATTCTTTCTTCTATATATTTATGATGCTCATAAATAAAATGGCACCAACACACAAATGCCTGCGGAACGTGTGAGGCATAAAATTGGAAGAGCCCCGAAAAAATAAACACGCATAAGAAAAATTTCGCTCACGTAGCGCTACGCAGACAGGTAAACAAGAAAAAAAGAGAAGAAGAAAACCAAAATGATATTTGACAAGCTATATTTGAGAATTTGATATTTCTATTAATTTATATTTGGTCTGCTGACTGCGAATGTCATTTGCGAATGCACATCCGTTCCCAGAGATTTTTGCTGGAAAAGCAGCCGCGCGTGAAGCGTGAATTTTGAATTTTCGCGTCGTTGGAAAATAAACCAAACGACAACAGTCAACGGCAACAACAACAACAACAAGAACAAAAATAAAGGTAAATAATCAAATGGACTGTGCAAGCAAATGAAATATTGAAACTAAACAAGCTGTGGAACAGGTGTCACAGTCAAAGGCAAAGGCAAAGGCAAAGGAAGGGCGAGGGCGAGTCAGAGTCAGCGTCAGGAGTCAACATTTCAACGAGGTTTCAGGTGACAAACTCAAACGTTGGGCCACATTTTATTTGCATTTCATTTAGCTCGGTTAACTGTTTGTTGTTATGGCTCGTCGTAATACCCTGTAGGATGTGAGAGGGTATATTGTAGTTGTGATAATGTTGTTAACAGAAAAAATTTACGGGAGGGAGTGTTTATCAGTGTTTCTGATAATATAAGTATTTACAACGCATAAAAATGTTTTTAAAACCGATAATTATCGATATTTAGAAAATAAATGTTTTATTAAATTTTAAAAATATTATGATATTGAGATACAATAGAAATTTTGTTAGTTTCAATATTGTATATACATATCGAGCGTTTATGATATTTTAACTATTACATTCTCTATAAGAGGTATTATTGTTTTATTTGTTAGGAAGCCAGTGAACATTAATATTCTATGTTTGCTTTTTTCTCTATTATAATAATAATATCTATATCTTTGCAGTAACCACTGCGAATATTTACATTCTAATTTATAGACTTTGTCACAAGACATGACTGAATCCAACACTTTTACAGTCTAAAGTGCCCTAAATTTATTTATATCTCATCATTTCTATGCAGGGTATCTGTTAGTTCATCATTCTCATCTGAAGCAATTGTTTTTATTTTCGTTTTTTTCTTTTCTTTTTCTCTCTCTCTTTACGGTCAGCCGCAGGTGCTGCTGGCCACCAATTAGCATTCGAAATCAATCACCAAATGGAAATGCGCAACTATTTCAATTGTTTTCAGCTTGAACTTGACACTCGCTGAACACCGCCTGCCACGCCCACAGCGCGCTCCTTCAACTGACCAAATTGGTGTTGGCGTTGACTATAAAAGAAATGTGGCTTTGATCAGCTGCGCTCGCTTCTCTCTGATGTGCATTTAAGCCCAGTTAATTAGCTGCTAATGGCAGAAACGGAAGTCGTCATATGGCCAAAGAAACGAAAGCTTCGCCATTGAGGAAGCACTTTGATCAAGTAGATGGGCACAGAGATTAAAAACAGCACCTGCTTAGAAGCCAAATTAGTTGACTGAACCAGTTAGACAGCCAGAAGGCATGCCTAAATGTGCATTAACCGGGTCAACAGCTTGACAGCTTGAAAGACGACTGAAGAAGAAGCTAAGAAAAACTTAAAATTCTTGGAATTATTTGATATTTGGTTAAAGAGTATTTACACGACTTACATTAATAATGATTCAAGCATTGAAAGATATATAAGATTTAGTATATATTTCATAGATAACAAGCTATAAAGTGGAGTGAATCTATTAAGCTATATTCTATTACAGAATATGATAAACATTTGTTGCAAAGAAATATTATAATATTATTAATAATATATGCTATACTATTTACTTGATATAAGAAATAAATAAAGATAGTAACAAGCAAAGATTTGGATATATACCTCAATCATAATATAAGTTTGAAGTAACTAACTTTTTAGACAACTTTGGCTGCTCAATCGTATCTAGCTTTAGGGCATGCGAAATCTTGAACAGAATCTCAAACTAGGTCAACTTTTATTATTGGCTAATCGAAGGTATTCCATCGACTGGGCTGTAATTGCTGTTGGGTTTACTGGTGGCAGTCGCAATTGCAATTGTGAAATAAGTGAGCAAAAGACATTGCATTTGCATTTTGAGGCGCCGCAAGCGTTGCATTAATTTTGGCACGCCAACAGTTCACGCGGCAAGACAATTGCAACAGTTAGAGACGGGTGTGTCTGCCGAAGGCTGGAGGCGAGCGATAGAGCAACATCTATAGATATGGCCATATAGCTATTTTCGGCTATATTTAGCGATGTGGATATGGATACGATGACATTTGCACAGCGCATAATTGCGCTGTCAGAACGCGTTAGGCGTTGCTTCGGGCGCCCTCGCACCACACGCCCCCTTCAGTCAGCACGCCCTCGCCACGCCAACATTTAATTACAGGCAACATTAAACATTGACTTTGTTGTTGTTGTTGTTTCAGTTGTTGTTTGTTATGCATAATAAACTTACGCATGCAAAATTAATAAAATTTACCACGCATCGCGCACAGCAAATTTCATTTGCTTGATAGAATTTTAAAATAATCATTTTTTTTCGCTTTTGCTCTAGTGTGTTTCAAAATGAAAATGGCCATAAATGCAATTTGCATAATTTAAAATTGGTCGCAAATACAGTTATGTATAGCGCGCATTAATGTCAGATGATATTTATTTAATATTGCAATTACGTGTGTGTAAAAATTTGATTAACTTTTGATTAGTTGAGGTGTTTGTGCGGCTGGCCCAAACCCCTTTTCCAGCCCAGAACTAATTAAGCCTAAATTGGCAAATGTTTAATACCTGATAATTTTAAACTGTACAAGAGAAGTGTTGGAAACGACAGTGAGTGAGCAGATTTCACAAGTTCCGACAAGTCATCTCAGTGTTTAACTAATCAAAGAGAAGATTGAGAAGTTCGAGCCTGGAGACTTATGTAAATAAAGTTTAGTAGGTAGAAGGTTGAATGCAATGGTTAAATGATGATGATGTTAATGATGATAAATTAACGAAATTCTGTATTCATAATTAACTATTTGCTTTTTAATAATAAGTATAAATAGTATCATAACAAGGAATATATTCAAGATAAAGAAATATACTATATTATATGGTTCTATTCAAATAAAAGAAGTATAGTTCTCCCCTTGAATATATTCGTAGTTCATTTTACTATTCATATAAAACAATTTAGACAAATCTAAAGCCTAAAGAGACTTTAAACTTTGATTGAAAAATTCTTTGTAATATGTGTCTTTCTCATTTTCATATTATTAAAATTGGAATTTCATTAGCGAGCTACATCTATTAAACTCAAGTTATATTAGTTAGATTTGATTAGCAGACGAGATTTACTCTATAATTATTCTTTGTAGACTATGATTCATAGTCAACCCAAGTATAATTCATTCTTAGAATATATATTCGTAGTTCATTTTACTATTCATATAAAACAATTTAGACAAATCTAAAGACTAAAGAGACTTTAAACTTTGATTGAAAAATTTGATTGTCATCAATGTCTTCCTCAGCTTCATATTATTAAGATTGGAATTTCATTAGCGAGCTACATCTATTAAACTCAAGTTATATTAGTTAGATTTGATTAGCAGACGAGATTTACTCTATAATTATTCTTTGTAGACTATAATCCACAGTCAACCCAAGCTATCGATTATCAAGCATCGATTGTTAAGCCATCACACGCCCTATTATAAAATTGCATTGACCCGATCCATTCATTCATTCATTTATGTGCAATTCCTCTTCTTCTTCCATTATCTCTCCCTCAAACCTCTCCTTTTGCAACTCTTCTAGTCGAGTATATTCCCAAGCCATATGTCATGGCCGAACGCATTGGATGCATCCTTGAAGCTTACATTTCTCAACTGTCAACATTTAACTTGGCTCTCTACCTTTTTTGCATATTGACTTTGACACTTGGCAGTCTGTCGTTATTGTTGTTGTTTTTATTATTGTTGCTGTTGTTGCCGCTGCTGTTAACATGTCCAACTGTCTGCCTCTGTCCGGGCAACGGACCTGGACCTGGACCCGGACCCTGGACAATGTGGCTGGGCTTTCCTCTTGAACACGCAACAGCAAAAACGCAATGTGCAATTGTCAGTGTCAAGCGTGTGGCAGCAACTGCAACAAAGCTGCCATATGTACATATATATATATATGTATTATATATGTACAAGATATATATCCAACTCTATATATATATACCACATATAAATATATTCATATATAGGAATATCTGTATTCTTGCCACACATTTTACAATTTTTGGCGTGTTTTTAAAGCTGCTGCTGCCATTGCAACTCCTGATGTCGCGTAGGCGTTGCAATTTAATAGAACTGCAATCAGGGCATATTAGCTTTGTGGTCAGCTTTGTAACATATATGAAATAGCTAAGCCTATATCAAGTACAATATCTGCTCATAGCTAACAGCTCTTTAATGGGAAATTGCTAATTCAAATATCTAAGCTCATATATAGATTCTTTAATCAAAATAGTTTTTAATGTATATCCTTAAATAAATTGAGAATTATTATAAAACTAAAATTCGATTCAATTAAACTGTTGGCCGATTCCTTTCAGAGTATCTAAAGTTCATGATGATTTCTCTTTCCAATTTGCTGCTTGTTATGGCAACGATTTGACAATTTTTGTTTTTTTTTTTTCTCTTTCTGCTAGCTACCAGATCGCAGCGACAAGCCTACAAATTGAGTGATGTACCAAGTTGTTGTAGCTTTTGCTGTTACTGTTGCTGTTGTGATGGAGTACATGACAATCTGATGTAGTGAGTGAAGGACGCAGCAGCTGTCACGGACAACTTTGCACAAATTGAGAAGTTTCTGTCCAGTTGAGTTGAGTTAAAAAAAAAAACAACAGAAAGCGGCAAAAGCAGACGGAAAATTAAACAAAAATTTGTAGACAATTCTTGATTTGAGAGTATTTCGGTATAGCTGCTGCAATCTTTGACAGGGCACATTGGAGGCCCCCCTTCCACTCTTTACTAGAGCAAATCAGTGGCTTTCATAAAAAATGTTCTACACGTTTCTCTGGTCATGTTGACAACTAGCAAATGCAATTAACAATTGTCCCAGCCAGTAGTTGTCGAATGCACACATACACAAACACACACACACACACACACAGAGATGTCGGAATTGTGCCGTTAGATGCGCTCTGATATGGCTGGTGTCCTTTGGCACCTGTCGTCAACGTAATCATCAGAGAGTCGTGTGTAAATTCTGCATAGTTTGTCGGCTCTCAGCCAAATTAGCCATTGTTGTTGCTGCTGTTGCTGTTGATGTTGCTGTTGCTGTTGATGTTGCTGTTGCTGTTGATGTTGCTGTTAGCCAGACCAACAACAATTTAACTGCATTATTTGCACGTAACTTCACAGTCTCTCGTTCGCCCTGAAACCAACCTCTGCTGCCATTAATGCATAATTTTGCCAAACTATTTTGAGGTTTGTTTGCCTGGCAGCCAAACCGCAGTAGCTTCCTAACCAACTGTCAGGACTAGCCGCCAGCCCGCCCGCCCGTTTTGTCCGCCATCTAGTAGGCCAATTTATTTGTCATGTCAATATTAACAACATGTAGTCGGTAGGAGAAGTCCTCAAGCAGACATCGACAGGCGCACATCTACAGGCTACTCACTCCTCACCTCTATACAACTCTCTGTGCTCCTCTTGCCGCCCCCACCCGCCCACACATGCTTTGCGGTTTTTGGTGCTGTCAATTTGCCAACTGACAAATATTTGCTAAACATAAGAGTGGAAATTTCAGGCAAATGCTGAAAACTGAATACTGAAAATTGCCATGTAAATTTAATTAGAATTTATTGCAGAGTTTCCCAGTTCTGGATTCTGGACTTGGACTTAATGCAGTCAACTAATTTCCATTAAAACAAATGTAGTGCTATGCAGAGCAAACAAAACCTGTTTGTGCTACGACTCGAGTGGCTGGTGTGCTAGTATTATAGTTCAATGCAGCAATTTCTGTGAAAATATTTTATTATTTCAGCTGTTTGAATGTTATCGATAGCATAATTTTCAATTTATTCAATGTGCTTGTGTGCTTTAGACATGGCAAAACTGTTTTAGCATAGCATAGTTTATAAGTGAAGCTCTTTAATGATGATTAAACACGTTTTCCTACCACAAAATATATTACTACCTATTATCGATAACATGATTTATGTAATTTTATAGATTACTACTACCATGACTACTACTACAACTACTACTACTACTACTACTACTACTACTACTACTACTACAACTTCTACTACTACTACTACTACTACAACTTCTAAACTACTACTACTACTATAACAATGACTACTACTACTACTACTACTATAACAATGACTACTACTACTACAACTACTACTACAACTACTACTACTACTACTATTACTACTACTACTACTACTACTACTACTACTACTACTACTACTACTACTACTACTACTACTACTACTACTACTACTACTACTACTACTACTACTACTACTACTACTACTACTACTACTACTACTACTACTACTACTACTACTACTACTACTACTACTACTACTACTACTACTACTACTACTACTACTACTACTACTACTACTACTACTATTACTACTACTACTACTACTACTACTACTTCTACTACTACTACAACTACTACTACTACTACTACGACTACTGCTTCTACTACGACTACTACTACTACTACGACTACATGATTTATATTATTTTACTATTTAAGCTGTTAAAAGTTGTAAAAACAAACCATAATTGTAGCAAAAACGGCTTGTTTAGCATTGTATCGATTTATCGATAACACACAAATTGCTTTAAGTATACCCTCTGTACAGAGAAACTTTATTTAAGACACTGAGAGGCATTATATATGATCTGATATGTTTTTACAAGCTTAAGTTATTGGTATACCCATTTTAAAAGGAAGTAATTGTTATCGATAACATAGCCAACCACTTCCAGATTGAGATTTCAGCACACGTTTTACATTTTTATTTATTTCTAGTATTTATTTTACTTAAGTACATAGCTCCAAATAATATTTACAGCCAAATAAGTAATATAACTCTGAGCTATAAAATAACTCTATTTATTCCAGTTTCAAATTTCAAATTTAATAGTTTCAACACGAATTCACTTCAACAACTAAACAGCAATTACTAAAAAAATTAAACAAGAAAATATAATATAGCTTGAAGTTTCATATTTCAGCTACATATATCTAGGGTACAGCCAGACTTAAACCAAATATTATTGCAGTGGGTACTCAGAAGTACGTCTCAATTAGCTAAGAATCACAAGTCAATCAGTGTACAAGGCCTCAAATTATAGTTTATGATTTCCTGTCAATCTTAATGAACGTCTCTAACTGCACTACATTCGAGTATGATGAATGGAGCGAGGAGGGGCTACCCCTAATAATCGTAACAACAGCAACTGATTTGTCGGCAATGAAGCGTGGCTAATTGCGCAGAGTCTTGGCTGCTAATGAAGTCATGAGCGCGGCCTGCAACCAGTGCTACTACAAAGTCAATAAGAAGAGGCTAAAGGAAACTAAAGCTTTGCCATAACAATGGCCAGGCCAAGTCAGGCGCGGGGCGCCTGTGCCATGACAACAACAGAAAAACCCAGCCCAACCCATGAGTCCAGGCGTCTCAGCTTGTTGCCACAAACTGAGGCGCAGTCGCAACTGTTGCCATTTCTCATACAATTTTTCAACGCCTCGCCAGCAAGATTTATGAACACCGAATGCGTGACTGCCCACAGAGCGGATCGCTGTGTTGGAACTTGCAACTTGGCACTTGGCACTGGGACTGGGACTGGGGCTGGGACTTCTATATTTTATATTTTCTTGGCAACCAACTTTGAATCGCACGCATGCGCCCAACGACTTTCTTCCTTGTTAATTTCATGCGAATTGGCCATATTCCCAAGACTTCAGACTACAATGCAGCCAATTCTCATGTTAAATGTGTTCAATCAACATTTCGATTATGCGCTATTCATTTTAATGCGCTCCTACGTGTTGCCACACCAAATGAGGCATGTTAATCAGAGAGAGAGAGAGAGAGGGAGAGAGGGAGCGACATATATGTAGTGTGAAAGATTAATCCATTGAGCGTGTAAAAGGTGGAAAGCATTGCATTTGGTATGCTTGTGCGATGTGATTTGCCTATAGAGATAATACGAATTTGATTGAAAGATGTAGATAATTCGAGACAATTTATAAAATATTTTATCTTGGCTAAGAATTCTGCAATCAACTTAAGATTAGTTAATTATTTTGATCTAAGTATGCAAAGTATTATAAATTACTTTTGTTATTAAGTTTTTATTAAATTCAAATTCTTTTCTGTTTTTAGCTTCGGACTCAAGATAATTAGATAATTAATACTGGAAATATTTTTAAGCAATAAAATTCAAGTTGTATCAAACACATTTAAAGCTTAAGGAGGGTTTTGATTGGAAAAAAAAGTTTCGAATTCTTTTCCTCTTTTAGAATCTATGTAGAACATTTACGTTTGGAATTCTTCTGATCAGTCAAGTTCTGTTTTAAGTATCTTAGCCAATATTTTCTTTGCGCTAGACACTTACATCTTATATCTTATCTAGAAAACTATTACTATAACTCTTTATCAAACCCAGAATTTTTGATTATGCAATTCCTTTCACATCTCATCTCTTTCTTATCCACTCTACGATCCCTTCCAAATTTTATGCCTAAATCATAGTTTACTTCAATGACATTCTCTTGCTATCTATTAGGATAACAACAATTCAAAAATTTATAACAAATCCAGAATTTTGATTCCATTTCGAGCAATGTCATTTCATGCCTTTACTATTCTCATTCTCTTCTGGATTCCTACTCACTTCCTACTCAGCGACTTTTACTGCTTAGCCCCATTCATTATGGTATTAAGATGATTGTTGAATGTCTCTCGAGTTCTCTGCTAAACGATTGCAAACAGCTCTCAGCTCTGACTGCTCAGCTGGCCGTCCACTCAATCAGCTTGAGTGCTCGATTGCTCTCGTGGCTTCTGCTGTGAGAGCTCTTTCATGGCGCACGCTAACATTAATGTTAAAGTTAATGTTAAATGCGGTGTTTGCTGTAGTTGCTTTGCTGATTGCTCAATGGTCATTCAGAGCGGGTTTCTCATTCATTAAAATCGCATTGACAGGCGACGGGAGGTGGCAGTTGGTGGGCGTGGCAGCAAGACAGCAAGTCAGCAAACCAACGAGCACAGCTGCAATCTGTGCAACGTGCCTTATCTTTTATCGCTTTGGCTTGCTTTTTTATTGTCTGGCACTTTGGTGCGCATTGTCCGGCTGCGCTTTCTGCAAAACTCTTTCGTATATTATTCATAAAATTTGTATTTACTTTTATTTCGGCTACGTGATGTACATTTTTTGTCGCGCTTGTCTGTTTGTGATTGAAGAGTAGCGAGACGGCGGAAATGTCAAGCAACAGCATAAACACAAACATAAATCTCAATGATCATGATGAAGAGCTTATGATAATGACGACAACGATGACGCAGAGGCAGACGGAGACACAAATGCAGATGCAGTTGCAGTTGTAGTTGCAGTTGCAACCACCCACATACAACTTGCAGCTGTGCGTCTCACTTTTCGCATGCATTGCAAGAAATAGAAGACATAGAGAATATGAAAAACAAATTCTGCATTTGACAAAATGCAACGCCCACCTCAGCATAAATTGTAGATACTTTTTATACCCTGAACCCATTGAAAATGGGAAAACAGGGTATAATGGTTTTGTTAAAATGTATGTAACAGGCAGAAGGAGGCGTGGCAGACCCCATAAAGTATATATATTCTTGATCAGGGCGACGAGCTGAGTTGATTTAGCCCTGTCCGTCTGTCCGTCCGTCCGTCTGTCCGTCTGTCCGTCTGTCCGTCTGTCCGTATGTTTGAACGCGTCGATCTCAGAATCTATAAGAGCTAGAGACTTGAAATTTTTTATGTAGGTTCGTGTATAGCACGCGCAGATCGAGTTTGTTTCAAAAATTCGATAACTTTTATCGTTTTAATGTTATCGATTAAAAACGAAATCGAAATACAGTAATTAAATTATATCTCCTACATCTTTATAGCTAGAGACTCCTTATTTTGTATTTGGTTGCATGTGTGTTTTATACAATTTTGATTTTTGTTAAATTTTGGATGCCACGCCCCTTTCGCCCTAAATTTGCAAAAAACGTATTTCAAGTGCTAGAGACTTGTGCTTCGGCACATACACATATATGAATGACATAATCACGCTCTGAAAGTTTGATTAAGCAAGTCCATCTACAAAGGAACTTATTCAACAATTAACTTTCCATAATACTGCTCTTACTGCAGCCCGAGCGCAGTCGCTGCGTAAACTGCGCAGTCAGCAGAGCGCTCGCTTATGCGTGCGTGAGTATGTGTGTGTGTGTGTGTACATGTGTTGCTTCTTGTTAATAAGCACAGAATGTTTGGAATATCGGCTCATCGCAGGGTTCAGGGGATCTCGTAGTCGGGTACCACCGACTAGAGCTTTCTTACTTGTTTCTATCTATGTGGGCTTGCAATTCCCTGACTAATTGTTGAGCAGTGTCTGTCTTTTGTTTTTGGCTCTGTGCCCATTGGATGATCAAAAGATATCTTGGAATCAAGACAAAATCTGCAATAATTATGAACAAGTTCTATTCCTAAGAATTCTTGATGAATAGTTTATTGCAATTTTAAGGGAAATTACAGGGTATTTCAATATATACAAATCATAAGATAGAGTCTAGTAATATATCATTATCGAACATGGAATGAGAAATTACAAAAATTAATTACGAACAAGTTATACTCCTAAGAATTTCTTTATGAATAGTTTATTGCAATTTTAAAGAAAATTAAAGGGTATTTCTATATATACAAATCATAAGATAGAGACTGTGATGTTATATAGTTATCCAACATGGAATGAGTTATTACAAAGGGCCTATGCTCTTGCCTTTACACCTTGAGTGCATGAGGGGACCCCTAGCGGAAATTCAAGGATTACAATATATCTGTGATAGTCCCTCTATATAGCGAAATCTAAATCCTACCCAAACAGTCCAAATTAAACAAAGCCAAACTCTTGTCTAAGCCCCTAACCTTACTCTTTAAGCTGACCTTAGCTTTCGGTTACTTCACAGCCCCTTCTCTTAAGTCAACTCTTTGGACGATTCCTTTCAAAAAACACTTTCACACTTGTCTCCTTAGCTTTCCAACTAACGCTTGTCTAATCTGCAGCTTTTACTTAAGCAGTTAGGAAGTCTTTCATATTCTCCTTCATAATTATACCTAATTATACTCCAATTAATCACTTCCAATAATCTATTGTTTCACTCCCTAGAATCACACTCAGCCCATGCTCATAGCAGCTACCTCTTTAAGTCTCTCCTTCCCAGGAAATCCTATCGCGTGAATTCGCACAGCTACCGCTTCGATTTATGTCTGGTTGGATATTAAATGGATTTTGATTGCATGTTAGCTCTAGCTACCCTATAATTTATATATATTTTATAAATTTCGCCCACGAAACTTGCGTAAATTCCTAAATAGTCCGCTAGCTGCCCTTCAACAAAAAAGATAAAAAACGAAAAACAAAATATAACTTTTGAGTGAAGTTTGCCGCCAACAAGCCGCAAACCGCAGGCGGCAAACAAATGAAATCAAATAATTTGTTTACTTTGGTAAGAAATCTACACCACACACACACACCAGCCACACACACACAGAAAAAAAGAAACCACACAGCACCCAAAACTGTTTCACACAATGCAGCAAACGAGAACTGGACAGTGAAACGAAGCTCGAAGTTCGCTAATTTGTAGCGCCCATTTCCGTTCTTTATGTGGTTTTCGGATAGGCGCTGCGTACGGTGTGTGGTCCGGCGGGTGGCAGCTCCTTTGACGCCTTATTGATGCCCCACAATTAGCAGGCATCGTAAACAAAGCTTAAGCCCTAACCACACACACCGTGGACAGACAGCAAACCGCAACAAATAAACTGACCTTGAATGCAGTCCACAGAGAGTCCCGTGGCTGGGCGACTGGACAACTGGACAACTGGACGACTGTGGGCAGCGAGGCGGCCGCGCATAACCGGTTAAGCATTTGGCCGGCGAGTTCAAAAACCTTTATTTGTATTTAATACGGTCGCGCTTAGCAGAGCTAAGAGCGCGTGCCATTGGCGTTTACATTTTCGAGAATTTACAGTCTGGCAGGACAGTTGGATTTATGAGCCAGTCGAGGACAAAGACACAGTTGCCTCCCGCCTGTTGGTGCCACTTAATTATGAGATATATATGTCAGACAGTTCCTGAGAAAACTGATGGCGATGATGTGATATATATATATATATATCTATATAGGCCAGCTCTTGAGGACATTAAGTGTGAGAGCTTAGAGTGAGAATTTGGCAAAGACTTGAAACTTGAAATAAATCAAAGAGTTGGGCTTAAAAATCTATATATACTTTTGTATATAATCATATGTCTATACACTACGTGTCATCAGTATAGGGCACCCTTAACATTCTCAGTTAATGTTCAATATTTTCCATAACATTCAAGCTATAGTCCAAGAAGCTTAAAACGTTGCTAAAAATTGATCATCAGACGAACACAATCAGTAAAAATTTTATTTCTTCAATATTTTCTACTACAATAATTGCTTCCAATACTCTTATTTAATATTTTATGTATATAATAAAACAAAAATTTAAATAAAAAGAACTTTTGTAAATATTATGAATATTTTTACTGAATGATGATTTGAAATTAGATTTGAAATAAGCTCAGAAAAGATTATTCTAAGAGCTTTACATATTGTTTAGACAAAGAAATTTTTGATTAATTTTTAAGAATATATGTAGCTTAAAAAAATGGTTAAATGACATACTAAATGAAATCTAAATAGAATCTAAATGGAATCTAAATAACACAAAAAAATTAAGTTATTAAAAAGACAAAGAAGAAAACTTTAAGAACTTGCATATAATAAGAATTATTAAGTAAAGTTATTACAGAGCTTAACAAATACTACATACAAATCTCAAATATTAATTGGAAAATCTTCAGTTCAAACTTAAGTAATTCAAAGAGCATGTCGTGATAACTGGATATCTAACTGTTTAGCTAATATGTTAAGATGACTCAAAAAAAAAAAAAAGGAAACAAAAACTAAGAATCTTCATGCAGCTCAAGCTTTAAGTCTTTCAGAATTCTCTCTAATTAAACTGCAATTCAAAAGGTAAACATTATGTTCTGGCCAAGTTAAGCAGGGCCCTGCTAATTGAGTCGAGGAGCGACAACCCTACTAATTGGCAACAGAATTTATGGCATTGGGAAACACTTTCCACACCTTTTTGCGCACATGCCAAAAATAATTGGGCACAATTGAGCATTGAAAATGTTTTGTTTGCAAATTGGACAAATGTGTTGCGGAAGTTGTTAGACAGACCAAAATAGAGGGAGAGGGCGAGCGAGAAAGAGAGACAGAGAGAGAGAGAGAAAGAGAGAGGAGGGAAAGGGAAGACAAACTAAGACTAGAGACAAATACCGTTTGCCATTTGTCGTGCACAAATCGATTCGAAAGCCATGCAGAAAGCTTGACCGACTTTTGCCTTTGGCATTAATGTGGCGACCCAAACAGACAAATTCGCCTGGCTGATTAACAGCCGAACTAATGGTTAAATCCAAAAGCAACTGCTGGCATGGTCAACTGCAAATGTGGGCTCTTTAGCAGGTCTTCTGAATGTCTTAAATGTGGTGAATAAATTGAGTTTGATATGGTTTAGAGAGTTTCAATTGCAGTTCCTTATAAGACAGAGAGATGTTTAGTTAAGTAAATAGATGAGAATGCAAATTCTTTGAAAATGATAAAAGAAGTTCAATTTTGCAGGAGACAAACCATTCCAACTTTTATTCCCTATAATCTATAGCTGATCTTCATAAATATTCTTAATTTTCTTCTGCTTCTAACTCATCCTTGAATCATATAATATAAAAGTTGAAAAAGGGATTTTACTTTACTTCTTATACGGGTTAAGAAAGGTAGTTCTAAATAGATCGGAAAATGCAAAGATTGTAAATGTTACTTTTCCTATCTCATTACAATTTAATTGAAGTCTAGTTGAAGTTTCAATAAAAACACATGACTTAAAGCAGATTTTTTAAATTTTATACCGAATTGAAATATTTCTTTTAAAATTAATCTTGTTTTACCCAATTGCAATTCTGTTAAACAGTGTAAGTTCTCACTCTTTTTAAGCCACATCTTTTCATTTTCATTTGAGGCAACAACCTTACTCAGAGCTCACATGCCACACACACACACACATTAACACACACATTAACACATTGTACACAGACAGATGAGCGCACTCGAAATCGTGACTCATCATCATCCACAGTGGCAGCTCAATGTGCAGCAGGCGGCGGCAAACACGGCTCGAGGCCAAAGTCCAAAAACCGTTGCAACAGTCGTTTGCCCGCTTGTCGCTTGTCGGTTGTCGCTTGCCGCTTGCTGCAGTTTATTTGTCTGTTGCCTGTTGGCCATATCAACGTTTATCTGGCTAGACAAAAAGCCCAATTCTGTCTGGCCAACAGCTGACAGCTGCTGCACACCGGCAGCCCGACCCAATCCCAGCCGTCGCCTTCGTTGAGTTTCTCATCGCGGTGTTTGGCTTTGTTTGAATTAGCTAGAAAATTAAATTTAATGTGGCTCTTTTGCTGACTGGCCGCCCGCCTAGCCGCCCGCCTGGTTCTTAAATTAATAAACAGCTAAGCTCTTTGACTGTCGAAGTCAAGCTAAATTTGACGCTCAATTTGCCGGAGCTGCGCTTAGCCAAACTCTCGATGCCCCGAAGCCCCACAGCCCCATCCACTCGGCTGTCATTGATAAATAAAAGCTCATTAGCCGCCTTTTGCAGCTGGCCTAAACGCTCGGCTTTAACCAACTGACTGATGACCGGGCTACCAACAGCTCAGCGGGTGAACCCATGAACTCTCAGCTTCATAATAAACACAGACACAGACACACACCGTAGCTACTGGCTAGTTGCGAATGTGGCTCAAAAGCCACACAGAGCTGGCTAGATGTGTGTGTGTGTGGCGCAGTTTATTAAGATTTGACAAGGCGTTGATAACAATGCCGCACACAACAGGGGCCCACAATAAGGCCAACAGCTAACAGCCATCATAATAATGCTAATAATAATTATAATTATGTAATTTTGTATTTAGAATGAAGCATTTGATCGCCTGTATCACATGCTGGTCCATTCTCCAGAGCTAACAATGGCAATAAAACGACCATAAACTCGGCACAAAGAAATCAAATGGAACGAAAGGTGCACGGCCGAGTGAAATATGAAAGAAGACCAGGGGCGTAGGCGAAAAGGGGACTCGTTGAGTGTGAGAAGTGTTTAGAAGTAAGCGATACATTTGAAGTCGATGAATAAAGGAGGGGGTCTAAGAAGAGATAATACTTTAGTTGAAGTTGTCTTATTCTATAGATAACTGAGTTGTACTAATAAAGGAATTTGGGACTTCAGATGACTGAGAAAAGGTCAAAGATAATATTTAATTGTTCCCTTAGTCTATTTCAAACCTTGTAAATATATTTCTCAACATTTCCAAATTCAATCGTTTCAGCCCCCTTTGGAGCTACGCCTTTGCCTTGCACAGCTGTGCTACGATTTTAACTGGAATATGGGCACGTACTTATTTTTTTTGCCACACACACACACACAGATGCCACAAAAGGCCAGGTTATGCATTGTAGGTGAGTCAAAAGGCGAGGCAAAAGGTTCACGAGGGGGGGCAGGGTTCATTTATGAATGCCCGTGGCAGGGCTGGGCAGGGCAGGGCAGGGCAGGGCAACAGTGAAAGTCATGAAACAGGACATAAACACACACGCACACAAATAAAGATGAGAGGGGCGTGGCATATCAGTTTTGACAGTTGGTGTCATGATAATTAGCCGCGACCCGCTGCCACGTTGAGGGTCTAATTCTGGCTGGCATTGCGTGTTGACTTCTTTTTTATGACTGCTGGCCATTGTTTATGTTGATTTGATGTTAATTTCTGGCGTTTTATTTGACGGAAAATTGATAAACATCTTACAGCGGCGGCCACCAACATTTTCATTTACCTCAATTCAAGTGTTGTTTCGATGTTGTTTTGTTTTGTTCATTTCGTTGGCCAAGATGGGCTACTTGACCCGCTTGTGAAGCGGCTAAAGTGCCTCCAATTGGCGCAAGGCAACTTTTTTGTACAATTTCTTTTAATTGATATAATGCCTGATGAAATCAGCAGCATTTAAAGCAATCAACGCGCACAATTAAAAAAGCACAACAATATTTATATGTGTGTACACATGTATGTGTTTGTGCATACAATATGTTTTCTTCTTCTTCTTCTTGAGAAAATTAGCATATGATATTTAAGGCAATTCCGCAGTTTGTCGATTTTAATTGAACAATTTACACGCAATTTGCAATTATTTATAGCACACACACGCTCGCCATCAGCTGCTTTTAATTAGCCATCAATTTTGTCGGCCAAAAGTTTGCAGGCCAAATAGTACGATCACGAGAAAACGCTGCGCAGACGCTTTAAGCGGTTAAAAACGCGTGGAAAACACGTGCGCACACTATCAATAACAACCAACAGCAGCAACAGTTGGTTGCCGACTGAACTGAGATCGTGAACGATCGTCGTAAGAGTCACAAATGTTGATTGCCGATTGGCGACAATCATGTTCGATCGTGCTACAAATGTTGCGTACTCGCTGTTGCTGCTGTTGTTGTTCTTGCTTGATGTTCGACCAGCTGTTGGCGGGGGTGTGTTGCTGGGCTAAACAGGTTTGTGTTTATGTTGCAGATGCTGCTTGGCAACATGCTTATGTTGCTAGATACTTGGCGGGTTTTTGATTGTAGCTAAAAGCAATTCTCACTAGCCATTTCTTGGCTACTAAAATGTCAGCAAATGTAACTCAGCTCAAAGGCTATAAAATCTTCGTGTTGCTAGACGATAGGCGGGCGCATCTCTAGTTGACAGATGTTGCTAGACCAGACTTCTCTTTTGTTTAATTTTCCAGGTCATGTAGCTGAGGCAAAGATGTTGCTAAGCAAATTTTGCCCAGAGTTGGTTGTTGCCAAAATGTTAAATGTTGCTAGACTTGCGTTAATCTCTTTTTGTTGTCTTCTCTTTTGTTTGATTTCTATTTTGTTTTGCTTATTGCTTCTTCTTGTCTCAGACATAAACACAGTCGAAGTTCAATTTTGATTTTTATTTTCTTGACAGTTGATCGCACAATCTTGTGGGTGTGCATTTGTTTGTGTGTGTGTGTGTGAGTGTGTGTCTTGTCTGCTGCGTCGTTCTGGGCAATGAGTAAACAATTTTTAAATGGAATTTTCAATAAGTCATCAGCCAGGCAGATCAGGCCAGCAGCAGCAGCCTCCGTAAGATCATTTCTTTCATTCTTTCATCGTTTTTGGCTCGTAAATTGACTGACTGAAGACTTGACAGCCCGTTGACGATCAATAAAAACCAAGCATAAATATTCATTCATTAAAAGATTGGCGAGTTCAATAGTTTCATATAAATTTTAATTGCAAAAACGTGCGCCAATTACAAAATGAGAAACAAGAAGGAGACAATCGAAAGTAGGCCAAGTTTTTGTACCGTTTTGTTTTACCAGTTGCTTACAAAGATGATTTACGGCGTGCATAAATCCAATTGGAAGATCTTGGCTGCCATAAAAACAACATTATGAATATCATTATGAAGTACATTTCATATATTCAATACTCAGTTGACATGAGGATCACGAAGTTGTTCTGCGCCAAAAGTAAAACAAAAGATGATTAAAGGAATTAAGATATGCTAAGTAAGGCGAATATCAGATGCGCTATTCTATTTATTATATCAATTATTCAATAGATCAATCTGATAAATAAGAGTTTGATTGCTTTTAAAGCTTTCTTTCGCTTAGCATTGCAATATTTTGTCTTAACTCATATGATCTTGCCTTTATATCGATTATCAATCAATCAGTCAATAACTACAATTTTAAAACTTAATTTTCCAAAATAATTTAAGCTTTATTAATTTGATTCACTATATTAATTATCTCATATTTCTCATCTCTGCTTATAAAAATCATAAATATGATTAACAATTTAATTTCATAACTTATTATTCGTCCATTTACTGATCTACTTTACACAGATCTAGTTTTGTTTTTACGATCTAGTTTTTATGTCGATCATCAATCACTCCAATAGTGACTCGATCAGTACTATTCTTTATTAATATAGTAATACAGAACTTATTTTAATGCTTCGAAACTCAATTTTAAAGTATTTAAAATTTACATAGAATTGCCAAATTTTAACTAAGACTACGACATTTTAGTGATCTGGCAAACCCATCATTGATATTTATGTGGATGACATGGAATGCGTTAATCCCCAGTTGATGATAAATTGCATTGAACTCTTCCAAGCAGTTGGCCTTCAGCCACTATGCAAAATCCATAAATCTAAAAAGCAAAATGTCGACCGCAGCTCAACCTGTGCGCAGAGGGAACAAGTGTATATACACTATATATAAATATACATATATACACACACACATATGTTTATATAAACATCTAGATGTGTAAGTTGTAAAAGACTTGGATCTGTCTAAATTTAGCGGCACATCTTGTGGCGTAGCCAAAATGAGGTCGACTGCTGGCTGCGGCGCGTGGCGCGTTTGAAGTCTTCGCCAGGTTCATTCGACTAGGTAGTCATTCAGTCAGCCAGTCATTCAGTCAGTCATTCAGTCAGTCAGTCAGTCAGTCAGTGTTTTTCAGTTGCTGGCAACTGCAATTAGAGCTGGTTCATACCATTCGATTCTGC
This sequence comes from Drosophila nigricruria, assembly GCA_037075265.1. NCBI lineage: Eukaryota > Metazoa > Arthropoda > Insecta > Diptera > Drosophilidae > Drosophila > Drosophila nigricruria. The sequence continues at coordinate 2,417,591 of JBAMCI010000173.1, read as the reverse complement.
GTACGCGTCTAATTAAGTGCGTGAATCTTGGCACAGACTCTTCCAAGCCCAAAATAGAAATTCATTTCAACACAATCGTGTATTTCTTCCTCTTCTTTTGTGTGTGTGCTGACCAAACTTGTGCAGCTTAGTGTAATGCACTTCCGCTTTGCACCACCAACAACACCACCAACAACAACAACAACAACAACATCGTCATCATTTCTGGCTAGTTATCTGCTGCTAATACCCAGCTCTGGGTCTTTTGGCTTGCCCGCGACTTCCTTCCCAGCATTGACAATTATCGCAGACTGTCCTGTCCGGCCACTTTCGGCCACAAGCTTCAACTAGCTCCCTGGTTGTGCACAAATAAGCACAAACACATACACAACACACACACATATGTATCCTAGTTTCGTGTGGGGATTTACATTTGTAATTAGAAAGGTTTACAAAAGTTTGACGAATGCGCAGCGAGGCGAACAAAAACCAAAACAAAAACAATAACAACAAACAACAACTTTAACAACAACGAACAACTGTCAAAACTAGTGAAATGTCTGTTATCCTGGACTTTGTTGTGAACAACGCATTATTCTATCGATAAATATCTGAAACTTGAACGATAAATTGATTGTAAATCTTCATTATTAAGCGATAACAAGTTAATATCAATAATACTTGAAAACATTTTATATTTATTGTAGATAGCATATATAAATAATATATGAATAACTTCCCAGCTTCTTCTTTAGCATAAAAATATCATATATATATATAGTGGTGTGTTTATCGATCAAAGCCATATAACTCTTGAGTGTATAATATATAATATATAATATAAAATAGTTAATATATATTTTTTAATTGTTATTCCATATATGTATATGTATATATATTCAATATGTATAAAAGTAGTTTTCCTTAAATAAACAATGAAGTTATCCATACGTTAATATTACTAAATTTAAACTATGATACAAAAATTAACAAAAAGTTTTCCTTTTAATGCACAAAAAGTTACAAACAAAAATATTGTAAAGTTTTCATGTCTAAATACTTTTGCCGACTTATGTATATATAAAAGATTTATATATTTAAGAATTACAATCAATTTATCGTTCAAGTTTCAGTTATTTATCGATACAATTATGCAGACTATATATCATGTATATTATATTACTATATATTATATATTATTTTATAGCACTTAAGAGTTATATGGCTTTGATCGATAAACACACAACACATGTGTATAATAAATACAATAAAGCCTAAAAAATACGATAAAGCCTTTGAAATTCGGTCACATGCCTTTGAAAATATTATATTTGAATTAATTAAAAATATATTGAACTAAATATAATTTATCAAAATAAATTCATATTAAATAATAATGAAAAATAATAATTTTTCTCATTTGCATTTTTATTTAATTTTCAGTCAAATTTTACAGTTTTAATAAATATTAAATTATTTCATAACAAATTTTCTATTTTAAAATACATAATAGCTTTGAGCAAACGAAATATTATCAAAAATAATAGAGTGGTCTGGACAGTGGTCTGAACTGAACTGTATGTGTCCCCCTGAGGGTGGCTATGCATAATTTGTATCATAGAAAAGAATTGTTTTTGTATTTTTCATTTTGTATGACAAATTAAATTAATTATATATTATACAGCAAAGGGAAACATCTACATTTTGTAGTCCACTGGAATATACCCAATTTTTATGCTTTGCCACATCTATGTTCTCACACATATATTTGTATCTAGTTCACAAAAAGTTTAATATGTAAATAATTTAGTTTTTCTGCTTGTTTGTTTCGTGTTATGTTGGGCATACGTGGCGTATGATTAACAAACTTTGCAATGCCCGCAACACACAGCACAGCAATCGCAACCATAAATATGTTGGCAACTGTTTCTGATGCCAGCTTAGTTGGCAAATTTCGTAATTGAAAAATTGCAACGGCAACGGAAACGGAAACGGAAACTAAACTTTAATGTGGCAACTGTACTTGAGAGTTTTGCTGGCGAGTTGCCTCCGCGGGGGCTGCTCCTACTACAGCTGCTGCTGCTGCTGTTACTGCTCACGTGCAACGGTTAATTTATGCAACTTGTGGCACGGCCATTGATTGGCTGCGCGCCCTGAGAAGCCTTAATTTGTGCGCGGAATTTATGGGCGCAGCACGTGCAAAAGGCCGCCCGAAAGTTTTTACCGCCTGATTTGTGGTTACAAAACTTTTTTTCGCTGCCTCCACAATTGCAACACAGCACTTCTCTTTCATTCTCTCCATCTCTCCTTTTGTTTTTGTGGCAGCTTGTGCAAGTCGAAGTCCAAGTGCCAACAGAAATCGACTAAATTTAGCCCGAAATTGAAATGTAAACAAGCAAAAGCTTCGTTCCACTTGTAACAATGCCCGTGCAACAGTAAACTTTAATGTGGCCATAAAGAATACTCTGTACTTATTGTTTGCGCAATTAAAAACGGTCAAAGATAACAAGCAAAGGATGCTGCCGAAGAGTATGATGGACTGGGAGGTACCCTGTAGAAGAAATATTTCAGAAACTAAATCTTTTTGTGATATGTTATTCCACAGACCTCTTTTGAGAAAGTCATCGAGTTTTGATATCGATAATATATTAGAGGCGTAAGCAATAATCGATAACTGCAACATCAAGATATACATATGTATATATATATTTGGGTTTTTCATTCATTGCTCAACTGCATTATACCCCTTTACTCATGTTACTCATGCCTAAAGTGTAAAACTATGTAAATTCTTAGCTGTGGTTGTTGTGTAAAAATAGCTGAGGAAACTGTTGCATTAATGAACTTCAATGTGGCCCACATGCTGGCTGCCCAGCTGGACCTGCCGCAGTGCCCCATTACAAAAGAGCCCATGCAGGTGGAGTGGGGAGTGGGTAGTAGGAGAGAGAGAGTGGGAGTGGGAGTGAGAAGGCAAGAGTTAGTTCCATGTAAACGCAGACTGACTGCCTGACTGCCTGCCTGCCTGCTCTTTGCTACCTAAGCAGATTTCATTTTAGATAAAGCCAACGTCAGCTTCTGCAGCGCATATCGAACATTGCAAATGGCTGACAGGCGATAGTCCTGAGAGGAGGAGGAGGCAGAGAGAGAGAGAGAGAGAGAAGTAGATTGGGGAGAGCTCTATTGTGCGATATATTATGCATGCCCCAAAGCCTCGCACCAATTGAAATGAACTGAAGCTGTGTGCTGAGATTGGCTGCACTTGCTATAGCTTAAAAATATGCAAAGATGCCTTCATTGATAAAAACAACAAATTGAAAATTAATGGAAAGTGCAAGCAAAAGAAGCAAAGTAAAATAGAAGATTAGTGTAGAGTGAAAAGCTTAAAAAAGTTAAAGGTATTAAATATTTCTTAGTTGTAAGTCAATTCAATAAAAAGTTTCTTTCATTAAGATTTGAATATTACCATTTTATAATTCTAAAAAAAATTTTATTAAAAATTGTTTACAAATATTTTATTTGTATATAATAATAAGTTAAAAAATTTGAAACTATTTCCACTAGTATTTAATATATATTTGTTATTAATTAGATTTATTTATTATTATTAAAATGTTTCTCCTATATTAAATTTCTATTTCCTGCAATATTTATTTTCAACATTTTCCCTAACAAATTTAGTTATTTTCACTTCAATCTTTATTTTTGCTTAAAATGAAATCGATCGACTTTCTGCCTGCATTTCAGCTTGTTAACCCACCTTCAAACTTAAGACAGACCAAAGCTTAAAGCATCCTCCATCTATCGTTTTGGCCAGGCCAGCCCAGAGAGCTTATTCAACCATGCTGTAATAACAAAACTATGGCATTCTATGTGCAAAGCACTTGAGCGCATTTAATCGAGATATTGTTTTACTTTAATTACATAATAATTGACTTGTTGTTGTTGTTGTTGTTGTTCTAGTTGAATGTTTTTGTTGTTGCTAATAACGGCAAACAGCTTATGGAAAAACAAGTAAAGTCCTCAATGCAGCAGACAAGCAAAGGCAAAAGCAACAAAAGGCGAACGCTGCAACAACAGATTTACATAACGAAAAGTACACAGAGAAAAATTGTTGAAAACTTTCTAGTATTATTATAAAAAAGAGAGTGGGACAGAAAGAAGAGAGAGAGAGAGAGAAAGATAGAGAGTGAGGGAGAGAGAGAGAGAGACTAAAAGAAATATGTTTATATGTATAAGTTAACTGACTATTTAAATGAAGAAATGCTTAAGTGGAAGATAAGCAGACGGGCAGACAAACAAAGAGAGAGAGGGAGAGAGAGAGAGAAATGGAGAGAAAGGCAGCAAAACATCAGACAAGCACTTAGGCAACACAGGGAAAGTGACAAACCTAGAAGAGAGATGGAGAGAGTAACTTATAGACAAAATGAGGAAGACACAGATATTTGTTTTGTAATTGATTTATCTTTCTTTTTGTATTTAATTATTTATTTAATTAATTATTTATTTATTTATTTATTTATTTATTTGTTTACTTATTTATTTATTTATTCATATATTTATTTGATTATTTATTTATATAATTATTTATTTTATTATTTATTTTACTATACATTTATTTATTTATTTATTTATGTATATAATTCATTATTGTTTTATTTATTTCTTTATTTATTTATTTATTTATTTATTTATTTATTTATTTATTTATTTATTTATCTATTTATTTATTTATTTATTTATTTATTTATTTATTTATTCACTTATTTTATTTATTTTTTAATAAATTTATTTATTTATTCATTTATTGAATTTCTTTTTATTATTTAAAACATTTTTTACATTTTTTATTTATTTAATTATTTTATTTATTTATTTAGATAATCTACATATTTAAAAGAAAATGAGACCACAGAAGAAAATCTTTGTAGACATTTGACGCAAAGAAATCAATATCCAAAAATTTGATAATGCTGAGTTGCATATTAAAACCGAATTTTTCCCTAAAACTGCATTTAATGTAATTAATTACAACTGTACATTTTTGTCACTGTGCAAATGTATTTGGTTTGAAAACAACAATCTATGAGAATTGCCTTTACAATAGCAAATTGGCCAACAAAAGGCGCTGCCTGCAACAGACGCAACCAACTGAAGCAAAAGAGAAGAACAAGACCCAGAAAACAAGCCAACTTCCCCACTCCGTTCGGGTTAGTTCAAGATGGCCAATTATATAAGACGCAGCCGGAGCTTATTTTGATTTAATTTCCCTTTTAAGATTTTACCTTTGCTCGTGTGTTATTTACATATTTGATTGGAAAATTCTACACATGTGTGCGTATGAATTTTCCAAGGCTTTTGCTTGCCAGCTTGCCAGCACTCAAATGCTCTTTAGAGATAGACAAAGGGATAGCGAGACCAAGAGAGAGAGAGCGAGATAGCTGAAGATACAAACAGAAAGGAGAGGTAGGTAGGCGTGGCACTGGTTGTTGCCCAGGCAAAATCAAATTAGTACCATAGTAAATTTCATTGTAAAATTTGCACAAATTGCCTTTTGTCATAGCAGCAGGGCTGGAAAATTTAGCATGAGCTTTAAAAGCAGAATAAATACACTTTAGAAAAATATTTCAAAAACAGTATTATATTATTTGATATATATATGTATATACTGATATTTATTATGATTAAAAATGTTATATTAATATTCATTTATTTATTTTATATTTAAGATGAAATCAGAGGATAATAATATAAACTCGAACTTCTTCTTGCAGAGGATCTATTACGCTACATAGCTCTTTCTATATTCTATTATAATATATTCCAAGACTCTCTACAGATATTGCTATTGCTATTGCTCTATGCTTGGAGCAAATGCAGCCCTGACCGGCTAAGGCACTTTCTAACTTCATTTTAAAGGCCATGCACACTGGGAGTCTTTAATTTTGTGCGGGTCTTTTCGGAAGGCATTGCCAAGTGCTGCCTTCAAAGTTGACTTTGAACACTTTTACGTTTCGCTGATTTTTCAAGAGTTGCATTTTTTTTTATCCTTTGCCAGCCTGCTTTGGCATACGAGTTGCCATCTTGTGTGCTTGATTCCTTGCCCCCCATTTGAGTACGTAGCCAGCTTTTTTGCTATTTCTTCTTCACTCATTAGAAAAACGTTACGAAAGTGGTAAAAAATTGCAGTACGTGTTGCGAAGGGGACTTTTCTCGAGGAAAAAAACTGCATGTAAAGTTTGCACCAAAGTAACAAAAAAATGGAAAAAAGGCAAAACTGAGCAAAAAGTTTATTACAAACTTTGGAGTGAAACACGCGCCAAAGAAGGAAAACGAAAACTAAGTAAAAGTTTAATATTTGATTTAAAAGTTGATCAAATTTACTTTAGTCCACACTCAAACTTGACGCTCTGCGTGTTATTTGTTTTTATTGAATTTATTTGAATGTGTCTTGCAGCCCATTCCAGCTCCCACTCCGCTCTCAAAAGGAATGGCTTGGTTTGTGTCTCGGCTATCGCGTTGATTTTTCATTTCGTCGTGCAAATATGAAAAACAAACTGAATGCGAAACGCAACAATGGGCGCACAGCATAAAAGCAGAAGTAGAAGCCGTGGCAGAAGCTGAAGCAGAGGCAACAACAAAAAAATTGCACCACGAAATGGGAAAATTTTCCAAATGCCTTTGTTTGTTTGCGCTGAAATGGAAAACGCGGCCAACTGCAGCAGCAGGAAAATCATTCGGCATTGTTTATAAGCCCGACTAAAGGCTATGCAGAAGAGCATACTAATTTGGATATGAACTATGCCCGAGCAAAAGACGTCACGAAACATAACAACATGAATATAAAGTTCAAACTTGTTGACTTCTAAGCAAAGATGCAATTGGAAAGCTAGTTGAACATTATAAGAAAAGTGGGTAATTGAATGGTCATACATTCATGAAATTTAAAGGCTTACAATAAAAGTCAACTCTTAATTTTCTTTTATAAAAACTAAGAATGAATCGTAATGTATCTATAAGCCTCCAGGTTTCCTCAAAATAATTCTAATTTTAATTCAAAGAAAAATGATTTAAGAAAATTATCATACAACCAAAACCAACAATTAGTGCCAAAATCATAATTTTACTTTAGTTCGCGATCATTCTAAATATTAATTGGTTATAATTAGCTGAAGTTTAGCTAAAAACAGTTGACAGTTCAATATATTCAATACAACTAGTTTTCAAGCAACGTTTCTGCACATTTAAACATATGTCAAGGCTCGAAGGTGCAACTTTTGTTATTGAAAAGATAAATTACACAAAAGTTTACTCCAACTTACAAATTTGTAACAACTTAAAAGCTCGATGCTTAGTAGCAAATTCACACAAAATAATAATTGCCTTGGTTATGAGCACCTACTTAACTGCCTCTGCTTTACCTGTAAGTTATTATAGTAAAAAAGTATATAACATAGATCGGTCTTACGCCATACACCTATATAGTCAGTCAGTCGAGCCAAAGTATAGAGCATTAGCTTAGTCTTTATACAAAAATAAAAAAAAAACTCTGCTTACTTTTCACGCTGCATTTTCAGTTGATATTTTCGCTAGCCAGAAAAACCCCCGTAGATATTTGTAAATATTCATAGAGCCTCGGGAATTATATTTGCCACAAACACAAACACACACTCGCACACACACTCACACACACACACGTTGACAGACACACAGATCACATGCTGTTCCAGCGCGATGAAATTTGAACAAAAACATTTCGCATGCTACCGACTAATTCTGGCTGCAAAATTCCTCCGCAGCTATTGCCAAATTGAGTTTGCGCTTGGAGTGGCTGCCCCTGAGCCCCATTACCAAGAGCCGCCCCTCGCTGAAATGCAGTGCAGTGCAGCTAACTCAATTTGGCGCCCATGTCACATACGTCAACGCGTGCCACGCCCACAAAGTGGGCCGCACTGCCAATTTGTCAGGATTTGCTGCAGCACGTGCCACATCGCACGTTTAGCTTAGCTTATCATTTTCTGTTCTCAAAGCGCGACTTTCTCTCTCTCTCTCTGTCTCTCGCTGACTTGTTTTCTTAGACCTTGGCTATTTAATATGCAAAACGTCAGTTGCCGAAAAAACTGACAAAGTTGAAATAAATTTTTATTTCATGGACTCTGTTTGCGCTCCTAAATCGGCAATGAACTTGCCGCAGAGCGAAAACGAAAAGTGAACATGACGAGTGAGCGGCTAAGAGAATATCCTATAAGCAGCGCCGATTGAAGTTAATATCAGTATATGACTTTATAGCTAAGTGTTTTTTGTCTATTATAGGTCAAGCTTACTTCGATACATGCCAGATAGCTTTACTAGATTCAAAAATATTTAAGATGCACTCCAAAGACTAAGCTCTGAAAATGTATGTCTTTAGATTAACAATCTTAATTATTGCTTCATGGATCTGAGTGTCCTCCTCAGTTCAAGTTTATTTACTCGATCGACTGCAGAAAAACCTTTACTCAACTCCCATATACCCTACTCTACAATTGCTTGTGGCCTCTGAGTATAAAAATATGCCAAGGCAGCAAAAGCAACAGCAGCCACAGCCACAGTCCCCTCTGTGTTTGGGCTGCTTCTAACTAGGCTCGAGGCTCGTGGCTATATAAGACACAAGAGAGAATCAAATATATATATATATGTTTATATAGTCTACTTCTGTGCGTTGTCTATGTCACTGCTTTAGAGGCCGCTCACGTAGCAGACGAAAGAAAAACGCAACGCAATTGCAGACAAGCCGAGAAAGAAAAGCCGAAAAAAAGGAATTTTCGCGTCTCGACATTAATTTAAAAACGATGCACAGGCAGAGCTGGCAAAGTTTTTAATTTTAATTTCATAAATGCAATGAAGTGCAGCTGCGCTCGAATCCGCAAATCCACAGCCAAATCGAATCAGAGCGAAGCAGGTGGCGAATGCTTAGTGCGCCGGAAATCATTTACGGACGGAACGTCTAAACGAATTTCCAACGCTCTGCATAAAGTTTGTCATACGCCACGTGGTACAAACGGGCAAAGAGGCGAACAAAAAATTTGGCTATGGCTGTGTCAGTGCTGATCATTTAGCGGGTTTTCAGTCAAGTTTAACTATGTATGAAAATGAAAACTGTGGAAATCGGAAATCGGAGATTTAGCTTGTTTTATTTTTATACAATTCTTAGCTTGTTCTCCGCTGAATGTAGCTGTTTTCCACAACAAACAGCTAGGATTTAGCTTTTTTTTTACTTCTCGAAAAGTGCCAGCACTATTTTAACCAGACAGTCAGTCAGTCATTCAGTCAGCTAGGCAGTTATACGGCTCGAGTTGACGAATGCACGAAAAACCACGTAATGACACACACAACCAAATGTGTCGCTGCTTTTCACACGTACACACACACACACACTCATACACACACTGTGAAAATATTTTCACGTTTGGATCGCATTTACATGAATCCGCCTGAAAAACAATTAACGCATTTCCCACAAAAAGGAGTGACTCATGCGATGTTAGCTGAAAATTCAAGCCCTAGAATTTCCCACGTGCACGAATGCTTGGAAATTTTTTACCTCACATAGTGTGCGGTGGTTGAAGGTGTGTTTGGGGCCAAAAGTGCAGGGGTTGAACGGGGCGTTTTAAGTCAAAGGTTAAGGCAAAGGCAATTGCAAACAGCGAAAAAAAAGGATCTGAAAATGAGACATGGCAAACGGTTTGGGGCGCAGTTAATGATAGACCAAAAACCTTAATGAAGTCAGCAAATGATATCATTCCAATGAGAAAGATGAATGTGTTATTCTAACTGACTATCAACATGTGCATAGAGATATGTCTGATAAGTACAGGTAACATGAATAGCGAAAGCTTATGCAAAATCATGCAAACTTCAAACCATCTCGATTTTCTGTAGGTAAAGGTATCTACTTTATCTTCATGGTTGATCCTCGATATTCAAGTTCTATTTAAATTAAAAAAAGTGACTTTTAATCGCTTATTTTTGTAAATTTTAAGTTTATTATGATCTCTTGTTCGCATATCCATATTCGTTCAAATTTTCATAACTTTGGCAAAACAGAAACCATTTATAAGACGTCGTTTGTTTTATTGTTTGATTTCTACATTAGTTTATTCTGACTGCAAATTTGTTCATAAAAATATCATAACATAAACTTTAGAAAATTATATAAGTTATATTAAAATATTTGTTCGACTTACCATTTGCTGTTGGTTCTTTGGTTTCTTGACTAGATCGGGCACCTTAAAGCTGGTAACTGCCTCGATGACCTCGGCGAGCAGCAGGCCATCCCGACAGTCGGCCGAAAGATCTGTGACCTTTCGCTTCGACTTGGCACGCTCCAGATAGTAGTTCGCCCAGTCCGTGTAGATCTGCAATCGAATTAAATTGTTTGGAGGCATTAAAAAACTGTTTCCAAAGACTAAACGACATTCTGCATGGCCATTGGCTGCAGCAATTAAGAATTTCTGCAATACTTTTCGACAGCTGTTCACGTTGCACAAGTTGCAGCGACTGCATGGCATTCACTGGGTTGTGGCAAGTGTGCCTGGGTCCTAGGTCTGGGCTATCAGGAAATCATTAGCAGTAGAAATCTCTCAGCCAGACAACATATGCACAAAATACAAACATTTTTGACAGCCTGCAGTTGGCTATGCAAACAAATTAAGCTCCGGCCATTTAGTGGCCAAAAATATCCTTCGACGAGAAAGTCGTTAAGGAAATCTGTGCGACAGATTTTTGCTAGCCATCTGTCTGTGTTTGTCCATGTGTGTGTATATGTGTGTGTGTATATGTATATATGTCATTCAGTTTTTAAAGCGTAATTATAACGACAAGAGTTTTGTGATTTGATAGGAGTGTGAGGGCGCTTAAAAGGATATGTTATGTTACTTCAGTTCAGTTCATGCCATACTTGAAATTTGGTTTAATAATAAAATAATATTTAGACTGTTGTTAATAATTGAGATAAGGTATATTGGCATCTGTGAAAATGTATATAAGAGCAAAATCTAATAGTTGAAAATATATTTTGGTTAGGGATAAATTTGCTAAGTCAAGTCACCTGGTGATTTCAAATGTCTCAATATTAGCTATGGATGTAGGTTGTCAAGTATATTTCCACATATATTAAATTAGTGCAGTAGTAGTAGTAGTAGTGTCGGAGTTTGCTGAGAATGACCAGTTTCCATTTTTTAGAGTAATTATTTAGCCTCGATCAACAACGAGTTCTTAGTGTGTTGCTGTCTTTCACCACTTCATGCTCTTTTCTCTAAATTACTCGAAACTTCTAGACACTTCTATATGCCCACTGCAAAACCATCACGACCCTGTTCGAGTGGCCTATATGCCAGCTCACTCTCACTCAACAACACCCGGGACCTCGTTCAGTAGCAGCTATATTTGTCTCACTCTCGTGCCAACTTGAGTATACTAAGAAGCGTGCTGCCAACTTGGATAATACTTCCGAGACTCTGTACAAGCTCCTAGCCTTATACTAACACTACTGTAACGATAAAACACTCTGCTGTTAGACTATGCTGTTACTTCACAGCATCCCGCCATATTATATTCGTGATATGACATATATGTATATTTACAAAATATAATCTTCTTTAATAAGCGCATTACTTCCTTGGATAAGAAACATTTATGAAGATTTAAGTTTTAAAACTTAAATAGTTCAGTAATCATATATTACTATAGAATTACATAATTGGAAAGTATATGCAGGCTGACCAAATATGAGCAACAGAAAATGATATTTCAATAAATATAAAGAATTAGTTATTAAATTTTTTCTAGCTCTAGTTTGCAGCTACAGCCATGGTATTGTTTATTATTGCATCGCCGACATTAATTCTAGCACAAGATGTGTTTGCGAATAATTAGTTTCAATATGTGAAGTGATATTTTGACAAAAGCGTCAGGAATGTGTTCTACAAATATTTTCATAATTGAGTTTTTATCAAATTGTGAAGTATCAAGATCGCAAGATCGTGACGGCTAATTGATGATCACTCTATTGAGTTGCCAAATTTCTCCCAGAACTTTCACAATTTACTTATAAATTCTCTCCTCAGATAGTCAAGTCTAATTGTCTACGATTAACCAATCGTATGTGTTCATAAAGTATCAACTCTTCTACTTTCAGTTTTTGTGAATGTAAGGAATCAGATATATATGAAGATATATTATAGAACGGTAATAGTATTTGCAAGTCAGGCACTCTTTACTAATAAATTTTCAAAGTAATATTTCAAATTGAATAGCAATATTTGAAAAGTATTTTAATATTAGATTTAAGCAGGTAGATTTACTTAAAAATATATTTTCTCCCTTATGTAAATTGGTGAATTCTCGAAATCCCTTAGATATATTAACACACCCATGATTTAATATGTACTATAAGCAAGTCGAATTAAATTATGATTGTTTTTCTTCTACCACAAAGTAGGAAAGTTGGTTCAGTTGCTGTTCTCTCGACATTGCTTTTGGGGTTTGTCGCACTGTGGAGAGCCTTTGCCGTTTGTACACATCGTTAGCCGCATCCTTGCGTAGTTTTTATTATAGCTCATCCTGCTAATTCTGTAGCATTGCCATTTTCCTTCTCCCAGTCAGCCCAACCAGTTTTCCCTTCCATATGCAGGCGACACATTTTATGTGCGCCTTGCCTGGCAATAAAAATAGCTGGCATTGTATTTTGCGTTTCGCCCGTCTGTTTGTCTATTTGTGCCTGCTTTCCCAAACGTCCGTTCGTCTAGCTCTCTATTTTGTGCCCAAGTTACGAGTGAGCTTTACAGTTGTTATAAAAGGGGGAAGTACTATATACTTAACAATGGCCTGGCCTAGACTTTGAGCTTATGCATTTTTTCTCTGTGTGTGCAGTTGCGTTCTGTCGCTTGCAAAGGTTTTAGGCTCAGGCCTGGACTTTGGCTTTGGATTTGGCTTTGACTTTGGACAAAATAAAGTGAAAACTTGCCACTGCAAAATAACTGAGCAAATGCAATCGCACTCGCAATGGCAATGACAATGCCAACTGTAACTGTCGCTGGCAGTGGCATTGGCATTGGCTCCTGTTCTGTTGCTGTTTCTATTTCTATTTCTGTTTCTGTTTCTGTTGCTGGTTTTAACAACTGGCAAAAAGCCGGCTAAGCCAATGCCGCAAATATGCTGCCTGGGGTCTAACCGAATGAATGAAGGTTCACCCACAACAAATACAGCAAAGCCATCGACTGCTTGTGTGTGCCTCGGTCGTGTTCTCGTTCTCGCTCTGGTCCAGCTTTGTTTTGCCTTCTGCCTCGACAGTAGCCAAACAACAATAAACTGTGCAGTTGTCTTGTCTTTATAGACCAGCTAGCAGCTGCCCAGACATATGTGTGTGTGTGTGTGTGATTGTGGCCAATATGCCCCAGCCTTGCCGGCTATCTCTATTTCTGTTTGCATTTCCCTCTTGCACACACTTTATGACAGCCAATATCAAAGACAAAATGTAACTAAAATTCAGTTAGTGCTGCAAAGCGTAAAGTGCATGCAATGTAATAGTGTTAAACAATTTCCATTGACTAATCAATTTTACAGCTATTAATTTGCTATCGTCATCTTGCACTTCTCTTTTAGTCTTTCTTTCCATGTCTTTGTCATACAAACCTTTGCATAGTCGCTCGTCAATATGCCGTTGATGTTATCGCAGGAGCCCTGGTAACTAACGCAGCGACCCAGCATCCTTTTGCCAGGATGTCAATTAAATGCAATTAGCGAAAAATTTAATGAGTAAATTTTAAAGTTATTTTTGTTTTGTTGGTTTTTAATTGATTTACATTTTTTTTAAATTACATTTTTACTAATGTAAATTTGTTTTAAATAAATTTTTTTTATCTGTATTTTGTTATAGAAATTTTTTTATATTTTTATGAACTGTGTATATTTCAATTAGTAAATTAAATGTAATAAATATATATTTTAAATATTTATATATATTATTTATTTTCATATATTTTATATAGAGATTCACATGATTGCTAAATATCATTATGCTATATATAATCAATATATATATGTTCTAAATTCTATTATTAATTCATTTATTTTTTTTACTATAAATTATTTGTTAATTATACTTTTTATTAATTTTTTTATTATTATATTTATTATATTATTATATTTATTTAAAATATTATTTACGTTTATATAATTCTGAACCAAGATATTTCTTCAAAATTCTATTTTAAAGCTGAGCAAACTTATTTTTAAGTCAATAAAGTCTTTAATATATAATATCTCCAAATAATTTACTCTAAATTAAAACTAATTTTGATCATTCTGCGGTCAGTCAGTATGCAAAAGAAAACGAAAAGATATCCCAGACTTTAAGCCCATTTCTTTTCTTATATCTTTCGCATCATTTTATCATATACATTTATATATACTTTCTACTCTTTCTGGCATTTTCTAACCAACCCATTAGACAACAAATGCTGCCCTTTCTCTATTCACTTTCTGCCACTCACTCAGTTAACACATATTACATACCTTTGTTGCTGTCATATTTATGAGGCCCTGGGCACTTTTTAAGCCCAGCATCTAGAGCTACATAAACATAAAATTACAACTTAAAGCGCTGGCAAATATGCAACATTTCTGTGCTCGTTTTTTGTACATTTTTTTGCCAACACCATTAAAATGTCAATTATGATAAAGTTTTATTGAAACACCGCAGCACATTACGGCTTATCAACGGGGCCATGCGCAGACCCCCAGAAAGTATGCAATAATAATAATAAACATTAAGCGGCAGGCGGCGCTACTTTTTACCCTTTTCAACGCCAAGCACATTTCTGGCCGGAACGTAGCCGGCCCATTTCGTGTTGTGTGTTTCGGAGGCGTTGAACATTCACACGCCCACTTTTCTGGGGCGAAAACTAATTGAAAATGAAAGTGGCTTGAAGACTCCAATACAACAGGTTGCGAGACCTGCGCCCACTCTCCCTCCCACTCCTTTCTTATGGATAATTGGCGTCAACACCCTTGTCAGCAAACAGTCCGGTGCAGATTTTCGGGGACATAAACAAAATTTGTTGGCCTGATAAATTTTAGTTTTGTTAGCCTACCGTCTGTCCGTACGCGCTCCAAAGGGGTTGACAAATCGTGTTGGAAATCAATTTGGTTGTCTCTAGTAGGCAAAGAGGTCAAATGCCATTTGGTAAATGAAAAAGCGCTTGCCAAACAAAACTCAACCACGCCCACTGCCCACCGCCCAACGTTTTGCTCTTATCTCGCCCGAACGCTAGCTGGGGGTTTGGTCTGTCTGTCTGAAGGCGTTCGCCTGCCCGAAATGTCAGTAAAATGTCAAAATAAAAGTAATGCTGATAAAAATTTTATAGCTTGTCAGAAATGCAAACGAAAGAGAGAGAGAGAGAGAGAGAGGGAGAAAAAAGGAAGGACGAAATGCCTGAAGGGGCGCTTGTTTCTCATCTGTGTTCCTTATCAAATGTCGCGACTTGGGTACTTTAGTTTATTGGAATTTGCATGAGACAGCCAACACACATATATATATGCACGCATCGAAAGGTGGCAAAGTAACGCGAGTTCTTAACACAACAAAATTTATGTTAAATCGAACGACAGCCAGCAGTTAAAATAAAAAAGAAATATCGATATGTATACGTATGTGTATGTGTTTGTGTATGTGTATTTGTGTTTTATCTCTTGGTTTCCAGTTACTTAAAGCAGCTTTACAGCTTTGCAGCTTTAGATACTTTGTGCCTTAAAGCCCATTCAGGTGTGTTTAATGTAACACAGGGCAACAAACTTCAGGAAGCTATCAATCAACGGCAATAAATTGTACAGCAGATAAAAATGAAATGATATAAAGTATTGGCAAAGGATACAAATGTTATTTATACTTTTAACTGTTGTTTATCCTTATATGATGGATAAAAAAGTATATAGGAAATATAAGATGAGTATAATACTATGAATAATTGGATAACGATATGTTAATGAAGATACGTAAATTTGAGAGAGAATTAATTTTTACGTATTTAAGAAATATATGAGATATCAATAAAATATTTCATAAATTTAATGAGGTATCGATAATTTATAAAGCATTTTTAAAGTCATATTTAACAACCCATGATATATATTGGAAATATTATAGTAAGTTAACTTTTCAGTTAACAATATCGATTATATTTTGATATTTATTTCAAATGTTATCGATATAACAAAAAGAAGATTACAATATTAAAGAGAATTAATATATCATAAGCATAAGAAATAACTTATATTTTTAGTAATATATCAATTTATATATTAAACTAATTAAACATTTTAAGAATTGATTTATACAGTCAAAACTATAATCGAATATATTTATTCGATAAATATTCAATTGTTAAAATCAAGTTTTATATTATTTTTAATCCACATTTGTAACAAATAAACTATATTTATTACTATTAATTTGATATTATTATCAATATATATATTTCAAATATTAAAATATATTCAAGCTCTAATATTTCTCATCTCTTTTTTGAATAAAACTTTGGAGTCGTGTGTAATCGATAAGCTTAGCGCAAACCATTGACAACCTGTTGGGTCTAAGCCCGAAAAATTTGCTTTGATAGGTTTATACAAAGTGTAAATTCACCCTCCCATACAGCTGGGCGCCATTCTCCAGCCGAGCTCATTAAATTTGATTGCATTAAAGACTTTTATCGCATTTGACCAAACGTCTCAATTCGATTTGCCTCAAGTCAAGTCAAGCAGAGTCTGCTCGCAGAGCAGCAAAATCTCAGTCAATTGACATTTGAAAGTAATGTCAAAACAATCTATGTCACCTTTTTGCTCCATGTCTTTGATTTCATTATGGAGCCGAGAGTGTGAGATGGAATGGAAGGGGATAGGAGGGTTTGCTTTGATGCTGGGCCCGGGCTGATTGGCAACGTGTTGATGTGCGCAATCAGCCCGCTTGCCATGTGTTCGTCCACTCTGGCTGAGGGTGGCGACTATCAACTGTCAACTGTCTGTGTCCC
Organism: Drosophila nigricruria; assembly: GCA_037075265.1. NCBI lineage: Eukaryota > Metazoa > Arthropoda > Insecta > Diptera > Drosophilidae > Drosophila > Drosophila nigricruria. The sequence continues at coordinate 2,400,549 of JBAMCI010000173.1, read as the reverse complement.
CAACAACAACAGAAGAGTGTCAGGGGCATGTGACATAATTCCAGCTATATCTTTGCTATAAAAAAGCTATAAAACTGAATGGATTGTAAGTAAACATTCGCCCACACACTTAATAGACTATAAAAACTATTCAAAAACTTATTAAGATGTTTTCTAGATAATCCCAAAACACAAGTTTTATATAGAGATTCATTTTTGTTTTCATGATATATGTATTTCATGAGTTTATAAATATATATTAATAAATATATTAATAAAGTAGTTGCAAAAGCTTTTCAAAACTATGATATAAGACGAGATTTATAGATGAATAACAAGTGCCCGACTAGGATATACCCTGATACTCATGAGAGCAGGTCTTACAAATATTTTTGATTCTTTTTTATATAGAATGGTAGAGTATTCTTTAATCAGGAATGATTTAGATGAATCTATATATCAAGTATTTGTCATCCTAAGGTAGTTTCATAATGATATTATTGAATTTTGAGGCAATGTAAAAAGTTCACAATCTTTCGAAACAATTTTAAGATGTGAATGATAGAAAGGTCCACATCTCTAGTTCTTAAATGTTGCATATTGTGGGATAGAGGAAAGAACAGAGCTAAATAAATAGATTCGGCTGTTCATCCCTATCAAGAAGATGTATACTTCGTGCCACGTCTTCTTCTGACTGTTAGATACAGTCTAAGATACTTTTTACACCTTTAATAATACATTTTCTATAGTTTCTGGATATATAAATGTTATTCGGTTGCTAGCCGCCGAAGTTTCACTTTTCAAGACACTTTTATTTCTGATAAATTCTGTTTCTCTCAATCTTCTTTGTATACTTTTCCCTTTTCTAAAAGACTTTTATGCCTCTCACATTCTATCTATAAAAGCTGCAATAAACTTGAGCCCAACCATAAACCCCTATTTCAAAGGCTAACCAGCGTCTGTTCCACTGGCCTTACGTAGGTGTGTCAAGTGGACAAAATAGACAAATTTATTGGTGGCAATTCAGACGCCCACAACGGCAAGTGTTGAAAGTCGTAGGGAAGGAACGAAAAACAAAGCGAAGAAACGAACAACATTCGCTGTCAATTCTATTCTTTGTCTATTTCATTAATTGATAACAATTTTTGTCACAATTAATGGCAGCCACTCGTTACGCCTCATTTCGCTGGGTGTTCCATAGAAACCGGGCACAAGTCGTGGCAACAAAAGAAGCAAATCTAAGTAAATAATAAAAGTCGAGGGGCAAAGGAAAAAAATTGATATATAAATGCATATAAATAATTGTGGCTGATAAGGAAAAGAGAAAGGAAACAAGAGGCAACGTGGCCTGTCACACTGTCACATAAATAAATTATACAATATAAATATATATTTTTAGTAGGCAAAAAGTTTGCCAGACTGTATTTCCTGCTGGCCCCGCCCCCACAATTGCCATGACAGCCAAGTAGAGCGCGGGCCGTTTGTCGCATTTAATAATGACAACTCATCAAAAATGTATATGACCTACTTGCTCGTCTCATCAAAGATGCCAAAACCAGGGAACAGAAAAAAGCAAATGGAAAGAAAACTTGTTGTTGGAGGGGATGGTAAAATAAAACAAAAATATAGCAAAACGAACCCAAACAAAAAAAAAAACTGATCCCACGCCAAGCGAGCCGAAAGTTGAGGAAACTTTTTCATTCGAGCCGTCGCCGCTGGCATTTTATGGCATTTGGATAGTCCTCAGTGGGCTGTTAAAGCGTTCAGCCCCAGCTGAGGCTAAGTGCTCAAATTAGTGGCGGGGCCAAGGGACAGGACTCTGAATAATTGAATCCAGCAAGCAACAAAATCCAGAAAAATAAACTATTTTCTACATATTCCATGTATATATGCATTGAATATCATTTTTATGAGCTCAAACTCAGAATTTGGTAAGAAAAACAGATATACTTTCAACTGGTTGCCTTGTTAGATCAATGGGCTAGGCGTTTAGGTTATAATAGAGTAAGACTTAAAACCCCCTACATAAGAAATATTTTATATAAATATTACATCTAGAAATTTCACTTTTAATATTATTTTAGTTAAATGTTAATCAATTCAGCTGTCTTTTATTTTATTATTTTAAATTAATAATAATTTTACTATTATTACTATAATTATTTATATTATCGTCTTATTATTAGTATTATTATTACTTTTAATTATTTTATAATAACTTTTTAAAGTTCCGTAGAGTTTTTGTTTAATTTAATACTTGATTGGCTGTAATATTTCTTAACAATTTTTCTGCGTCTACTTTCTGCATCTTCAATTTGTCATCAAACTGAGGCTGAACTATGGTATATAATATTCACATAAGCCCGATTAGACAGCATCTCATATTTCGCATTTGAATAGTTCCACCTGCAATTAGTAGCTGTCATTGCCAACGACTCTAACGACTCTCTTCAGCCTGTTTCTTTATCGAACATTTTATAGCCGCTTGAATGAAGTCCTTTGACCGAGTTATTCTTTCATCCTTTCAGCCGTTTAGCCTGTTGCTGCATGGGACTAATTGCCCAACGCATCAGTTGCCTGACTAATTTTGCATAAAATCTGCACAGCAGAAAAAAAAGAAGAGAAACCAGTTGACCAATTGACCAAAAGCCCATCGAGGCTGACCGCAGGACACCGAGGACAGTTGGTCAGGATGTGTGTGTGTGTGTGTGCGTGAGTGTGTGTGCGCCCAAGTCAATGGCCACACGGGCAATTGAGCACAGCTGCTACCATCAGAACGTGTGTATGTCAGTGTGCGTGTGTGTGTGGGTGGGTGTCCCTTTGATAACATCCTATGCCTAGTATAATATTGAACAATTACCAGGCATAAAAGCCAGCATTTGACCGCAGCTCGTGCTAAATCGATAAGACGCCCAAAAATAGCCGAAAACCGGTCAAATTCAATTTGTGTGAAAATGAGAAAAATGACACTAAAATGCGTACGCTGGGTCAGTCAGGCATTAAATTTTCAATCAGCAGAAGTACAAAAGAATGGACTGAAAGCTGAAGCCGAAGAGCAACCCAAAGCTGAGCTTCAAACAGTTTTTGGCTAAGTCTTTCGACTTTTCTTTCTTCCTTCTTTCTGGTTCAGCCTGTGTTTTATTTTTATACTCATTCACAAAGTGAAATGAGTATATTGGTTTTGTGCAATGTCCGTCACGCTGTCCGTCCGTCTGTCCGTCTGTCCGTCTGTCCGTCTGTCCGTCTGTCCGTCTGTCCGTCTGTCCGTCTGTCCGTCTGTCCGTCTGTCCGTATGAACGCAAACCATTTGCACAGTTTTGAAGCTAGAGAGTTGAAATTTGGAATATATACTCGTGTATACCCTCGAATTATAAAGTGTCAAGATTTTCCCTATACGCCCACTAGGGGCGTGGCAAATCGGAAAATGCATTTGCCCATACCTCAGAAACACTACTTCTAGAAGTGCTAGAGAGTTGCAATTTGGAATATATACTCGTGTTGACAACCCAAGATCAAAAAGCTATGGCGGATATATCTACGCCCATTGGGGGCGTGGCAAATCGGGTAAAACTGTATCTTCTACAGTTTTAAAGCTAAAACGCCCAAATTTGGCACGTAGGTTACTGATACGATCCTATGAAGATCGACCAAAAATCTATATATCCACGCCTACTAGGGGCGTGGCAAATCGGATCTGACTATATAGTGATTTTTCAAATTCTGTAATATTTTGAGCACTATTGATGCTAGAGACTTGAAACTTGGTATATATACTCGGGTTGACAACCCAAGTTGGAAAAGATATGGCGGATATATCTACGCCCATAGGGGGCGTGGCAAACCGCAAAAGTTTGTAGCTCCTACAGTTTTAGAGCTAGAAGCTTCAAAATTGGATGGTAAGTTACTGGTGAGCTCCTCTATCGATGCGCCAAAAATAAATTTTACGCCCCTTATGGGGTATGCCCGGCTAAAAAATACCCTGTAATTTTCGCATTTTTTGAGTGTAAGCATCCAAATTTCACACTTACGTTACCCTTCACTACTTCTAAGAACTGGCCAAAAATTATATGTCTACGCCTACTGGGGGCGTGGCAAATCGGGAAAAACTATACGTTTTTCCGATTCTCAGTGAGAAAATCAGAATTATATACAGATATTACTGCTGATCTCCTCTATTGATTTCCAAAAAATTATATATGTACAAACCAATTGTGGGCGTGGCAATGGGTGTGATCTGTGGGGGTGTGAATGAGTATCCCGCAGTCGGTAGCGCCCGACTGCAACGTTCTTACTTGTTTTAATTATGTTTTCAATTAATTATGCGGCAACACATTTTCAGCCAAAAAGTTTTTTAACGGGCCGCTCGCGCGTTTATTTAATTACCGCCAAGAAATCAGGGGACGAGCCGGCCTACTATGCCGGCTTGGCCTGGTTTCGACTTATTATTATGCCGCACGAATGGCAGCCTGTTAACAGCTGTTAACGCTGTTTGCGTGTTTCGGCCAAGTTAACTGCCTCGTGAGTCACCTGCAATTGACGTGATGTAAGAAACCCGTCGAAGCAGTTGGAGGCGGAGGGCGCGGGGTGAAACAATTGCCAATTGCAACCCTTTTGATGTAGGCATTACGCATACGCAATGTGCGCTGAAAGCAAAAGCAAACTCGAAGCTCGAAACGGTTGGAAACAATCAAAGTTTGCCACAGGCTGTTTAGTAGGCGGGACAATGGGGCGGAACTGCCGAGTTGGCGCCCCTTTCAAGCAGCTTTTTTATACATATATATCTTTTCCAAGGCTCCACCTGCAAATTTATAGCAAAAAATCAAATACAAGACACAATGTGATAAAAGCTTTAAAAGGCGGAGCTGGCAAAGGAAATGTGTGCACCACCCTTGGCTAATGGCTTCATTTGTAGTGCTAAGTAAGAAGGGGCTGAGGGTGCGAAAAAAAAGGGTTTTTGGCGCCTGCTCGTGTTGCTCGTAAATTGCCACATTATGCGGCTTATGTAAGAAAAATCATAAATAATTAGAGCCTCGGGGCCTAAGTGAGATTTGTTGTTCAGTGCGATGGGAGAAACCGGAAGCTCAACTCTGACCTTGAAGTTGCAAGTAAGAGTGTGGCAGAATAGCGAAAAAGAGAGAGAAGAATGAAAGGCAAAAAGTAATAAAATAAGAAATAAAATTAAATTTATTTAATGTATTTTTTAGTGCCAGAGAAATGCAAATCAAGTAGCTGCCGAGTTCTAGTTGAAGTGAATATGAATTATATCAAATTAAATATGAAATTTAATATCTAATTTAATTTTAATTTAATGACTAAGGATCTAGATGTATATATATATAGCAGTAGCAGAAAATCTTAGTTTGAATTTAATTAAATTTTATATTCTGTTTATTTAAATAAATATTTCCTATTTCTTTTTCCAAGTTTAGTTTTTATAGTGAGTGGATTAAGATATTTTGATATAGTATAAAATATATAATATTTTATGATATTTATCAACAACAAAATATAATAAATTTGCTATGATTTGATAATAATTGTTGAGTCATAAAACAATACTACCAAAATATAATAACAATTTGGAAAATATTGTTAGTTGTATATAGTTTTCACAGCTCCAAAATCAAAATATATTTATGAATATAAATTTTCAAAAATGTTCACTCTGTATGTCTATTGAGTATGCTAGATATTTCATATAAGAACAACTCTATCCACTAACTATCTCATACTCATCATACTCATACTCTTGTATAAATCATACTCATATTCTCACAGTTATTCTAGTTTATAACTTTTGGACTATTCAAAAAGATTATCAATCAAAAATTCCATTTGTTTTATACTTTTAATTTGCCCAAATATTTTTCTAAAATATCTTGATTCAATTTTTTGTTAATTTAACTTTATTTCATATTGAAATTGCATCCAACTCTTAATTATTTATATTGTTTAAATTAAGTATTTGCCATCAATGGCAGACTGTTTGAAGTAATTAATATTATGCACAATGGGTTATCATTATAGCCGCACACACTTTTGGCCTAGTCTATTAGCCCTTCCACTCGTCGGCCGCACGTTTTAAATTGAATTTAATAAACACTCTATTCGTTTAAAGTGATTTATTAATGGCCGCAAATGCGATTTATCTCAGCATAAATTTAATTTCATATTTTTTTCACTTTTTATGCTTCATTTCAGCTGTTGACAAGGGTGAGTGAGGGTGTGAGTGGGTGAGAGGAAGAGTTGACGGTGGAGTTGGGGAACTGCAAACAACACGAAAACAATTTCAATTTTTGTGCTTGGTATTTACACTTAATTAACTGCACTTTTGAAGCACATAAATTCCACTTGATTAAACCATTGGCTGCACTATAATTTCTGCCTTTTAGATAACTAAAAGCACGGGAACAACAACAACAAACAAAAAGCCAAGTAATTAATTCATTAAAAAGCAATGGAAACGACGACCACGCGCATTTCAATGAACCGAACGCGCGTACACGCGATGCTGCCTGCCACAAGCGGGGGCACGCAGCGGGGCAAGCGGCAAGTACGTACGTAGCACGCTTTTCTATTTTCCCATTTTCTATACGAAAATTGTGTTCCCTCGTTTTCACTTGAAAAAGTCTCGACGTGCGCGCGATCAGCCACAGACTGAGCGAAGAAAATAAACACAGAACTTTTCTTGCAGCTGCTGGCATAGATCGGCCTCTCCCACTCTCTCGCTCTCTCTCTCTCTCTCGCTCTCTCTGTTTCTCTCTGTGCGTGTGCTCCTTTGGTTGATCTATTTTTGGCTAAAAATGCTTAGCAACATTTTCGAGATGGCGGGCAACATTTGGCGAGTGGACAGCCCCCAAATCATACTAAGTTGGCTTGCTGCAAATATATTTAAATAAATTTAACTCGAAATCCTGCTCGTACATAAAGCAATGCTAGATTTTCAATTACCCAACCCTATATGGGACTCTATAAAATCTGTACACAAAAAATATTTAAATTACAAAATCAACAATTAGATTTTGAAAGGGGAGCTCAACGTCTGCCAGATGCCAGCGGCAGCGGCAGCAAAAAAAGAAGCCCCCAAAACGAAAATAATAGAAAGCAAACCCGAAACAATAAAAGGAAAGTCATGAGGAAAGCATTAACATTTACAACAGCAACCAGAACAAGAAGAAGAAGCAGCAGCAACAGCAGCAGCACAATGCATAGTTGTAGCAAAGAAAATGTTCTTCATATGGTGGTGCCTGGGTGGTTAGGCGGTTGGGTGGTTGGGTGGTTTCCTCTACTAGAAAAGGGGGCAACACACAATGGCCAACAGCAACAGCAACAGCTAAATGTGAAATACAATATCAGAGCCAGTCGACGTGAAAAGTTTTCAGTTTCAGACGCAATGCAAATACGTCTTCCAAATTTAATTTACATTAAACAAAAAAAAAAATACAAACAACTATGGACTATGAGAGAGAGAGACAAATGGCAAGAAGTTAATGGAAATGTGAAAATTGTAAAAGGGTCGTTTGATAAATATATACTCTATATACATGTATATGTATATATCTTGCATATATATTACAATTTATTTATTTATTTTGGATAAAAAGTTGCAGCTAAAGTTACAGTTAAATGAGAGAAAATTAAAAAGAAATTTATACAAAAATGTTAAACCAAACCAAAAATTGCATTGTTGAAGTTGTTCCTGATTGATTCAGTGACTTTTTAGTTAGCTACATAAACTTAAACTTTATAATAGACTTTTGATTGCATCAAAAAGGTAATGGGTTTTTTAGATGCATCTTCAAAGTCTTCTCATATTCAATCGAAAATGTTAAACCAAACTAAAAATTGCATTGTTAAAGTTGTTCCTGATTGATTCAGTGACTATTAAGTTAGCTGCATAAACTTTATAATTTATTTTTATTTACATCAACAAGGTAATATGCTTTCTAGATGCATCTTCAAAGTCTTCTTATATTCAATAGATCTAGATTCTTCCTTATTGTGAGAAGACGAGAGGCTCAAAGAACCAAGGCCTATCGTAGCTAAGCACTACTCCATTAACACATCAGTTCAAATGACAAAAGTTACACTTTCTAACTTCAACTAGCTTCTACTGCATCTATTTTCCAATCAAATTTTTAAACACTTTTAAAGCGACCAGTTTGACCCTAGACCACCCTACTCGACCCACTCTGTTCGTCCCGTTGCCTTCCACTACCTCGCCGGGTGCAGTCAACTGTCAAGCCAGTGTAAAATTAGCGTTGTAACCATTAGAAGTAAATATATGGAAACAAACTCTAAGCTAAACCAAGCAACAACCACGTGCAACAATTTGCTAGCAACATGCAAAGTCATAGGAAACAGTGCCGGCACAAATATTGGGCATGGTGTTTTTTTACGAATAGAGTGGCAAGTCATGAACTTTACAGAGGCATGGAAACAAAGGGGTTTCTATTTAGCTATAAAATAAATATACAATAAATAAATTATAAATTCGTTAAAGACCATATATAGTCTGTAACTCTCACGAATCAAGCTTTAACTTTTACCTTTACTTCTTGTTATTCTTTCTGTGGCGTATTTCTAAGGGTATTTGTACACTTGTCTACACGTGCGTTGTGAAGCATGCTTGAGCTGGCTTCAAGACCAACTCGATTTGGCTGACAACTAATCCATATTGACAAGAAATGTCCATCTAAATGTATTGGCTGGAGGCGCTCTCGTCCCCTTTTCGGGCTCTGCCTCTGTCTGTGACTAGACCAGACGCATCTACTATATCTAAATATATGCAGCGTGTTTCACAACTACAACTAGGTTGATATTGTTGTTGTTGTTGTTGTTGTTGTTGTTGCTGCTGTTGTTTTATGCTATTGCCACACGCTATTTTTACAAACAATTTTGCCAGTTGACAGGCGACGGCGTCAAGCAGCTAACCCTCCCTGTGTTTACCCTGACTGCTGCTGGGACGACATTGAACCACACGAGGAGTTGCTGCACTGAACGGACGACATGGCAACTAAGTGGCCTGAATGTCAATGTGGATGTGGCTGTAGATGTGGATGTGGATGTGGACGTGGATGTGGCTGAAGTTCATTTTGAAGTGGTTCTGGTGGAGGAGGACGATGGTTAAGCACATGGTCTGGGCCAGGGCTTGTTAGCTGATGTTGTTTTTTGCAATATTTGCTTTCTTTTTTTTTTCAACTCATTTATGTATACCCTGTATTTATGAAGATGGCTTGAAAGATGGCATATTATGCTTCAACTCGGAAGTATATTAATTATTTATATTTTAACTGAATTTTATAAATATTATTAAGTTTTTTAGTGTGTCTGTCAAGGCAGCTTGATGTTGGCTACAGGGTATGTGCTAGTTGGGCATTTCTAAATGTATCTTATTTTTTAGTCAATGCACAGGCAAATTGCAATTTGATGTTGCACTTGCTGCTGTTGTTGTCACGTTGACCTGATGAAGACTAATTGCAGCTAATGTGGCGTATAAGCGGCGCCATCTATTGCACAAAAGCTGCACTACGCCACACAAAAGATAATTGCATATTGCACCAAATGATGGCCCAACCCCCAAAACCCACCCGGCCGGCATAAACAAAAGTCAGCCTGGCACAGTTCACGCTTAATTAAGTAAACTACTCATGTTAATTAACAGCAACAACAAAAGACAAACAATATTATTTCACACAGCAAATGTGGCTCCAAAAAAGAATCGAAAGGGGGCAAACACTATTTATAGAGGACACCCGAAGAGGCACTTGAAAAATTTGAAATGAAATTTTAAATAAACATTCAGCGTCTGCATTAGAAGTCAACAAACTTCAGACTAAACGAAAAGGCGCAGCATATTGAAAAAGCTAAGCTAATAAACTATAAAAGGGAATTTCAATTGCCTGAGAATTTGAGAATTCATAATTTGGTGACAGAAGGCAAAAGGGGAGTAAAGAGTGAGAACAGGAAATGGGAATGAGGGAATTATAATATTTATACTTATATTTAACTCATTCCTATTATCTGAAAAGAGATCATTCTGGTATAATCACTCATTATGTCGCTTAGACAGAAGGCAAAAGGAGTGAATAGTGAGAACAGAAAATAGGAATGAGGAAATTATAAATATGAATATAAAAAGATTATTCTGATATAATCACTCATTATGTAGCTTAGCTCTTTTACAATTTCTTAATTTTCTCAGATAATCTCTTTTATGCTTTATAATTGAATATAAATTCTCACTCAGTTGAAGTGGAGAACTTATTTCTGTTCTGCACGGCAATGAAAACCTTGAACTTTAGCTAGTAAAATGCCAGAGTTTTGGGTATTCCCTGGCGGCATATTAAGGAGATGACTGTTCCTCTCTCTATATATATAAGTATATATTTATAAACAAAAATGTTGTAAGACACATGTGCGATGGCACTCAACTAGGCGTGTCTGCGGCTGTTGCTGTTGCTGCCTCCGCATCTTTTCACAAAATAAATTGCGTCAAGTTCAACGCCGCCAAATGTCGAAGGCAAAATAGGGAACATGCAGCTCGCAACTCGCCGTGCCACTAAAAATAAATTATAAAAATTAACTTAAAAAAAAAAAATACATAGCGACAAGTTGTGCGGCACGAAAATGTCAACGTGCCTCATAATTAATTGCAACGAAGTGTGGGCGGGCGAGGGAGAAAGTAGGGCCGAGGCGGAAAATAAAGGAAAACTCGTGGCTGATCACATGCGGAAGGAAACAGGAAAAATGTCACGACATCAGGCAACTATGCAAGGGAGGGTCCACACGTAATAAACAGTCGCTCGTTAGGAGTTCTTTATGATTATGTTTAGAACTTTAAAGAGTCGAAAAATGTATCAAATTATAAATGAAAATATATCTTAATTAGAAATATTTTTATTTATTTAGTGTTTAGGTAATTGTGAATTGAAATCTAATTGAAAAGATTTAAGGCAGAGCCTTTAAGCTTGCAGAAAGACAGATGGAGAAAGAGAGAGAGAGAGAGAGAGAGAGAGAGAGAGAGAGAGAGAGAGAGAGGGAGAGAGAGAAGAGAGAGAAATCATTTCAAATTAAGAATGAAAAATTGTAACTAAAAGATAAATCTATAACTGAATGGAAAAAATTGTTGACTGAAATATATTTTTATATATTTGAATTTTTGGTATATCCTCTTACTCATCCCCAACATCAAATAAATTGAAACTAATAGAAAGTATTAAAAAAATTTAATAAAAATGAAATAAAAGTAATTTAAAATGCCTTTTTTTAGTTTTCATTATCATTGTATAACATTATTCGAATTTTTAAATTGGATGTTAAATGGAGTTTCAATTCTAATCATAAAATACAGCTATACAAAAACAATGTTTGATTTCCCCAATTGCTTTTCATTTGAAGTATTCGAACCAAGTATGAAAGTGTAAATTTCTTGTTATATTGTTCTCAGAAACTACGATCAGAGCTGTCTATGTTGTCTTGTCACAGAAATCGAATGCTTATTAAATCGTTCCGGGAACCTCAATAAAACTCACGTTCTCAACAAGGATTCAAAGTCGCAGACGCAGTGCAACTTTTTATCATGTCGTTAGCAACATTGTTGCCATTGATGAGAAGATGCGTGTTGACAGTGAGCCCGCAACACCTCATGACGCCCTCCGTTAACCCAACTGCTGCTGCTTGTGCTTTTTGCTGTGCATATTTTAAGATATACTCATATACATACTCGAATATGTATATGCGGATATGTAAGTATGTTTTTAATGTTCATTTTTAACACGAACCACGCTGCATGTGACATAATTATGAGCCTCATCATGCAGCTTCGTCTGCAGCACTATTAAAGCCTTTATGCGTGCGCATGTTGCATGCATATTTCTTGTTGCTGTTGCTGTTGCTGTTGCTGTTGAGTTTTATGATCCGCTAAGTAGGGTAGAATGTGGCCGCTTGGCGCTTGCCGCTTGCCGCTTGGCGCCTGCTGCTCGGCCACAGTCAGTGTCTGCGCGCTGCTCATAAAGTCAATTAAATATGTATAAATTTAATGAGAGTCACAGTCGAGCTTAATGGGAACTCTCATATTTATAGAGATGAATCAGGTGCAGAAAGTCGTACAGCAAACTCGAACGAAAACCTAGCATAGCTCAAGGCGTTAAATAAGCTTGGAAATTGTTGTTTGCTTCTGATAATAGTAGATAATAATAGTAATAATAGTTGTAACAACTGTCTGAATTTAATTTAATTTATATAATAATATATAATAAATAGCAAAATCTGCCATAGACGTTGGCGATTGTTACCCTAGACTGGTCCAGCAGTTATGAGTACTGAGCAAACACAAATCCTACTGTCTCTTAAGCAACTTAATCTAAACAGTAATCTAAATTAATTTTATAAGGCTATGGAAGATTAAGCAGACAGAATACATTGCTTAGGGAAAGAGAGTTTAACATGTAAATATGACAGATAAAGTTGGAATGTTTAATAGATTTCAAGTCCAGACCAGGTCCAATAGGCCTTGAAGGTAGCATCTGAGTCTTCTGCTAGTTCTTTCCTAGATATGTCGGCTACCTAGACGCCTAGCCATGCTGCCTATATAAAAATATAGTCTCTTAAGGTATAATAAATACTTTACTCAAGTTAAAAACAAATATTCAATATTCAAAGACAAAGAATTTAAAATAAACAACTAAGTTAATATTTAAATAAAGTAAATATTTAATTTCATTCATTTTAATAAAACATAACAAGAAGTTACAAGAACAAAAGAGTTTCGAGAATATTCGCACATAAAATATCTTTTAGATAAAGGCAACTACTACTACTATTCACAATTCACAATTCAGAATTTTCTATGCAAATATTATAATTTGCAATAAGCATATTAGGCTTATTATTATTCCATTCACAGCAATTACTGGACAGCGCATTAAACTTGAAGCAGTCTCTGGCTGGGCACTAAGCTACTTACGACCTTATCTTTATCACAAGGACAGCACTTGATAGTTCAATGGACACGGAAATCGTCTCGAAATCGGCTTACCTGCAATCAAAGAGAGAGAGAGAGAGAGAGAGAAATGAAGCATGAGATAAAGTACATTAATATTATATTTATGCAAACGTTGTTCAAGTAAATACAAGAGCGAATTAAACCTCATTTGAATATAAAAAATACAAAAATGAAGCTAATTAGCTCGGCGAGGTAGCGAGAAATTCGAACCATGAGCCTTTAAGTTAACAGCCCAACAAGTTAAGAACGCTTTGGGCAAATATAAACAGCAATTAGCCAAAAGTTGATGATGCTGGCCGCCTAATTGACTTAGCCAAAGTTTATTTCGAGCAGCCCGAACTATATTAAGGAAAATTCTTTGCATTTTATATGATAAATCTGCTTAGATAACTTAGACGTCCAGCATGCTCGAAAATACACTTTGTATGGGAGAGGAGAGAAATAAGAAACAAGTTGCAGAGTTTCAGTTCAGATTGTCCATAGATACCCTGTAGACAGCTTGAGTTATGTGGATATGCGGAGTATGTATGTGCTTTTATCACCATTTGTACTTTGTTTAGCTTGACATTAAAAATCATTTTATATGGTAATATAATAACTATCATCACATCAGCTAGTAAATTAATTTCTGAACAACTTCAGCATTTATTGTTCAATTTGTAAGCTTTCAAAATGATTTTCTTTCAAATAAATATCAATATTTTATAACATTTTGGATAATGGCACAATAGATGTGAACTCTCATATTCTTATATGTGTGTTATACCCATCACAGACTCCTCTTGCCTACAGGGTATATCTTAAAAAAAGGTCAGCTGCGTGGAATGCTGGAATGAGAGTAAACCATGTCACACAGCTTCCTGTCTAATACTCTAATATCCGTTTTGCTCGTTATCCTTTTGCGTTTGACATGTGTAAGTGGCTGTCAAGCGTTTTAGAATGATATTTTTCCGGCTGCCATTGTTGTTTGCGTTGCTGTTGTTGCTTTTGTCGTACGCTCGGCACCTTCTGCTTTTTGTCCGGTGTGTGTCCTGTGTGTGTCCTGCCTGGGGCTTGTCCTTTTCTTCGTTGCCATCCGCTGTTGATTTTATTTACATTTTTAGCATTTTCAACGTGACCCAAGAACTCGGCTCCTCGGCCACTTATGCTAATATTTTTTTGGAGCCATGTGTGTGCCCCTAAGGTCAGTGGAAAAAACCAGATATTTGTTTGCATAGGACCCAAACGAAAAAGAAAAAGAAAGAAATTTACTAAAATCCTAGCTGTAGGCCAACAAATTGCCTAAAACTGGCAACAAATTGCTGAAATGCCTACCTGGCTTAAGCCCTCAGGCCTTGCCTACTTTTCAGTTTTATCTGTTGTTAAATGCAGACTGAAAACTGATTGCCAAGTCTTTGTGGACTCGACTCGCAGTCACTTTAAGACGTCCGTCTTAGTTAAAATAAATTTACATTTGTGTACTGATGTCTGCATATGCCTTTGCCATATGCCTTTGATTATTCTCAGCTACTTTGCAACACTGGCCGAGAGCAAACATCGCACTAAGCCCTAAATGCTTGAGTAAGCACAACGATTAGAGCCAAAGTTGCATTTAGTTTGGCTAACAGAAAATACTAACAGCAACTTGTGAGAGCCCACAAATGCATTCGTCTTTAAGTCCACTTGGCTCAAAAAGCTGGCTTAACAAAATGTACATTATTTTCGACTAATTCTTTCTTTTTTTCTGGCAAGTTTTGCATGTGGCTGGACGAAAGCCAATGGGAGGTTGCATAAACAAAAGTTTCTCATTAAAATGAAACTTTGTTGCATTACACAAAACTTGCTTGGCTGCTGTAGTTATACCCTGTATGCATAACTTAGAGGGGTATCTAGAGTGTGGAACTTTACACTTTAATCAAATGGAAAAGAATTCTAGTTTATCCATGGGATTGTCGTAGTTAGAGCCGTTGTAAATAATGAAGAGAAGGTTAGAGATGAATATCTGGTAGGTACCCAGAGGGTATCTCCTAGTCCAACTCTATTCTCCAGACCCCCTTGATGTAATTGTTGTTTGTATGGCCACCACACACACTTACACACACTTATACACATGTCTGGTTGCTCACAAGTTTGCCCCCAGCGGAGCTGCGAGTGGCCTTAAACTGATAATTGGATTTAATTTTTGAGCAGCCAGCAGCAGCTGAGAAGGTCCTGCAGACACCCTGTTTGGGGCGCTGCCAACCCATTTGAAATTGCACTCGCTCTTATGTGGCCATTAGAGCGTGAGCGTGATAGTCACACCTAGCCCCCACGAAAAGGGACAAGCTCCAACTAAGCTCGTGTCTGGCGAATCTGCTTTGATCTGACTGGCTGCAGCCCAGCAACTTGTGGATGGGTCGCATGTTATGAAAATTTTGACATGTGCTTGTTATATAACAATGCCCAGCTCGGGGGCGCTCACCCAAGCTAGAGTCCGTGGGGTAAATGTCGCATAAATATTCATTTTCTTGACTTTAACGTAAGGGGTTGGCCGCACATCAAATGCGTGTTACATAATCCCCTTACAGCTGCCGGGGCTAATTTTTAATTTTTATGGCTCACATGCTGGAGCTGGAGCTGGAGCTGGCGCTGCAGTCCCCCCGAGCGAAGCTCATAAAATGAATAATTGCCACTTTTTGGCTCCAGTTGCTTTTTGGACGCTAATAAAGCGACGGCGACGGCGATGCGACGTCGACGACGACCCTTCAACAAATGGAGATTAATTTTATTATAATGTTCGCTGGCAACAGGAGCCGCCCACAAGTCCCTCATATGAGTGGAGCTGGAGCTGGAGCTGGGCTGGAGTGGATTTTGGTTAGTCCTTCCGTAACCCCACTTGAGCGTTAAATTAATTTCGGTACGGAAACAGCGAATATTTTGTTTGACCAGCGCTCGGCGCAAGAGTGGATACTTGATTACATTGAATGGTTACGGATATTACGTGGACGAGAAGAACTCATTCCCGCTCCATATATTTTTGGGTGCATAAACGGAACACTTTACGTACTTGATTACCCTGGATTAACATGGCCAGCTAATCAAAGGGCTTAATAATAAATGGAACTGGATTTGCAACCGAAGACCTTTGGATTGAGTGTTTGATTATGTTTAAGAATTGTTGGTAGAGGAAAACATCAATTGGAGATGTAAAGCAGCTAATTAAATAAATATGCTTGTATATGTCAAACTGTTTGATCTTGGTGTATTCAAATATATTTATGAATGTGTCAGAGAGGGATAAATCGAATTTGAATGTGAAAGGAGCTACTATATAAAGGTTTTCATATCGATTGCCTAATATATTTATGAATGTGAAAGGAGAAAGTATATGAATCTTTACGTATTGCTTGCCTAATGAAGTGATTGATGTTTAATTAGATTTGAAAATTCTCAAGACATGGACTAGTTACGAAATAAGGGTATTCGGCGCAGCAGCTAAAAATCAGTCTTATAATAAGCTCTCTTAAGTTTGTCATCTCTTTAGAGATAAACACAAATAACATGCATACGTAATATTCTTATAATTTCTATTCTTTGCCTTTGTCTCTCTGTTCGAAAATTGTCTTCAAGCTTTGTAATTTCTAGCTACAAATTAACTTTTTACTACATGACCGCCACGACCACGACATTGAAGCAATATCAATCTAATTAAACGAAATATACAAAAAAACCCTTTAATAAACCTTCGTAAATGATTTAAGTCAGAGTTGTCGAAAAAGCTTGACAGCTTCCAACAGATGGAGTATCGGAGAACTTATACATTAATTTGTAATTGATGTAAATGATGACAAGCTGATGGTCTGATGGACTCACTATTTACATGGTTAAATAAAATAAAGTAAACTGATTTGCCGCTTGAGTAAACTGATATAATTATTAAAGGAAATTTTTCGCAGATTTCGAAACTAATTCTGAACTCTGTGATTTTTCAGAGTTTTCTGCGTTTTAATTAAGTGCTAATTACAATTGATTATTGATTGCCATACCGCATACAATTTTTATAAAATTTCGTTTTCATGAATTTTCTCTAAACTATATTGTAAATAAAGTTAAAATTTTTTAAAATCGAGAAATAATTCTTGAAATTATTTTTTATACTTTTCACACTAGTTTCCCCACAGATACCATCTGAACAGAATAATTGATCAATGATGATGCTTATAATTTATAATTCTTAAGAGCTAGAAAAGCAAGTTACGCTCTGTGATGTAATATAGACAAGAGAAAGACTTTCCGCAAGTCCAAAAAAATGTAAATAAAGAGAAAAAAAAAATTACTTTGGATTTCTATATAAATTCATTTTCCTTTTGCCATAAGACTGCAATATTGCTATTTATGAGAATTTGGAACATTTCAATTTTCCATTTGT
Source organism: Drosophila nigricruria (assembly GCA_037075265.1). Lineage (NCBI taxonomy): Eukaryota > Metazoa > Arthropoda > Insecta > Diptera > Drosophilidae > Drosophila > Drosophila nigricruria. The sequence goes on along the minus strand of JBAMCI010000173.1, from coordinate 2,383,177 downwards.
TTATTCAAATCAGCAGTGGAAATAACTCGGAGAGCACTTCATATGAAAATCTATTTCAATACGCCCCCACTAAGAGCCATAAATCCAAGCACTCCAAAACAATCATACGCCTGAGTCAACAGCTACATGGAACTGTGGTCCAAAGCCTCTCTCTCTCTCTCTCTCTCTCTCTCTCTCTCTCTCTCTGTGTGTCTGTCTCTGCCTCTGTGACAGGTCCTTTGGTTAGGTTGGGTGTTTTTGTTGCATAAATCACTTTCACTTGTTTACACAAATAGGCGCTGGCAGAGAGGATGTACCCAAAATACACAGTGCCAACCTGCCGCCGTATTGAGCTTTACGAAATTTTCAGTTTTTCTTTTTTGTCCAGAGCAGCAAAAAGCAAAGCGAAAACACGCAACACATGGGCAGAGATATCGAGGAAGCAGCACTGCGATAGCACAGGATATGCTACGGTAATGGGTCAGCGCAGGCGGGACAATGCCAGTCCGGACGACGGACGGGCAACTTCAATTCGCCCACACGCCCACGCAAATATTGAAAGGGAATAATAACAACAGTTAAACAAACAATGTGCCGTCCGTTCGGGTCACGTTCTGGGGCTTAAGCCTAACGAAGAAGCAAACAGAGAGAGACAGACAGAGAGAGAGAGAGAGAGACAGACAGAGACAGAGAGACCAATATACATATTCTCCTCATCTCATACCCGGAGCACATTGTCAGGTTGTATCAACAATTTAAGCGATACTTTTATTTATTATTATTTTTATGCCTGCGCCGCAAAATGTAAAATTAATATCAAAGCCTCTGTGCCAGCCCACTCCGGCTGTTTGCGCACGTAGTCAATTGGCGGCTGCACGAAAATACATTTTGCTGCATACTTTGAGGGCGGGTCCGAGCGCAGTTTATAAGCTGCTTTATGCGACACACGAGCTGGGCAAATAATTAACTTCCGCATCGGGGAAGAACTTAGGTCTGCGGCCAAGGCCAATTATGCTGATGGCCCAATAACACATTTGGCTCAATTAAATCAACACACGACCGTTTGCATTAGAATAAATAAACAATGAACGAATAACAAAATCAACAAAAGCGAAAACGAAAACGAAAACAACAAAAAAATCACAACAAAAGTTTTTGGGACTCGCGCAGAAAAAAAAAAGAAAACTTCGGCCAAACTTTTCCAACTCAAACTTTTGGCTGATATTAGCAGTAGGCGCAGGCAGCAGCGCGCAGACGACCGTCAAATTATCTGGGGAAATTATTTTTCAACACGCACCAGAAACAAAGCGACAAATAGACAAATTGTAGGCGGCTCTATGGGAGTTTGAACTGATGCTTATATTTGTTTTTTTTTTTTTATGTGGGCGCAGCTAGTGAGAGGGCGACAAGAGAACTGTGAGAGATGTTCTATTAAAGAATCACTTAGAAGCTGTTTACTTTATGCAAACTTGTTGTTTAAACAATCTTAAGGGACTGCCTAGACTATTTTTTAAAACATTTCTTTTTATTTTTATTAGTAAGCTCTTCTCTTTGTTATGAGATGTGAGTTATACAGGACATTAAAGAAGTTTGAGAGCGCTAACTTTTTTAGTCTTCGAGATAGTGAAGCTAAGACAGTTGATATTGTAAACAGATATTAAATGAAATATATATCTAAAACATGTAGACAATGACTTCACTCGCTTTAGTTTCTTTTGCTAAAGTTGCGCCCATGCAAATCTCATATGGTCAAACTCTGCTGATAATAGCAGCTGTAGAACTATAATTTGCTCATTGAGAATAATCAATAAATACAAGAACACAAGCCTGAAAAATATTAAATAATATAAATATATAATATAAACTTAATCCTTTAATTTTAGTTTTGTTAAATGTTAAGAAATTAAAGAAAAGTGTATCCGCAAAAAGGAAAAGTTCTTTAATTTAATTTGACTTTCAAAAGGAAATGTTCATTGATCAGCTTAATACATTTAAGATTAAGTAACTTCCTCTCCCTCACTTTCTCTCTGCTCTACCATCCTCTTCCTCGCTCTCTATTTTTCTTTCCGACTAACTGTTGCTGTTAACTGGAAGTGCCATTAGCCACTTGCGCCTTATCTAAATAGCCAAAACTTAAACATGCCAAGGCGTAACGTAAATGTTTATTTGTATAAGCATTGCCAGCCATTCGGAAAGTGTGGCAAACGAGTGAAATACCAAAAATTGTTGACTATTTGCCGTTAATTAACTAAGCCAACCCAAGCCAAGCCAAGTTTTTAAGTGGAAAAGCAACACAGAAATATTTGCACAACAATTTGGCAGGTTGGCTAGTCTGAGGCACCAACTCGAACAAAAACAAAGAAGGCAACGCGAGTTGGCGTTTCAGTTGGCCACAAATCAAGCCGAGTCACATAAATAGCCGACTTAAGTCGCATTTTTCTGTGATTTTTTCATAAGTTTCAACATTTGTTGCAGTAGTTGGCACGCGAGGTAATTTTTCAATTTGATGCCACGCTGATGGGCATTGCACGATTTCCTGCCGACTTGACAAATCGTGCTAAAATGAAATGTAAGCCTATAAGAAAAGTTTCCCTCTTTCTGCTTGTTTTTGTGTGTAGCTGGAATTACGTGCGCGTGTTAGCAACAAAGCTGAGTTGAGCTGGGCCTGCAACTAGAACGGGAATAGGAATGGGAATGGGAATGGGAATAGGAGCTGGAATTGGTTCATGATGATGCGGCATAAGCTGGCGACCAGTCGGCGCCCACCGGGAGCTGCACACACCTAATATGTTTAGGGTTTGCGCTTGCACTTAAGTGAAATCAACGTAAATTTAGCTGTACACAAAACAGGACACAAAAAAAAGAAGCCTAGGCGAATATCAAATGAACTACAAAAGCTGAAAAGGTAATATATAGATGTATAAAGTATGGTCCTAAGATGTTTATAGTTAAAGAGTGAAGTTGAATGCTTTTATAAAAATAACATTCAATGAGGTATTCCAATAACTTTCAAAGAGTTTTGCTTGGAGTCAGAAATGTATTTCTACTTAAAAGCTATATAGTTTGAAATAAGTTTTTAGTAATCAAAAGCCTGACCTTTAACCAGTGTTCAAGAATGAGCTTAGAATTTACGATTCATTTTAATACAATAATACAATTATTCCAGCAATTACAAATTATTAAAAATATTAACATTAATATTATTTATTGAACTATTTGCACAACCCAATCTATATTATCCAGATAAAAAGAAGGAGATTAATAGTTAAATTAACTAAATACAAGAGATATACATATATAGTAGAATATATTTTAAAATTGAATTATATATATATGTATTTACTACGTAATTAGTCCCTTATATTCAAGGTGTAGTTGGCATTTAATTGCTGGAAGTTCTGACTTCTTTATAAAAGTTATTCTTCAATCAAAAATATTATTTATATTTGAATCTTAATAAATATAGATTTTGGAAAAACTGCAACAAAATTTGGCTAGTGAAAGCAGCCAATATATTTATTAATTTTGTCTTAAAATTATATATATATATATTTATATTATAGTATAAATTCTGATCAAAAAATATATTACATTTAATGGTTTTCAACTTTATCTTAATAATATTATTGAGAAATTAGTTCTGTAAAATTATTTCCTCATAATGTTATATCATTAGATTCTTGGCAGTTCAGGGGTTGACCCATACACGTGTCTTCGAATTAAGCTCCATATGAAACGAAAGCAAATCTAATTTGACAGCCAATGAAGTTAAAAAACGAAATCAACCCCTGTAGAAATGGGCTCTGTGGAGTTCTTAAAAATGGTTATCAAGATAGAGCAAAGAAGTTTAAAGAAAACTTTCTATTGGGGTTGACTGAAATTTCAAAGACAAATCTCTAACATTTATGTTATTAAGGGGAAATAAGAAATATGAATGCATTCAAGAACAGATTTGTTATAGCAAAGGTAAGTACTCAAACCGAAAACTGGCTTATATAATACATCGAAATTTTATATATATATATGAAATTTCAATGGACTCATATGTTGTATATGTGTTGCTTTCATGTTCAGTGCCATAGCTTATGTACTCTTAGCTAAACGTACTCTTAATCGTAATCTAAAATAATGCGGCGTAGCAAGAAATCACAGCAAAAGGGCTGCCATGCACACCAATGGGCCATTCATCACGGAACGAAACTGGTGCCCCATGTGGGATGCCCCTTAGCCCTGCCGCTTCTCCTTCCCTTTAGACAAGAAGGCGAAGGCGAAGGCGCAGGCGAAGGCGCCACCCGTAGCACTTTTTGGCCCTTGGGTCTGAAAAAGATGAATGAGTTGACAAATGCGCTGGTCATGAATCAAATATCAATTTGACAAGCGGCAAACGAAGTTTTAGTTCAGGTGCTGCGTAATTCGCCAGGATTTTCTTTGCGACTGCTTCATCATCTGCTTCGTCTTCCTCTTTTTCGACTTTTGTATTTCAGCGCTGCCAACTTGATTCAATTTAATTGTGGCCAGCGTGTAAATGACGTTCAGTCGCAGACATTTTGATAAGCTCAAAGTTGAAGTTTTTGGCCGGGGCAAAGATTAATGAAAACTTTTCACCAGAGCCGTTGCACTTGCAATTTAGCCAGGGTGTCGGGCTTGGTTTATTGAGTTTAGCTGCAACTTAGATTGCCTTTCAACGAGTCTACAATTTTCGGCTGCGCTGTCACAAACTTGACGACGTTTCATTAGCAGCCAAGCAGCCAGCCAGATAGACGATAGAGTTCAGGGTCGCGTCTGTATGGGATTTGCATCGTGAAGCGACGCACCCGCAGCGTGTTCCACATTAATTATAAACACGACAGCAAGTCCTTGGTTGTTTCCCAACGGGCCACAGCTCACACACTCCCACAGTCTCTCAAGCCCCCACCTCTCCTGTCTGATTAATAGTTCTCGGAGATCTTTGTGTCACTTTTCACAGTTAAGCGCAAGGAAAAAAAAACAAATAAACAATTAAGTGTACAAAAGCCTCACCTGCCTGCAGCTTAATACCATAAAAAATTCCCTTCCTTTGCTCTGTTCTTTCAGCTGGCTTTATCAATGGACGCGCAGACCCTCCAGTTTCTCGTTCTAACTCATGCAAATAGTCCACTTCCTGTCTGTCATTGAACGTCCCGCCGTCGTTCATTTTTATTGCCACTGACCAAAAACGGAAGTTTCGGGCGCCGCGCCTTGCAACTGCAATATGTTGCCAGTCGATAGCAGCTGCCCCTGTCACATCTCTCTCTCTCTCTCTCTACCTCTTTTCTTATTGCCATGCAAATCTATGCCAAATGCAGCAACATTTATGCAATGCAAATGCCACACACACACACACACTCACACACACACACGTGCACAACTGTAATACCTTTTGACTAGTTTTTTTCAGCTAGCTCTTCAGTGCCCCTCTACCCCACTTTTCCTATGGCTGCAATTTCAGTTCTTGTCTGCTATCAAAAATAATAAAAACAAAAGGAGACTTTAGCTGGTGTCTCCATTGCGAGGGCTGTTTCATAATTTTCCTATAGCTTCCCAATTTCTTGAAATATTAATTATAGTTTTATCAATAATAATAATTGAAGATTCATGGTATCTGAAGTCAATTCATGGTATCTGCTGAGAGTTCTTTAAGAAAAAGAAGTTGAAACTTTAATTTATATTTAACTGAGAAATCGTAACTTAAATTCCAGATTTCTACAAATAGTACTATTATCTATATTTCAAACTAATTTTTCTTCTGCCTTTCTTCTGTTTTAATCTAGTATAATATGCCCAAAAATCTTATGACCGTATGAGATTTGATTAAAAATTATTGCAAATTTTTAAACCTTTCATATTATAAATTGTTTCTTGGGATTTTCTTAAAGATTGTTAACGTATTATCATAAATTGTCAATCTATTCAGATTTTCTTTACTTTTTGCTATAAATTAAGTAAAATATACGAGGCGCTATTGATGCTTAAAGTGTTTTGATCTATGGATTTCTTTTCCTCAAGTTATGTTTCCAATGAAATTGTCTTTTCTATTTAATTTTTAATATAATTATATACTTATATACTTAGGACATATATTATTAATTGTTATAATAAACTTTATTAATATTGGATTGGTTTAATGCTCCTTACTTAAAATATTTTAAAACATTTTCGACTTTATGGTATATAATTTGAATGTTTTATTTTACAGAACCGTTTAAGAGACCCTCGCATGGATGCAGCTCTTTAGCCCAGCTTAAAAGCTTTTTAGGGGCATCATTTACACCGTCAACGTTTTTTTTTTTTTTCGATATTTAAAAACGGACGCAAATGCCACAAAGAGCGAACCGAGTTGCGATGAGGCAAACGCATATTTAAACTATGCAACATTTTGCAAATAGAAATGGAAATGGATTCTAGGCTAAAGCAGGAGGGGGAGAGAGCCAGTGAGTGCGTGTTGCATTGAGGTTAGAGGCGGTTTCTGTGTCGCATAGCTGAAATGTGGCCAGAGCTTAGAAGTGGCCAACGAACCAAATATGGTTGAAATGTGGTTTGTATTATTAAAAATTCCCTCAGCTAATGTTGGGCTAGTAGGTGGTAGGTGTTGCAGCAACCCCTCCTCTGCCACTGTTTGTGCAACTGACGCTCATTAGAGCGTTGCTGACATATTTTTAGCTTTTTATTTTTAATGGAATGCCAGTTGCCAACAGTTGCCACACTCCCCCTCCTTCACTTGTCTAACAAATTCAAATATTTTACTTTGCAAAAAGCGCAAACTGCTGACAACTCTAACACGCACCCGCAAAATACCCCCATCTCTCTCTATCTCTCTCTATCTCTCCCTTACTTACTTTGGAACTCCTCTACTTAACCATCAATTTCTAATAATGTAATTTTGTAAACGTCATTTTGTAGCAGTCAGCTCATGCTTCTCCCAAAAAAAAATAAAAAGGGAGCAGAGTGTTCGGTGGTTGAAGCAGCTGCTGTCTGCATTTTGCCTTTACCCCTGCCACTCCCATACTCCCACACTTCCAAAACACTTTCCCTCTTTCTCTCAACGTATCTCCTGGAACTTTCATCACGTGCCAAACGGAAATTTGCATTGTGGCAACACTTAAAAAATCTGAAAATAGAATAGGAGACTCAAATATACCCTGTATTTATATATGAAATATTATACTATATATAAATACAAATGCTAAATATACTAGACTATAAATTTGCATAGAGTTAAAGCTGAAAGCTGTGATTCGAATGTATCCATACTTCAAATTGCTTATCCAAAAGGAAGGAAACTTAACACTTACATTAATTATTGAAATTTTGCATACCCTTCTTTGAATTGTCTACAGGGTATTCAAACTTAGAGAATGATAAAAAGAAATGCCCTAACGAAGGCAGTTACTCAAATATTTGCAAGTTGCAAATGCAGCAAATGCCAAAATGATGAGGCACAAGCGTAAACCATACTCAATTACTGGCCATGACACCTTGCAACAATGCCAAGAGGGACTTACCTCCATCCACACACATTTACCACCCTCTCGAATGCAAAATACAAGCCAGAAACATTCGCACGCTTAGCCAGACAAGAAAAGGTATTCAGGCAGGAGTCGGAGTCGGGGTCGGAGTCGGAGTTGGAGTTGGAGTTGGGCGTTGCTTAAGGGTGAGCCCATCATTTCCATGGGTGCAAGAAATTAAAATCTAATAACACAGCTCAAAGCATAAATATTTGTTATACTTTCGCACAGATCAGCCGGTAGCTTGAATGCTGATGAAGCTGCTCGGCTGCTTGGCTGCTCGGCTGCAACCCCCGCAGGCCTTGACAGTGGCCACAACCCTGCTGCATAGTTTACATTACAGGAGGCGGGCTTCCAGGAGAGTTGGGGCATAAAAACAAATTATTACACACTCCAGAGCAGTTGAGAGCAATGTGGGTAGCTGCAGCGGACAGTGAGATTTTTCGTAGGCCATGGCAACCTGTGCAACATTTACCCCCAGATGCTCGCAGGCAAAGGCTTCTGTTTGCTGTTTTCTGTGTTCTGTTGCCTGTGCACCCAACAGCAACAGCAACAACAGCAACAACAACAACAACTCGATTTGCTCTTTGTTGTTTAGCCTTTTGTTTGGTGGTTGCAAGCAACAGCAGCGGTAGCAACTGCAGCGAGGGTTGCCTTTAAAGTCAGCAACAGCATTGATGGATTATGACTAAAAAGCAAACGAAATCTTTAAGCTAATGTCGATCAAGCCTTTTGATGTACTTATGAATGTCACGTCTGCTATTGCATTTGATTGATTGGCAGATTACTAAAATTCTTTCATATGAGAATTTACGTTGTATATGAGATTTAAGTGATATGGCTGACAAAAAATATATTTGTGCGCTAAAGCTAATGATACTATTGTAGTCGATGAAACTATTGTAAGTAATACAATTGTCTTATAGATATAGACCATAAAGCTAAACACTATATAGATATATAATTTTCATTCTATGTTGATATCGGTCTACCATCTCTTATCTTATCTAACTGATTATTCTATATAGCTATTTATCTATGTTTACATTTTTCATATATTCAAATCTTGCTTTAAATGAATCTTTCGTTATTTATATAATCTATCCATCTCTTGTCATTCATCTATGTATCGATATATTCAGTCATCTATCTGTTTATCTATTTATGTCATAGCCTTTATTTACTTTATATATTTATCTATTCATTTATTCACTTATCAATCAGTCCATTTGCTTATCAATCCTCCAATTAATATATCAATTCATCTTCAGTAGCCTCTATATCTATTTATTTATTCATATAGTTCTCCAAGGACTTTTCTCTACTGATTAAGTAAAAACTCAACTGAAACCCTCAACCAATTAATTCATTTACAATTCGAACAACTCTCTTATAGCTTATGGCCTCATGCACCCCTTTTATCATTTTTGTGCTTTGCTTAGACAAAATGTTTGGTTTTCTACAGCATCTTCAGCAGGTCCATCATCACAGGTACAACAGCAGTTAGCCAGGGGTAAGTTTTTATTACGCTTGTCTGAATTTCCTCTTTTTTTCTGTGAAATTTGAAATTTGACTTAAACTAGATTCGATTATGAGTAGAGTTTTATGCTGACATGTTGCATTTGACAGTTGCCGTTTTGTAATCTTAGCTGAAAATTCATTCACACACACACGCACACACAGACTTACAACCTAGATGGAAAACTCTTTGAAATTTAATATGCGTTTTATATGCATTTCTCCTCACATTAAGTTCGACTCTGTCCAGCCTCTGCCAGCAGAGAGCAAGGGCGAAACCAATACAAAATCAATTATGGGAAACGACGCGCCTTGCAACAGTAACAGCAACAACAACAACAACAACACGAATCGAACTGTATATATATATTATATACACATATATCATTGTGAGCGTGCGTGTAAAGCAAGTTCTAAGCCTGTGTAAAACCTTGTGTAGAATTTCCCTTCTCTGTAAAACTATAAATGGCCGACGTAGGCTTAAGTGTGTTTGACTGCGGCTAATATTTATTTCCGACAAATAAATCCCCCAGCATGTGCACAACAACAGTTCAGGGTTCAAAGTCCACACACACACACACATACACACAAAAAGGGATACACACTGAGCAAAAAAAAAGGACAAAAAAAGAAGAAGAAGCAAAAAGTAGGTTATTAATTTCACAGGACTCTCAGCTCTAAGCCCATGACATTTCGCTCCCCAGGCTGTGGCATTAGTTTTATGGTTTTTATGCTCCCCCATCTAGGGGTTATTGATAGGCGCCCCAACCCCTGAGTGTGTAGCGGGTCGTCACATCATAAATTCTCAGGTTTGTTTTGTTGTTATAACTTTTATCACCAGGTAACGCCGCACTCGACAAACTAATGCCCAAAGCCTATTCATCTAGCCAATTATTTATGTTAGTTGTTGGCTCTTCTAATTAGCAAAAAAAAAGTCCTTTCATTTGCTCTGACACTCTTTTGTGACAGCTCACAAAATATTTAATGCCATTTGCACAACTTGAAAACTAAATCGAAAGTGCAGCCAGTGCGAAATGCAGAACTTTCCTTTGGGTTGCTCCAGAAATTTTTCTGTTTGTTTTCCTTTTGATTTATTTTTAATAGTTTTTGTGTGCAGTAAGCTAAGCTCAAAGTTATGCAAACAATATATATTTTCAGCACTAACCGAAAAGGTGTTCAGAAATTGTCAGCGCGTTTGTCAGGCATGGCACAAGATTCATTTGCATTTCTTAAGAGAAATATGAAAGTGTCATGGGAAGTTCAATAAGATTTGTTATATAAAATGTTATTTAGTCTATGAGTATGCCTATTGTTTATGATTAGTAAAGCAAGAATAGTTCTACTTTAAAGTTTAACTTATGACAAATCTCCAGACAAGTTTAAGGACTCTCTGTTTGCAGAGCTTTAAAGACCTCATTGGTTGACAGTTTCTGATCAAATTAATACTTAATAACAATTCAATGAAGTTTATTACTAATTTATTGATATCTCGAAATAATTAACAACTTTTTAGCCAGATATTATTTTTTTAGTGTAAGGGAGTGTTTAGTGTAAGGGAGTTTAGTGTAGGTAATTCACTTAATTACAAAGCCCCAATTTGTAGAGGCTCTAAGCACTCCATACATTGAAATTGAGACTGTTTTGTGGTATATGAGAACAAATTTCATTAAATTTAATACTGACAACAACTATCTATTATCCTCTCGAGGTGCTCAGTTTGGCTGGCTGCAAAGGGTATCTAGGCAACGTCTTATCCTCTGCTCAACACATATTTCGCTTCCTTCACTCGAGCTGTCTTTTTGCTTGTTCACATTTATAAGCTATGCGCAGCTATTTCAGCCCGGGGCCAAGTTTATCTCTGCTTCTCCTCGGATGTCTCTCAAGGCAAATGCTCGATGGCATCTTTGTCTCTCTGTGGAATGCCGTCAACTTCAACTGTTCAGCGCTGATTTATTCGCCATGTTTTCTTACCTTTCAGCTGCACAAAGCGTTGCGCAAATCGTTATGGCCAAAAGAAATGCAAATAGAGGGAAAGGGCCTTAAAAAAAATATCTTTTAAGAAATCTGAAATGCAACAATGCAATTACTCTGTGCACTTTTTTTGCAGCATTCAGATTTGGCTTGAGTTGCGAAATTAATTGCATATTTTGAGGCTAACGGCAGCTCATAAATACGTCGTGCCAAGCTAAGAAATAACTTTTTAATTAGTTAGTTACACAAACAACAACAAACAACAAAATTGAGTGCAGCCGGGCGGCAGCTTTTGGCCAGCGGAGAAATTTAATAAATAAATTTGCCGATAAGCCAAAAATGCGCTTTGGCCAGGCGGCAGACGGCTTGCCAAAAGCAGTTTCAAATATGCATTAAGAACTACAAAAAAACTATGCATCAACAACAACAACAACAACAACAGCAGCAGCAGCAACAAGCTGGCAACATCAAAGTGCCAGAGTAGCCAGAGTTTTCAAGCATCGCTGCCTTGTTAGTGGCCAAAAATTATGGCTATAATTTATCACACAGCGCAACAGCATGGCTTGCATAGAGAATAAGTAAAGAATGCAATAGAGAGAAAGACAGATAGAGAGAGGGAGAGAGAAAGAGAGAGAGAGAGATTGGTGCATGCTTAATGGTATTGCTGCTGCAACAACTCAGAACCAACTAAGCGCTGCGATTATATTTAAAGCACATACTTTTCCCTTCAAGCGCTGACATACTGTAAATCTGTCCAGATCATAGAAAGTAATGCATGGAATATGTTATGGTTAGTTTAGCTAGGTAAGCCACACAGTGAAAAAATAAAAGTTTGAGCTAATGAATGAGACCAACAAAAGCTTAAGAAAGGTATAGACGAATATCTTATACATAAATAAAAGACAACATAAAAGACAACATATATAAGTATATATACAAGTTAAGCGCACCTTCGCTACTACAGGAGCGTTTCGGGGTCCTGAGTCGCTGAGTCCTATTCCCATGAAGACAAATAGACTTGATGTTCAGTGAATTTAAATAGTTTGTATAATATTCAATAGCTTAGTAAAAATTAGGTGTAAAGTCTGCCTCGTCTGAATGTGAACTCCTGTAACTCCTGTCTCTATTGGTTGTCTTCTCCTTTGCCACGCCCTACTGGAGCATCTGGCCTCCTTAGCTGGTGTTAACTTATATATAAAACTTTCTCAACTAATAGTGGATAGAGTATAAGTCCTAACAAGCTGGGATGCAGCGTTGCTGATTATTATAAGTCAAAAATCAATTGCAAGCGAAGCAGGCTGTATAATTGATTGGGAAACTACAGCGCTCAGCCACTGTAGAGTTGTACTATATCAATTTATCTCAAGTAAATTAAAAACATTTGTAAAATAAAATAATAAATCAAAGACATTTTCAATTTGTAATACAGCTATGAACAAAGAGAAAACAGGATCAAAAACTGAAGAAAAATATCTCAATTAATTTATTGTTTCTTAATGATCGCATTCATAATTAATGAATGAAAATGGCAAAAAAAATTTTTTTATTTAAGATTTATAAGATGATGAAGTGGTGAGTGGTTTTTATAACTATACTCATAACTATACTTTTATACCAGTTTACCAAGTGAAAGGAGTATGTTGGTCTATCCTTTTTTAAGAGGGGGAAAACTAGCGAATCCAGGAGCATTTACAGCGAAAACGCAATGGAAGAGGCAAACGACTTTCTTTAACTGCAAAATGTGAATAGAAGAAAGGACCGACCTGGCAGAAAATGTCTGTGAAGTCAAAATAGAGACTATTATTGAACAAGTGTGCAGCAACAGCAAAGATGCTTAGAAAAGAATCTGTGTCTGTGTCTCTATTGGTAGATAGTGCTCAGCTAGAGCACATATAAGAGCTCCACTCCAAGGTTAATACGGAATAACTTCTGATTCCAAGGCATAAATATCAAGGTGTTTATGTACGTATATTAATATAACTTATAGACAAAGATTATTTCTACTAGAAACTAACTTTTTATGGTTAAATCTACCTGAACTACAAATAGTATGGAAATAATAATAGAATTTTGTATTTCTACAGAGTTGATCTATACAATAGTTTATTAAATATGAAAGCCAACTGTATGGCATGAATACTTAAGCCCTGACAAACCAAAATCATTTCAGGACCTACAAAAAGAAACTGAACATTCGTTGTACCTGAAAACCAAATTTAAACACAGAATTCAAACCATCTTCAAGGTTTCCATATATATAAAACTTAATTACTTATTCCGTATAGAGAGCCACAATATACTTCTAATCTTTGGCGCGGCAAAGGCATCATTTGCCAGCGGCACTAAAAACCGAGCATGCGAGCGTGAAAGAGACATGGAGAATGCACCAAAAAGTATGCAACGCCTTTCAACTGCATTCGCAAGCCCCTGCAGGGCTCTATTTCAGTGTGGAATTCGTTCTACTATCTGAATGTCTGTCTGTCTGTCTGTCTGTCTGTGTATCTGTCTGTTTGTCTGTCTGTCCGACTGCCTGTTAGCTGGTTTGAGTGCTGTCTACAGCGTCTGACATGTTTTAAGCATAAGTGCAACGCATTTAGCTGTCAGAGCTGTGCGTCGACATTGGCGTTCCTCTTGGGTCTTCGCTCAACTCGGCTATTGGTCTTGGCTGACTGCCCTTAAGGCCCCGGACTCAGGCTGCGCAGTGGACCAAACCAGGCCTGTAGCGGACGCATTTCTGATAGTGCGCTGCAAGTTGAAAAAAAAAACCTTAAAGTGCAGCAAAAATGCTGAAGGACATTGTTCGGAACGTCATTCGCTTCCTCATCAGCCTCAGCCTCAGCCTTAGCCTCGGCCCCATTCACGCCATCGTTGTCGCATGTGCATTAATAACGCTAGCATCCATTAAACGGCTCAGTTCCTGTGCCCCTTAGGCCCCTACCCCGGAGGGCTCCTGGCAACAGACGTTGGTAATGCGGCCCAGCTGGCCATAAAATTAACGCACAATATTAATACACACACTCACACACGCACACACATTATTTTGTTGCAATGAAATTATTATTAAAACCAACCAACTGGCAAATGTGTGAGAGAAGAAAGCCCTGGGAAAATGAGCGAAAACCCCCATTGCAAATGCTTCTGCAAATATATTGTTGCTTAATTCAGATTCCACTTTAATGCCTCGCGGGATATATATACATATGTACACACATATGTTATACACACATATATATATATTGTATATTTATATATAATGGATATTCCACAGATATTGACAGCTGCAGTTGCAGTTGTTTATCAGCTCACATCTATAATTTCGATGCAGAAAAAAGTCTCTTTTTTTATATCATTTGACAATACATTTAAAATAGTCACACAAAAGGAATAAACTGTTGCACTGTGAAATTAAAATTTGTAATAAACTTTTTATGCTTTATTAACTATGTTAGCTATGTTAAAGTGTTTGTAACACAGACAAAAAATTAGTAAAATATCTTTAACATATCATTTAGCATATTAAAGATTTTATTCAGAAAGATATCTCGATGAAGAAGAAGTAGAAGATGAAGTAAAAACTTTTTACTTAATATTTATAATATTACTATCCATACTATACATATTGGTTATTGTAAGTAAAAATAAAACTCTATCTCAAATATTTATGAATGTTTCCTAAGAAGGCTTTTTAGAAGTTGTTTTCTTATATATAAGTTGTTTAATTAGAGCTAAAGCTATAAAAGAAGAGTAATTCGAGTCACAATTTTCGTGAGTCAATATAACTTAAAAACTCAATATATGTACACATCAATACAACATATATATATAGTAGAGCTGTCTTGATGAATATACATTTTTGCGATAGATCAATAGGTATAAATCATCTCACTTAGATATGGAACTGAAAGATGATTTTAGATACTCTTTTTCATGATTGTGCACAAAAATATTTGTTACTATAGTTACTAAAGCGTAATTTGTGTTAAGAAATTAAATAAATTGGACTTTAACAACTAATGCAGTATTTTCAAAGTAATCTAAAGCTGATTTATATAATTTTATCTTTACACTTTTAGCAAATGAAAAGCTAAATTTAGCCGTTGATGAGAAAAACCAATCGAGTGGACAACCATCGATGGTTTTGCAGCTTTAATATATAGCTTTATAAAGATAAAAAGTCTGTCATCATCAGATATCCTATACGTACAATATATCTAATAGATACATAAAGCGAATATTTGTTTGTGTGTGTATTTCAGTTAGTCTGTTTAAGAAGACACGGCGAATATGACATATATAGCTATAGCTAGAGAAATCATTCGAACAAAAACATAAATTTAAAATACCGCTTTAATATGATATACATATATATATTTAGATATACACTATACTTGCAGCGCATCTCATTCTCGCATAATACCTTACGCTCACACACTCACACACACACACTCTCTCTCCAACACATTTTTGCACATTTTTCTTTTTCTGGGATTTATTCACTATAATTATGAACGATTTTGCGCACATATGGCATTGGCAATGGCCATTTTATATCCATTCGTGCAACATCCGGCGGCACATAATTATAAAGTGCACTTGCAACATTTATTGCCAGTCATAAATCAAAAAGTTATCGAAATGAAAGCCAGAGTAGAGATAATCGCCTCGCGAGTCGGGGGCGACACTTTTTACAACTTATTGGACTAATCAGTATCAGTATATATGCATCTACTATATACACACATATCTGAATATGTATGTGTGTTGTGTGTGGCAGGCAGGGGTGATACAATCTGATAAGGGGAGGTTGCACATAAAGTAGCCCGCGACACGCGACACGCGACTTGTGCCACATAGGAAACATTTCCGAGCGCATAAACAATGCTGGGCTACATGGCAACCCCCAAATATGAGAGAGGAAAGAGGAACAGCGGCAGCAGCAGCTGGAACAGCAGCCGCTGTGGTGGCAACCCGGACCACGGCTACGTCCGACATTTGACAGCTTAGCGCCTCGCAAAGAGTTTTCCGGAATGGGGGGAAGTAGACGAGTTGCTCGTCCACCGTTGCACGAGAAAATTGCATGCCTCAGTGGCAGTTGCAATTTGCAATTGAGTTCTTTGGCTGGCAGGCGAACGCACATAGAGCTCTATGCTCCATACTCTCCAGAGCGGGGATTACCGAAAAGCGAGTGCTGGGTGCTAGGCCACAGGACATTGGGCTAGGCCCACAAAAACCAGAAGGATGATAGCGGGCGTAGAGTGGGGCTGCGCCAGTCAAATTTATGGCCAAGTGGAAGCGAGTCATGTGTCGCTTTGCATAAATTGCTCGACTTCTGTTTGGTTAGAATTAATGAGTGTGGGCGGGCTATAGGCAGGCGGGCCAAATAGAGTGACTATAAAGTGAGACTATAAAGGAAATGCCGCAAAGCGAGACATTTAAACGAAGCCCAGTTAGAGGGAGTGAAGAGAGATAAACAGAGTGTGAGAATGGGAGAGAGAGGCTACGGATATTATTGCCTAAGCACATAAACTCAACTCTTTATGCGATTTTCCACTTATCAAGCCATTTTATTAATCTTAATTATATCTCAAAGTCTCAATTACATAAGGATTTAAAGTAAAGTATGGGAAGTAGTTGAAAAATGTTGAACAAATATTTGTAATTAAAATTTTCATAGATATTTTGTTATCTTGAAATAGTTTTTACTAAAAGAAGAATTTTATTTTATTTGACTTTTGAAGGATTTCATATTATTTTCTGAAATAATTTGATTTTATTTTGATTACTTTTGTAGTCATTTTAAATAATTTCTTTTTGACAATTAAAATTCCTCAACTGTTCTCGTTGTGACCACTTTTCTACCCTTTAAAGCTGTCATTTGCTTAAGCACTTTGGAAAACTATAACTCTTTTCAATGAAGTCTAACTTTAATTTCCTTTTCAGAATGAATTCTCTTTAACTTGCGCCATACCAACAGTACCTGGGTACACAAATCACCTGTATTGTGACTGATTCAGTCCCAATCTTCTTGTCTTTAATCTTAATCTCATCTTCGATTTCGCCCTCAGTTGCTTAAGCTATTTGGCTTTATAAACTCTTTTGAACAGAGTGAAATTGTCTTCACTTTTTCATAACGAATTTTCACCTTTTATTTCAATATTTTTACTCTACTCAATTACTTTTTCCCTTTTTTACTCCATTTAAATTCTCTTTATATATTATCCCTCTCTCTCCCCATTAGCCTTGGGCCTGTAGCTACCCTCGTGGCAACATCGCTTGACCATGTTTGACTGCCTGCATTACAAATATGAAAAGCACTGCAGTTGACACTTCTCTCCGGTTGCCGGTTGCCCAGGTTTATTGAGCGACCATAAGTAGACTTCAGTGGATGCCGCGAGGCCTGGCCAGACCTCAGTTCCGGCTCAGTTGTTGGGCAATTTTTGATGTTGTTGCTGTTATTTGTTGCAGAGCGCATTTCAATTTACAAATGACTCAAAATGCCTGTGGCAAGCGTTTGAGGGTTTAAGGGGGCGCCCAATGCGTTGTCATGGCAACAATTTTTAATTCAATTCCATTAAAAGTCGCAAAAGATGCTGCGCACAGCTGTGCGAAAAGTATTTCTCTTGTTGTTCGCGCTGTCTCTCACATTCTCCAGCGGAAAACTAATGAAGCGAGCAGCGCCAGCGCGAGGATTGATTGCTCCCCGGAGGCGCCGATGGCAGTAGCTGCCACTTGACGCAAAGAAAACAGTAAAATTGATGCAATCACCAGGGCCAAAAGCCAAACTCAACCCTCAGATAAATTCTAAACGAACAACCTCCCTGCTGGCACTGCACTGCTCAGCCTCGACTGCACTTTCATGGATGTTTGATAATTTCCACTCTATAGGATTTCACAGAACGAGGACGAACAGGACGAACTCCCCCGAAGGGAGCAGCTGCATAATAAGACTTGTTAAGTTGCCCGCTCGTTAAGATAAGTGAGCCGGCAAATGGCGACAAGTGTGAACCCGAAACATGCCACAATGATTACCAGCTCAGCTCAAGATATGCGAATATGGGGTGTGCAAATGTGATTGCTGAGGGATAAACCCTCAGGGCAGGTCTCACGCAATATGTACTCTCGTAGAAGTTTCAGATAAGCTGTACTTTGAATATCTAATCGAAATAAATGCGCCAGTTACCGTGTTTAGCTGTAGTAAAAGCAATTGTAAGAAATTTACCGAATATTTAGATAATAATATCATAAAAAGATTCTTAGCTATGAGAAGTTGAAGAGAAAGGAGCTTCGTTAATGATCAAATTCTGTCATATACCAGAGCATTTTCCAAATAAGTTAAGTTTTTCTATCGAAATTCGAAAATTTTGTAAGCTGTTCCAGAGAAATATAATTTAACTTAAAATCAATTCTACATGGAAAACTGGACCTATTTGAACTTAAATAATAAGAAAGGTATATAGCGGAAGTTAAGTTAACAAGAGTAGTCTAAAAACTTTACGATTTTAAAAGACGATGGAAAAATAATAATTTAATGTATTTAAATTATAATTTAATATATGTTTTTGTCAGGGCAAAAACTTTTCAGATTAGTTTCAGATATATGTATCTCACCTCAATATAACCCTGAACGCTGTCGCACTGCTGGAGCACCAGAATGCTTGGATTGGCCCTCAGCTCGTCCGGTGAGCAGGGCGATAGGAATCCGCTGTCGGCATCGCTGTGCGTGGAGAGCGGGCGTGGTTTACGTATCTTGTACTGGACATGACGACTGGGCACTGGTCCCGGATTGAATAGCACATAGTTAGACTCGATGGGTACAGTGTGGGCGCGTTGATCCTTGCGCTGTTGCTGCAGCAGCTGCTGCAGGTGCAGCATGTGATCGGTGGTAACCAGCTCCGAGATAGCGCGCTGTTCCATCACGGATTTCTGATTGGATTTCTTGGCTGCAGGGCGAAAGGGCGACAGGTTCAGAAAGGTGAGCTTCTTCTTCATTGACTGCTGTTGCTGCTGTGGTGCACTGGAGCTGCTGCTGGAGCTAGCCGAGTTGGTGGATGTGGAGGACTCGACAAGTGCAGTTGAGGTGGTTTCTGTGTCCTTCGACTCCTGACTGTTGGACATGCTGGGTGCTGATTCGCACTCATTCAGCTGCTGCTGCAGCTCCAGTTTGGCATGGACTAGCTGCTCATTGCTATATGGATTGGGTATACCAATGTCCAGTATGGCTGGTTCCATTTCAAAGTCCTCCGGATCAATGACAAAGTAATTGTGATGCTCAAAGCTGCGCAAGGCACAGGCGCTGGCTTCTGTTTCGGCCTCTGCCTCACAGGAAGTTTCGATAATAATCGTCTCCTCGAGCTCATCGCCATCATAGATGACCTCCGGCACCAGCTCCTCGTCCTCGCACACCAAGTGCTGCCGCGAGCTAAACAAAGGATCGCGCAGTCCATGCTTCGCACTGCCAGGATAACGCAGGGCCTTCTCATTGATGAAGTCCACCGGATCGAATAGGCAATAGTTGTCCATGTGCGAGGTCGCTGCCTTGCGCTGTCGCACAGGCAAGTTTTTCAGCTTCTCCGTGTAATCAGCCGCATCGTCTTCGTTGTTGTTGGCCAGCTCAGGGGCTGGCGGCGGTGGGGATAGCTCCTGACTCAGCTGCATGTCCTGGCTGGCAGGCGCAGGTTGCAATGACTTTTGCGAGCCGCGATGCAACGTGGCAAACAGACCTCGCGCTATACAGTTCTTCAACTCAGTGACACGCCCTTTGTAGGGGCTTGACTGCGCAGAGCTGCTTACGGCAAGCTCTTCGAGCCCGAGCTGTTTGCTCAGCTCCTTGCGCTCCTTTTTGCTAAGCACCACTTTGCCCCTGCTCGGCGTATTAGGTGCCGAGTGCAACAGCCGCGATTCGCGCGATGGTATTTGCGAGAGCGGTGGCGGCGTGGGCGGTGCAGCTGGCTGGCGATAGGTGCCCTGCACCACCGCTGGCACCACCGTACTGGTGGCATAGCTTACGGGCAGCTCGCTGCAGCTGTGCGCCACTTGGCTGAATTCCAGCTCCATGTAGTTGGCAGTCTTTGAGTGCAGCGTTTTCTGTGCTTTGGGTCGGGCTCCCAGCTGCAGCTGTTGCTGCTGCTGCTGCTGCTGCTGTTGCTCCTCCTCCTCGTTGGCATTGCGATCGGAACGTCTCGACATATTTGCTTCCACTCATAATGGGCATGCACTCGCACACATTGTTCACTTTTTCGCTATTCGTTTTTGTTTTGTTTTTTATATTTTTCACTTTTTTAATTTGACTTTTTTTCACTTTTCATAGAATTAATGGTTTCATAAATCTTCAGCTCGGCTCGACTCGGTCAAAAAATATCTACACAGGCGTTAATGGGATTTAGCTGGGAGTTGTTTTTTTTTTTTTTGGGCTTGGGCCCAGTTAAGAGCGGGCGGCAAACAGCAAAAAAAAAGGGCGCACGCTTTGTACATTTGTTTTGTAATTGGATTTTTGAGCTGATGCATGTCAAAGTTAAATTAAAACTGACGACTGGACTGCTCTGCCAGGCAAACAAAAGTTTTCTATTTGTTTTTTTTGCCCAGTTCCGTCGGTTGCTGGTATTGTTGTTGCTGCTGTTGCTGTTGCTGGGCAGCCCCGAGGCAAAGTCATGGTCATGAACGGAAGGCGGGGGCGTGGTTTTGTCTGTTTTTGAGTGATGCATACAAACGGCTGCCGCAGCCACTCGAGCGCTTTATAATTTGTCTACAAAAGCAATTAACAGCGAAAGGAACTGCCCAAGGAAGCGAGCAGACGAAACACAAAAGCAGGACATCAGCTAAAAGGGATATCACTCTATCTTTGTATGAAGCTGATCATGTTGCGATTTGTTACTTCTTTAAAGTGCGAAGTTAACAAAAGTGAACACAAATACATTAATGACCAGACAAGATAAACAAATGAATTATTATAAAAGATTCACTATAAATAAATACATAGCTGGCTCACTGTCTGACTGGCTGACTAGTTGACTAGTTGCCCAATTGAGTTATAACTAAAGTTTTGAAAACAGTTGTAAAGAAATTTGATTTGTTTTTCTCTTCCTTCACTTAACATTTATTTTTAAAATGTAATAATTTATAAATAAAGATTTTATGTATTTAGAGGACAAAATTAAATTTTATGACAAAATACTTCCTCCAATTAAGAAAAGAATAAACAAAAATGACTATTAAACTTATTAACTTTTCTATGTAACCTTCACAATAAAGTTTTCAATTTACTCAAAAATCTTTTTTAATAAATAAATATAACTTCATCCAAAGACTGAAAACATAAAATCAAACAAACAAATACAATAAAAATATAAATACTTCGTAGAAATAAATTTATAAATACAATAAATAAAACACACTGCCTTCCTCGATACACAATAGGTTTAAAGGTATTTTATTAAAATTGAAGTAAATGAATATATAAATAAATAAATACACAAATAAATATTAAATGAAAATATAAACAAAAATACTCTAAATTAAATTCAGAAATATAAGAAAAGAATTTTTAAAGCTTAAAAAGCCTGAAGTAAAATACTTTTCTATTCAATAAAATATAAACATTTATTAGAAATGAATTCACATAAAGAAACAGTAATAAATACACGTGAAGTGTTTCGATACTTAAATAAACTGTAAACATAAATATACATAAATAAAGACAACTAAAGTGATTGATATATTATGAGATTATTAAAATAAATCAAAGAAATGCATTTTATAGACTCAATAAAATAAGAAATAAAATACATCACAGAGTTTAAATATAAATTTACATAAATAAATATTATTTACAATTTTAGATATTGTAAAAAGCACCTAATAATTCGTAGAAATAAAACAAAAAATATTACAGATAAATAAAAAGTAATAAATAAAGACCAAAAGACGTTCAAATGTTATTTAATGCTTTTCAGATTTCATACACAAATAAATCTTAAACTTTAACTTATTTTCTCTACAAATTGTGTACATTTCATTTATAGAAAGAAAAACATATTTCCATAAATTAAACTGAAAACTCAAACCCCAAGACAAACCGCAAAACCAAAAAACTTGCTTAAAAGATGTTGATAGAAAAGCAAAAATAATTTGAAATGCAGAAATTGAAGAGAATCAAATGCAAATGCAAATGCAAATGCAAAAACGAAACATTTCAAAGGCGTGTCAAAAGTAGCATATTTAAAGCAAAGCAAAACAGTGACAAAAATTAAGCAAAGAAATTGTGAAAAATCAATGAGCTATAAAGAATTGACAAGGAAGCTAATGATGCCAGTTGGCAGAACTTAAAGCTACGATTCTCTTCGAAAATTGTTAGCTCAGCTTAAATATCAAGTATTCCCAGATATCTTAATGACCAAATCTATAGCTACATATCTGGCAAAGAATTTTCACAAACAGCTGCAACACCTTGTGGCATGCAACTTACTCCGGCTGCCTCCCTACTTACAACAAGTATGCAACAAACTGCATTTTGATGCCAAGCAAAAGGAAAAACTTTCATGGCCATCAACAACAACTACTACAGCAACAACAAATTCAAGCCTCAGCTGGAGAGGCACTGAGCCAACAAGTTGCATAATTGCTGGCGCCTGATCAAATTAAATGGCCTGCAAGAACGTCTGGGTTCAACGGCAAATGGGCACGAAAATTGCGAGGTCAGTGAAGTGGTCAAAGCGAAAAATTACTTTATTTCAAAGGATTTTTACTTAGTAAGAACAGAGTTGATTATTAAAGAAGAAGAAATAAACGATTGATATGGATAATTCATGAAGTCGAAATATCTTCTGCCTCTCCACTATCCCATTGAGTCCAGGATATACCATGGGTATTAATGATACCAGCTAACTTACTATGCAGCTAGCTCTTAATATCATCTCAAGATAGTAGGCAGACAGGTAACGCACAAATCTATTTTTACCTTTCAGCTCTCACAATTTTAAAGGCAGCCCTCGCAAAAACTATTTTCCTTTAATGCATCAAAACTGTGCCATAAAGTATAAAAGTAGTTTGCAATTTAAATGTAAATTTTTAATTGAATTGCAAAACGGCAAATTGAGGCAAGGCCAAGGGAAAAGTGGGTGGGGGCGAGAGCGACGTCAGCTACCTGTAGTAAGTGGGCCAAGAATTTGTTTATTAAGCTAATTAGAAGTTGGCGTCCATTTGCGAGTAGCAGTTGCTGCTCCAACTGTGGTCGGCGGGTTTACGTACTCGACCAATAGCCGGCACTTTAAATACTCTATTCCCTTGCTCGGCTGCCACCTGCAGCACTTAAGCAGCTGCTGGTAAAGTTGACAAAATACTTGTCAAGATCTGCCCAGTTGTTGTTGTTGTTGTTGTTGTTGTAATTGCTGTGCTTCAAGTTCTGAAAGCCGCAACTCGACTGCGGTTTTTGTGAGTTCTTGCAGAAAAATCACAGACCACGACCATGCCCCTACCTCACTTATCCTCTCTCTCTCCCTCCCTCTCTAAGTAACTCCTGTTACGCCCCCTCTGCAGCTGGCCATCAAGCCGCAAACTTTACGAGTTGATAGCTGAAATAAAGTGGAGCATGCATTTGCAGTGCTCTCCACTGGTTCCCTCTCACACCCAGCAACAATAATAAGGACTTTAGCTACCAACTCCACCAGCTGCCCCACTGCCTCCCCTGCCCATTATTGCTGCCACTTCATGACATCATTTTATTTGCACTCAATCTCAGTCGTTGCGCCGCCTGCGCAAACTTTGCCACAAAGTTGGTTGGTTAGAAATGCTTTTGATTCGGCGTTAGTTCTTTACTCTCTTTCTCTCGCTCACATTTCTATTATTTCTTTCTTTCTTTCTATTTTCTGTTGGCTTTCTTTTCAGCACTCAAATGCCGCTGCGAAATGGTCGTCGAGAAACTAGAGTTAAAAGAGCTATGAAAATCATTTAAATACCCTAAATGACTAAATCACAGAGTGAAGATGCTGACTGGAGGAATTATTGAATTATTATTCCTTAATACTTGACTTTGTTTAATGTTGTTGGAGATTATTATATACATTTTATTAATAACTATTTTGCTATACAATTCCCTTATAGAAATAACAATATAATCGAGTTATCTCCACCTTCTCCTTAGCACTCTTATTTCAGAAACATTTGCACTAATTAACAATGGATATAAAATATTTTATAATTATTTTTTAGAGTGATATTCGATCTTCAAACTGAGATTGGTCTTCGCAAGCAAAATGTTATATTTTTGAAATTTTGTTTCACATATTTTTTGTAAATATATATTATGTATATATATATTTTTACATTTTTTGTATTTTAATATATTGTGTTGATTATTAATCATTAATTTGAGTCTATGATGATAATAAATACAATAAATATGTATATTGTTATAGAACCTTAAATTTCAGATTGTATTGCATTGATAGATTATTTACTATACCTTGCAATTATATTACAATCTCCTAATAATAGTATTAATATCCAAATATATATTGAAAATATTTCTAAAAAAAAAGAATTTTTAATCATTTTCCTTTTTAGCTCAGACTCAAATCCCAAATATAGCTTCAAACCCAAAAATCTAACAAAGCTCATAGAAAAGCCAAGGCATCCTCTTCCGTTTAGCTATAGTGTATTATAAAGTGGCAAAGTCTGTTGTTGTACGCGCCGAAATGTTGCAAGAGCGAGTGGAGCAGAGAGAGAGAGAGAGAGAGAGAGAAAAGTGTGTGCAAGCGAGTGAGGTAGACACATTGAGTGCGAGAAGGGAAAAAACTACGTGCGTATGACAGTTTGAAACACTTCTAAAGACTTTTGAGTTATGCCGCGAGAGGCGTCAAAATGTGGCATGCACCAAAAACTTTATGGGGTTTACTCTTCTTTTCTTTTTTATAGAAAATTGGGAAAGGGATGTGAAAATTTGTCTGTGAGCGGAAAAGCGACCAATCCTAAAACAAAATCTATGTGCAATTCAATTAAAGCTCAATTTGCAAGCAGGCGTCGTATTTTTGTTAGTTAACGACCAAATCCGGGCAGACAATTTTTTGTGGGCGTGTGGGTGTGGGTGTAACCACCCCTTAGGGAGGAAAAGCACGGGCGGGAGACGGCTGCTGCTCGCATTTAATAAGACTCATCAGTGCAAACGGAAATCGCTTGAGGAAATTGTATGTTTTAAGCAAAAGGAAAAGCATACATAATAAACTCATATAAAAGATTGTTGCATGCGACGAGAGGTGGAGAGAGAGAGAGGTAGAGAAAGGAGGGAGGGAGGGAGCTATGGGACAAGACAAGCTTGCAGCCAGCCACATTCGCGTAGCAACGTGGAGAGGGGAGAAATGAAGAAATAGCCCCAAGCGGACAAGACGCAGAAAGCGAATATTATGAAAAAAGAAAGCAAAACGAAAAGGCAATGAAAAAAAAACCAAGAAGCGAAACAAGAAGAAGCACACAGAGTCATAAAATTTATTAAATGCCCAAAAGTATGACAGCTATAGACAATTTATGGGCGGAGAAGGGGGAGGCTCTCTCTCAAAAAAAAAACATAGGCAAAGGAAATATGGAAATTAGTTTGTCAAGGATGCGCGTCGCAATAAGGTAGAAAAATCTGTGAGTGGATATAACTACAGTTAGAAAATATAATCAAAATCTGAGAGTTGCCTTATTGGGCAGCAAAAAGTATAATAAATAGATTTATGCTGAGCTTTAAATAAATTAAAAGACGAAAGAAACGAAGTTGAGAGAGAAATTCTTTGTCTTTAGTTAGCATTAAATATTCATTGGGAATATTTGAAAATTCAACGAATTTAAATACAGAAATAAGAGTGGAGAGTAGAGTATTAGAGAAAGAGTTCAAGTTTGTTATTAGATTGAAAATTTACAAAATTTTTCAGCAACAAATGCGGTTCAGCTACAGCTTCCATTGCTCCAAAGCCCTTACTTCAAATTGATAGGCAAATCTATATCTTATCAAAATTATATACTCGATCGGGTATCTTCAAGTTGGGTACTTCCAACTATCCATACTTTATTTATATTAAATCAATGCACTCTCTTCTTCTTCTATTTGAACTCAGTTATCACCAACTGCCTTAAGAAACTAATATACCTTATCCAAGTAGCTCAACAAAAATAATAATAATAAGAATAATAATAAAAGCAGCAACAATTAAAACAGCTCAACACGCGCAACACTTGTTTCTTCATTAATGAAATGGCTTTTGTTCCCGAGTCCAAAAACTCAAAAAAAAACCTTTGCATATTTATAGGCGCTGCGCATAAAATTTACACTAATTTAAAAGACAGTTCTCCCGCCCTGCTGGACACTGTGCCTAAGCCCAAGCAAAAGGCAATTTTCTACTCATTGTCAGGCGATTCGCTACATAATTCGAGACGTAGGGTAGGCGATAGGGAGACAGCGGCCATATGGTCACGTGTTGAGCTCATAATTCAGCACAATCTCATGGACTATTAAATACGACGCGGATGGACATTTGTAAGGATTTGCCAGGTAAGCGCGGAGACAGCTAGCACAGCTGTTCCATGCGAAACATTGGCATTGGCAACTTTTTTAATTAAACAATCGCTATTTAAACTTATTAAACACCCTCTAATCCAGGCGAAATAAATGGCGCATAATCAATCCCCAGTCGGAGGAAAACAATACAATTTTCCACGAAACATTTTCTTGCGCAATTTTCCACTACATCGGATTAAAATGTGATATGTTTGGGCTTGTTTACACGAGGAGGGCACACAGAGACAGAGACAGAGAGAGAGAGAGAGAGAGGATATGTGTGGGGGTTAGACATGTGTTTGTTTACGAACTTGGCAGCTTTGTTTGGGACTCTGCTGGAGTGGGTCTTAATTTCCGCTTCGTAAGCATTTCTTCACTCTCTTCCTCTTTTTTTTTTCTTTTTTGCACAACGCCTCCCTTTGCTTGGGGAGCAGCCGTTTGTTTATTTTGGATTTGTTTGTCTTTTTTCGCTAACAGCATTTTTTTCTTTTTTTTTGGGTTCTTTTGCTCGAGTACTTCCGGTTGCGCCGGAAGTGAAGACACAGCAAAAGACACACGCATGCAGCATGCGAAAAGCCGAGGCTTTAATTGTTGCGAGTGGCAAATTGAATTGCCAGAGAAACATTTCACAAAAGTCGCGAGCAATTGATTTACACTCGAAGGAATTCGCCGAACATATTGCCAAGACTTTAAGTTTGCCTCTTCTGTTTTTCTTAGCATTTTTGACACGTTGCACACAAAGTTTCCTATTCGCCTAAAATTAGGCAGCACGTTCTGTGCTCCGGCTTGAGCTGTGCTCTCTCAGCGCAGCAACACTTGCCGCATAATAAGTATTCAACAGCGGCGGCCGTTCTACACCTACACAATATGAATTTCGAATGTGGGCGCAAGTCAAAAAGTGGGCGTACACAGCGTCTTATGGGTCATATTGTGGGCGCACACGGTAATTAATATTATACATATGTATTTTACACAAGCCATGTGGGAGTCCCGATTATGAAGGAGCAAATAACTTTCACAGAAGTGAATATACATTTCGAGGAATAAACAAAATATATTTAAGTCGTACGCTTGTCAAGGGCAGTTGAACAGCTCAGAGGTAAATGCATTTGAGTTGAAATTTCACTGTTTTTTACAAAGTTTTTACAGGGAAGAGAACTATATGTGTGCTTGGTTAGATGGAAAACAAATTACTTACTCAATAAAGTTCTTGACATAAGCAAATTGGAAATGCATTCGAAAGCTTTAGCTATAAGACAATTGAATTGAAATTGAGGCTTCTTAATAATTGACACTTTACTTTCAGACCACCTGAACAACTCAGCGCCTTTCCAGAAAAACTATTGCATTTCCCACAGTGAAACTCTCAATAAACATTACAATACTTTAAAATATTTTTTTAGAATGAAATGGTTAAACACTGCAAGACATTAAAGTTACTTAAATTGTATATGAAACATATTTGAATGACAAATGGTTTCCCAACAATCCGAGTCATCCACATACAGTTTATCAATAATGTCTTCGTACAGCAGCAACTTTTTTTTGGGAACGAATAAAACATATTTATAGCAAGAAATGAACCAAATGTTAAATACAGTTTTAACATTTCATTATCTAACTTTACTTAACAAAAAAATTATACCAATATGTTGATTAGTTTAAGATCTACAACTAAAAGTTCATGAAAACGCACCAAATTGAATCTCCAAATGAACATAAATTGATTTAAAATGCCCGGAAAATATTTAACTATTGAGGAACGCTAGCTAATTTTAAATATGTACGCTTAGCAGCAAAAATCCTATACGGAAATAGCAAATATTATATGTCGCAGTCGTTCCACAGTTCAATCTGTAATTGGACGGTTTAAATACGAAGGGCGAGTGGAAAACAAGCCTAAATCACGAAGGCCGAATATTTTAACAGACGGAGATCGGTTAAGTATTGAGAGAATGGTGGCCTCGGATCCGTTTGTTAGCGCAAATTCTATAAGCACAGAGCTTCTACAGTCAAGAAGCAAAGCTGTGCATCCAGAAATAATTAGGAAAGCTATAGTAGCTAGCGGCCCAAGGCGAAAACCTCTTGTGAGTGCTAATCACAAAAAACGTTTGGAGTTTGCAAAACAGTACCAAAATGCGCCAATCGAGTTTTGGCGTGATGTACTGTTTTCTGATGAATCCAAATACAATATATTTGGATCGGATGGAGAAGAGTTGGAAACGCACTCGATCCAAAAAATACAATAAAAACTGTAAGCATGGTGGTGCTGGCGTTATGGTATGGCACTGTATGGCTGCGGGTGGTATTGGAAAGTTAGAGATAATGGATGCAATGATGAACCATTATAAATACATCAAAATTCTAAACAAAAATTTGGTTCAAGTGTTGAAAAATTGGGTTAATCACTATGTTATTATTTTCAACAAGATGACCCCGAACACATGGCTTACAATACGAAAATGTAACTGGCATACAAGACGCCACACCTTTTAAAAACACTTCCACAGAGTCCTGACCTCAATCCAATAGAGCATTGTTGGCATATGCTGGATAAAAATATCAGGAAACAAAATATTAGCTCAAAAACTACGCTTATAGATGTTTTGAAACAGGAGTGGGAGAAAATCGGCCATGTTTAAACAGAAAAACTGGTATTATCGATGCCAAACTGGCTAAAAGCCGTTATAAAGAATTACGGCTATCCTACAAAATATTAAAAATACCAAAAATTAAATTTTTGTTAATTTCTAAGAATATTTTATTATGATTTAGATTTACTGTACGAAGACTTTATTGGAGCCGACTTTTCATGAATTTTTAGTTGTAGATCTTAAACTAATCAACATATTAATATAATTTATTTATAAAGTATAGTTAGATTATGAAATAATAAAACTGTATTTAACTTTTCTTTCATGTCTTGCTATAAATATGTTTTATTCATTCACAAAAAAAAAATTTGTTGCTGTACGAAAACATTATTGGTACACTGTATCTAAATTTTAAATGCATTTAATACCTTTAATGAAGATCTTAGGTTTATAAGCCATTTCATTTTATTCGATTAATATTTTATAAAAATTGCTTAAATATTTATCAACTCACTAACTATATTTATATTTTATTAATTGATTAATATTTTATTCAACTATATTTATATTTCATTTAATTTAAATTAATAAATTAAAACTTTTTTAAACCATTTTATTTAATTTTTGTTATTTTTATTATAAATATGAAATTTCGATTCAAAATTGATTTTTAACAAGTAAGAACGTTGCAGTCGGGCGCTACCGACTGCGGGATACTCATTCACACCCCCACAGATCACGCCCATTGCCACGCCCACAATTGGTTTGTACATATATAATTTTTTGGAAATCAATAGAGGAGATCAGCAGTAATATCTGTATATAATTCTGATTTTCTCACTGAGAATCGGAAAAACGTATATTTCCCGATTTGCCACGCCCCCAGTAGGCGTAGACATATAATTTTTGGCCAGTTCTTAGAAGTAGTGAAGGGTAACGTAAGTGTGAAATTTGGATGCTTACACTCAAAAAATGCGAAAATTACAGGGTATTTTTTAGCCGGGCATACCCCATAAAGGGCGTAAAAATTATTTTTGGCGCATCGATAGAGGAGCTCACCAGTAACTTACCATCCAATTTTGAAGCTTCTAGCTCTAAAACTGTAGGAGCTACAAACTTTTGCGGTTTGCAACGCCCCCTATGGGCGTAGATATATCCGCCATATCTTTTCCAACTTGGGTTGTCAACCCGAGTATATATACCAAGTTTCAAGTCTCTAGCATCAATAGTGCTCAAATTATTACAGAATTTGAAAAATCACTATATAGTCAGATCCGATTTGCCACGCCCCTAGTAGGCGTTGATATATAGATTTTTGGTCGATCTTCATAGGATCGTATCAGTAACCTACGTGCCAAATTTGGGCGTTTTAGCTTTAAAACTGTAGAAGATACAGTTTTACCCGATTTGCCACGCCCCCAATAGGCGTAGATATATCCGCCATAGCTTTTTCAACTTGAGTTGTCAACACAAGTCTACATTCCAAATTGCAACTCTCTAGCACTTCTAGAAGTAGTGTTTCTGAGATATGGGCAAATGCATTTTCCGATTTGCCACGCCCCTAGTGGGCGTATCGGGAAAATCTTGACACTTTATAATTCGAGGGTATACACGAGTATATATTCCAAATTTCAACTCTCTAGCTTCAAAACTGTGCAAATGGTTTGCGTTCATACGGACAGACGGACAGACGGACGGACAGCGTGACGGACATTGCACAAAACCAATATACTCATTTCACTTTGTGAATGAGTATAAAAATAATAGCATTCAAATAACGGATGAAGTCAATACGCTTATGCAGTTTTAATACTTCTTTACTAAAAATATTTTTCTGCTATTATAATGCTTCTATAGTTATCATATTGCCCGCATTCGTTTCTAAAAAATCGAATTCTCATCAAGTTTCAAACTAAATTTAGTGACATATTCATACTGATTATGTCTACAATACAAAGTAGTTGAAACTGGTTCACAACTGGAATTTCTTGGATTTGCCAATCCAGAAAGTGCCGTTACGCGTTGCTGCTGCATAACAACAATGTAGCAAAGCCCAAGTTCTTAGAATGACGTGTCGACGCGTCATGATGCTGCGGCGTAATTTCAACAGCATATAAAAGAAGCCCATGATAAAATTGTTTTCAGTCTTGAGCTGTTCGTTAATGAAGCAAGTTGAGTCAGACTACGATTTTAAATAATATCAGCGTTGCCGTTAGCCTGTGTCGCGGCATTAGTTCGACTCGTAAACACAGCTAATATCTAATTATAATCTTACTTATGATTTGTATATGCAAAGCAACATATATTTAAACAATAATTGTTTACAGCTAAATGCGCTATAGTAGAATCTAAGATAAAAAGCTGAAACAATTAGTAAATAGAAGGAAGAAAGAAACGCGAGTCTGTAAAAGTAGTATTTTTTAAAATACTCCCAGTAAATAAATTTAATTATATTGTGTCACATATTTTAAATATAATTATTATAATTTGGAAGATTCCAAACTATATACTCATTTCTAAGCCAACATTTCCAAATATTTTCATTTAGAGAAGTTTTGTATTGATTTATTTATTGGAATTGCCAAAATCAAGCTCGAACAAATTACGTTCAATTATTATTTCGATTTCAATTTTGTTATCATTATTCATAACAGTTAATTCCAATTTATTAATCTTTATGCTCGCATGCTTGCTTTATCTACTGCTAAATGGAACTATCAAAATCACTACCTAATGCTGTGCTCTCGCAATAATGTTTCCTTTAACACACTCACACATGTGTCTCCCATATCACCAAATTTCCTTAGCATCCGCTTAGTTCCCACTCCAGAGGGACTTCAACTTCTCCCACACTCTTCCCTTTTTATATGTTCCGCTTCGGCACAGCTTCATTATGGCACATCATCTAATCTAATTTTGGGGCGGGGTGAGGCAGAAGCTAGCTTGTTTTTGCCTACATTTAGGAGCCTGCAAGATTTCCGACTGATTTTTATTACCGTCAACGAGCGAAAAGCGCAATAATCGACATTCGGCACGCACCAGAGGCCGAAGCAAGGGAAGTTAAGCAGAGAGAGAGAGACTCCTTAAGACTGCCTTAAGCCATAAGAGTATGTGCGTTTCGGCTTAGCCAAAGAGGACGACATTACGTTTTATTATCTATTATTTCTGCTGCGCCTAAAATGCCGCTACATTAGCTCAAAAATCCGCACACACAAAACAGGATGGCAGCAGCCACAGGACACGCTGACTGCCAAACGGAAGTCGCCAGCCGCAAAACGTAAACATTAAAACAGGAAACGGAAGTCGGTTCCACACACACAGACAGACATTTACAATGTCTACGCTGGTTATGATTATTTCGGCTCGGTGACTTCTGTGTGTGTTTGTGCGGAGTATGTCCTGTGGCATTTATTATTTGTGTTTTGGATTTCATTTTTCACATATTCACATTTTCACTTTTTTCTACATTTTCACATTGTTTTGGCTCTGCAACCCGGCAATTTCTTATGCACAAACGTTTTTTATTTCTTTTTTTGAGTTGCTTATGCATTGCAAATTAGCTGCTTAAATAACTAGAAATTTCACCATTTCATTTTGTCGTTAACACTTTTTGCCACGGCAACAGGGAAGCATTCTTTATGTTAATCCACAGTTGTTAAAGAATGTCCCATTTGCCAGGATGTCAACAAAAAATATTTACGCGGACTAGAATTTGTAAGCGCACTACAAGCGTTGTACAGACGCTGCCGAGGACGAAGAACCGCGCGCCTTGGTTGCCCAACGAGCACTGAAAAAGGACACGGCCGCCGCGTAGCATTCAACAGCGGCATTTCTGAAATTTCCCTTTTACGATAGAAAGGACATTTCGCCGCTCACTGGAAGGCCAGCAACTGCAATTGACCTTAGCCTTCGTTTTGCCGGTTGGTTCAATGCACCAGCCAGCGGAGGGTTGTCCTCACCAAATATCCCAGACAAAGTACATTTCCCACTGGGGTAGTTTCCAAGAACAAAAACAACCACTGAGCTCTACAGGTTCTAACAGGTTGGCGTGTGACGTCACTATCGGAGAGGAGCAAAAGGAAATTTTTTCGTTACCCCATGCTAGGAAAAAGCCCAATGACTGAAGGAATTTGTTGTTTTCCTTCAACGTGTCGTATGTAATAGATGGGAAAAACTCCAGTGTTGTAATGTTTTCAATGCTTTTATTGACAAATAACTGTTTATTTTTAATGAAAAATAAGAAAAGTGATAAATCAGAGAATTATAACTTACAAGCTAAAGCAATACAGTGGAAATATTTTATCAAGAATTTAGGTTTGATTTCAGCATCCAATGTTATTGTCATCTAATGAGAACATATCATAGTGTATTTAAAAAGATTATGAATATATAAGTAATCGATAACAGCAAGTTCTTGAAATATTTTTATTTATTTATTTATATTGGACAGTTTATTTAATAAATTCATGAATTACACAAGTGTTAGTGTTTAGAGTACAGGCCCTTGACATTTTCTTCTTAGACTGTATACAAACTATAGATAAGAATATAATTAACATAAATAAGAGGGGGGAAAATGTATAAAAAAAAAATATAAAAACTTAAAAACTACAACTTAAAACTAAATACTAAACTAATGTCTACTCTGGTGGGAATATAATATTTTGTATATGCGGGTAAATAGAATATGTACATTTAATTCTAAAATTATTAAAAAGTTTCGCTATTCTAGCTGAGACTAGTTAGACTTTAGTTATGTTATGTAGGTCCGCTGTCGAGTAATGCAAAGGTAACTTAAATATCATTATACTCATTCACAAAGTGAAATGAGTATATTGGTTTTGTGCAATGTCCGTCACGCTGTCCGTCCGTCTGTCCGTAGGAACGCAAACCATTTGCACAGTTTTTAAGCTAGAGAGTTTAAATTTGGAATATATACTCATGTATACCCTTGAATTATAAAGTGTCAAGATTTTCCCGATACGCCCACTAGGGGCGTGGCAAATCGGAAAATGCATTTTCCGATATCTCAGAAACACTACTTCAAGAAGTGCTAGAAAGTTGCAATTTGGAATGTTGATAACCCAAGATCAAAAACCTATGGCGGATATATCTACGCCCATTTGGGGCGTGGCAAATCGGGTAAAACTGTATCTTCTACAGTTTTTAAGCTAGAACACCCAAATTTGGCAGATAGATTACTGTTACGATCTCATAAAGATCGACGAAAAAATATATATTCGCGTCTACTAGGGGCGTGGCAAATAGGATCTGACAATATAGTGATTTTTCAAATTCTTTTATTTTTTGAGCACTATTGATGCTAGTGACTTCAAATTTGGTATATATACTCGGGTTGACAACCCAAGATGAAAAAGTTATGGCGGATATATCTATGCCCTAAGGGAGCGTAGCAAACCCCAAAAGCGTATAGCTCCTACAGTTATAGAGCAAGAAGCTTAAAAATTGGATGGTTGAGTTACTGGTAAGCTCCTCTATCGATGACCTAAAAATAATTTTTACACCACTTTTGGGGCATGCCCGGCTAAAAAATACCCTGTAATTTCGCATTTTTTGAGTGTAAGCATCCAAATTTCACACTTACGTTACCCTTCACTACTTCTTCGAGCTGGCCAAAAATTATATGTCTACGTCCACTGGGGGCGTGGCAAATCGGGAAAAACTGTACGTTTTTCCGATTCCCAGTGAGAAAATCAAAATTTTTTGACGATATTACTGCTGATCTCCTCTATTGATTTCCAAAAATTTATATGTGTACAAACCAATTATGGGCGTGGCAATGGGCGTGATCTGTGCGTGTGTGAATGAATATTCCGCAGTCGGTAGCGCTCGACTGCAACGTTCTTACTTGTTTTTTAATTTCTATTTTCTTTTTGCACTAAACTTTGATTTTGGTATACTCTGTTCCCAAAGGGAAAAAGAGTTTATTGGCTTTGTGCAATGACTGTCTTCCTGACCGTCTGTCTATCCGTATAAAAGCAAACCATTTCAACACTATTGAAGGACGTGGCAAAAAAACTTTAGGTGACGGCAACTAATTGCACTGTTAATTGCACGGCAATATGAGCAACTTGAAGAGTCTACGTAGGGCTTATCGTAGAAACGTAGAACGTGTAGAAAGTAGGCCTAGATAACAGCGACAAAATACGATCGGCCATGAGAGAAGACGGACAAACCCAGACCTTAGACTACAAGAATAGTCAGTGGACACTATACAAAGGGCCACGCGTAGGCAAAATGCAGAAGCTAGGAGTGTTGAACAGCAACAAAATACCGTAGAGCACACTAGAAAACAATCTTTCCAACAGAAGATGATATTTACAAGTTTTGTAAATCGTGTAGCTGCACTATTAAATCAAGTAGATTACCAAAAAATGTCATTGCAAAAGGTTCAGATTTTCAGAGTGCGATAAATGGAGCTGTT
The DNA here is from genome assembly GCA_037075265.1 of Drosophila nigricruria. Lineage (NCBI taxonomy): Eukaryota > Metazoa > Arthropoda > Insecta > Diptera > Drosophilidae > Drosophila > Drosophila nigricruria. The sequence continues at coordinate 2,347,621 of JBAMCI010000173.1, read as the reverse complement.
GTTAATGTCCCGATCCCAATTGCCAATGTCATCACATCGCACTCACTGAAATATAACCATGATTTCATGGCTGAAACCATTAGACCCCTTAAAATTATTAACGCCATGCGTTTTTTAGTGTTAACACATGATCTTTCATCAGCCCCTCATAGTATACCATTCTTTGCAACAGTTGAAGACAACACTCTTTTTAACGAATTAGTAAATATTAATAGGCAGGAGGCCCTAGAATATGTAGAAATAGAAGAGCTTAATCCAGGTGGGCAAGAAACATTGTTAGAAAGTATTCAAGTAGATAGTGTTAATATGCAAAGAATTCAAATGGCTCCTGGCAGAGGCCAACGACCCTTTTATTTAATTGGAGATGAGGATGCAGAGAAACTGTCCTTTCCAACTGTTTTTGCAGTCAATAAAAGGAAGTGTTCGGTTGGTTAGTTAGTTAGTTATTCAACAATTATTAAGTCTGAGCTAAGGATCTTTAATTGCAAAGGTTGTAGAGCCGATAAAATGTCTTATTATAAAAAGTTCGAAATCTTATTCTTATAAAAAGTTAGAAATGCTATATATTAGAAGCAACAATTCCATTTGTCTGCGTAAGCATACTGCTCCTCGCTGCAATATAGCAGCAAATGCTCTAAGTGATGATCATATGAGCTATTTAATTCTTCACGATAAAGGCTATCGTGTTTTGAAGGAATTTCAGTCCTCTTCAGCTCATTGGGAAGGTATAAAGAAAAAGGTAATGGCAATGATAAGACAATTTAATTTGCCAACATTTTTTACCTGTTGCAGATACTAGGTGGACAGAACTATTCGTAATTTTAAAAAGAAACGTAGATAAAGTTAAAATTTCTGAAGAAAGCGCAGAAACTTTACAGCTTTCTCAAAAAGCAACGCCTATTAGAATAGATCCAGTGACTTGCGCTCGCTATTTTGATTATAGGTATAGACAGGTACTTCAATTAATGAAAAAGGAAGGAGGTATTTTCGGTAGTCATCCCGTTATTAAATATTATTGGCGCGTTGAATTTCAACAAAGATGGGCCCCTCATGTTCAATTTTCCTTTAAGGTGCCCCCAAAGCTGATCTTGGATGACGAGAGTAGGCAGAGGTCTGTTCCACCCGTAAAAGACTTTATTAACCAGTTTATCACTACTGATGTGATTGATGCTTATATAAGCAATTTAATTGCATATCAAAAGCACAATCATTCATGTATGCGAGAAATTAGGGGAACGCGCATATGCCGCTTTGGTATTCCTTAGCCTCCAATGCCACAAACTGAATGCCTTTGTCGCAAAGTGATCTTCTCAATTCTTCGCATCACAAAAACCGTCAAAGGATTTAAAATTTCTTAAATATGCCTTTCGAAACATCGTCATCATTTCATCCTTTCCAGAATTTCTTATCTCCCAATAATGTTAACCTCAGTTACGAGGAATGGGCTAATATTGACATTTAGTTTATATTATATCCTATTATAAATAAATCCCATCGGGGAAATTAATGCGTAATGCTGTTGAAGAAATAAGATCACGCCACAATATTTCAACTAAGCAAAAGCTGCAACATATTGGCCATAAGTTTATTTCTGTCACAGAGATATCCGCTCAGGAATCCATATATTGTTGTACGGGACTGCGTATGTCAGAAACCAGTAATGGTGATACATGCATTGATACAGCACTTCGCGAATACCGGGCAAGAATACTAAAGTCTAAGCAATAGCTGCAAAATTTGCCCGAAAATTAACCTCTCATTTTTACTGTTGGTCTGCTAGATCATTATATTCAGCGGCCCAATGAACTAGAAAATATTTCCTTGGCTGACTTTGCCGCAAATTAAAATTTAAACAAAACTGAAAGATTATTGCACCAAAATGCTGTTGATGACGATGAACGAAGACGAAGACGCTTTTTATACTCTTCAGGATGGGAAGGGTTATTAGAAAGAGCCGCGTATTATAAGATACAGAAATTTTAACATTAACAAAGAGAGGCAAAACCACTTTAGGGAATTAGTAATGTTATTCTTTCATTGGAGGCAGGAAAAGACTGAATTAGTTCAGCGAAATTGTGAGGAGTTTTATTGGTTGAATGAGGTGACTATAAATAGCGAACGCGACAAACTCGACATATTTAGGGATCGACCAACTATGTTAGAAGACGCGCTTAGAGAGGCCATTGAAGATGAAAATGCAAGAGTCGATGATTCAGAAAATCCAGTATTGAGTATTGGCGTTGCCAGAGATAAGCTCTCAGTTAAATCTTCTAAATTTAAACGTTAATGTAAATGAAGAGTCAGGCAACAATATGCGTATTGTAAGACTACCGTCTACGATTTCGAAAGAAAATTTATCTAATCTCATAAAATCCCTTAATTTTAAACAAACAGCACTGTTTTCCCACGTTCTTCACAATGCGCACATCAAAAATGTATTTTAGGAGTTTCTTGGCGGTGGGGCTGGAGTAACTGATTCGCTTTCTGTCATTAACAAAATTTTTTAATAGTCAGCCAGGCTCTAATGCTAATTCGGCTAAAGCTCTTTTGTGCGCTCCAACAGGAGAAGCAGCTTTTGGAATCAATGGTTCCACACTACACACTATGTTTTCTCTCCCTGTTAATCAGTTCGGATCTAAATTTAAAGAACTGGGTGCTGATTTTCTAAATGCAATAAGATCATCTGTTTGAAACCAATGTAGATGTTCATAGATTTAAACCAATAAAGCTTAACTCGATTTCTAGCGAACAACACATTTCAAATGCGAAGGATTTCGTAAAAGCCATTTGGCCAAATATAATTCTCGAATCCGTGAAGTTTTTAAAACTGCCCAAACGCAAGGTCTAACTTCTTCTCTTATATTAAAGACCTCTGCTAAATATATGGTGACAAGTAATATTGACACCACAGATGGACTTGTCAACGGAGAAACTGGCATTTTGAGGGATTCAGCTAGGTTTCAGCTCAACCACACCCTCAATTTTATGGATCAAATTGGTAGAAAAAGGTGTAGGAGTTAATGCTCGAGCTAAACGCTCACATCATCAGGAGCCTTCATGGACCAGAAAACTGTACAAAGTTTTCAATTTTTAACAAACGAGTAAATGACAATTGATCGTAAGCAATTTCCAGTAATACCTGCAGAGGCTATTACTATTTATAAAAGCCAAGGCGCTACTTACAACGTAGAAGTAGTTCATACGCATCACAGAATGCAATGAAGCTTGCAGTAGAGCAACTCAAGCGTCTAGACTTTACTTAATTGGGGAATTTTTCCTATCAATACCTGATTCCGGCTCACTTGTAAATCAGGAATTAATTCTTTTATGCTCTAAAAAAAGGCAAAATGCAGAAGCTAGAAGTGTTGAACAGAAACAAAACACCGTAGAGCACACTAGAAATCAATATTTCCATCAGAAGATGGTATTTACAAGTTTTGTAAATCATGTAGCTGCACTATTAAATCAAGTAGATTACCAAAAAATGTCATTGCAAAAGGTTCAGATTTTCAGAGTGCGATAAATGGAGCTGTTGTTAATGTCCCGATTCCAATTGCCAATGTCGTCACATCGCACTCACTGAAATATAACCATGATTTCATGGCTGAAACCATTAGACCCCTTAAAATTATTAACGCCATACGTTTTTTAGTGTTAACAGAGCATGAGATCAGTATTAATGAAGAAAGAATGTCTTCTCATTTATCAGCCCCTCACTGCATACCATTCTCTGCAACAGTTGAAGACAACACTCTTTTTAACGAATTAGTAAATACTGATACATTCGTCGTGTAGCCTTTAAAGTCTACATACGTGTTCCCAAAAAATAAACTTTAATTAAAGTAATTTAAATATAAACAATTAAACAAACATTATATCGGTGGTGTACTGACACTACAGTGTCTCGCCCAAAACACGTAATCAACACTATAAAAACAACATGTAAACAACTGACAAAAACAATGAGGCCGAAAGGATTACGGCCGTATGGCTAAAACCAATTTTTCGGCGTTGAAAACTATTGATCTGGCACTCGTCCAAGGGCCAATCGTCCGAGAACCAAAGCGGAAGCAGTAACAATCGCTAAATCCTATCAGGAAAACCCCAGCTTTGTCTGATTAGCCAAACACTAGCAAAGCTGCAGCTGAAGCAGCAAAACGAAGACCGCTATACCGGATCAAAAATTTGGCTTCAGAAGACAGCACGGCACGCCAGAACAAGTGCATCGAGTGATCCAAGACATTTTGGGCGCGTTCGAAGAAAAGGAATACTGCTCGATATTTTTTCTAGATATAAAGTAGGCATTTGACCGGGTTTGGCATCTGGGCCTGCTAAAGAAGATAAAAGACACTCTACCCAGTTCTTCCTTCAAAAACATTTCAACGAACATTTCAAGTTGTAAAACAACAGGCAACATCGTCGACTCGGCCCGTTAGAGCGTTAGGCGTGCCCTAAGGCAGTGTACTTGACCACATTTTATATACACTATTTACCGCTGACATGCCGCTGCCTCTATCCAATAATGGTATGCTGATCGCCACAGACGATACCGCCATTCTCAGTCGGAATAAGTCGCTGCATGTTGCCTCTGTTAAGATGCAAGCGTATCTGTATGAGCTCGATAGATGGCACAAACGCTGGAGTATCGCGGTTGACACACAAAAATCAGCGCATATCACTTTTACAATAAGAAGAGGTTCAAAAGTAACTCTTGAAGATGCAATACAGAAGGCAAATAAAGTGAAGTATCTCGGAGTCACACTGGACAAGAGACTGACGTACGATGCGCACATAAGCCAGATGGTGAAAAGATGTCAGTTCAAACTAAAAGAAGTAAGAACGTTGCAGTCGGGCGCTACCGACTGCGGGATACTCATTCGGACCCGCACAGATCACGCCCATTGCCACGCCCACAATTGGTTTGTACATATATAATTTTTTGGAAATCAATAGAGGAGATCAGCAGTAATATCGTCATAAAATTTGGATTTTCTCACTGAGAATCGGAACAATGTACAGTTTTTCCCGATTTGCTACGCCCCCAGTGGGCGTAGACATATAAGTTCTTAGAAGTATTGAAAGGTAACGTAAGTGTGAAATTTGGATGCTTACACTCAAAAAATGCGAAAATTACAGGGTATTTTTTAGTCGGGCATGCCCCAAAAAATGCGTAAAAATTATTTTTAGCTCATCGATAGAGGAGCTTACCAGTAACTCAACCATTCAATTTTGAAGCTTCTTGCTCTATAACTGTAGGAGCTATACGCTTTTGGGGTTTGCCGCGCTCCCTTAGGGCATAGATATATCCGCCATAACTTTTTCATCTTGGGTTGTCATCCCGAGTATATATAACAAATTTTAAGTCTCTAGCATCATCTAACCCGATGATCTGGCAATGAAGTATTAATATATACTTCTACGTTACTGCTTTCGGACAAATGCATACCTAAACAGCAGTATACGGCTTCTTGGGCAGATATTTCAGTGCCCGAAATGAATTTGTGCCCTATGTGTTGTAACTTTTGTTTAATCGTTACATTGCCCCTACTAATCTCACTAACTGCTTCACGCATTAATTTTGAAATTCCTCTCTGAGACTTGTTAATATAATTAACGACGTAACTGCAGCAAGCATAGGGATCTAATATAAACTGAATATCTATGTTAGCTCGCTGCAGTTGGAGGAGATACTTATTATAAGCGGTAAGCTTAATTGCTGCGAATGAACGCTTTAAATAAATTTTAGGCTTCTTGATACTAGACCTAAGTGCGTTAATATAACACTCATAGCTAAGGTTAAGTTGATCGTGGGACAAAAAGCTACTGAAATCGCTAAGAGTCTATGGTTTCACCATCAAACAAATTCTCTAAGGAGCCCTGAATTTTTTGAAAATTTCTATAGTGCTCATCTATATTTTGAGCATTCTCTTCTAACGGGAACAAAATTTCCGTTTGGGGCATAGGAGGGTATGGAATACCGAATCTACATATTTTTTGTGCCCTAACTTCTCGCCTTCATGACTGGCCGTGAATGTGGATTGGATACTCCAAATATGGAGCCACATCCGGGCAATCAGTATCAGTTGTGATAAACTGATCAATAAAGGACTTTACTCTAAGAATGCTTGACTCATCAGTAGAGTCAAGCTTGGGGGCATCTTTGAGCCAAAACATGCCGTGAATATGGGGGGAGCCCCTTTGTTGGAACTCAACTCGCCAATAAAACTTTAGAACATAATGCCTACCAATACACCATTTTCCTTCTTCATTAGCTTCAAAACCTGTCTATAGCGAAAATCAAAATACCTAGCGCAAGTGACAGGATCGGCTCTAATTAGACGGGCTTTATTCTCAAAACTGAAGCAGTCTGCTGCTTCTTCAGAAATCTCTACTTTATCTACGTTTCTAGAAAGAATCACTAAAAGCTCCGTCCACCTAGTTTCTACTGCCGAAAATGTGATAAAAAAGGTCGGAAGACCAAACTGCCTAATCATAGCCATCACTTTCTTCTTCTCTGCTTCCCAGTGAGCAGGCGAAGTCCTAATACCTTTTAAGACTCTATAGCCATCATCATGGCGAACTAATTGAACTCTTTGCTCTTCATTAAGAGCATTTGCTGCTGTAATGCCGTGAGTGGTGCTGTGCTTACGTAAGCAAATCGAAGTATTATTCCTAATATTAACCATTTCTAACTTCTTATAGTTAAGAAATAATTTATCAGTTCTAAAACCTCTTCTATAAAAATTCCTAAGTTCTGACTCAACTATGGTTGTAAAACTTTCCATGCACTTTCTCTTTTCGCCTGCAAAGATAGTTGGGAAGGCCAGCTCCTCTGAATAGCAATCTTCGATCATGTCTAATGGACGCTGACCTTCTCCAGGGGCTATAACTATCCTTTGCATAGCGATATTTTCTACAGGGACATTTTCTAAAAGTGTTTCCTGGCCTCCTGGGTTGATGTCTTCTGGCTCTCTACTATTCTGCTCGTTTGTTGAGGCTTGAGCAGATCTTTGTACTAATTCTGATACTAAGTCCCTGTCTTCAGCTAATGCAACGAATGGAATTTCGTCAGACGAAAAGAAAGCCAGTCACTGTTCATTAACAATCACCTGGTGCTTCCTATAAGTCTGAGTGTCGACTAAAAATCGAATTGCATCAGCAACTTTTGATGGCCTAATGGTTTCTGTCATGAAATCATGACTATATTCCATCCTACGCTTCAAATGAATTTGAACAACCTCAGCTTCGCTAAACGCTCTTGGAAGAGACGTTACCACTTTGGCCACAGGAATAGGTACATTAACCACTGCTCCTTTAATGGCATTTTGACGGCCATATCCTAAAGACTTAATAATCATAAAAGGAAGGCGTGGGGAGATAAGCCTTTCCTCTAGCGGCGTTAAGCCCCTTAAACAATTCGGAAGATCCGGAAAATCTAGGTCATTTGTAATCGAAGCTTTTGGTTTTTTGCCTAACTTTACACTATGACTACATGTCTTGTAGAAGTTAAATTTATTATTTTCAGACGGAAATCTAGATGATAGATATAAAATATCTGAAGCTACTTCTGCAGTACACTTGCTTTCAATAGCCTCTCGTGAAATTTTATCTACTTGGTGGGGGAACCACAAACCTTTGCAGCTAATGCAGACCTGATCAGGACCCTGCTTAGCTGTAGTATTAAAAGCAGCTATTAGACCATCAAGACTAGTACTAACATTTTGGCATATATTTTGAGAAGTGGTATTAGAACGTTCTACTCTGTTCCTGGTTCTCAGCTACCCTATTATTAACATTATTACGATATTGGCTAACTCTCTGTGATACGCTTCTATTGGCGTCGAAAGCTTCCTGTCGTGCTTGAATGCGAGCACTTCGCCTTGCACTAGTATTACGTGCCTGCTCAATGATTCTACGAATTGGGTCGTCTCTAACCTGGGATCTTAGATTTCTATCTCTTGCTCTTTCTAAAAGGCGCTGTCCAATGCCTTGTCTTCGGCGGCCTCGCCGTATGGTGTTTTGTCTTTGTTCGTTTGCCCGGTAGACTGGGTCTTGTCGACGTCTCGATCGACGCGAAGTGTCATTCAATTGCTCCTGTTGCCTAGCGGGAGAATTGGCTCGTCTAGTCGCGTGGTCTTCAGTATTCCGTCTCTGCTCATTTGCCCTATAATCTGGGTCTTGTCGGCGTCTCGATCGAAGTGCCAGCCAATTGCTCCTGTTGCCTAACGGGAGAATTCTTAAAATATTTGCGATTCTTAGAATATTCCAGAATGTATGCATTTCTATGTATATATGTATCTGTTCACATGTATAGGAAAACTGCGTACGTAGTCGCGCTGCTGCCACGTGCTGTTGGTAATTAGCCAAATATTTTGTTTAATAACTTCTGTGTTACTTGATAGATTTTAATGAAATTTTCAGCATATAGTCTCAATACTCTATACAAAATTTCTCACCTAGAAAAAATGCAAACTCTTTCACATATTGCCTATATTTACAACTGATACAAAATTTTAAGAAATAGGTAAAATTTGGAGCCGGTATTCAAAATATAACAAAAATCAAAAATGTATAAAATACATATAGAACTAAATACAAAATTTGAAGTCTAGTCTATAGAATTTTATAACTGGTTTTCGATTTCGTTTTTACCCGATAACATTAAATTGGGAATAGTTAACGATTTTTTGAAACAAACTCGATCTGCGCGTGCTATACACGGATCTACATAAAAAATTTCAAGTCTCTAGCTCTTATAGATTCTGAGATCGACGCGTTCACACATACGGACGGACGGACAGACGGACAGACGGACGGACAGACGGACATGGCTATATCGACTCTGTTCGTCAAGCTGATCAAGAATTTATATACTTTATGGGGTCTGCCACGCCTCCTTTTGCCTGTTACATATATTTTAACAAAACCATTATACCCTGTTTTCCCATTTTCAATGGGCTCAGGGTATAAAAAGACACGTGACAAAGAAAAAAGAAGCAACACACCGGGAACTCGTTGTAGAGCGTAGCTAAGAATTTCTCTAAAGAAAATGGAAACCGGTCATCCCGAGCTATCTCCGGCATATATATGTGTCGGGGATATAATTAGTATTGGAATAGAGTGTCTTATCGATAGTTATATCAGTGTTAGAAGCAGTGTTGTATAATTTGTTTGGGTGGGATATTAGTGAACACTAATATCGTGCGTGTCTCAGACGGTTTTAAAGGTTTTTAAAGGTTTGCTGAAGTGGCAAATAAGCATAGTCTGAGATTGCTATGAAAAAGGGCGAGATGTGAAGAGACTAGCTGCACTCAGACTAAATCATACTGTCTTCCAAAAAGCTTAAAAGAATCTCCATAAGTCCGTTCGGCAATATCAGAAGTGGGATAGATCTTTCTGGAGATGGTTTACGTACCGAAAAGAGAGTTAAATTATGTGTGGTAGATGCATGCTGTAATGAAGTGAGCATTTACCAATTTTTCCGATTCTGGAGCAGAGTGCTCATTGAAAGCTTTCTTTGCAAAAAGCTAAGTGGTAAAAGAAAAAAGTAATCAATCTGAAAGGTATTAGAAATGCATATGTGTCTAGTACATTACAAATAGAAAAATTATGTTATGATGACTAATTGCACTGTTGATTGCACGGCAACATAAGCAACTTGAAGAGTCTCTACGTAGGGCTCATTATGGAAGAAATGTAGAAATTAGGCGTAGAGAGCAGCGACAAAATACGATCGGCCATGAGAGAAGACGGACAAACCCAGGGCTTAGACTACAAGAATAGTCAGTGGACACTATACAAAGGGCCACGCGTAGGCAAAATGCAGAAGCTAGGAGTGTTGAACAGCAACAAAACACCGTAGAGCACACTAGAAAACAATCTTTCCAACAGAAGATGGTATTTAAAATTTTTATAAATCATTTAGCTGCACTATTAAATCAAGTAGATTACCAAAAAAAGTCACTACAAATGGTTTAGATTTTCCAATTCTTCCCCAATGCTTGGAAGATCTGACACCTTTGGAAGAACGCATTATATCTCCACGACTTCCATTTATGATGATAAACTCTGTAGGGCATGAGCGTCAGAGTGTAATAAAAGGAGCTGTCGTTAATGTCCCGATTCCAATCGCCAATGTCCTCACATCACACCCACTGGAATGTAAGCATGATTTCATGGCTGAAGCCATTAGACCCCTGAAAATTATTAACGCCATACGTTTTTTTTAGTGTTAACAGAGCTTTATGAAAAGCATGAGATCTCTATTAATGAAGAAAGAATGTCTTCTCATTTATCAGCCCCTCATAGTATACCATTCTTTGCAACAGTTGAAGAAAACACTCTTTTTAACGAATTAGTAAATACTGATAGGCAGGAGGCAAAACAATATGTAGAAATAGAGGTGAGCAAGAAACATTGTTAGAAAGTAATCAAGTAGATAGTGTTAATATGCAAAGAATTCAAATGGCTCCTGGCAGAGGCCAACGATCCTTTGATTTAATTGGAGATGAGGATGCAGAGGAATTGTCCTTTCCAACTGTCTTTGCAGTGTAAGCTGGCTTCCAGAATAGCCGCCTCACATTGTCTCGGGCAGCAGATTTAATTAAATATATTTTGTAATAGTCATAATTAGTGCATAAAATAGGGTTAAGGCGCAAGAAACGCATTAGTTCATAAGATAGGGCTAAGGGCAAAAAGCGAATTTGTGATAAGTTTAAGACGCAAGGAGCGCAATTAGTAACTATTAATAATAATAAGGATTAATTCAAATATCAACGGCTTATGCGAGCAAGCCATCGACGATCGGCAATGCAACCCTGCGCAGCGCGGTGAAAGCTCTATGGGTATATTGCCGAGGCAGGCGAATGAGCGAAGCACGAGCAGAAAAAGAGGAAAACAATTTTAGCAGCCGAGGAGAATAGTCATGAGCGCAAGTCGGCGCTCAATGAAAAAAAAGGCGGAAAAGAACTTAGAAAAGGCGGGAAGCGCGTGGGGTTCGCAGCAACCGGTGCGACTGGTCTCGCTTTTGTAAATTAAGGTATATAGTAGAGCATCGATACTCGTGCTGGTCCTGGATAGACTGAGTCTGCACCCCGGCCAAAATTGTTATTTTACATGTGGCGCCCGAGCAGGGACGAGGTGGAGTGCCCCACGACCGTCGCGTCAAGTCCAGCGACGGGTGCGAAGCACGAGAAAGAGAGGTCGGCGCGAGAGCGGGATGACGGCAAGGAAAATTGTCCCTCCATCACCACTCCCGCACCACCAGCCGCTGCGCGGAAAGAGGAAGGATGGTCGGAGGAGCAAGGACGACGACTGTGGACAAGGAGCCGGCGACAAGCGACGAGGAGAAAAGTCCCTTTTTCCGGCGTCGTTTGGAGGTAGACCGGAGAGCGTATTCCCCCGTGTCAGTATCCGCTACATGCCGGGAGCGATCAGCAATCAGAGGGTGTTGTCCGATCCCCACCTCAAGGAACTGGCCGAGGGAGGTAGGACGGGTAGGCGAAGAAGCCCAAGGCGAAGGGGGCGATCAACGCGCGCCCACGACCGAAGCTCCGGCGAGCCCGTCCAACGGAGGAGGAGGTTGCTGGACGAAGACTTGCCGGCGGCAGATCCGCAGGCGGCCCAGGGAGACCCGACCGGACCGATAATGCTGACGGAGGACGAGGATAGACTACTCTTCGTCATGGCCGATGTCCTGGAGGGGTGAGAGCTGGACCTCGCCGATCTATTCCCCGAGGTGATGGACCCGGAGGAGGAGATGCCTGCCTTAGTCCCGCCCAATTGGCGAGTTTTCCCCAGGGATATGATGCTCAGCCGCCCCGTGGTGGCGTTATTACGCAGAGAAATCAACGCGTAACAGCGCCAGCATAGACGTATGAGGTTCCGCGTCGAGACGAAGGGCGCGTCTTACAACGTCACTGTGGCGGCCAATGGAGGGGTGGTCGTCTCATTGCTGAAGAAAGGGGGATGTAAGCCGGCTTCTAGAATAACCGCCTCACATTGCTTCGGGTAGTAGATTTAATTAAATTTATTTTGTAATACTGCCCAAAACATAAAACTCCTCTGCGGCACTGAAGGAAATGAACTAGCCGACATTAAGGCCAAATCCATAGTCAAAATGCCCCTCCACTACAACCAAACTTTAACACTAAAGATATAAATAAATTCTTTACGAATGAAACAGATGGTACCAACAACTAAACACCCTAAACAACCTAAGAATACTAAGACTCCGACTTGGACACACAAATAGAACATTGATACTCGTTAATAAATGAAATTAAAACTAGATTAATGAACTAGTCTATTTTCATCAAGTAGAAACTAAAACTAAAACATAACGCAACATAATACGTGTCCACCGACGTGGCGAATCCCGTTAGCGGTCGCAACTAACCGTTCAAAGTCCCGAACGCCGGTAGCGACGCCGCACTTGTTCCTCGGACAGCGGTACTACCGCATAGAGATAGAAGTACTAGAGACGAGGCAAAGTCCCGTTTGTCGCGTGGATAACTCCGACACATAGTACTCGTAGGTGGCCTGGAGAGCGCCGGTGGACGCCTGGCACGCTTTTCGGTAACCCACGAGATACCGTATGCAGATACGTGGGAGTAAATTTTGCAAGAGTAGAGTTCGTATTTACCAAGTCGACCGCCTTTCCTCTCCTTTCAGTCCCCGTCCCCGCACTTAACAAATTTTCTTAAGTGCTGGTCCTGGGTAGACTGAGTCTGCACAATTGTTAGGCCTGAGCTTAGGAAATTTGATACGAGAGGTTGTAGAACCGATAAAATATCTTATTCTTATAAAAAGTTAGAAATGCTATATATTAGAAGCAACACTTCCATTGTCTTCGTAAGTTCGACGATGGGTGTGACGAACGGAGTGGAGTACTTAAAGCCGAATGACAGCAGAGAGAATTGTCCCTCCGTCCTCCTTGCTGCTCCGGTAGCCGCGGCGCGGGAAGAGGAGCAGAGGTCGACCGAAGGATGGTCGGAAGAGCAAGGTCGACGACTGTGGACACGGAGAGGCGAAGAGAGCCAGCGACGAGGGAGGTCCGCTGTTTCGACGTCGTTTTGACGGGGCGCAGTTGAAGGAAGATCGGGTAAGAGTCCGCTATACGCCGGGAACAATCAGCAACCAAAGGATGTTGTCCGACCCCAACCTCGTTGAGAGACTACTAGCCGGAGGAGGTAGTACGAGGAGGCGCCCAAGGCGACGTGCACGACTGACGCGCGCCCATTATCAAATCTCCGGCGAGCCCGTCCAAAGAAGAAGGAGGCTACACGGCGAAGAACTGCCGGCAGCAGATCCACAGCCAGCCCAGAGGGGCCCGGACGAACCGGTCAGCTGTTCTCTGACATTCTCGCCGAACTATTCCCCGACCTTCTGACTTCGGAGGGAGAGATGACCGCTTTGATCCTGGTCAACTGGCGAATCTTCCCCAGAGGCACCATACTTAGCCGCGCCGTGGAGGGCTTTCTGCGGAGAGAGATTGACGCACAACAGCGCCAACACAGACGGAGGACGCGGCTTATAATGTGATAGTCGTGGCCAGCGGAGCGGTGGTTGTCGAACTACTGAAGAAAGGGGGGTATAAAGCGGCCTTCGGATTAGCCCTTCACAGCCTCAGCTGTGGGGAGTTCCATTGAAAAGGCGGACGAGCTTCTCAAGCGTAAAAGTATGAGGGAGAGTAATTTCGGCAAGCAAAGAGGCGCGGAGCACTAAGGCTCCACGAAACCGATGTGGCAAGGCCCGCGACTAGAGAGTAAGAAGAAAAGTAGAATACGAACACATTGTGAATAAAATAAAAATATTGATAAACGTAACATCGACTTCAATTTTATTTAGCGAGCACTAGCTTTAACAAATCTTAACACTTGTAGAAATAAAAGAAACCAGATAGTTACTAACCAGTAGTCTGGACGTGGACTTAGAGCACTTGTAGGTGGCTTAGAAGGCGCCGGCACGGTTCTCGGCTCTCTGTGAGCTACCGTATGTAAATACGTGGATATCGTTTTGCAGGTCCCAGCACCTTACAAATTTTCTTGTGAGTGCCGGCCCTGGGCAGACTGAGTCTGCACCCCGGCTGATATACAGATAGTCAAATATATATATCGTACGCACCAAAGTTAATTGCATACATGCGATATAAAAATTTATTTATCGATTAATATTACATACGATTAATTTTGCATACAATTAATATTTACAATTAATAAATCCAATGAACAAAATTGAGGCGCACAGCACACTTCATATTCAATTCCATATTTTGAAAATGGGTATTTTATTACTAAGTAATTTTTGATACATATGTATTAAGAATATTTAAAATATCATTAAAATAATAATTTTAAATTAATTTATATAGTGACATAATCATACTGATTATGTCCACAATATCCAAAAGCTGTTCCCATTATTAATGTAAATATTCCCAAGCGCGCAACATGCATCACCCACAAGTAAACATTTGTTCCTAGCAACATGCATCATCCGAAAGTTGCAAACATTTTAATAGAGCTCACTTTATTGTGCTGCGAATCAATACACACACACTTTGACTCCAATCCAGAACAAACCGGATAGCCATCGCGTAAACAATCGGACAGGCGCAGAATTGGGAAAGTGCCGTTGCACGTTGCTGCCGCATAACAACAAAAATAGCAAAGAACAAATTCTGAGAATGACGTGTCGACGCGTCATGATGCTGCTGCGCAATTTTAACAGCATATAAAATAAGCCTATGCTGAAATTGTCTTTAATCTTAAGCTACTATTCAATAAAGCAAGTTGTCATAATCTAACTTTGACTTCGTCTTTTAAATAAAGCAAGTTGTCATAATCTAACTCTGACTTCGTCTTTTAAATTATATTAGCGTTGCCGTTAGCCAGTGTCGCGGGATTAGTTCGACTCAAACACACAGTATATATTAAATTAAATATTTAATTATATATATGTCGTAGCACGAATATAATATGGCGTGATGCTGTAAATTAACTGCTTAGTCTAACAGCTGAGTGTCTTATTGTTACAGTAGTGTTGGTATAGGGCTGACAGCTTAGTTTGTACAGAGTTGTATTGGAAGTAATAAATAAGTTGGCAGCATGCTTCTTAGTATGCTCAAGTTGGCACGAGGGTGAGACAAACATAGCTGCTGCTGAACGTGGTCCCGGGTGTTGTTAAGTGAGAATGAGATGGCAGATAGGCCATTCGAACAGGGTCGTGATGGTTGTGAGTGGACAGATAGAAGTGTCTAGAAGTTTCGAGCAATTGAAAAAAGACACATGGCAAAGAAAACAGAAGCAACACACCGGGAACTCGTTGTAGAGCGTAGCTAAGAATTTCTCTAAAGAAAATGGAAACCGGTCATCCCGAGCTATCTCCGGCATATATATGTGTCGGGGATATAATTAGTATTGGAATAGAGTGTCTTATCGATAGTTATATCAGTGTTAGAAGCAGTGTTGTATAATTTGTTTGGGTGGGATATTAGTGAACACTAATATCGTGCGTGTCTCAGACGGTTTTGAAGGTTTTTAAAGGTTTACTGACGTTTCGAATAAGCATAATCTGAGATTGCTATGAAAAAGGGCAAGACGTGAAGACACTCGATGCACTCAGAATAAATCATACTGTCTTCCAAAAAGCTTAAAAGAATCTCCATAAGTCCGTTCGGCAATATCAGAAGTGGGATAGATCTTTCTGGAGATGGTTTACGTACCGAAAAGAGATTTAAATTATGTGTGGTAGATGAGTATGCATACTGTAATGAAGTGAGAATTTACCAATTTTTCCGATTCTGGAGCAGAGTGCTCATTGAAAGCTTTCTTTGCAAAAAGCTAAGTGGTAAAAGAAAAAAGTAATCAATCTGAAAGGTATTAGAAATGCATGTGTCTAGTACAATACAAATAGAAAAATTATGTTATGATGACTAATTGCAATGTTGATTGCACGGCAACATAAGCAACTTGAAGAGTCTCTACGTAGGGCTCATTATGGAAGAAATGTACAAATTAGGCGTAGAGAGCAGCGACAAAATACGATCGGCCACACGAGAAGACGGACAAACCCAGGGCTTAGACTACAAGAATAGTCAGTAGACACTATACATAGGGCCACGCGTAGGCAAAATGCAGAAGCTAGGAGTGTTGAACAGCAACAAAACACCGTAGAGCACACTAGAAAACAATCTTTCTATTAGAAGATGGTATTTACAAGTTTTGTAAATCATTTAGCTGCACTATTAAATCAAGTAGATTACCAAAAAAAGTCACTACAAATGGTTTAGATTTTCCTATTCTTCCCCAATGCTTGGAAGATCTGACGCCTTTGGAAGAACGCTATATATCTCCACTTCCACTTATGATAATAAAGTCTTTAGAGCATGACCGTCAGAGTGCAATAAATTTAGCTGTTGCTAATGTCCTGATTCCAATTGCCAATGTCGTACCACCGCACTCACTGGAATGTAAGCATGATTTCATGGCTGAAACCATTAGACCCCTGAAAATTATTAACGCCAGAGCTTTATCAAAAGCATGAGATCTCTATTAATGAAGAAAGAATGTCTTCTCATTTATCAGCCCCTCATAGTATACCATTCTTTGCAACAGTTGAAGAAAACACTCTTTTTAACTAATTAGTAAATATTGATAGGCAGGAGGCCCTAGAATATATAAAAATAGAAGAGCTTAATCCAGGTGGGCAAGAAACATTGTTAGAAAGTATTCAAGTAGATAGTGTTAATATGCAAAGAATTCAAATGGCTCCTGGCAGAGGCCAACGACCCTTTTATTTAATTGGAGATGAGGATGCAGAGAAACTGTCCTTTCCAACTGTTTTTGCAGTCAATAAAAGGAAGTGTTCGGTTGGTTAGTTAGTTAGTTATTCAACAATTATTAAGTCTGAGCTAAGGATCTTTAATTGCAAAGGTTGTAGAGCCGATAAAATGTCTTATTATAAAAAGTTCGAAATCTTATTCTTATAAAAAGTTAGAAATGCTATATATTAGAAGCAACAATTCCATTTGTCTGCGTAAGCATACTGCTCCTCGCTGCAATATAGCAGCAAATGCTCTAAGTGATGATCATATGAGCTATTTAATTCTTCACGATAAAGGCTATCGTGTTTTGAAGGGAATTCAGTCCTCTCCAGCTCATTGGGAAGGTGAAAAGAAAAAGGTAATGGCAATGATAAGACAATTTGATTTGCCAACCTTTTTTATTACATTATCTGCTGCAGAGACTAGGAACTCTTAGTAATTTTAAAAAGAAACGTAGATAAAGTTGAAATTTCTGAAGAAAGCGCAGCAACTTTACAGCTTTCTGAAAAAGCAACGCCTATTAGAACAGATCCAGTGACCTGCGCTCACTATTTTGATTATAGGTATAGACAGGTACTTCAATTAATGAAAAAGGAAGGAGGTATTTTCGGTAGTCATCCCGTTATTAAATATTAGTGGCGCGTTGAATTTCAACAAAGATGGGCCCCTCATGTTCAATTTTCCTTTAAGGTGCCCCCAAAGCTGATCTTGGATGACGAGAGTAGGCAGAGGTCTGTTCCACCCGTAAAAGACTTTATTAACCAGTTTATCACTACTGATGTGATTGATGCTTATATAAGCAATTTAATTGCATATCAAAAGCACAATCATTCATGTATGCGAGAAATTAGGGGAACGCGCATATGCCGCTTTGGTATTCCTTAGCCTCCAATGCCACAAACTGAATGCCTTTGTCGCAAAGTGATCTTCTCAATTCTTCGCATCACAAAAACCGTCAAAGGATTTAAAATTTCTTAAATATGCCTTTCGAAACATCGTCATCATTTAATTCTTTCCAGAATTTCTTATCTCCCAATAATGTTAACCTCAGTTACGAGGAATGGGCTAATATTGACGTTCAGTTTATATTATATCCTATTATAAATAAATTCCATCGGGGAAATGCTGTTGAAGAAATAAGATCACGCCACAATATTTCACTTAAGCAAAAGCTGCAACATATTGGCCATAAGTTTATTTCTGTCACAGAGATATCCGCTCAGGAAGCCGTATATTGTTGTACGGGACTGCGTATGTCAGAAACCAGATTAATACAGCATTTCCCGAAAACCGTATTAGAATGCTAAAGTGTCAGCAATAGCTGCAAAATTTGCCCGAAAATTCGACGTCATTTTTACTGTTGGTCTGCTAGATCATTGTATTCTTTAGCCTCCAATGCCACAAACTGAATGCCTTTGTCGCAAAGTGATCTTCTCAATTCTTCGCATCACAAAAACCGTCAAAGGATTTAAAATTTCTTAAATATGCCTTTCGAAACATCGTCATCATTTAATTCTTTCCAGAATTTCTTATCTCCCAATAATGTTAACCTCAGTTACGAGGAATGGGCTAATATTGACGTTCAGTTTATATTATATCCTATTATAAATAAATTCCATCGGGGAAATGCTGTTGAAGAAATAAGATCACGCCACAATATTTCACTTAAGCAAAAGCTGCAACATATTGGCCATAAGTTTATTTCTGTCACAGAGATATCCGCTCAGGAAGCCGTATATTGTTGTACGGGACTGCGTATGTCAGAAACCAGATTAATACAGCATTTCCCGAAAACCGTATTAGAATGCTAAAGTGTCAGCAATAGCTGCAAAATTTGCCCGAAAATTCGACGTCATTTTTACTGTTGGTCTGCTAGATCATTATATTCAGCGGCCCAATGAACTAGAAAATATTTCCTTGGCTGACTTTGCCGCAAATTATAATTTAAACAAAACTGAAAGATTATTGCACCAAAATGCTGTTGATGACGATGAACGAAGACGAAGACGCTTTTTATACTCTTCAGGATGGGAAGGGTTATTAGAAAGAGCCGCGTATTATAAGATACAGGAATTTTAACATTAACAAAGAGAGGCAAAACCACTTTAGGGAATTAGTAATGTTATTCTTTCATTGGAGGCAGCAAAAGACTGAATTAGTTCAGCGAAATTGTGAGGAGTTTTATTGGTTGAATGAGGTGACTATAAATAGCGAACGCGACAAACTCGACATATTTAGGGATCGACCAACTATGTTAGAAGACGCGCTTAGAGAGGCCATTGAAAATGAAAATGAAAGAGTCGATGATTTAGAAAATCCAGTATTGAGTATTGGCGTTCCCAGAGATAAGCTCTCAGTTAAATCTTATAAATTTAAACGTTAATGTAAATGAAGAGTCAGGCAACAATATGCGTATTGTAAGACTACCGTCTACGATTTCGAAAGAAAATTTATCTAATCTCATAAAATCCCTTAATTTTAAACAAACAGCACTGTTTTCCCACGTTCTTCACAATGCGCACATCAAAAATGTATTTTAGGAGTTTCTTGGCGGTGGGGCTGGAGTAACTGATTCGCTTTCTGTCATTAACAAAAATTTTTAATAGTCAGCCAGGCTCTAATGCTAATTCGGCTAAAGCTCTTTTGTGCGCTCCAACAGGAGAATCAGCTTTTGGAATCAATGGTTCCACACTACACACTATGTTTTCTCTCCCTGTTAATCAGTCCGGATCTGCTGATTTTCTAAATGCAATAAGATCAAATTTAATTTATCTTAAAGTATTAATACAAAGTGGAAGATATAGCTTTATTTCGCACAAGAATTTGTAGCAGTGAGCAAGTTCTAGATGACGTGGTTCATCTGTTTGAAACCAATGCGGATTTTGCTAGGTTTAATTCAATAGACCTTAACTCAATTTCAAGCGAACAACACATTTCAAATGCGAAGTATTTCGTAAAAGCTAAGATTTTAAGATTTTAAAACTGCCCAAACGCAAGGTCTAACTTCTTCTCTTATATTGAAGACCTCTGCTAAATATATGGTGACAAGTAATATTGACACCACAGATGGACTTGTCAACGGAGAAACTGGCGTTTTGAGGGATATAGTTTTCAGCTCAACACCCTCAATCTTATGGATCAAATTAGGAGAAGAAAGCGTAGGAGTTAATGCTCGAGCTAAACGCGCAGAGAAAACTATAACAAGTTTTCAATATTTAACAAACGAGTTAGTGACAATTGGTCGTGAGCAATTTCCAGTAATACCTGCAGAAGCTATTACTATTTATAAAAGCCAAGGCGCTACTTACAACATAGAAGTGGTTCATACGCATCACAGAATGCAATGCGAAGAATTGTGTGAAGCTTGCAGTAGAGAAACCAAAGCGTCTAGACTTTACTTAATTGGCGAATTTTTCCCACCAATACCTGATTCCGGCTCACTTGTAAATCAGAAATTATTTCTTTTACGCTCTGAAAAAAAAAAACTTAAAACTCAATTCGATCAGTTGATCAACGGCACTGACTTTAACATAATTTTTCATAATACTAAAAGTCTGAATTGAAATTTTTCTGACATCGTCTGACAACTTATGTGGAAATCAAATTTTGTGTGCTTTGTTGAAACCAGCACATATTCAAATGAGTCCTATGACATTTCAGGCTTTTCTACGGCTATCCGGTTAGATATAGGAAAAAGTTGCACAAGCCGATAAAAACGAGGAATTGTAATCTACGTTAAAAATGAATTCTTACATAATGTAAGTAATCCTATGACAGGTCAATATTTTGATGGACCATGTGTTTTTGAGTTTGCCGTTTTTAAGTACAATTTAATAACATTTTTAATCGTTTATAGAAGTCCGAAATATTATAGATTTATTTCATCAGCTTCGTTTATAAACAAGTGGACAGTCAGTAATTTTAGGAGATTTTAATTTATGCTTGCGAGCAATGCCTGGTTGTAGCAAAATAATTTATAATTTTCTATCTTCCAATAGTTATGTAGATTTACATTGATCAACAACCAAGCCCAATACCCACATTTAAGTGTGCCGAAATTTAACACTTTGCACCAGCATGTCTAATGGGCCAATCAAGTGGAAACAACAGTGTCCATGAGAAACGAGTTCAGATTTTTACGGTAGCTCCTCGGGAACAATATCCAATGAGTCCATTCCATTTTGCTTCGACTCTGGAGCTTGTAAGGCGGCTGCCAGAATAGCCGCCTCACATTGCCTATATATATTTAGCTTAATAATATTAACAATATATTTAGTTAGTTATTAGTATGTAAGTAAGTTTAAGACGCAAGGAGCGTAAATATTTCTAATAAGAATTAGATATAAGTTATAGAGTGCGCGCGCCGACGATCGGCGATGCGACTCTGCGCAGCGTGGTGAAAGCTCCACGGTGGGGAGTGAGCGGGGGGTTAAGTTGCGTCGCCGAGGCGATCGGTCGGCTCGAGCGTGGTGGAATTAGCGGAGTAGAATTAATTGGTTTTTGGCACGCGACCAAGAAGGTCGCAAAAGATAAAAGGAAAAGATTAGCGAGCGCGGGGCGCCGCTCAAAAGGAAAAATTTGGAAACGTGACCGGTGCGCGGCAGGGCTCGACCGGCGGACAAGGTACATTAAGAGAAATGTTTGTTAAATAATAATAATAAAAAATTAGATAATTTAATAGATCTGATTTTTATTAAAAAAACACTATACCCTAACAACGTAATTAACCAAACTGAGTGCCGGCCTACGTGGCGAATCCCGTTGGAGGCCGCAACTAATTAAAGTAGTCTTGATCAGTAGTTTGAGCAAGGCAAAGTCCCGTTCGCCGCGTGGTTTAACTCCGGCAAGGAAAAACGTCGTGGCCTCGAGAGAACGTCAGCTGCGACGCTGCACTTGTTCCTCGGCCAGCAGTTCTACCGGATCAAGACAAAACTAACAAGTAGTAAAGACGAGGCAAAGTCCCGTTTGTCGTGTGGATAACCACGCTCTAATACCTGCAGGTAACTTTGAGAGCACCGGCGGACGCCTGGCACGCTTCTCAGTTACCCGCGAGATGCGTGGATGTAGATTTTTGCGAAAAGTAGTTTGTACTAACCAAATCGAACTCCTTTCCTCTCCCTTAAGTCTCCGTCTCCACACTCAAGAAATTTTCTTGTGAGTGCTGGTCCTGGGTAGACTGGGTCTGCACCCCGGCCAGAATTGTAACCTTACAAATAATATTGTATGACTAAATGGTATAAGTAACGATTCCATTTGTTGCAACCAACAAGTATTATGTAAAATAAATGTCGTAGCACGAATATAATATGGCGTGATGCTGTGAATTACCGGCTTAGTCTAACAGCTGAGTGTCTTATTGTTACAGTAGTGTTGGTAAAAGGCTGACAGCTTGTAGAGTTGCATATTAAGCATTAAAAAAAATTGGTAGCATGCTTCTTAGTATGCTCAAGTTGGCACGAGAGTGAGACAAATATAGCTGCTGCTGCTTCTGAATGTGGTCGCTGGTGTTGTTAAGTGAGAATGAGATGGCAGATAGGCCATTCGAACAGGGTCGTGATGGTTGTGAGTGGACAGATAGAAGTGTCTAGAAGTTTCGAGCAATTGAAAAAAGACACATGGCAAAGAAAACAGAAGCAACACACCGGGAACTCGTTGTAGAGCGTAGCTAAGAATTTCTCTAAAGAAAATGGAAACCGGTCATCCCGAGCTATCTCCGGCATATATATGTGTCGGGGATATAATTAGTATTGGAATAGAGTGTTTTATCGATAGTTATATCAGTGTTAGAAGCAGTGTTGTATAATTTGTTTGGGTGGGATATTAGTGAACACTAATATCGTGCGTGTCTCAGACGGTTTTGAAGGTTTTTAAAGGTTTGCTGAAGTGGCAAATAAGCATAGTCTGAGATTGCTATGAAAAAGGGCAAGACGTGAAGAGACTAGCTGCACTCAGAATAAATCATACTGTCTTCCAAAAAGCTTAAAAGCATTTTATAAGTCCGTTCGCCAATATCAGAAGTGGGATAGATAAACCTCTTTCTGGAGCTGGCTTACGTACTGTAGAGAACAGCGACAAAATACGATCGGCCACACGAGAAGACGGACAAACCCAGGGCTTAGACTACAAGAATAGTCAGTGGACACTATACATAGGGCCACGCGTAGGCAAAATGCAGAAGTTAGGAGTGTTGAACAGCAACAAAACACCGTAGAGCACACTAGAAAAAAATATTTCCATTAGAAGATGGTATTTACAAGTTTTGTTAATCGTGTAGCTGCA
The DNA here is from genome assembly GCA_037075265.1 of Drosophila nigricruria. NCBI lineage: Eukaryota > Metazoa > Arthropoda > Insecta > Diptera > Drosophilidae > Drosophila > Drosophila nigricruria. Next base: position 2,324,517 of record JBAMCI010000173.1, on the reverse strand, counting down.
CTATTAAATCAAGTAGATTACCGAAAAATGTCATTGCAAAAGGTTCAGATTTTCCGATTCTTCCCCAACCCCTTATATCTCCACGACTTTCACTAATATAACTAATAAAGTCTTTAGAGCATGTCTCTCTGAGTGCGATAAATGGAACTGTTGTTAATGTCCCGATTCCAATTGCCAATGTCATCACATCGCACTCACTGAAATATAACCATGATTTCATGGCTGAAACCATTAGACCCCTTCAAATTATTAACGCTATGCGTTTTTTAGTGTTAACACATGATCTTTCATCAGCCCCTCATAGTATACCATTCTTTGCAACAGTTGAAGACAACACTCTTTTTAACGAATTAGTAATTATTGATAGGCAGGAGGCCCTAGAATATGAAGAAATAGAAGAGCTTAATCCAGGTGGGCTAGAAACATTGTTAGAAAGTAATCAAGTAGATAGTGTTAATATGCAAAGAATTCAAATGGCTCCTGGCAGAGGCCAACGACCCTTTGATTTAATTGGAGATGAGGATGCAGATAAACTGTCCTTTCCAACTGTCTTCGCAGGCAATAAAAAGAAGTGTTCGGTTGGTTAGTTAGTTAGTTATTCAACAATTATTAGGTCTGAGCTAAGGATCTTTAATTGGAGTGGCTGTAGAACCGATAAAATATCTTATTCTTATAAAAAGTTAGAAATGCTATATATTAGAAGCAACAATTCCATTTGTCTGCGTAAGCATACTGCTCCTCGCTGCAATACAGCAGCAAATGCTCTAAGTGATGATCATATAAGCAATTTAATTCTTCACGATGAAGGCTATCGTGTTTTGAAGGGAATTCAGTCCTCTCCAGCTCATTGGGAAGGTAAAAAGAAAAAAGGGAATGGCAATGATAAGACAATTTGGTTTGCCAACATTTTTTATCTGTTGCAGATGCTAGGTGGACAGAACTATTAGTAATTTTAAAAAGAAATGTAGATAAAGTTGAAATTTCTGAAGAAAGCGCAGCAACTTTACAGCTTTCTGAATAAGCAACGCCTATTAGAATAGATCCAGTGACCTGCGCTCGCTATTTTGATTATAGGTATAGACAGGTAAATTAATGAAAAAGGAAGGAGGTATTTTCGGTAGTCATCCCGTTATTAAATATTATTGGCCATATTGAATTTCAACAAAGAGGGGCCCCTCAAGTTCAATTTTCCTTTAAGGTGCCCCCTAAGCTGATCTTGGATGACGAGAGTAGGCAGAGGTCTATTCCACCCGTAAAAGACTTTACTAACCAGTTTATCACTACTGATGTGACTGATGATAATATAAGCAATTTAATTGCATATCAAAAGCATAATCACGGGCATTCATGTATGCGAGAAATTAAGGGAACTCGCATATGCCGCTTTGGTATTTCTTAGCCTCCAACGCCACAAACTGAATGCCTTTGTCGCAAAGTGATCTTCTTAATTCTTCGCATCACAAAAACCGTCAAAGGATTAAAAATTTCTTAAAAATGCCTTTCGAAACATCGTCATCATTTCATTCTTTCCAGAATTTCTTATCTCCCAATAATGTTAACCTCAGTTACGAGGAATGGGCTAATATTGACATTTAGTTTATATTATATCCTATTATAAATAAATCCCATCGGGGAAATTAATGCGTAATGCTGTTGAAGAAATAAGATCACGCCACAATATTTCAATTAAGCAAAAGCTGCAACATATTGGCCATAAGTTTATTTCTGTCACAGAGATATCCGCTCAGGAAGCCGTATATTGTTGTATGGGACTGCGTATGTCAGAAACCAGTAATGGTGATACATGCATTGATACAGCAATTCGCGAATACCGGGCAAGAATGCTAAAGTCTAAGCAACAGCTGCAAAATTTGCCCGAAAATTAACCTCTTATTTTTACTGTTGGTCTGCTAGATCATTATATTCAGCGGCCCAATGAACTAGAAAATATTTCCTTGGCTGACTTTGCCGCAAATTATAATTTAAACAAAACTGAAAGATTAATGCACCAAAATGTTGTTAATGACGATGGGGATCCGAACGAAGACGTAGACGCTTTTTATACTCTTCACGATGGGATTGGTTTTATTAGAAAGAGAACCAAGCCCCGTATTATGAGATACAGGCATTTTAACATTAACAAAGATAGGCAAAACCACTTTAAGGAATTAGTAATGTTGTTCTTTCATTGGAGGCAGGAAAAGACTGAATTAGTTCAGCGAAATTGTGAGGAGTTTTATTGGTTGAATGAGGTGACTATAAATAGCGAACGCGACAAACACGACATATTTAGGGATCGACCAATTATGTTAGAAGACGCGCTTATAGAGGCCATTGAAGATGAAAATGAAAGAGTCGATGATTTAGAAAATCCAGTCGTTTTAGATGAAGAGTTTAGAGTATTGGCGTTCCCAGAGATAAGCTCTCAGTTAAATCTTATAAATTTAAACGTTAATGTAAATGAAAAGTCAGGTAACAATATGCGTATTGTAAGACTACCGCCTACGATTTCGAAAGAAAATTTATCAAATCTCATAAAATCCCTTAATTTCAAACAAACAGCACTGTTTTCCCACGTTCTTCACAATGCGCACATCAAAAATGTATTTTAGGAGTTTCTTGGCGGTGGGGCTGAAGTAGGCAAAAATTAACTGATTCGCTTTCAGTCATTAACAAAATTTTTTAATAGTCAGCCAGGCTCTAATGCTAATTCAGCTAAAGCTCTTTTGTGCGCTCCAACAGGAAAAGCAGCTTTTGGAATCAATGGTTCCACACTACACACTATGTTTTCTCTCCCTGTTAATCAGTTCTGATCTAAATTTTAAGAACTGGGTGCTGATTTTCTAAATGCAATAAGATCAAATTTAATTTATCTTAAAGTATTAATACAAAGTGGAAGATATAGCTTTATTTCGCACAAGAATTTGTAGCAGTGAGTAAGTTCCAGATGACGTGGTTCATCTGTTTAAAACCAATGCGGATTTTGCTAGGTTTAAGCCAATAAAGCTTAACTCGATTTCAAGCGAACAACACATTTCAAATGCGAAGGATTTCGTAAAAGTCACACATGTAACGAATGTGGCCAAAAATATAATTCTCAAATCCGTGAAGATTTTAAAATTGACCAATCGCAAGGTCTAACTTCTTCTCTTATATTGAAGACCTCTGCTAAATATATGGTGATAAGTAATATTGACACCGCAGATGGGCTTGTCAACTGAGAAACTGGCATTTTGAGGGATATAGTTTCCAGCTCAACACCCTCAATCTTATGGATCAAATTAGTAGAAGAAAGTGTAGGAGTTAATTCTCGAGCTAAACGCGCAGAGAAAACTATAAAAAGATTTAAATTTTTAACAAACGAGTAAGTGACAATTGATCGTGAGCAATTTCCAGTAATACCTGCAGAGGCTATTACTATTTATAAAAGCCAAGGCGCCACTTACAACATAGAAGTGGTTCATACGCATCACAGAATGCAATGAAGCTTGCAGTAGAGCAACTCAAGCGTCTAGACTTTACTTAATTGGCGAATTTTTCCTATCAATACCTGATTCCGGCTCACTTGTAAATCAGGAATTAACTCATTTATGCTCTAAAAAAAGGTAAAATGCAGAAGCTAGGAGTCTTGAACAGAAACAAAACACCGTAGAGCACACTAGAAATCAATATTTCCATCAGAAGATGGTATTTACAAGTTTTGTTAATCGTGTAGCTGCACTATTAAATCAAGTAGATTACCAAAAAATGTCATTGCAAAAGGTTCAGATTTTCCGATTCTTCCCCAACCCCTTATATCTCCACGACTTTCACTTATGATAATAAAGTCTTTAGAGCATGACTCTCTGAGTGCGATAAATGGAACTGTTGTTAATGTCCCGATTCCAATTGCCAATGTCATCACATCGCACTCACTGAAATATAACCATGATTTCATGGCTGAAACCATTAGACCCCTTAAAATGATCTGACTCAAAAGACAGCTTGAAAGGGAAAATTGTGGTTTCAAGAATCTGATCAATCTGCAAGTAGGAAACGTGAAGGAGTAGTAAATGAATCTCCACTCAACAAACAGCGCGTATGTTACGGGCAATCCCGTTGAGGGCCCGTGGTTCATAAGAAACAGGGATGTTGAGCGAGACCTCAAGAATTTTATACCAAAATATGATTTCGTAGTGAAATTACACATTAAGTGTGAATTGGTAAGGAAATGCCTTTTAGGATAAAGCTAGGAAAAACGAATTTAATTGGTGGCCTTTATAGCTCTTTGAGTAGACGGAAAGACCGAACTTAAGATGGCAAAAGCGACTCAATAAACTTGAAAAGGAGCAAAACCAAAAGTCCATCACTTCACTTTTGTTTGAAAGCTCTTTGTGAAAGAAAATTCGTTTTGGCCATGCATCATGTTTGCCGTATTGATAAACCCGCATGGAGGGCTGGATGGACCAACGGACGGACGGGCGGGACGGGAGTTGCCCCGCCGCGACTATAAAACAATAGAGCCGCAATTTCCATGCGCTGCGACACATGCAACAAAATAAAATGTAAATGGCATAGAAAATGGTTAAAGCCATCGAGGGAATTTCGGCAATAACTATAAAATGTCGCGTGTATGCAGTCGACCAGGGAGCGCGAGGCGGAGTTGGCGGTGTGGGGTTGTTCGGCAGGGGTTGTCGCAGTCATTGGAAAAAGGATTAAAAAACGTGGCAACAAAAATACTATCTCAATGGAATAATCTCAGGCCAGGGCAAGAACAAAAACCTGAACTGAAAAACTGAAATTAAGGCACAGCACACACACACACACACACATAGATATCCACCTACACACATACAGATACCATCACTCTCTCTCTCTGACTCTCGCTTAAAAGGCCTTCTCGACTGCGCTTGATAAAAACAAAGTGAAAATTTATGCAAAACAAAGATAGAAAAGGGCAAAAAAAAAAAAAGGAAAATTTAGAAAAACAATACAAAAGACACATGGATGAAAGGACAGATAGGCAAGCGAGAGCCAGAGAAAAGGTGGGCGAGAGCGAGAGGGAAAAATAACTAAACAGACAGTTGGGACACTTTTCCACAGATAATATTGTTTATAAATTCTTTGAGTTACCTTTTCCCCAGTACGCTTTTTGTAATTAAAACAAAACTTGAAACTTAAAACTTGGCTGAGGTAAAGGTTTTAAGAAAACAAATGGAAAAATAAAAAAATGGTAAATGCGGAAAGTCTAACAAAGTAAAAGATGTCTCAAAATACATAAAAGAAAAAGAAATTGACTTTTATGATTACTAAAAAATAAAACATTAAGTAAAATGTAAATGAGTTGTATTTTATTACAAAAAATCGAAGACAAAAATTAAATTGGTTTTTAACATTATCATGTTATTCAGGATAATTACTTTAGCTGAATAACAAATTTATACTACCGCATCTAATCCTCAAATATGTATAAATATGTAAATATCAAATAGGTCAAATATGTAAGTAAAACTAAACAAATAATATATAGCATACAATTGGATAATTTCAAGCCGAAGGCCTCAACAGGCTATGCTTTAGTAATAAGTTAGAATTTAAGTTAAATTGTACCTAACTTTATAAAATAAATAAATAAATATACTTTAGCGAAAGTAAAATATATCTATATTGTTTTTATTTATATATATATTTATATTAAACGTAATGGCTGATTATTCTTTGTGGTTGAATATATTAAGGTAAGAATAGTAAAAATGTTTTTATTGAGAAAATATATTTTGTGTAAGCATCAATTATAACTAAATATCTTCATATTTTGATAAGTGGATTAATCAAGTATTAATCACAGTATTATGTGGAATCTATAGACAGCGATCCATTCTCAGATCTTACAATTCTTTTTAATAGCAATTTTTGAAGACCTGATTGCAGAATATTTTATCATCAAGCATCAATTTCCCAACTTACAAATTTTTTAGAACACTATTATAATTCATAAGCCACCAAAAGAAACGAACTTTTTCCCAACAATATATTGGCATAAAAACCTTTTATGAATGAAACTCCAAACACATTTGATCCCAAGTATATATTGAAACCATTAATTTTTTAAAGGCAATAAAACTGGTAATTCTTTCCATTTGGACATTAAACTGTGTCCTAAATATTTGAAAGTTACCCATTTTGCATTCGGAGTTTATTTCCCATTGTAATCAGGGCAAGGAAATAAATATCCACAAACAGCTTAGCACTATTTAAGTCAATACACATCTAGAAATATCCTAGAATGGGAAAATTCAGCAAGGACACATAACAGCAGTAGAGAAATAAATTCCCTTAGCAATTTCAGCCAACACGTTGAGCATTCCCATATCAGTCAAGACAACAGCAAATTATCCTGTATTTAGCAAGGAAACACACCCACAAAATACTTTTTAGACCATTTCAGCTGGCACTGTTGACTGGGATTAGTCGGGACATGAGCCACGCATGTGCCATGCTTCTTTCATAGATGGCGCTAAATATGCGATGTATGTTGTAATAGAATATAGGAATGTATATTTATATTATATTACATATTAGCGCAAAATTTGTTATTCAATAATTTTTTAGAAAAAATAAACTTTAAAGTAATTTAAGCACAAACAATTAATCAAACCCTATATAGGTGGTGTACTGATACTACAGTGTCTGGACGAGGACGAAAATGAAGACTGCGAAATGGTAACAGCCACAACACCAACTGAAAAAACAGTACAGAAACCGAAGCCACGACCGCCTCCTATCTGGTGCCCAGATATCCGATCTATGGCATTTCTGCAAGAAATAACAGACCAAGCTATTGATCCGAGATCGTATGTTATCAAGCCCAAGAAGAACAGAAAGGGCCATAAAGTTGCCAATATTTACAACCCGCGTAGCCGAGTCGATAAAGCCCCTCTAAATATCTTCTTGGATTTGGAACAAGCCACAAACAATAAGCAAATTCACGATTTGCGTATTGTTGCCCGTCAAAGATGCACTGTTACCGAGGAAATTCAACGCTCTGACCCAATGCCACCGCTGCCAGGAATTTGGGCACACAAAGCACTACTGCCATAGAAATCCTAGGAAATAAAGGCGTTAAGCCATCTCCCTAGTTAAGGTAAATTTAAGCATGCGCTATAGAGTCAATGACAAAAGCTGCAATTGAACTCTAATCTAAAAAAAAAATTAATAAAAAATTATCTATAAAAAACCGATTTTCTCGTTATCTGATACATTTTTCGAACTTCTGAAATGTTTTTTCCTTTTGCCCAGCTGGCGCCCATCACTCTCTTTAATCCCTGTTAACCCGCTTCACTCCGCCAGCTGCTGACAAATAACTGTCGCGTGATTGTCAAATTGGCCAACATACACACATACAGCTCACACAAATTTAGTCGCGGCAAATGCGAAGCTGTCAATAAAAAGTGTTTTGATTTTCAAACTTTGAACTGCGGGCTATCAATCCATGACGACTTGATTGTTGTTCCTTGAAGTAGACGACTGACTCGATTGCTACCTTCAAGGAGCCGGAGTCATGAACTCAGCGAGAGTTTGCCCAATTAATCATTTCAATTTTCCAAACGACTGGCGAAAACGTCGACGACAAAACAATTTGGTAGTAGAACTTAGAACGACCCACCAAAAGGACACGGCACAGGACACAGTTGCAGTGTCAGCAGCTGCCATGTCCCTGTCAGTGCGCTTGGCATCCTTTGCCACTGGCTGCTACACTCGCTCTCGCATTTGCATTACGTCGCACTGTAACTCGGAATTGCCTTTCACGCCCAAAATGCGGAAGAAAACAAACCAAATCGCCAAACGATTTCAGTGCCAGCTTTGAGTCAAAGCGAGGGCAGTTTCTATGCTTCTCTACAACAGTATACTTTATAATTTCTTATGTGTTATTCAGTTGGGCTGAAGTCCCGGCGGTACTGCAATACCGGGCCAACCCGTGACAGAGGTGGAGCAAGCCCCTAGCACTCCGTCTGATTCCAAAAATCAGTTTAACATTTGTTGTTCTCCAATGGAGAAACTATCAGATGTTAAGCTGATAAGAACAGATACTACACTTTGATCTTAGCCATAAGGCCGAGAAGCGATAACTAACATAGGGTAAATATCCAGTACTCCATTAAGTTACAGCTACAACCAGTTGAGAATTATAAGCGAATTTACTTTGAACACCTTTTACCTACCTAAGGGGAATTTTATATAGCATACTTTAGGGGTTGCTCAGCTAAGTCAGGTTTCTTATAATTCTCAACTAGTTAATTAAAAACAATGTAGAGTACGGAGGATCGCTTGTGGTTCTTCACTCTGGCTTCTCTTCAGTTGTCGAATAAATCTTTCGCCTTTTACTAAAGATTTCCGTGGAGAGGAGCACTCTAATGAGTCTAAAATGAATTTTTCGTTGTGTCTGGCAGCTTAGGTTGCCGGGCCATAAATCAATACATTATATAAAAATTAAAATAAAAAACATCTTAAAAAGGAATTGAATCTAAGGGGGATATATGTTTTATTAATTTGTTATAATTTTCTAATTGACTTTTATTTAAATTTTTATTACAGTGCAATAATGTCTTCGTACAGCAGCAACTTTTTTTTGGGAACAAAAAATACATATATATAGCGAGAGATGAACCAAATAAATAGTTTTATTATTTCATTATTTAACTATACTTTACAAAAAAATATATATCAATATGTTTATTAGCTTAAGATCTTCAACTAAAAATTCATGAAAAGGAGGCACCAATAAGTCTTCGTACACGCGACTTTCCTAGAACTTTAGCTGCAAACAGAAAAGGAAAAAAATAACGGTTGTCTTCCAACGTATGCTTGGGCATAGTTTCGCAACATCTTGCAACAAGTTTTTTTCAAATTGAATCTCCAAGTGAACATAAATTGATTTCAAATGCCCGGAAAATATTTAACTATTGAGGAACGCTAGCTAATTTTAAATATGCACGTTAAGCAGCAAAAATCCTATACGGAAATAGCAAATATTATATGTCGTAGTCGTTCCACAGTTCAATCTGTAATTGGACGGTTCAAATACGAAGGGCGAGTGGAAAAAAGGAATAAGATTAAAGAATATTTTATAATGATTTAGTTTTATTGTACTAACACTGGTAACCAGCATAAGGAAGCCTCAAAGCCCCCACAAATAGCTAAAAATATAAAACGACCTTTTTGAGCTCATTGTATTTCGTTTTGTTGTTTTCTTTTTGTTATATTGTTGTATTCTTTAATAAAGAGTCTATCAATATTTAAAAATATTTTTAAATAATAAATAAAAAATATACATATAAAAAAACAAATCGATGCAAATGACAACCTCAAACAAGAGCCGGAAGCTACGCACGCTTTGAAAATAACCCAACTAGGCAGTTATAGTCACTGTGAAACGGGCTCGTCGTAGTTTTTTACGACTGCAGTGCCTCAGATACCATATTTTTAGGCATTCAAAAAATTATTGCGTCCGGAATCCAATATACGCAAAGTGTGCTGGTGTTCACGACTGGCTCTCAGCATTGCTAGGGTTGCTTAGAAACACAATATTATACTCTACCTGGAACATAGGTTCTACCGGGTCCCCAACTCACTACTCTCACTACTACACACTACTACCCTCACACGCCATTACAATTACAGACAGTACAGACAAGCTCATTTTACTTACCACTTATCATCACAACTGGTGTGGGTTTACAACTCAAACAATTCAGAAAACCCCTACTCTCACACGAGACTAACATACTTACTTTTAAACAACATATGAACTCGCACACTAACCTTGACATTGACCTACATACTAAACTAGAGATTGACAGCCCATACACCTTCACTCAAAAACATTCACCAAGCAGCTCAACAGGCGTAGGGGCTCAACGGACGTCAGAAAATAAATATGTTGAAGATATTATTATAAAATTTTAAAATTTTTATTTTTATAAATTCATAAAATATATACACGGCAAATACAAATATACAAATATTTAATTCATATTTATTCAAGATATAATATAAATAAATTAAAATAATTTTTAATAAATATTTTTCAATATTTTTTAACTGAAAACAATTGATTAATATGAGATTATATTGTATAAAAAATTAATTTTTATTTAAAATATATCAAAATATAATATTTTTGTTTTCTTAAATAAACTTATAACAATATTCAAACTAAAAATTTATCTAAGTAAAATTCAATTTGGCATTGTTCCGTCACCCAGAAGTTTTAAAATTCTATAATATAAATTTTTACACATGTAATAATAATATTTAAGAAGAAAATGTTGTATAACAAAATACTTCTCAAATATCTGTTCAAGCCTAATGCATTTCATTTTGTCCCTTATCATCTCCATGCTGAAAAGATTTGTGGAGCAGCTCCTTTGTTCTGGCTCGCGCCTTTATATTCAAAGTTATTTCTTTTATCTATTTTCATTTTAATTGAATTATTTTTATCGTTTTCTCTGCGCGCTTTTAGCTTTATTCGTTCTCCTTTTAGCTTCATCAATATTGTTGCATAAATAACGCATAAATTAGCTGAACGAATCCCGCAGGATATTCAAGGATATTCGTAGACAAGCAAATCAGTGCGGCACGCGCTACACGACCCGCATGCAAACTAGGCCTCAGCATAAAAAATGAATTATATCTCTTGGTCGTCGCTTTGGGGCTTACAGTCAGGGTCGGGTCGTGGGGTCAGCGGTCACAGCTCGAATTACATTTGGCTAGTTCATAAAGCTCACTCAAGTTTGACCAAAACGTTGCGCCTGCCGGCTTGCCTGCTTGCCAAACAGACAGACAAATATAAAGACAAATCTCAATGGCTTTACCTTTTTGTACCATGTATTCAATGGGATACCAAAGGACAGTCTGATTCTAAGCTAGTGTTTGTAGCAGGCAGCAGAACGTATTTTGGATTTAATAGAAAAACAGAAAAAGAATCAAGGCATTTAATATTCGGAATCTGCTAGATTCAATTAAAATCAAGTGAAAGTAATCTCCATTCTATACAAATTTAAAACATAATATTAAATATAATAAGGCAATTATACAAATAATAAATGTAGTTACAAGATGCAAGATGTTCTACAAGTGGCAGGGTATCTGTGATGTCGTAAGAGAGAGAGAAAGAAAGGATATATATGGCTTCAAGCACTTTCCCTAATTCAAGTCCAACAAAATGCTTCAACTATTTCTTACTAAATTTTTAGTTTCTTATCGTACTCACCTTTGAAAAATCATTTAATAAGAGCATTTTCTTCATAATTAATTAAAGTAAAGAAAACAAAAATGACAATATCTTGCATACAGGGTATTACCAAGTCAGGCAACGAAGTGCCTATCATTTAAATTTGTCGCTCTTTGGCTCCTTCCTGATGCAAGCCCATAAAAAGGCTCAAGTTTTTCCCAGCTAAACTAGCAGTACGTAAATTTCCATGCAAACTTTATTTTTGTTTGTCTTTTTTTTTTTTTTTGTTTCCCGTAGCCTCAAACGTCGAACTTGAACTATAAAAATCCGACGGTCGCAAAACTTTCGAGTCACATAAACATAAATTGCGGCCGTAATTTTCGGTCAGGTTGCCGAGCCGAAACGGGCGGAGTTTAAGCAGGGTTGGCCAAGGCTTCGCTCTAACGTTTTCAATGTCTATGCCATGTTGTGCGTTATTGTAATTGGGTTTAAGTGCGCCCCGCCGGGTGCTTGTTGTAGTCATTACGACCCGATGCGAAAAGGAGTTAACATTATGTTTAATTTGTCTAATGCTCGATGAGAAGCCCTTCTCTTTCTTCTATTATTATTATGGCTGCCAGCACAGCATGGGAAGTGGGCTCGACGACGTTAACACAAACAAAATAATGATTCTTTACTTAATATTTGCCATGACCAATATAATCTGTTCTTTGTTTAAACGCAGAGTAAATCAATTTTAGTTGATCTAATGTTAATTTATTTCAAATAAATGCTAACGATTATCTATCTTTAATATTTTATAAGTCTTGTTTGATTAGCTTTTATATATGTGTGTGCATTGACATAAAAATATCTTTTGTGCATTTTCCAACATTAAAATTTCAATTTTGTCACTAACCTTACAAAACACAGGCAGCTAAACGCTCACCACTTTCATACCCTTTCCACAAATAATAATAAAAATGTCAACATATGGAATGAGTATGGTATACTCTAGTCTCGCAAGAGAAGACATGGGACCTCAGCCAGGGAATTTTAATTTTTATGCGCTTCATGCTGGTGCGGCGCGTAGATAAATATATGAGAGAGAAGAGAGCGGAGAATAAATACATTTGAGATCGGAAAGTAAGCATATATAGTTGCACATTTCCGTTGCTCGAACCAAAAACAAAGCGGCCCGAGTACTACCTTAGTCTTGTGGGCCCGCATCTTCAATTTCTTTTTTTTGCGGGTGTAACGTTTTTCCATATATGTGTTCATGTGATTTTGTGCTATAAGACAATTGTGTCTATAGCCTGCGATTGCCATCACACTACAGATTATAGCGAGTTCTCGATTTTCGACAGTCGATTAACGATTTCTTTATTAAATTAATTATTATTCAACGCTTTTTTTATAACAATATAAATTAACTTTGATGATCGGTTCAGAGCGACAATTAATTGCGACTAGATTGCAGCGCTTTGCAATATCTCTCTCTAAAGTCGCGTGTACAATAAATACACAGTTTTGTTCGTTAACTTCTGCCGTTATGTGTGAGTGTTAATAATAAAATATAATTTCAATACGCACCGTCACGTTTAAAAAGTGATCGTCGACACATTTTGACACCAAATATTTAATTAAATAGCTTCGCTTCCTTCGCGCCGATCAACAAATCAATTGACCGATTTCGAGGCAAGCGAGAAATGCGTCGGCAGTCGACGACGTTTCTGTGCGCGTAGTGTAACGGCCGAACGTTAAGTGTATGTGTGAGTGTATATGTATATACATATGTACTTTGTGTGAGTGTGTTTCGGTTTGTCTGCTTCTAGAGAATAGACTTTTGCGCGATCGCGAGTATCGCGTGTTTTTCTGCTCTGGACCACGAACAGCAAGCTATTAATTTAATTATTACAGTCTTTTTCAAGACTTTAAATAAGTATTTAACTTTTACTTATTATATATATACATATATGGTTAATAAATTAGTTTATATATAAAGTGGCAATCCACACAAACCGTGCTACAATCCACACAAACGCTGCGCTACAAAGCACAGTACACTTTTAATATCAGCAAACCAATAATTCTCAAACGGTTAAAGATGAACAAGAGTGGCAAGGCGTAGTAAACTACAATAGTTTTTAAGTTTTATACTTCCACAGTATCGAGGTATTATTAAATAAAGTTATACTTTGTTACCGAAATACGATCTATGTAATTATATATATATAATATATATTTATTTAATATATTAAACTCTACAAGACGCTCATCATTCCAGTGCTGCTTTATGGTGCGGAAGCCTGGACAGTGACGCAGTCAGATGCGGCTGCTCTTGGTGTTTTCGAGAGAAAGATTCTTCGCAAGATCTATGGACCAGTTTGCGTTGGCGAAACCTATCGTATCAGGTGGAACGACGAGCTGTACGAGCTATATGGCGATGTGGACATTGGCAAGCGAATTGACATTCAGCGTCTTCGTTGGTTGGGTCACATTGCTCCTATGGAGGGAAGCACTCCAGCTCGTTCGGTTTTTGATACAATAGTTGGAGGACAACGAAGAAGGGGTAGACCTAGAACCCGTTGGAAGGACCAAATGGAGGCAATCCTAGGAGGTATAACCAACTGGAGAAGTCGTGCACAGGATAGAGAAGCGTGGAGGCAAATCGTGCATCAGGCTGTACTCCGATAGGGGTGTTTTAACCAATTAAAAAAAAAAAAAAATATTAATAATTTAATATAAATAAAGTGAGAGGAGTAGAAATAAACAACGAAACCAAGTTCGAAGAAACAATGCTTTAAATAGACTTTCTGAACAAAGCCAAAATAATCTTCTTCGAGCTACTTTACGTTCAAGCTCGCTTCGCGTCAGATTATAAGGCAAATGAGCAAAGACAGAACACTGAGGACCACGCTACTACCAAGCCAATTCTCACGCTAGGCAACAGTAGCAATTAAATGACACGCGTCGTTCGAGACGTCGACAAGACGCAGTCTACCGGGCAAACGAACAAAGTCAGAACACTATACGGCGAGCTGGCCGAAGAAAAGACATTGGACAGCGCCTTTTAGAAAGAGCAAGAGATAGGAATCTAAGATCGCAGCATTGAGCAGGCACGTAATACTAGTGCAAGGCGAAGTGCTCGCATTCAAGCACGACAGGAAGCTTTCGACGCCAATAGAAGCGTATCACAGAGAGTTAGCCAATATCGTAATAATGTTAATAATAGGATAGCTGAGAATAGGCGTAATGCAACCAGGAACAGGGTAGAACCACTTCTCAAAATAGATCCCAAAATGTTAGTACTAGTCTTGATGGTCTAATAGCTGCTTTCAATACTACAGTTAAGCAGGGTCCTGATCAGGTCTGCATTAGCTGCAAAGGTTTGTGGTTCCCCCACCAAGTAGATAAAATTTCACGAGAGGCTATTGAAAGCAAGTGTACTGCAGAAGTAGCTTCAGATATTTTATATCTATCATCTAGATTTCCGTCTGAAAATAATAAATATAACTTCTGCAAGACATGTAGTCATAGTGTAAAGTTAGGCAAAAAACCAAAAGCTTCGATTACAAATGGCCTAGATTTTCCGCATCTTCCGAATTGTTTAAGAGGCTTAACGCCGCTAGAGGAAAGGCTTATCTCCCCACGCCTTCCTTTTATGATTATTAAGTCTTTAGGATATGGCCGTCAAAATGCCATTAAAGGAGCAAATGCCATTAAAGTGTACCAATTCCTGTGGCCAATGTGGTAACGTCTCTTCCAAGAGAGATTGGCGAAGCTGAGGTTGTTCAAATTCATTTGAAGCGTAGGATGGAATATAGTCATGATTTCATGACTGAAACCATTAGGCCATCAAAAGTTGCTGATGCAATTCGATTTTTAGTCGACACTGAACTTTACAGGAAGCACCAGGGGACTGTTAATGAACAGTGACTGGCTTTCTTTTCGTCTGACGAAATTCCATTCGTTGCATCACCTGAAGACAGGGACTTAGTTTCAGAGCTAGTACAAAGATCTGCTCAAGCCTCAACAAACGAGCAGAATAGTAGAGAGCCAGAAGATATCAACCCTGGAGGCCAGGAAACACTTTTAGAAAATCTATCGAAATCACCACGAGCTTGGATCGTCAACAATTTTTTCTAGAAGTTTTATATTTTGACTATCATTATGCCCAAAACTTACAAACAGAACATTCGCGAGGTGTGGCTGAAAAATGCAGAGTTCAAGGACTGGCTTCGAAAAAATACAATAGATGCTACAAAGGCGTATTATAGCTACTGCAAATGCGGCTTGACTGCAAAACTTTCAGACCTGCGTGCCCACTCGGCAACAAGAAAACATCAAGGTGCACTGAGTGGCTTTGCTCAAAAGGAAAAAATAGATTTCGGTCAAACGCCAACTGCAACTATCTTTGCAGGCGGAAACAGAAAATACAAGGAAGGAGAAGCTTTGAAACCATAGTTAGATCAGAACTTAAAAATTTTTGTAGAAGAGGTTGTAGAACTCATAAATATTTTCTGAACTATAAAAAGTTAGAAATTATTAATATTAGGAATAACACTTCAATTTGCTTGCGTAAGCACAGCTCCAGTCACGGCATTACATTGGCAAACCCACTTAATGAAGAGCAATATAGCCAAATGATGGCTATAGAGTTTTAAAAGGTATTAGGACTTCGCCAGCTCACTGGGAAGCAGAGAAGAAAGTGATGGCTATGATTAGGCAGTTTGGTCATCCGACCTTTTTTTTATCACATTTTCGGCAGTAGAAACTAGGTGGACGGAGCTTTTAGTGATTCTATCTAGAAACGTAGATAAAGTAGAGATTTCTGAAGAAGCAGCAGACTGCTTAACTTTTGATAATAAAGCCCGTCTAATTAGATCCGATCCTGTCACTTGCGCTAGGTATTTTGATTTTCGCTATAGACAGGTTTTGAAGCTAATGAAGAAGGAAAATGGTGTTTTTGGTAGGCATTATGTTCTAAAGATTTATTGGCGAGTTGAGTTCCAACAAAGGGGTTCCCCCGCATATTCACGGCATGTTTTGGCTCAAAGATGCCTTCAAGCTTGACTCTACTGATGAGTCAAGCATTCTTACAGTAAAGTCCTTTATTGATCAGTTTATCACAACTGATACTGGAGTATCAAATCCACAATCACGGCCAGTCATGTAGGCGAGAAGTTAGGGCACAAAAAATATGTAGATTCGGTATTCCATACCCTCCTATGCCCCAAACGGAAATTTTGTTCCCGTTAGAAGAGAATGCTCAAAATATAGATGAGCACCATAGAAATTTTCAAAAAATTCAGGGCTTCTTAGAGAATTTATTTGATCGTGAAACCATAGACTCTCTTAGTGATTTCAATAGTTTTTTGTCCCACGATCAACTTAACCTTAGCTATGAGTGTTATATTAATGCACTTAGGTCTAGTATCAAGAAGCCTAAAATTTATTTAAATCGTTCATTCGCAGCAATTAAGCTTAACGCTTATAATAAGCATCTCCTCCAACTGCAGCGAGCTAACATTGATATTCAGTTTATATTAGATACCTATGCTTGCTGCAGTTACGTCGTTAATTATATTAACAAGTCTCAGAGAGGAATTTCAAAATTAATGCGTGAAGCAGTTAGTGAGATTAGTAGGGGCAATGTAACGATTAAACAAAAGTTACAACACATAGGGCACAAATTCATTTCGGGCACTGAAATATCTGCCCAAGAAGCCGTATACTGCTGTTTAGGTATGCATTTGTCCGAAAGCAGTAACGCAGAAGTATATATTAATACTTCATTGCCAGATCATCGGGTTAGAATGCTAAAGAGTAAACAGCTATTAGAAAATTTACCTGATGGCTCTACAGATATATTTTTATTAGGGCTCTTAGAGCATTATGTTCAGCGTCCAGACGCTTTAGATAGTTTATGTCTGGCTGATTTTGCTGCTTTTTATAGTTTCAGCAAACAGTAAACACCTGGAAGAGCTCGCAAATTCTTAGACGAAAAGGATGACCATAAAGCACCAACATCCCACTCATTCGTTTTTGTACTTCGCAGTGGTAGTGGTTTTGTTAGGAAAAGACGCTCTCCCAGTATTAATAACTAAAAGCATTCAATACTTTAGGAAACTAGTTATGCTATATGTCCCATGGGGAAACGAGGAGGCAGAACTAGTAGCGACACTGCGAATTGTTTTGTAGCCTAAATCAGGAGTTAGTTGAGACAAACCGTAGGAAGTATAATAGCTTAGATGATAGAGAGCTCCAGGAAGCTTTTAACAACGCAGTGCAGGATGAGAATGAGGGCAATATTGAGAATAGAGAGGTAGTTAATGGTAGGGATGAGAATCAGGACTTGGAAAATACCAATGTCCAAGTGATTAAGCTTCCAGTTTTGCTTCCGTCCGATAGAATACAAGATATTGTTAGATCTTTAAATTTAAAGCAGAAGACCTACTTTACACATTTTACGAATTCGTTGGAGGTGGTGCTGGTGTCGGAAAAAGCCGACTAATCACCTCCATTTTCCAATCATTATCCCATATATTCAATAGTAGGCCTGGGAGTAATGATTCACCTAAAATTCTTCTTTGTGCCCCAACAGGTAAAACTGCTTTCGGAATTAGTGGTTCGACACTACATACCATTTTCTCTCTACCAGTTAACCAATCTGGCTCCGATTTGAGCGCTCTTAGCAATGACTAAGTCAATAGTTTGCATTCAAGGTTAATAGACTTTATACTTATTATAATATATGAAATATCTATGCTATACATGTTGTTCCAGTTAGTCTCCCTTCTAAAACAAATTTTTTAAAATACTTCTCCATTCGGTGGTATTTCTGTCATAGTATTTGGGGATCTACGACAGTTGTCACCAGTAGGCGACCGTTGGATTTTCGTATCCAACTCTCATGATCCCTAACGGTGCAATATATACTTCTTTGCTCTGGGACAGCTTTAAGTATTTTGAGCTCACAAAAATAATGCGACAACGGGAGGACCAAACTATTGCTTCTGCTTTAAATAATATGGCATCGGGAAACATGACACGATGATATTACCCTTATCCGATCCCACATTTGTCAGCCATCGAATGTTTCCAATGATGTAATTCATCTGTTTAGCACAAATGCGGCAACAGATAGTTATAACATTATAAAACTTAGCGCCTTTACAAAGGATCCGTTTACTTCCTTTGCTGAAGATTATAGTTACTCGTTTAAATGCAGCAAATAGGTAAAGAATAGTTTTAGGTCGTCCGAAACACAGGGACTCTGTAAGTCCCTCCTCTTAAAAATAACTGCAAAATATATGATTACGGTCAACGTAGATGCAGAGGATGGATTAATTAATGGGGCAACAGGAATTTTGATGCAAATAGATTTCGATGCATCCAACGCTCCAAATGTTTTATGGATGCAATTCCCAGAGGAAAGTGTAGGAGTACTTGATCGCTCAAAGTGTACGCATCGTACAGAGGTCTTCTTGGACCCCCATTCAAAAAATAATTAGAAATTTCCAATACAGGACAAATGAGCAAGTGTCCATTGACCGTACGCAGTTTCCAGTTGTACCTACAGAAGGTATAACTATTCACAAATCCCAGGGAACTACGTATAGCAAAGTGGTGGTCCACACTTGCTCTCGCATGTAGCGCGCTGCAATATACGTAGCATGTAGTAGGGCAACGACTGCTTCGGGATTGTTTATTATAGGAGATATTCTTTCTCCTAAGCCTCCAAAAAATGATGATAAGGTCAAAAGCCAAATAGTCCGATTGCGCAACGAAAAGCTACTTCGATCACATTATGATCATTTAGTTCACAGTTCCGCCTTAGATATTTTCTTTCATAATACACAAAGCATTAATTGTCACATTGAAGACATTTGATCTGATAGATTAATGCTCGTCCGTTTTATGTTTCGTTGAAGCGTCTACTTACGCAAACTTAAATGTAAATATTCCAGGGTATAGTATTATTGTCCGTCTAGATTGCGAGGTCATACCTAACATAAGACGACCTAAGAGGGGTATTATCATTTATGTTAGGGACACAATTTTAGAAAATATAACAAGCTGCTTGAGCGTCAAGAAAGTAAACGGACCGTCAGTATTTGAATATGCCGTGTTTAGGTATAAATCGTTAAGTTTTGTAGTTGTTTACAAAAGTCCGACTATTTAATTCAGAATTTCAGGATCTATTTCTGCAATATCCGTTTTTGTTAGAAAATTGCCTTATTTAAGGAGATTTTAATTTGTGTTTGAGCAAGTTAGAATACGCAAGGATTTTATATGATGAGTTAGTTGGCAGAAGCTTATTAGATATGAAAACGCCTACAACCAATTAATTGGGCGTTTTCAAATCTTTCGAGTGAATACATCAGCGCTAGGACGTTTGAAACAGTTTATAGTTACCACAGTAGTATTTCTTTAAGTATTCAGGATAGGGAACTGTAGTGTAAATATTTATAAATACACATATATGTAAATAAGTTTAATATTTAACATTTTAAAAATATATTTTAATTTTATAATTTTAACTTATTAAACGTGTGTTTTTATACCCTGTTCCCATTGAGAATGGGAAATAATATCAGCAGCGGTCTTGCAAACCACAAAAGCTAGAGATCTGAAATTTTTAATGCATACTCGTGTATACCATACACGATACGAGTTAATAATTGTTTTTGATAACTCATCCCGTTTCCTTATTATCGATAAAAATCGATAAATTGACTTCATATACCTTAAGAGCTAGGGATTTAAAATACACTGTGTAGATCCGTGTAATACTGAGAATTTGTAATTTTCAAATTTTGGTTGCCACTCTCTTTCGAACGACATTTGCACGAAACATAATTCAACTACTAAAGACTTGTGCTTTGGCATATACACACATATAAATGATATTAAGAGGTGGCGTATCCACTTGTATGGTGTTGAATGGTGCAAGTGCCTGATTACAGCCTTGAATATACGCTCACTTTTCAGCTGAAAAGTGTTGGCACTCAATATTTTGCTAATATATTTGGTCAGTTTTCTGTATGCAGAAATATCTATACATCGAACTCGGATACCGTGGCCTGCTGTGGTTTTAGTTGTAAAGCTGTCTTTTTCGATGGTCAGTCAGTAACGCTTAGAGTATAGTGGTTCAGGCTTTAAATTTATTTGCACAGCAGTAATTTCTTTTGTAACATTAGGTGGAGTTATTTGTACATTTCTATAACAGGTTTTGTACCATTCATATGGTATACAAAAGCAACACTGATCAACACAGTTTTTATTATTTTATTATCATTTATTTTTTATTATTTTATCATTTATTGTGTTAAAGGCTGGGCACACTTGTTAGCTTTCCATCTCTTTTTCTAGATAGTTTGAATCAGTAAGGTGGTGTTGAGAGTATTTAAATTTAAAAATAAACAAAACAGCATCAAAAACAATTTAAACAATCAAGAAAGTTCTAAAGTGCTATGTGTACGGACCTACATACAAAATTTGAAGTCTCTAGCTCTTATAGGTTCCGAGATCGAAGCGTTTAAACGTACAGACAGACGGAAAGGGCGAAATCGGCTCGGCTCGGCTCGCCGCCCTGGTCAACAATATATATATATACATTATGGAGTCTGCCACGCCCCCTTCTGCTTCTTACATAAATTTTAACCACATTTTTAATGTGTTTTAGGTTCAATTTACTTATAGTAATTGAACAGACAAGCTCTTCTTTGTGTTAATGTATTAACAAATGCGCCCTCTCGGGCCTCCAAAAATTGCCGTAGCGGACGATATTTCACGTCCCCATGGCGGGGTATTGGTTAAAGTTTTCAACTAGCAATAATCGCACCTCAGTAGGACTTCATTGGTTACGATATCGCCTCTGCGCAAAGATAACTTTCAACGGCCAAGCAACAGGGTTTCCATGAAAAAAAAACCTAAACCAGTTGTGAATTGTAAGCAGCAGATGAAATTAAATAAAAAGGAAATTGCAGCATACTTCTAAGCTGAAGAAGCTGAATTCAGGTAAAAGGAAATGCAGCTGCTTCTTAATAATGTTAAGGGAGAAAAAGGTCGAATATGAAATTTTTATACTCATTCACGAAGTGAAATGAAATTTGGAATATATACTCATGTATACCCTCATCTGATAGTGCTATGATTTTTCCGATACGCCCACTAGGGGCGTGCCAAATCGGAATATGCATTTTCCAATATCTTAAAAACACTACTTATGAAAATGCTAGAGCGTTGCAATTTGGAATATAATTACTTGTAGACAACCGAAGATCAAAATGATATAGCAGATATATCTACGCCCATTGGGGGCGTGGTCAATCGGGTAAAACTGTATCTTCTACAGCTTTTAAGGTAGAATGCCCAAATTCGGCACGTAGGTTACTGTTACGATCTTATAAAGATCGACGAAAAAATATATATTCACGTCTACTAGGGGCGTGGCAAATAGGATCTGACTATATAGTGATTTTTCAAATTCTTTAATATTTTGAGCACTATTGCTACTAAGGACTGGAAATTTGGTATATATATTCGGGTTGACCACCCAAGACCAAAAAGTTATGGCGGATATATCAACACCCATTGGGGGCGTGGCAAATCGGGTAAATCTGTATCTTCTACAGTTTTTAAGCTAGAACGCCCAAATTTGGGAGATAGATTACTGTTACGATCCTATAAAGATCGACGAAAAAATATATATTCACGTCTACTAGGGGCGTGGCAAATAGGATCTGACTATATAGTGATTTTTCAAATTCTTATATATTTAGAGCACTATTGCTGCTAAAGACTGGAAATTTGGGATATATATTCGGGTTGACCACCCAAGACCAAAAAGTTATGGCGGATATATCTACGCCCATTGGGGGCGTGGCAAATCGGGTAAAACTGTATCTTCTACACTTTTTAAGCTAGAACGCCCAAATTTGGGAGATAGATTACTGTTACGATCCTATAAAGATCGACGAAAAAATATATATTCACGTCTACTAGGGGCGTGGCAAATAGGATCTGACTATATAGTGATTTTTCAAATTCTTTAATATTTTGAGCACTATTGACGCTGGAGACTTGAAATTTTGAATATATATTTGGGTTGACAACCCAAGATCAAAAAGTTTTGGCGGATATATCTACGCCCATTGGGGGCGTGGCTAATCGGGTAAAACTGTATCTTCTACAGTTTTTAAGCTAGAACGCCCAAATTTGGCAGATAGATTACTGTTACGATCCTATAAAGATCGACGAAAAAATATATATTCACGTCTACTAGGGGCGTGGCAAATAGGATCTGACTATATAGTGATTTTTCAAATTCTTATATATTTAGAGCACTATTGCTGCTAAAGACTGGAAATTTGGGATATATATTCGGGTTGACCACCCAAGACCAAAAAGTTATGGCGGATATATCTACGCCCATTGGGGGCGTGGCAAATCGGGTAAAACTGTATCTTCTACAGTTTTTAAGCTAAAACGCCCAAATTTGGGAGATAGATTACTGTTACGATCTTATAAAGATCGACGAAAAAATATATATTCACGTCTACTAGGGGCGTGGCAAATAGGATCTGACTATATAGTGATTTTTCAAATTCTTATATATATAGAGCACTACTGCTGCTAAAGACTGGAAATTTGGGATATATATTCGGGTTGACCACCCAAGACCAAAAAGTTATGGCGGATATATCTACACCCATTGGGGGCGTGGCTAATCGGGTAAAACTGTATCTTCGACAGTTTTTAAGATAGAACGCCTAAATTTGGCACATAGATTACTGTTACGATCCTATAAAGATCGAAGAAAAAATATATATTCGCGTCTACTAGGGGCGTGGCAAATAGGATCTGACTATATAGTGATTTTTCAAATTCTTATATATTTAGAGCACTATTGCTGCTAAAGACTGGAAATTTGGGATATATATTCGGGTTGACCACCCAAGACCAAAAAGTTATGGCGGATATATCAACACCCACTGGGGGCGTGGCAAATCTGGTAAATCTGTATCTTCTACAGCTTTTAAGGTAGAATGCCCAAATTCGGCACGTAGGTTACTGTTACGATCTTATAAAGATCGACGAAAAAATATATATTCACGTCTACTAGGGGCGTGGCAAATAGGATCTGACTATATAGTGATTTTTCAAATTCTTTAATATTTTGAGCACTATTGCTACTAAGGACTGGAAATTTGGTATATATATTCGGGTTGACCACCCAAGACCAAAAAGTTATGGCGGATATATCAACACCCATTGGGGGCGTGGCAAATCGGGTAAATCTGTATCTTCTACAGTTTTTAAGCTAGAACGCCCAAATTTGGGAGATAGATTACTGTTACGATCCTATAAAGATCGACGAAAAAATATATATTCGCGTCTACAAGGGGCGTGGCAAATAGGATCTGACTATATAGTGATTTTTCAAATTCTTATATATTTAGAGCACTATTGCTGCTAAAGACTGGAAATTTGGGATATATATTCGGGTTGACCACCCAAGACCAAAAAGTTATGGCGGATATATCTACGCCCATTGGGGGCGTGGCAAATCGGGTAAAACTGTATCTTCTACAGTTTTTAAGCTAGAACGCCCAAATTTGGGAGATAGATTACTGTTACGATCCTATAAAGATCGACGAAAAAATATATATTCACGTCTACTAGGGGCGTGGCAAATAGGATCTGACTATATAGTGATTTTTCAAATTCTTTAATATTTTGAGCACTATTGACGCTAGAGACTTGAAATTTTGAATATATATTTGGGTTGACAACCCAAGATCAAAAAGTTTTGGCGGATATATCTACGCCCATTGGGGGCGTGGCTAATCGGGTAAAACTGTATCTTCTACAGTTTTTAAGCTAGAACGCCCAAATTTGGCAGATAGATTACTGTTACGATCCTATAAAGATCGACGAAAAAATATATATTCACGTCTACTAGGGGCGTGGCAAATAGGATCTGACTATATAGTGATTTTTCAAATTCTTATATATTTAGAGCACTATTGCTGCTAAAGACTGGAAATTTGGGATATATATTCGGGTTGACAACCCAAGATCAAAAAGTTTTGGCGGATATATCTACGCCCATTGGGGGCGTGGCTAATCGGGTAAAA
Organism: Drosophila nigricruria; assembly: GCA_037075265.1. Taxonomy (NCBI): domain Eukaryota; kingdom Metazoa; phylum Arthropoda; class Insecta; order Diptera; family Drosophilidae; genus Drosophila; species Drosophila nigricruria. The sequence goes on along the minus strand of JBAMCI010000173.1, from coordinate 2,300,178 downwards.
CTGTATCTTCTACAGTTTTTAAGCTAGAACGCCCAAATTTGGCAGATAGATTACTGTTACGATCCTATAAAGATCGACGAAAAAATATATATTCACGTCTACTAGGGGCGTGGAAAATAGGATCTGACTATATAGTGATTTTTCAAATTCTTTTATATTTTGAGCACTGTTGATGCTAGAGACTTGAAATTTTAAATATATATTCGGGTTGACCACCCAAGACCAGAAAGATATGGTGCATATATCTGCACCCATAGGAGGCGTGGAAAACAGTAAAAGTTTATATTTGCTACAGTTTAAAAGCTAGAAACCGCAAAAGTTTATAGCTTCTACAGTTTTAGAGCTAGAAGCTTCAAAATTGGATAGTTGAGTTACTGGTGGTTTCTATCGATAACCTAAAACTTATTTTTATGCTTCTATTGGGGCGTGGCATACCAAAAAATACCCTGTAATTTTCACTTTTTTTTTTTGGGAAACATTCAAAATTTATAAGGACTGGCCAAAAATTATATGCTCCTCTATTGATTTTCATAAAATTATATCTATAAACCAATTGGGGAGTTGCAAATCGGAAAATCTATATCTTGCAATGTTTTCGAGCTGGCAGCTGGTACGTGAATGAGTATCCCGCAGTCGGTGGCGCCCGACTGCAAAGTTCTTATTTGTGTTTATATTAATCAGTAAACATATAAATATTGATATGAATACGGTCTATCATAGAAATGATCCCGAGTTCATTATGAACACAAATTACAGATTATAAATTTTAGAGCAATCGAGTAATACCAAAAACTAACATTGCTGCTAATCCCACAGCTGGATAATATTAATATTTTTCCAAATACGCCAAACCAATCAAATGTAATTCCAAACACGAAATGGGCAATTCTAGTTAGTCAGAACACCTCCAAGGGTAGCGCAGAGCTCCTCTTTATAGATGAGATTAAAACTCTAATTTTTGATCTCATAAGAAATTTAGGAAACTGCAAACCTCACTGGCTTTCAAGTTTCTTTCTCAATGATTAATAATCTCTCAATTGTAACATGGAACGCTAGAGGTTAACCGAAACCTTGTTTAACAATACTACTTCAATCAAACACAACAAGTAAGAGTGCTCTAGTCGAGACGGCTCGACTACGAGATACCCTGAACCCTGCGAAGAGCCAATCTTCCCAACATGATATGCTTATTTTACATATACGAATATTGCGAGCAACACACACACACACATGCATACGCACGCACGCATAAGCACGCGCTCTGCTGACTGCGCAGTCAGCGCGGCGAAATTAAATGTTTAATAACTTTTTTTAGGGATGGACTTTTTATACTCATTCACAAAGTGAAATGAGTATATTGGTTTTGTGCAATGTCCGTCACGCTGTCCGTCTGTCCGACTGTCCGTCTGTCCGTCTGTCCGTATGAACGCAAACCATTTGCACAGTTTTGAAGCTAGAGAGTTGAAATTTGGAATATATACTCGTGTATACCCTCGAATTATAAAGTGTCAAGATTTTCCCGATACGCCCACTAGGGGCGTGGCAAATCGGAAAATGCATTTGCCCATATCTCAGAAACACTACTTCTAGAAGTGCTAGAGAGTTGCAATTTGGAATGTAGACTTGTGTTGACAACTCAAGTTGAAAAAGCTATGGCGGATATATCTACGCCCATTGGGGGCGTGGCAAATCGGGTAAAACTGTATCTTCTACAGTTTTAAAGCTAAAACGCCCAAATTTGGCACGTAGGTTACTGATACGATCCTATGAAGATCGACCAAAAATCTATATATCCACGCCTACTAGGGGCGTGGCAAATCGGATCTGACTATATAGTGATTTTTCAAATTCTGTAATATTTTGAGCACTATTGATGCTAGAGACTTGAAACTTGGTATATATACTCGGGTTGACAACCCAAGTTGGAAAAGATATGGCGGATATATCTACGCCCATAGGAGGCGTGGCAAACCGCAAAAGTTTGTAGCTCCTACAGTTTTAGAGCTAGAAGCTTCAAAATTGGATGGTAAGTTACTGGTGAGCTCCTCTATCGATGCGCCAAAAATAAATTTTACGCCCCTTATGGGGTATGCCCGGCTAAAAAATACCCTGTAATTTTCGCATTTTTTGAGTGTAACCATCCAAATTTCACACTTACGTTACCCTTCACTACTTCTAAGAACTGGCCAAAAATGATATGTCTACGCCTACTGGGGGCGTGGAAAATCGGGAAAAACTATACGTTTTTCCGATTCTCAGTGAGAAAATCAGAATTATATACAGATATTACTGCTGATCTCCTCTATTGATTTCCAAAAAATTATATATGTACAAACCAATTGTGGGCGTGGCAATGGGTGTGATCTGTGGGGGTGTGAATGAGTATCCCGCAGTCGGTAGCGCCCGACTGCAACGTTCTTACTTGTTATACCCTGAACCCATTGAAAATGGGAAAACAGGGTATAATGGTTTTGTTGAAATGTATGTAACAGGCAGACCCCATAAAGTATATATATTCTTGATCAGCTCGACGAACTGAGTCGATATAGCCATGTCCGTCTGTCCGTCTGTCCGTCTGTCCGTCCGTCCGTCTGTCCGTATGTATGAACGCGTCGATCTCAGAATCTATAAGAGCTAGAGACTTGAAATTTTGTATGTAGATCCGTGTATAGCACGCGCAGATCGAGTTTGTTTCAAAAAATCGATAAATTTGATCGTTTTAAAGTTATCGATTTAAAACATTATCGAAATGCTGTTATAAATTTATATCTTCCACATCTTTAGAGCTAGAGTCTCCAAATTTTGTATTTAGTATAATGTGGAGCTTATACAATTTTGATTTTTGTTATATTTTGGATGCCACGCCCCATTTCCTTCCCTTCCCCCCAAATTTGTAAAAGCCGTATTTCAAGTACTAGAGACTTGTGCTTTGGAAAATATACACATATAAATGACATAATCACGCTCTAAAAGTTTGATTAAGAAAGTCCATCTTCAAAAGAATTTATTGAACAATTCATTTCCCATAGTAAAGCCTATGAGCGCAGCCCACGCTCAGTCGCTGCGCTAACTGCGCAGTCAGCAGAGCGCGTGCTTATGCGTATGTGTATGTGTGTATGTATGTGCATGTATTGCTTGTATATATATATGTTAAATAAGCATAGAATGTTTGGAGTATCGGCTCTCGCAGGGTTCAGGGGATCTCCTAGTCGGGTACCGCCGACTAGAGCTTTCTTACTTGTTTGATTAAACTTTCACAGCGTGATTATATTATTCATATGTGTGTATTTGCCAAAGCACAAGTCTCTAGTATTTGAAATACGAATTTTACAAATTTGGGGCGAAGGGGGCGTGGCATCCAAAATCCAAAAATTACAAATCGTCCGCATTCATTACACGGATCTACAAAGTAAATTTGGAGTCTCTAGCTCTTACGGTATGCTTAACCAAAGAAAATTTATCGATTTTTATCGATAATAAGGAAACGGGATGAGTTATCGAAAATTAAAAAAAAACTCGTACTGCGTAGGCTATAGACGAGTATTCTCTGAAAATTTCAGATCTCTAGCATTTGTGGTTTACGAGATCGCTGCGTTCATACGGACGGACGGACGGACGGACAGACGGACAGGGCTATTTCAACTCAGCTCACCGAGCTGATCAAGAATATATATACTTTATGGGGTCTGCGATGTCTCCTTCTGCCTGTTACATACATTTTCACAAAAACATTATACCCTGATTTCCCATTTTCAATGGGTTCAGGGTATAAAAAAAAACTCCAGGCCTTGATAATATTGAAAACTTGTGCCTCAAAGCACTCCCTCGGAAAGGTCTGAAATTTTTTACTTTAATTATAAATTAATGCCTTCGCCTAGGCTATTTTCCTCAGACATGGAAATTCTCCAAAGTTATCCCCATTCTAAAAGCGAACAAGCCTCCTGAGTGTCTTACCTCGTATAGACCCATTAGTCTACAATCTTCAACTAGATAAAGTTATCAAGAAAAGCCGTTTCGACTTACTAAAACAAAAATATATATATAATTTACTAAAAATAATAATATCCTTCCGCCACAACAGTTCGGTTTTCGCCGTGAACACAATACCTTTCACCTTCTGTATAGAATAAAAAAAAATCCTTAAATCCAATTTCAATAGATCCCAATTTACGGGTATAATATTATTAGACATTAAAGCGGCTCTTACATGTGCCGGTAGAAATTATTAATATAATACAAAGTTTTCTAAAAAATCGAACGAACACTTAGGCGTTGCCCATTTAAGGCCAGAAAGCATATCGGCAGTTTGTTCGCAGGGATCCTGTCTTTCCCCAATATTATATAATATATATACATCAGATTTCCCCGCTTTAAGTGAATGCACTGCATCAATTTTTGCGGACCATACTGCAATCCTTATCTCAAAGTCACTTAAAGAAGCTTTTAATACCCTTATAGCGTACTTCGCAAAATGAAAAATTTGTGTGAATTCAGACAAAACTTAAGCCATAATTTTTACAAGAAAAAGAAAAAACATTTACATTGCATCCAATAAATTATGCAAAACAAAATATTAAAAATAATATTTAAGATACCTTGGGAGTACTCGATAGTGGACCCACATAACAAAGCAAAAGTTGAGAATAGCGAAGCTTTTAATAATTTTACAATTAAATGTACATGATCAATTTACCCTCATATACAAAATATAATATTACCGTAGACATTAATTTAGTATTTAGTTTTAAGTTGTATTTTTTAAGTTATATGAAATTTTATGGGGTTTTTCATATACATATGGTTTATCATAGAAATGATGTCGAGTTCATTATGAACACAAATTACAGAATATAAAGAACTGGAAGTCGACGAGTATTATAATGATTTTCAAATCAGGAAAACATCCAACTGAGGTTAACTCCTACAGACCGATCAGCCTTCTCCCTTTAACAGAATTCTCAGCATTGAGTGTGTTACTCAGGCGTTCCCAAGAATTCCAGTTTGTTTTTCAACTGCAACATGACACACAAGAACAACTGCACAGAGTTTTTAATTTTGTACTAGAAGCTCTGGAAAATAAAGAGTATGCGGTCACTCGTCCTTGGCCCCATTTTGTATTCTATTATCACTGTAGATATGCCAACTTATAGTGCAAACACTGGACTCAATGACTGAGGTGTGCCAATTGCGACATTCACTGATGATACTGATGCTCACAGAAAGCAGCTACACACTCCAAACAACGGGTGCACTCCAGCAATACCTATATGCATTCCGGGGGATGGGAAGTGGAAAGTGCGCATGAATGCCAGCAAATTTGCGAATGTAACCTTTACTAATCGGCATCGCAACAGCCCTGGGATCACTTTCAATGGAAGTGCTCAATCACAAATCGGCATAAAAATACCCCGGAGTTATCCTAGACAGAAGCCCAACCTTCAGAAGACATATCACGTCGCTGCAGCAGTGATTTCGGACTAAGTTGGCTAAATAGTCTTGGTTGCTTTCAGAATATACAAGAGTGTCCTAGCTCCTCGCCTCTTCTATGTCCAGATCACGTGGGCCTGTGGTACATGAGAACCAAGGATATTGAAGGAGACCTCAACTCAAGGTGCCAAAAACTAGGGATAAAATCCTGGATGTGACCAAAAAATATCTCGAGAGATTAGATTGTCACTCTAACAGCCTAGTTAAGCTTCTAAGTACTGCAGCACAAAGATCGACCATCAAATATCCCCTTAAAACTTCCTTGTAGTCACACCCTCTATGTCGTTGCTATCATTTAACTCTCAGATTTTTACAGTCCATAGCCCCAAGATAGTAATATACTAATAAATTAATTTCTGTTTAGATTAGGTTGCCGAAAGGGTAGCAGGACGTAAACCTGTAAATAATAAATAATTATGTTACAAAAATAAAATATACAAATAATGACCTAAATTTTGTCAATTTGCAGTTAAACTCAGCCAAACACATTATTTCAGGCCCTATTAGGTGTCATTAAACCATTAGTTGTTACACAAAAGCAGCCCCAAATAGACTTCCCATAAGCATTTAAACTATCCTAGACATATAAGCTCGATTATCCTCCCCATTTGCCAGTCTATTAACTGCAAACGCTTTCAAACTGCCGCCAAAGTGTCGCATTGTCAAACATTTAGGCAGAAAACCAATTTAACCCGAAGACAGCTTGAGATAGTTTTGCTGCCACCCCTCGTTGGGCCATCTCATTAACTATTATCATTGTCAAATTTCGTTGCATATTTATTATTCGAAGCTGGGGCCGCTGGGGCGAAGGCGTTGATTAAAATTCCCAACGCTTGAACAATCTAATGAAATTAATGAAAAATTCATGCATCAAGGAAAATGGCTGCCAACATGAATAAAGAGGGGCAGGTTCAAGTTCCTCTGAGGGCTGGTAAGGGTCGCCTACTCTAAAATGCTAAATAGCCACTTTTGCGGCAGGGCACAACCAACAACAATTTTTATTTTCGTTTTCATTTTTTGTTTTTTACCACGAGTCTTTGTCATAAAAGATTGAACAAGTTGTTGTAGCCAGAAGGACCCAGTCGAACCAGGCACATGCCACTAAAGTCAAGAGTGTCAAGCCCAGAGAAGACAACAAACGATAAGAAATTGGAGGGATATAATCCAGTCAGTTCGACTTGGCAATGTCCTGTAAATTAAGTTCAAACTGTCGTAGCACTTAAAGCTTTTTGTTGACATATTTTCATAATAAGCAAATGATTTCTTTAGTGTTGTGTGTTTTAAAAAATGTATATGTAGAGATCAGATAAAATAGATATATATAATATATCTCTAAATACAATTGGAACGCCTTTCCATTTCGATTAGACTTTAACAAAACCTACCTCAGTCACGTATGAAACTTTTTTAAAAATATGCATACGGATAATATAATGCCTTGATATTTATTATTAGTTCATCAGCAACATAGTCGTATCTTACATTAATGTTCAATGGGTACAGGGTATAAGGGAAGCACCCCCTCTACAGGCCCTAACACATACCCTACACGACGCACAAAGACAGCGAAGTTGCAACGCTCGGAGTACCGGAAATCCGTTTCATGACAAATGCCGCACATTGTCGTGCCGGAGTGTTAAGCGCGAACAAAGCATGAGAGAGGGGTGGAAGGTAGGGGCTGGGGTGCAAGCACAACTAAGCCGGCAAACAGGCAATGAAATTCCGTCAATGGCAGCACGTGACTTGCCGGCAATCCAAAAAGAGAGCACAGAAAACGAGAGAACGTAATGCCGCGACATTGACATTGAGAGAGCGAATGGCAGAGAGAGAGAGCGAGAGAGTGAGCAAGAGAGCGCCTGCGCTGCTTTCAATAACCGGACCCGGCAATCACGACGTGCCGGCAGCTGAGGCTGAGCTCCTTTTTGGCATAACTTTGGCATTTTGATGAGAAATCCATATTTATGTTGTTTGTTTTGCCAAAAAGAGAACAACTTTTTGTAGCAAACAAAAAAGAAGTTGAAAGGAAGGTTACGGGCAGCATATGCGCCAAAAAGTGAAATTACGGGGCGAGCTGAAGCATAAAGGCAGCAAAAATTTCTTGTTGCTCGAGACACTTACCGGGAACTGTGTAGCGGCATTTTGTAATCATTTTTAATGGGCAGCGTCTGGAGGCGCCATATGGCAATAATATATATTTATATACATGCATATACCTATATTAATATAATACATACATACACACAGATGACCCTCTTGCCTTCTCCGCGGACAGATAACGAATCATTAGAAAATTTTAATAATTCGATTCGATTTCGCTGGTCCAATTCAATTTAATATATTATTTTTTTAAGAATATTTAAGTAATACAAAAAAAATGTTTTATTATTGAATGTAATTTAGATGTATCGTTAATCAAAATTGACAAAAGTCTTAATACAAATGGGTTTGAATACGGAAATCTATGCAATTTTTCAGGTAAAAGAACGAGCTGTTGAATTTATAAATTATTCGTTTTCTTGAGCAGGATCAATAGTTCGTTTGCCTGTCCTTCCATCTGTTTCTCAGTGTGTATGAACATAGGTCTCGAATTCTGTAAGAGCAAGGCTCTTCAAATGATACACCAAGGTCCCCAAGGGTGAGCTGATCTTTGGGCTGCAGTACCTAGACGCCTACCTAGACTAGATTCTCATTCAAATAGCCTGATTTGAATGAGAATCTAGTCTCTGGAGATATTTTTTTGACCATCTCTTGGATTCTGTCACCAATAGCATCAATCTAGTGGACAAGCAATGTAGAAAGAAAGTTGTATAATCATAGTTTTGATAGAGTTTTAAAGGGCATCTCTTAGTCGCGCACTCACGACTAGACGAGTTGTACTAGTATGCCGAAATATAAATGGACTTTTAACTGTGGCACGTCGGCGCCGTGTCACAATAGAGTCATAACGCCATCAGTCCGACAAAAGCCATAAAAATAGCGGCTTAAATGGCAAACAGCATGTCTGGCATTTCATTGGCGCAGAGTCCTGCGTGTTGTCTGCCAGGCAGCCGTAGCATCTTTGCAAAAAGCGTCCACTTCACACTTTTTGCTCCAGCACTTTTTGCCGGGCTTTAATAAACGAGAAACAACAGTAGCAACAATTTTATGCTTTTATTGTGTAAATAAAAACACGCGGAAACTACTTAATCAAGTTCCAGATGCAGACCCTCATGTACATATATATATACACATATAAACATATATAGCTTTGTATATATAGTTGTGTATATATAGATAGAGCACACGACTCTAGACCTTGTCTCCGGCCTTGCGGAAGCGCCGTTTTCATATGCAACAGAAAGCAAAAACAAAGCACGGCAAACTTTGTCGACGCTTGTTCGTTGTTGTGATTAAAAGCGCTTAAAAAAACAACAGCAAAGAATGTACATGGGAAAGCTAAAAGCTGAGACAACAGCAGCTAAACGATTTGCAAATGCCCTGCAATGATGCAGAGCGAACTGATGTGATACCATGTAAAATTTAATACTCGGCGAGTAAAAAGTTCACAATTCGAATTTTAAAGTAAAAGACTAAAACGTTAGAATTTATAATTTTATCAGACGAGGCATATTCTTGACATATGTGAAATATTTACATATCATGCTTAGCATCTTTATATTTACACAGTCTGTTATCAATAATAATACTTACAAGAATTCAATTCAAGATAAGATTTTTATATTAAAATGTTTACAAAAATGCAAGATATCTTAATAAATATATATATCTTTATCACATCTATGACTTTACTCTGTTAAAAAAATATATTGAGACTAATTGGGTATATCTGACTCCATTGTCATCTTAGCTTTATAAAATTTAAATTCTATAATTCAAATAGAACTTCTCTCCATGTGCTTTCTGCACCCTCTTTAGCATAGATGCATTACGTTTCACACGTCTAATACACCCCATTTAGCTATTAATCCAACCGCCGCAGTCATCCTACGAATGTTTATTTCGAACTAGAGCTCAAATTTATGACAGCAATTAGTGGGCAAAAGGGGCGTTGCCGTAACAGCCCCAAAAGAACACAAAACTCTTCAATTAATTTGTTGGCTGCTCAGACAACAGAAAACGCGCACATCAATCAAGACGAGGTCAACAGTGGAAGAAGCAATGGAGAGTTAGGCTCTAGCCTTGCTTGTGGGTGTGAAAAGTCGACAAATGGGAAAAAGTGCTGGGTAGGCGGAGTAGAACGCCCAGTTTTGGTCGCGTGCCACTTGGGGCTGATGCTAGTAAATAAACGTCTAATTTTTAATTACCGCACTCAAGTTGAATTTTAAATGGTCAGCGAATTGGTTATATATATAAAGGACATATATATATGTATATAGATATATTTATGTCTATTTGTATATCATTTGACTGGGACACTTACCTGTATCGTTTCCGTAGCGGAATATTTCCGATTGTAGTCGACATGATGAAGGTTCGGCATGCTGGCCCCGCTGCTGAATGATAATGACTATCGATAAGGATGTTTAACACGTGTCCATGTCCTTGGGGTTGCTCAAAGGCTGAGTGCTGTTAGTATTTTCTTTTTCTTTTGGGTAGTTTGCATCGAGATATGTCACCTTATGATACATTTGTGTTAATTTTTGTTGCCCTCGTAGCGAATGGTTTAATTTGACTGCAAAGTAAAGGCGGGAACGAGAGTAAATATCAAAATGAATTCCAGCAAAAGTTCAAGTTGAAAAAGTGTAAATTACTTTCACTCCCCCAGTTAGCTGCAAATAGCTAACCCCAGGGCTTGTTTACCCATGTCGATATTGTTAATACGCCACGTGTAACGCAGCGGGCGCTAAGGTAGAGAGTGGGAGTGTGAGTCAGAGAGGGGGAAGCATTGGCACGGACGGTTGGGTTTTCCGGATTTATTGCCAAGTTTACGCTACGTGCTTTGACTAAATTTATAAGCCAAATACACACTAACAGAAAAAGCAATATTCCGAGCCAGACAAATCTGCAGAACAATGTTATTTAGTTGATTAGAAACGTTTAAATATCACCCATAACTGAACAATTCCAATTTTTAGCCTATTTGACGATATTTATTGTATAAGTTTTATGTGAATCTTTATCAAAGTATTGGGTTTTTTCTTTTTTACATATATACTTTGTATACCATACGCAGTACGAGTTTATCATTTTTTTATCGATAACAATCGATAACTTGATTTCGTTTTTTTAACGTTTGTCGTTTGTCACCGTAAGGGCTAGAGATTTAAGATTTACTGTGTAATAAACACGGTTATTTTATAATTTTCAGAATTTGGAAACCACAATTTTTATATGTATATGTGTATATGTCATATATCAATATATATATATATATATATATATATATATATATATATATATATATATATATATATATATATATATATATATAAACGCTATATACAGTATATAGTATATATCAGATAAGTCAAGTTTTTCTTTTCACCCTTATCTGACTTAAATCAGTTTTGGTGCTATTGACTTGACCTGCAATGTGCCTGTATATTAATGAATGTGATGCCTTTCGGCTTATTTGCTTATCGAAATTTCATATAAAGTAGCCAAATATTTCTGCTAACTGTTGCAGCTTGTGTTTATCTAAAAAGTCAACCTTGGACCAAAATAAAAAGTCAGAGAGCTCAACAAATCCGTATTTGTATTTGTATAAACAGCATACAGCCTTTTCAAAGCCATGCCTAATTTTTACCACAAAAGCTTTGCTAAAATTATCTACTCTACACATATATTATTGATCACATTTCTCATCTGCATGTGTTGCTCTGAAATATTCCTTCCTTTGCTATTTGGTTATACAAATATCTGTGCACGTATCAACTGCTTAGGAATTCATCAACATGTGTTGGACGCTTCAACTAACTAATTAGACAACAATTTCATTCAAGCGATGCTTCTTGCATGTCAACAAGAGAAGACAGATTAAAGCGAGATAGAGAGAGAGAGAGAGAAGCTGGCCTTAAGCAGCATAAAACAACGCCTACAATTAGAGGGAGCCTCAATGTTTACCAAGGCTAATTGACTTTTGTAGCTGTCATAAATGTTGGCACACATAAAACGGAAGCCACAGAGGCGGCTGCCAACGGCAACCATTAAAAGGCGCGCAACAGCTGCCGCAACGAGCACAATTTAAAGCGCTTATTAAATTTTACGCGTAGACATTTTACAAGCTAAAATTACGAGTATCAAAACAAAAACATCAGTAAGAGTAATCGTTTCGTACCTGCATTTTAGTGAGGAGTCTAGAAAAAGAAGAGCTTCTTACATAGTTATCCAATAATATCATGCATTTATCAATGGTCCGGCAACCAAAGCTGCCAGACACAACAAAAAATTCATATTAGACTCATTAGAGTGAACCCCTCCACGGAAATCTTTAGTAAAAGGCGAAAGATTTATTCGACAACTGAAGAGGAACCAGAGTAATGAAACCAACGCAAACATACTGACTCTACCTCTTCCCTTCGTTAACTAGTTGTGAATTCCAGAAAAAATGTTATTTCTGAGCAGCCCTCAAAGTAGGCAACAGACTATACACAACTTCTACAGGTAGGCAAAGGTAACACACTTGAAGTAAGTTTACTTACAACTCGTAATAGAGTGCTGAATATTTACCCAACTTAAGTTATCATACTTAAGTTAATATTGTTGTTCCTCATGTACCATGGGGCATTACTTATTCTCCTTAATATCTTAAATTAGGAAACTATAATTTAAATTAAATTAGTTTTGACTGAAATCCCGTAAATTTCAAAGGCGTCTTTCCAGATGGGGCTAAGGATAGCCTTGTAAGTTACTTTGCTTAGCAGTGACAGCTTATTTTTCGAATCAAGTAGCCACGACGTCTTTCTGGGTTTTGCCATTTCTGACTGTCGAACCATGATGGTGTAAGTTAAGTGTCTAGCAGAACCACAACGTAGGTAGGAAAGAATATTGATGCGTAGAGTTCTGAACGAGGGAAACACTATTCCAAATCACCAATTTGGCCTCAGGAGACAGCACGGCATTCCAAAACAAGTGCATCGAGTGGTCCAACACATTTTGGGCGCATTCGAAGAAAAGGAATACTACTGCTATGCAGTTTTTCTAGATATCAAACAGGCATTTGACCGGGTTTGGCATCTGGGCCTAAATAAGATAAACAAGTAAGAACGTTGCAGTCGGGCGTTACCGACTGCGGGATACTCATTCACACCCGCACAGATCACGCCCATTGCCACGCCCACAATTGGTTTGTACATATATGAATATAATTTTTTGGAAATCAATAGAGGAGATCAGCAGTAATATCGTCATAAAATTTTAATTTTCTCACTAAGAATAGAAAAAACACAGATTTTCCCGATTTTTGACGCCCCCAGTGGGCGTGGACATATTATTTTTGGCCAGTTTTTAGAAGTAGTGAAGGCTAACGTAAGTATGAAATTTGGATGCTTACACTCAAAAAATGCGAAAATTACAGGGTATTATTTAGCCGGGCATGCCCCAAAAGTGGCGTAAAAATTATTTTTGGGTCATCGATAGAGGAGCTCACCACTAACTCAACCATCCAATTTTGAAGCTTCTAGCTGTAAAACTGTGGGAGCTACAAGCTTTTGCGGTTTGCCACGCCCCCTATGGGCGTAGATATATCCGCCATATCTTTTTCGTCTTGGGTTGTCAACCCGAGTATATATACCATGTTTCAAGTCTCTAGCATTCATAGTGCTCAAAATATACACTATATACACTATATAGTCAGATCCTATTTGCCACGCCCCTAGTGGGCGTTGCTATAAAATTTGTTGTTCGATCTTCATAGAATCGTAGCAGTAACCTACGCACCAAATTTGGGCGTTCTAACTTGAAAACTGTAGAAGATACAGTTTTACCCGATTAGCCACGCCCCCAATGGGCGTAGATATATCCGCCATAGCTTTTTGATCTTGGGTTGTCAACGCGAGTATACATTCCAAATTGCAACTCTCTAGCACTTCTAGAAGTAGTGTTTCTGAGATATCGGAAAATGCATTTTCCGATTTGCCACGCCCCTAATGGGCGTATCGGGAAAATTTATAATTCGAGGATATACACTTGTATATATTCCAAATTTCAACTCTCTAGCTTCAAAACTGTGCAAATGGTTTGCATTCATATGGACAGACGGACAACGTGACGGACATTGCACAAAACCAATATACTCATTTCACTTTGTGAATGAGTATAAAAAAAGCAATGTAGGTCAAATTGTGAATTGAAGAAATAATGTATTTTCTGAGCAAGCCCCAAAGTAGGCAACAGACTATACACATCTTCTTCAGGTAGGCAATTGTACAGCATGTAAATTTATGATTCTCAACTGGTTATAGCTAAAACTCAATGGAGTACTGGATATTTACCCTTTGTTAGTTATCGCTTCTCGGCCTTATGGCTAAGATCAAAGTGTAGTATCTGTTCTTATCAGCTTAACATCTGATAGTTTCTCCATTGGAGAACAACAAATGTTAAACTGATTTTTGGAATCAGACGGAGTGCTAGGGGCTTGCTCCACCTCTGTCACGGGTTGGCCCGGTATTGCAGTACCGCCGGGACTTCAGCCCAACTGAACAATACATCAAATACAGTGGTGGTTAGGTACAATCATAATTCGTTTACCGCCGAGTCTTCAGCTCAACCTAATTATACATATTTTAAAAAATTTACATATGTATTGGAAGTTGGTGTTTGCTGCACCAGATTAAAATATATGGTTCAGAAACTGGTTCAAACTCCATATTTTTGGGGCGATAACTGAAACGTCGACAAATGGCTTGTTATGTTATAGCATCTTTACAGAGCCAATGACTATCCGGACTTTTGTTTACTTTATGCATAAAGCATTAGTTGTCTTTGGCACAATCCAAATTGGTGAGCAATATGGTTAGTTTGATTTTCGGATTATTCCTTGATCAATAATTTCCCTTATTTGTAATTCAATTTCTTCATCGTATGCTTGGCAGTATTTGTAAGAGCGTAATTGTACTGGTAAGTCAAATTTTCATTTTTTCGTTGTACTGAATGTCACTAAACTCGAAAAGAATTTTAGTAAGTTTTGATTTTTTCTTCATCGTTGAGATGTTCTAATCTAATCTGAAGATATACATTTCTTTAGTTGTACATTACCGTTAATTTTTTGCACATCTAATTGGCATGGCTTAATCGGAAAGTTTAAAAAGTTTTGTTTCATCAAATTTATAGATGAACCTGTTTGTATTACACATTAATAGAAACATTATTGCAGGAAAACTGATTGTTTTTTTGTATAATCGATTTTTGCTTCGCAAGATTCTAGATGCTCTTGCTAACAGCATCTCATAATTTTCAGACATTGTTGTTTATTTTTTTTAAGTACAATATTTTTAAAATGTTAATTAAATATAAAAGTTATTTACACATGTATATTTTTAATTATTTACACTATAGTTCTCTATCCTGAATACTTAAAGAAATACCACTGTGGTAACTATAACTGTTTCGAAAGTCCTAGCGCTGATGTATTCAGTCGATAGATTCAAAAAGGCCCAATTAATTGGTTGTAGGCGTTTTCAAATCTAATAAGCTTCTGCCAACTAACTCATCATATAAAATCCTAGCGTATTCTAACTTGCTCAAACACAAATTAAAATCTCCTAAAATACAGCAATTTTTTAACAAAAACGGATATTGCAGAAATAGATCCTGAAATTCTGAATTAAATAGTCGGACTTTTGTAAACAACTACAAAACTTAACGATTTATACCTAAACACGCCATATTCAAATACTGACGATCTGCTTACTTTCCTAACGCTCAAGCAGCTTGTTATATTTTCTAAAATTGTGTCCCTAACATAAATGATGATACCCCTCTTAGGTCGTCTTGCGTTAGGTATTACCTCGCAATCTAGGCGGACAACAATACTAAATCCTGAAATATTTACGTTTTCGTTTGTGTAAGTAGACGCTTCAACGAAACATAAAACGGACGACTGGAGCATTAATCTATCAGATCAAATGTCTTCAATGTGACAATTAATGCTTTATGTATTATGGAAGAAAATATCTAAGGCGGAACTGTGAACTAAATGATCATAATGTAATCGAAGTAGCTTTTCATTGCGCAATCGGACTATTTGGCTTTTGACCTTATCATTTTTTGGAGGCTTAGGAGAAAGAATATCTCCTAAAATAAATAATCCCGAAGCAGTCGTTGCCCTACTACATGCTACGTATATTGCAGCGCGCTACATGCGAGAGCAAGTGTGGGCCACCACTTTGCTATACGTAGCTCCCTGGCTTTTGTGAATAGTTATACCTTCTGTAGGTACAACTGGAAACTGCGTACGGTCAATTGACACTTGCTCATTTGTCCTGTATTGGAAATTTCTAATTATTTTTTGAATGGGGGTCCAAGAAGACTGTACGATGCGTACACTTTGAGCGAGCAAGTACTCCTACACTTTCTTCTGGAAATTGCATGCATAAAACATTTGGAGCGTTGTATGCATCGAAATCTATTTGCATCAAAATTCCTGTTGCCCCATTAATTAACCCATCCTCTGCATCTACGTTGACCGTAATCATATATTTTGCAGTTATTTTGAAGAGAAGGGACTTACAGAGTCGCTGTGTTTCGGACGACCTAAAACTACTCTTTACCTATTTGCTGCATTTAAATAAGTAACTTCAGCCAAGGAAGTAAATGGATCCGTTGCAATGGTGTTAAGTTTTATAATGTTGTAATTATCTGTTGCCGCATTTGTGCCAAACAGATGAATTACATCATTGGAAACATCCGATGGCTGAAAAATGTGGGATCGGATAAGGATAACATCATCGTGTCATATTTCCCGATGCCATATTATTTAAAGCAGAAGCAATAGTTTGGTCCTCCCGTTGTCGCATTATTTCTGTGAGCTCAAAATACTTAAAGCGGTCCCAGAGCGAAGAAGTATATATTGCACCGTTAGGGATCATGAGAGTTGGATACGAAAATCCAACGGTCGCCTACTGGTGACAACTGTCGTAGATCCCCAAATACTATGACAGAAATACCACCGAATGGAGAATGAAAATTTGTTTTAGACGGGAGTCTAACTAGGACAACATTTTAGAGCCTACCATAGATATTTCAACTATTATAATAAGTTTGTAGTCTATTAACCTTGAATGCAAACTATTGACTTAGTCATTGCTAAGAGCGCTCAAATCGGAGCCAGATTGGTTAACTGGTAGAGAGAACATGAAATGTAGTGTCGAACTACTTATTCCGAAAGCAGTTTCACCTGTTGGGGCACAAAGAAGAATTTTAGGTGAATCATTACTCCCAAGCCTACTTTTAAATATATGGGATAATGCTTGAAAAATTGAGGTGATTAGTAGTCGGCTCTTTCCGACTAACCAGCACCACCTCCAACGAATTTGTAAAGTGTTGCCTTACTTTTCACATTGTGCAATACATAAGTAAAGTATGTCTTCTGCTTTAAAGTTAAAGATCTAACAATATCTTGTATTCTATCGGACGAGAGCAAAACTGGAAGCTTAATCACTCGGACAGTGGTATTTCCTAAGTCCTGATTCTCATCCCTTCCATTAATGTTTAAGACACTCAATCTAGGATCTACTTCTGGCAACCCTAACACTCTAAATCTATCGTCAACTACCTCTCTATTCTCAATATTGCTTTCATTCTCATCCTGCACTGCGTTGTTAAGAGCTTCCTGGAGCTCTCTATCATCTAAGCTATTATACTTCCTACGGGTTTGTCTCAACTAACTCCTGATTTAGGCTACAAAACAATTCGCAGTCTCGCTACTAGTTCTGCCTCCTTGACTCCCAATGGGACATAAAGCATAACTAGTTTCCTAAAGTATTGAATGCTTACAGTATTAATATTAATACTGGGAGAGCATCTTTTCCTAATTACCACTTTCACAACCATTGCGAAGTGCAAAAACGAAAGAATCGGATGTTTGTGCTTTATGGTCATCCTTTTCGTCTAAGACTTGGCGAGCTGCCAGACAATGACTATCTAAAGCGTCTGGACGCTAACCCGATGCTCTGACAATTAAGCATTAATATATATACCTCTTCGTTAGTGCTTTCGGACAAGTACATACCTAACCAGCAGTACACGGCTTCTTGGGCAGATATTTCAGTGTCCGAAATAAATTTGTGCCCTATGTGTTGTAACTTTTGTTCAATCGTTCCATTGCCCCTACTAATCTCACTAACTGCTTCACGCATTAATTTTGAAATACCTCTCTGAGACTTGTTAATATAATTAATGACGTAACTGCAGCAATCATAGGGATCTAATATAAACTGAATATCATTGTTAGCTCGCTGCAGTTGGAGGAGATGCTTATTATAAGCGTTAAGTTTAATTGCTGCGAAGGAACGATTTAAATATATTTTGCGCTTCTTGATGCTAGACCTAAGTGCGCTAATATAACACTCATAGCTAAGGTTAAGTTGGTCGTTGAATTGAAATTGCAAGAGTTGTGAAACAAGTTTCACGATCAAACGAATCCTAAAATTTTTTTTTGCCCTAACTTCTCGCCTACATGAGTAGCCGTGATTATGTATTTGAATATGGAGTCACATCCGCGAAATCAGTATCAGTTGTTATAATCGGATCATTAAACGATGCCTGGTGCATCTTTCAGCCAAAACATGCCGTGAATACTGGAATTCAACTTGCCAATAAAGCTTTATAACGTTAATAATATTAATAATGCCTACCAAAAACACCGTTTTCCTTTTTAACTAGCTTCAAAAAATGCATACAGTGAAAATCAAAATACCTTGCGGAAGAAACAGAATCTGCTCTAAATAGACGGGACTTATTCTCAAAGCTTAAGCAGCCTGCTGCTTCTTCTGAAATATCTATTTTATTTACATTCCTAGAAAGAATCACTTAAAGCTCCGTCCATCTAATTTCTGCTGCCGAAAATGTGATAAAAAAGGTCGGAAAATCAAACTGCCTAATCATAGCCGATACTTTCTTCTTTTCTGCTTTCCAGTAAGCAGGCGAAGTCCTAATACCTTTCAAAACTCTATAGCCATCATCACGGCGAACTAATTGATCTATTTGCTCTTCATTAAGTGGTTTTACTGATGTAATGCCGTGACTGGAGCTGTGCTTATGCAAGCAAATTGAAGTATTATTCCTAATATTAATCATTTCTAACTTTTTATAGTTCAGAAATTATTTATGAGTTCTACAACCTCTTCTATAAAAATTTTTAAGCTCTGACCTAACTATGGTTGCAAAACTTCTCCTTCCTTGCACTTTCTCTCTTCGATCCTCTGAATCGTAATCTTCGATCATGTCTAATGGTCGCTGACCTTCTCCAGGGCTATAACTATCCATTGTATAGCGATTTTTTCTACAGGGACATTTTCTAAAAGTGTTTCCTGACCTCCAGGGTTGATGTCGTCTGGCTCTCTAATATTCTGCTCGTTTGTTGAGGCTTGAGCAGATCTTTGTACTAACTCTGAAACTAAGTCCCTGTCTTCAGGTGATGCACTGTTCATTAACTATCTGCTTCCTGTAAATAGCATATGCCACTTTTGATGGCCTAATGGTCTCACTTATGAAATCATCTGAACAACCTTAGCTTCGCTAAACACCCTCGGAAAAGACGTTATAACATTGGCCACAGGAATAGGTACATTGACCACTGCTCCTTTAATGACATTTTGACGGCCATATCCTAAAGATTTAATGATCATAAAAGGAAGACTGATAAGCCCTTCTTCTAGCGGCGTTAAGCCCTTTAAACAATTCGGAAGATTCGGAAAATCTAGGCCATTTGTGAACAAAGCTTTTTGCCTAACTTTATACTATGACATGTTTTGCAGAAATTATATTTATTATTATCTGATGGAAATATAGACGGTAGATATAAATTATCTGAAGCTACTTCTGCACTACATTTGCTTTCAATAGCCTCACGTGAAATTTTATCGACTTGGTGCGCGAACTACAAACCTTTGCAGCTAATCCAGACCTGATCAGGACCCTGCTTAACTGTAGTATTAAAAGTATCTATTAGACCATCAAGACTAGTACTAACATTTTGGGATCTATTTTGAGAAAAGGTATTAGAACGTTCATTACGCCTCTAGTCTCAGCTACCCTATTATTAACATTATTACGATATTAGCTAACTCTCTGTGAATGCGAGCACTTCGCCTTTCACTAGTATTACGTGCCTGCTCAATGATTCAACGAATTGGATCGTCTCGAACCTGCGATCTTAGGTTCCTATCTCTTGCTCTTTCTAAAAGGCGCTGTGCAATGTCTTTTCTTCGGCCAGTTCGCCGTATAGTGTTCTGACTTTGTTCGTTTGCCCGGAAGACTGGATCTTGTCGACGTCTCGATCGACGCGTATCATTTAATTGCTGTTGCCTAGCGGGAGAATTGGCTCGGTAGTCGCGTGGTCCTCAGTGTTCTGTCTTTGCTCATTCGCCCTATAAGCTGACGCGAAGCGAGCTTGAACACAAAGTAGCTCGAAGAAGGGTATTTTGGCTTTGTTCAGAAAGTCTTTTTAAAGCATTGTTTCTACTAATTTGTGTTCATGGTGTTACACTTCACAAAAATACATAAAAAAAACTTGAAGTTAAGGGCTACATATCCCAGTTTCCGTAGTATATAAATTATCTTAAGTTACACTTCAATATTTCTCTCTCTATGTTTCTGTAATTTAAAACAAATGCAAAATGCGTTTTATTGTGTCCAGTCTAGCTTTGGTGGTATAAATAGATAGACACAGACTAAAGATTGTTCTCTAACCTTTAATCTTTATATTCAGAGCTTTGTTAGTGCCGCATTTCTGCCTGGCGAACTCAAACAAAATCTCGCTCAATCTGCTCGAAATACTAAGAAACTCATACAGCAGGAAAAAGTAAAATTATTCCTGTCATTGGCTCAATCAATTGTCAGTTCAGAGGTTGTCAATAAAGAGGAACTAACAAAATGGAAATACTTTGTCGATGAATGGACTCCACAAATGTCAACTTTAGCAGAAAACTATGCCGCTCTACAAAAGTTTACCTCGCAAAAGGAAATGCTGCTGCTGGGTAAAGAAAAGGACTTTCTTAACCGATGTTCCAAAGGCGAATATCAAAAACTGAATACCCATCATAAGAAAAACGTCAACAGACGGTTAATTGCTTTCAAGTTTGCGGCTCGTAAAATGATTCGAGAATCAACTGACTCCACCGGACATTCAAATTCTATTATTCGATACTTTAATACCTTTGCCAGGTCAAAGCCTAACGTTCGCGAACACCACTTTGAAAATCTCTTCAAATTGCTCACCTTAGAAGGCGTCGAACTGGACGAATGGTTAGCCATTCAATATATGATGTAGATATGTTATGTGAAAATTAAAGTGAATCATGGTTTATAATGTTATTAACCACTACAAAGGCTAATGAACTTAAAAATCAATTAAGAGTACTCTAGTCGGGACTGTCCGAATAGGAGATATACAGTCAACGGAAAAAGTATTTTGACAAACAAAAATTTAAGCAAATATGTTAATAAATTTTTTAAATGGGCATAAGAAAAAATAAAATACATATGGTGAGATTTTCTATGATTATCTATTATATATTTAACTGTACAAGACTTTCTATAATAAACAATAACAATAAAAAATAAATAAGAACGTTGCGGTCGGGCGCTACCGACTGCGGAATACTCATTCACGACACACATTCAAGCACAGCTTACGCCCACTGCAAGATATAGATTTTTCCCATTTGCCACGCCCCTACTTGGTTTATATAAACTATGATTTTACTAGGTAAATTCATAATTCAGGGCTTCTTAGAGAATTCGTTTGATCGTGAAACCATAGACTCTCTTAGTGATTTCAATAGCTTTTTGTCCCACGATCAACTTAACCTTAGCTATGAGTGTTATATTAATGCACTTAGGTCTAGTATCAAGAAGCCTAATATATATTTAAAGCGTTCATTCGTAGCAATTAAGCTTAATGCTTATAATAAGCATCTCCTCCAACTGCAGCGAGCTAACATTGATATTTTATATTAGATACCTATGATTGCTGCAGTTACGTCGTTAATTATATTAACAAGTCTCAGAGAGGTATTTCAAAGTTAATGTATGATGCAGTTTGTTAAATTAGTAGGGGAAATGTAACCATTAAACAAAAGTTACAACACATGCACTTTTCCGAATGCAGTAACGCAGAAGTATATATTAATACTTCATTGCCAGAGCATCGGGTTAGGATGCTAATGAGTAAACAATTAGAATATTTACCCGATGGCTCTACATATATATTTCTATTAGGGCTCTTATAGCATTATGTTCAGCGTCCAGACGCTGGCTGATTTTGCTGCTTTTTATAGTTTCAGCAAACAGCAAACACCTGGTAGAGCTCGCCAAGTCTTAGACGAAAAGGATGACCATAAAGCACAAACATCCGATTCATTCGTTTTTGCACTTTGCAATGGTAGTGGTTTCGTTAGGAAAAGACGCTCTCTCAGTACTGTTACTACAACAATGTTGCACAGCGAAGCTTTTGCAGCTGTGCAATATCAGCTGGAATTCCTTGTATTATTTGGGGATTGTGTTGTGCAATATCCACTGAACTGCTGATCTTGCATTAGTTCACGCTATTGATGTATGGTTGGCTTGGCTACTTCCGTTACATTGGTCGATCGTGTTAACTTATATTCCAAATTTCAAGTCTCTAGCTTTAATAGTATGGAAATGGTTTGCGTTTATACGGACGGACGGACAGCATGACGAACATTGCACATTCGTGAATGAGTATAAAAATTAAAAATTCGAAAATGTATGGTGGAAAAAGTATTTTGACGAATAGTAAAAAATTAAAAAAGTTAAAATTTTATATTACACGTTATTTTTTTGTATGTTTAATGAAAAGTATATCTTTCTTTAGCACTAATAGTCATAGTTCCATCGACAGAAATCAAATCTCCTACGCCGTTATAGGCAACGCATTCCCAAAACATGACTGACCCACCCCCGTCGTTTAAGCATCATAGTTTATGGAATGATAAAAGCTCTTTTAATTCCCACTGCTCAAAAAAAAAATGTATATGTGAATACAATAAAACATAAAAAAATAGTACTAATTTGTGAAAGAGTGAGCTACGGGTGGGCCTTGTGCTACAATACCTAGATGCCTAACTATGTATTATGCTTACTCAGATTACAATTTGATTATATATTACGTAGCCAATTTATAACAGAGCTTTTGTATTTCTTCTTCTTCTTCTTCTTTTGTATTGAAGTATATTTGTTTGGCCAGCAAAGTCATACCAAACTCTTCACTTATGCTCCGTTTCAGCTCCATAGATCGTAAAAAGGAAACTGTTACAGTGTTTTGTTTTTTACATCATTTTTATCGTGTTATTTAGTGTGGGGCTAAATTAATGACGCATTTCATTGGCAGCTTTAATAAATTTCAGATGAGTTTCTGCCGCCACAGCCATAACACTAATTAAGTACAGCAATAAGAAGGCCAAGAGCTGGAACCACTTCTTCTGAAAACAACAGCAACACACTTTATGCCCTGCGGGTGGGTAGCAGCAGGAGTAGTCAAGGGAGGTCCTTCTGCTCTCCATATGCAAGAGTCCTACAATTTATGAGCTTCATATACGTGTGTGTACTTGAATGTGTTTGTGTGGCATCTCTTGTAAATCTGAACTGGACTGACCATAAATGAAATGGTTGAATAATTGAGTTAGTGCAGCACTTCGGGCCAATTCCAATTGACCCGCAGCGCTTAAAGTGCTGTTGGACTTATGCAAATGCATATGCAGGGGGATATCAATCGCATCGAATTGCAGTTGATTTAAGAGTCCTGCCACGCACTGTGGCAGCAAACAGACGTCCCATGCCATGCCACGCCATGCCATGTGGCAAGTGGCAGTCAACTTGCGGCGTTGCGACGCGTCGGTGGTGGTGGCACAAAAAAGCCAACTGCAACTAAGCAGTCATAAATTATGCAGCGACATTGTCAAAGGACACCAAGAACCAGCCAGCCAAGCAGCTAGCCAGCTAGCTATAGGAACAACAGCAACAAGCAACAAGGACATGCACTCCAAATGCCAAGCCATTGCTCCCAGCTGTCCCCCCTCACGCTGCCTGCCCCTCTTCTTGCTATATTAACTCCAAATGGCTCAGCAGTTAATAGGAAGAAGTGCAACGTTGGGATTGGGACATGTGCAGCATGGTAGTCGCTGCAATGCGCTGCAGCAGTTGCAAATTATGACAAACTGCAACAGACAAGAAAACTTGAGGGTACAATGGCCAATGTATAAGCAAAACACATGCAAAGCGCTTTAAGAAACAACTCTAAAATAGGCCTATGATTAAGACATCTTACTTAAGAATGAAAAACCAAGTTTGCTTAATTAAAATATATATGTTGATAGCTGATTGCTTTTTGGAACTATTTAGAATTGTAGAGCCGTAGAACTCAGTGAAGATCAGCATGAACAGGAATCATTGACTAGTACTAAATATATATAAATAATATAAGAATAATAATACAAGATCAAATTTAATTGAATACTTAGTAAATATTTTTAATTAAAGCAGAAAAAAGTGTAAGCTTTCGACTAATGAAAACATGTTGTTTCAACGTTATTCGAACTCGCACCATCACAATCAAATAGAATCACGTGCCAAATTTTGACATTCCAGCTCTAAAGCTGTATATCACAAGTAGTATTTCTGAGATATCGGAAATGCATTTTCCAATTTCCCTCGCACCTAGTGGGCTTATTGGGAAAATCTTCACACTATTAGACGAGAGTGTATATTCTAAATTTCAAGTCTCTAGCTTCAATAGAATCGAAATGGTTTGCGTTCATACGGACAGACGGACATTGCACAAAACCAATATACTCATTTCACTTTCGTCAATGAGTATGAAAATAGATATTGCATATTCCGGTTTCAAAAATCTATCGTTCACCTCAAACCGTTCAGCTAACGTTTTTGGCTAAAAAGTTAAAACTAAAGTTAGTAGCGCCTGTTTAAATATTTAGTTGGTCCGCCTTTGGCATTTAGAAGCGTCTCAATCCTGTTTGGCATTGAGTCTACTAACATTTTACTTTTTTGTTAGTATCAGGCTCAATTCCACTCCTCAATGATAACTTTCTTCAGGTCATCATTGCTCGAAATTTTATTTGTTTGAACTTTTTGTTTAAGATGACATTCATGTCTGCAGACTGACCCGGTGTTTTCATCACTTTTGCACAGTTATAGAGTGCCCATGTCTTGGCATTCAAAGAGGTGTGTTTTGTGTTTTTATCCGCATATAGCTTAAAACTGCTCAGGATTCTCAATTTTTGGTATTAGGATTTTTATATAATCATACTAGTTCATAATTCCGTCAGTAAATACTAAATTATCGATGCCACTACCTGACATACATCCCCAAACTATCACGGACCACTATGCTTCACAGTAGGACGTAAATCCATCTTAGTATTTGGTTTTCTCCATACTGTAGGAAAATTCTTGACGCTGCTTGCTTTTGGTAATTCGACAAACGTTATGTTTAATAACTTCTGTGTAACTAAATGGATTTTAATTAAAATTTTCAGAATATGATCATCATATTCTATTGAATATTTGTCATTTTATAAAAAATGCAAAACTCATTCACATTTTAGCTATATTTGCAACTGACCTTGAATTATTAAAATTTGGTAAAATTGTGAGCCGATATCCCAAAAATAATAGAAATCAAAATTGTATAAAATACACTTGGAATATAATACAAAATTTTGAGACTCTAACTCTAAAGACGTAAGAGATATAAATTTATATTTTTTTAAATTCATAACTGAATTTAATATGGTCTTCAATTGTCCGTTTAGTTTCACAGAACGGCACAGGAACATGTTTTGAAATCGTTGAAGTGTTTCCATATTGGAATGGGAGGCCGTTCCCCATAATACCGTATGTTCAGACGGGCTTCAAGATGGTTTTATACAGCATGAGTTTGTTCTTCACGCTGAGCTGCGACTTTCGGCCAAGTAGCCAGTGCATTTTGCGGGCTTTCAGGTTTAGGTATGCTCTTTTGTTCTTTATATGAGCATATTTGTTAAAAGACACGTTTTAGATGAAGCATTTAGAGTATTGGCGTTTCCAGAGATAAGCTCTCAGTTAAATTTTCTAAATTTAAACGTTAATGTAAATGAAGATTTAGACAACAATATGCGTATTGTAAGACTACCGCCTGATTTCGAAAGAAAATTTATCAAATCTCATAAAATCACTTAATTTCAAACAAAAAGCATTTTTTCCCATGTTCTTCACAATGCACACCTCAAAAATGTATTTTAGGAGTTTGTTGGCGGTAGGAAAAAGCTGGAGTAGGAAAAATCCGACTAATTTTAACACTCTATCAGTCATTAACAAAATTTTATAATAGTCAGCCAGGTTCTAATGCTAATTCGGCAAAAGCTCTTTTGTGCGCTCCAACAGGAGAAGCAGCTTTTGGAATCAATGGTTCCACACTACACGCTATGTTTTCTCTCCCTGTTAATCAGTCCGGATCTGCTGATTTTCTAAATGCAATAAGATCAAATTTAATTTATCTTAAAGTATTAATACAAAGTGGAAGATATAGCTTTATTTTGCACAAGAATTTGTAGCAGTGAGCAAGTTCTAGATGACGTGGTTCATCTGTTTGAAACCAATGCGGATTTTGCTAGGTTTAATTCAATAAACCTTAACCGAATTTCCCAGCGAACAACACATTTCAAATGAGAAGGATTTCGTAAAACCCACACATTTAACGAACTTGGCTAAAAATAGAGTTCTCGAATCCGTGAAGATTTTAAAACTGACCAAACGCAAGGTCTAACTTCTTCTCTTATATTAAAGACCTCTGCTAAGTATATGGTGACAGTTAATATTGACACCGCAGATTGACTTGTCAACGGAGAAACTGGCATTTTCAGGAATATATGTTTCAGCTCAACCACACCCTCAATTTTATGAATCAAATTCGTAGAAAAAAGTGTAGGAGTTAATGCTCGAACTAAACGCGCACATCATCAGGAGCCTTCATGGACTCCCGTTCAGAAAACTATAAAAAGTTTTAAATTTTTAACAAACGAGTAAGTGAAAATTGATCGTGAGCAATTTCCAGGAATACCTGCAGAGGCTATTACTATTTATAAAAGCCAAGGCGCTACTTACAACAGAGAAGTAGTTCATACGCATCACAGAATACGACGCGAAGAATTGTATGTAGCTTGCAGTAGAGAAACCAAAGCGTGTAGACTCTACTCAATTGGCGAATTTTTCTGACCAATACCTGATTCCGACTCACTTGTAAATCAGGAATAAATTCTTATACGCTTTGAAAAAAAAAAAAAAAACTTAAGACTCAATTCGATCATTTGATCAACGGCACTGACTTTAAAATAATTTTTCATAATACTGAAAGTCTGAATTGAAATTTTTCTGACATCGTCTGACAACTTATGTTGAAATCAAATTTTGTGTGCTTTGTTGAAACCAGCACATATTCAAATGAGTCCTATGACATTTCAGGCTTTTCTATGGCTATCCGGTTAGATATAGAAAAAAGTTGCACAAGCCGACAGAAACAAGGAATTGTAATCTACATTAAAAATTAATTCTTACATAATGTAAGCAATCCAACGACAGGTCAATATTTTGATGGAACTCATGTTTTTGAGTTTGTAGTTTTTAGGTACAATTTAATAACATTTTTAATCCTTTATAGAAGACATATTAAAGATTTATTTCATCAGATTCGTTTATTAACAAGTGGACAGTAGGTAATTTTTGGGAGATTTTAATTTATGCTTGCGAGCAAAGTCTGGTTATTGCAAAAGAATTAATAATTTTCTATCTTCCAATAGTTTTGTATGTCTCTCTGATTTGAATTCATCAACAACCAAGTCCAATACCCACATTGACTGAGAATTTTTTAGAGAAACGACCAGCACGCGCACCTTTGAAACATTTTTTTAAGTCATGATAACAAATTATTTGAAGAGCAGTGAGCAGCATATCTATCATTGCCTAAATTCAATCCTGACTGTCTAATTTTTGCGGATAACGAACTCAAAGGTCGCGGCCTGGTGATAGAAGGCAGCGCATCACAGTGGCTTTCACCAATATGCTTTGTCGACAGTACGTGGAAGCAGTTTAAGGAGGTTTTATTCAACGGTTTGTTGCTTTGAGACCCCTGTTGCCATTCTCTTGAATGTTTTCAATGGTCGACCGAAAAGAAGAATTCGCTTAATATGGTAGCGGCATCGTCACGCTACTTCAAAATTAAGAAACAAAGATTTGGAAGAAATCCCTGTCTATCACGTTGGCTCACTTAGCACAAATCGATAATAAACTATCACGCTGGATTTTTACAAATAATGTGAGAAATCGAAATGAGCTACAACAACAACTACAAGCACACTCATTTAAAAAGCGAAATTCAGACGAAGATGCATATACAGCAGGTTCGGAACGCAAGAAGTGCAAGTTTTCATCACTGGTGAAGTGCAACTCCTGTGGACCATAGCGACTAATGATTATTAAAGTAGTATTTGTAATAATTATTTTGCACTAATGTCAAATGACCACCATAACGACCCTGTCTGAATAGCCCAAATAGCCATCTTACAAGCAACACTCCAGGCTGAACTACGTTCAGCAACAACTGTCTTTGTCTCACTCTGGCGGAGTGACAACTTGAGGATCTTGAGAAGCGTGCGGCCATCTCGGATAATACCTTCACGATAACCTTTATAAGCTCTCAACCTTTTACCAACACAACTGTAAGAGTAGGACACTCTGCAGCTAGATTGTGCTGTTAACATCACAGTATCAAGTCATATATATATTAGCGATACGACATATACATAACATATATAAATAATTGGATAGGCAATCAAGTTCATAAACTTGTAATCCACTTTCAACGGATTCACGCTATTCATTGCATTACTTTAAACGATTCGAAGCTAATCCGCTTATATTTCACATAGCATATTTGTTGAATCTAATCGGATTACAGCAAGCAATTTAAATTAAAGACTTAATTGGTTTAAAGTGCGCTCACATATATATGCATATATATATATATATATATTTATATATATATGAATGTTTCGATTATCTGACAATAGAGAGATTTAATTCGAAAAAATTTTGTAGCCCATTGTACTTTTAAGCCCTTTAAATGATTATAATAAAATGTTTCCATGCCATTTCTTGGCAGGAAAAACTTTTCTCAAAAAGGCAACCCAACGAAAAACTATGCAACAGACTTATATACTAAAAAGTTTTGTAGCAAACACAACAGGTTAAGGGCAAAACCAGCTGCCGACTCGAAGCTAATTGCAACTACAACAACGGCAACAATAACTTTAGAAAGCTCCATAGTTATGACAATTTAGAGAATGAAGCGCTGTCTCAGCTTCCAGAACATCGTTCGGGGACATTAACTTGGCTCATTGTTCAAAACGACAACAGATGGAAAACTTTAATGAAGTTTACTGTTACAACGTAGCAATTTAATTAGCTAAAATTAAGTTTTCCGTCGCGACAGCAAATACAACTGGAGAAAATTGAAAACATTTGACAAAGTTCAAAACATTTGCTAGCCAAAAAAGTTTATTACCAAAACGCCAGCAAAGAAAATATAAGTCAGAAATCAATAAATAAGACAGAGCTAAAACACATTTTGAAAGCGAAAACCCCTAGACCAAAAAATTAAAAGGAAAAAAAAACAAACCCAACTGTAACCGAAACATAAACAACAAACAAAAGCGAAAGGCGAACGGAACAACAATAAAAATTTATTGTTATCCTCAAAAACAAGCGAAACAATCAGCAATAAAAACAAAATAGCAAAAAGAATTTCTAAATGCTGAAGACTTAATACTCTTCAAAATATATATTTTACTTAAATGAAAGATATTAGATAGTGATATCGATTGACATATGGAAATATACGATTGACTCGATAACTAATTGGTGTTTTGACCGGGTTACAGAAGGATCGACTAAATTGAAAGCAAGATTTACTGAATGATTTATTGAGTGATGACTGATTGAGTAACTGAGTGACGTTATTGATTTAATGTTACTAAACTGTTCAATCAGTCAACCTATGCTGAGCAGCATACTTGACTGATTGATAATAGTTCTTTCCTTTGGCTATTTTCAATATTGTATTTGACACTGTGTATAGGGTGTATGATACAATAATTTTAATGTATATATAGTCTATTTTCCATAAAAAATAACAAACGGAGCCCAAGTTCTTCTAAAAGTAAAAGTATCCAACGTTTATAAAAGCATGCAACAAAAAAATGAAAGAAAAAATCAGCAGATATCAGCAACAGCAGCTATAGCGGTGTATGTTAAGTAATTTAGGCGTCGAATACTTTGAGGCCGCAGAATGCGTGCAAATACTTCTTGAATGGCGTTTGGGCCTAAGCCTCGCCAGGGCTTAGCGCGGCTGTAAGGTGTCTTAAGCGGCTGATGGCGGGGAGCCCTCAGCGACAGTGAGAGAGTGAAGCAAGGCAAGAAGTGTTTAAACCTGGCCGAAATCAAACCCTGCCATCTGCGATTTTCAATTCGAGTTGGCGAAAAAACAGCCAAGAGCACAGCACACCCCAAAAAGAACAAAATTGTGATTCAAACAACTCGAAAGGAAAACACTTGAAAATTGAAGTGGAAGCGATACAAGAGCTGGCCATGTTACCCACTTGTTTACGCTTGTAGTTTTTTGATTGAATTTTTGGCTACATCGATGCAGGAGGGAAAGGAGCGAAAGGGCGCCAGCTTTAGAAGCAACAATTTTCCACACACACACACAGTTTGGAATTATGGGCACGTTGCAGACAGAGCTGCAGCAAATCTAATAAAAAATTAACCAAGCTACAGACACAACACAAAACACAGACATATAGCTGGCCACTTGCAACAGCCGCTAGCCGACAGGCTACCTGGACCAATATGGACGACACCAACTGGAGGACACCCCAATCGCCATATGAATTGCTATGCACAGAAGGCTAAAATCGAAAAAGCGCGCAAAATGCAGGCCAAATGGGGTTACCAAACAGCACCAGCTATTCCCAAGGGACAGCCGAATGAGCTGCACAGTGGTGCAGAAATGATCAATCTATATCCTTCTATATATTATTAATTCTTATAAAAATTGTGTTCAATAATAAATAATTATATCAAGTCAGGTAATTATTAAGTAATCCATACAAAATAAAATATATAAACAAAATTCGATGTTGCTTAAATCTAAAATACAAATTATTTAAAATATTTTTCTTTGTATCTCTATTAATTTCAAATAAAAGAAGAAGAAGCATGTTGTAGTCGGGCGCAATCGCCCGGAAGAGAGACTAGCATATCTCTCGCTTCAGCTTAAAACCCAGTTAAATATATTCAAAATGCAATATCTAATATTTCGATTTGCCACGCCCCGTATGACCGAACAATATAAGTTATAGGTTTGTCTGTAGAGAAGGGGGATCTATCTATAAAATCTGACAATTTCGGTTCAAAAACTTTGTAAAAAATTGTTTTTTGTAGATATTTAAAATATTTTTATTTTAATTTTTCTTATATTTTTACGAATCCTGTTAATTAATTTATTCTTCATAATGTGAGTGTGTTAAAGATAATAACAGCCAGGGTCGGACCGCTACTAATCTATAAACTAAATCCGATCATAGAAATCGTAAATAAATTTTGGTGTTTTTGAGATCTTGATCAGAACTGCATATTTTCCAACCAAATTCTGCAGCTACATACATAGTAGACTATTTTTTAACAAATATTAATATAATTTTACACCACTGTGCGTTAGGCATGTTGGAGGGGCGGGCTAACGGATCGCTTCAAATGACAGCAACTGAAATTGAAGTTGGCAAGCGTTTTGTCGAGGGTTGATTTTAAAATGCAAACACCCAAACCCAGACGCTGAAACAGGACGAAGGACGCAGGATGTAGCTAGTCGAACGGGTGGAGGTTGTTACAGTTGGCGTGGTTCCTGGGCCTTTGGCACATAGCTTTACACGCAGCACGTGTCCTGCTATGCCGTTGTCCTCGATTCCCTGTCAATGCCTCGGCCCAAGTTCAACTTATGTTTATCATTTCTCGTTCAAAACGATAACCAAAACAAAGCGCGTTTATCTCAACGCAGCTAAATCAAGCCGAAAACAAGCCAAGTCCTTTGCGTGTCAGCAAATCAAACGAGCCTTTTTGAAAGTCAAGCAACACAACAAGCACCCACTAAACAATACAATAGCGGAAATAATTTTATACGACTTTTCGGGCGTATTTGCATCAGCAAACAGCCATAAAGACGTCTGCTAAAGAGCTTTCCACTTGCCTGCTTAGTGGCCTCAATAAAAGACATTCCGAGTGCTAATGAGCAGGCGGCGCTAAAGGACATTTCTCCTCTTTTTTTTTGGAACAGAGCAGAGAAAAACAAAGCTAAACTGTAACAAAAATTGCCCTTGAAAGCGAGATAGAGAAAAGAGTTGAATGCCGAAATGGGCAAAAAATTGTCATATAAATAAATTCAAGCCTTAACAACTAGATAATTATCTTTTAATGTCCTTGTTGTAGAAGATAATTTTTATAAGTTGTAAATAATGCACTAATTATGTAGATTAATGGAAAATCAGATCAGAATAAATTATACAGATATCATATTTTAGTATATTTGTAATCCAATCTGAAGTAAATAAACGACAAAAATTAAATAATAGAATATATTATGATTCCTGATTTCTAAAACAAGTTAATGGAAATAAGAAATTATTGGAAAATATCATAAATACCATATATATCTGTATCAGAATAGAACTCCACTTTGCTCATTTATTTTCAACCAGTTTTTAAATTTATATGAAATACTTTAACGAATCGATTACAAATTTAAAATTTTTTAGTCCTTTGTATAAATGTAAAAATATTAAAGAAAAGTATTCAATAAACTATAATTGGATAGACTTGCAGTTTAAAGCTTCTTCCCTCTGATCTGCCACCAAACAATAAAACCACCGACCCACTCGAGATTCTAGTTTAAAGTAATTTTATTGCAATGAAGAATGCAGTTATTCAAATGCTTTAACACTCACTATAGCAATTGCAGATATCAGCGCTGATTGAGCTATCTTGATGATACATTTTTTGCATTAGTATTAAGTAATATTATATTTCAAATTAAAAAAAAATATTTACTGGAATAATACAGAAGACATACAAAATAAATTTTAAGAAGAATAAAACCAAGTCAATAGAAATTTTTGTTTAGAATTATAGCTCAAAAGGCTTAGAAAATATGCAAATATAAGCTTGGGCTATCCTGATGACAAGTGTCTTCTCTATTTCCTCTCTAAGAACAAGTTTAGATATATGTATGTAAGTATTCAAAAATTCGTAAATAAACTATATATATACCTCAGGAGATTTAAAACTAAACTACATTCTATGATTCTCTTCTCTATATGCCATGTTCAATTACCAAGACTAATGTTCGCCTTTGTTAAGCAGCATATGACAAATGTTTTTTTCGCGTTAGCCTTGATGCAGCTGTCCTAAATGTGTTGCCAAATGCACATGATGATTTCTGTGTATTTTTCACGTACACAACGTTTAGGTGTGCGCTCAATTATGTATTAGAGTCAATGGCTGGACAGAGACAGGGCAGCGCGTGTTGGATTTGTATCCTGGACCAACACGTCAATTACAAAAGCAAATAGAGCACACACACACACACACACATATATACACACACACACGCACAGGGACATTCCAATATTGAAAAAGGCGTTGCACCCCTCGCACAAATCACATTAAATTTGCTCTCGTGCTCATTAGGGAAGAGCTGCTGGTCGCATTTCCACTTTCACTCTGCTTTATGCTGGCCAACCCCCAATTGTTGATGCAGTGTGCAGCATGCGACGAACCACCCCCGCAGTTGTCAGCCTCATCGTTATAGCCAGTCTAATATCATTTTGCAATTTGCACTTGGCAAATAGAAGGAGTGCGATGCTGCGGCAGATAAAAACGTTTCTCTTCGTTTTTCTTTGTTCTAGCCCCCGGTTCGAACTTCAAGCGCTTACATCTCAATGGCCTGGACCAGCCAAGGGCAACAGCAGCCGGCCCGAAGGCTCGTTGCCCACACATTGTTAAATAAATTATCGCCTACATTGGAAGCCATCGATAAATCGTACGTTTCTCCAGTTGTATACCCTATGGAGCAGGCCAATCGAAGGGTTTGATAAAATGTGTGTGTCAAAATTAACAAAAGAAATATGTTTTATATACAAGAGTTTCAATTTGAAATTGAAATTATAGATTCTAGGTAATAGATGAACTAATAGATAAATTTTGAATATAAAACAGAATATAGATAACACTAAGGAAGTCTTTGAAATATAAGATCAATGAAATTAGAAACAGAAGTTTCATTAAACCTGCTCTTTACATTAAATTAACATATGAATAATTCTTTTTTTAGCCAAATTAACTTTTATTAAGTTCTTTACATTTTTTGAAGTCTCAATATTCCAATATTATCTCAGATTTATATATATAATATATATATATATATTTTATAAAATTTCTTAAAATCTTTTCAATAATTGTTTATACAGAGTACAAGAAATATTAACGCAGAATTTAAATGATCTCTTTCATATTTTCTTTAAATATTTTCTGTCAGTAAATAAATTAGCCAATTACAGGGTATCTGTGACCGTATCTAACTATTTAACCATACTGCAGCAAACTTGTTATGTCTGGATGGATTAAAGCTAGCTCAACCCTTGGCTCCCAGCAGCCGTTTGTTCTTGTGGCTTGATTGACATGCTCCACAATGGAACCCCGTTCCATTTCCCTTTCAACTAGCACTGCGATTCGGCAGTGGCGCTGTGACAAAAACAGCTGATTGCGTGTGCATCTGCCGTGTGGCATGATTTATGTTCGCAATTGAATTTCTTGACTTTTTGCTCGACACGTGTATGTGTCCGTCGCCAAGGAGCAGGAATGCGAGTAAATTAGCTCATTTGCCGCTACACTTGGCTCACGTGCAAGACGAGAGGTCATTGACATGGGCCCAAAGGGCAGCAAGCAGCACCAGCAGGAGCAGCAGCCGCAGAAGCAGCAGCTGTTTGCATTTTGCACTACATTTTGCTGAAGTTTTTCTCCAAGTTTTTCCTGGAGTTTTCCTTTCTTATCAATAGTTGGCCAGTTGCTTGGGTGGCTCATGTCACGTACTCTGCAGCTGATTGCCTCAAATTGTTTTCGGCCATTTTTTCTGCACATTTGGCTAGGCGTTAACCCTCGACAAATGCCGTTAGGGTTGCCATTTAACAGCAAATTAATATGAGTGTCAGCCTGACTGGCAGTCAGGCAGTTAGTCAAGCAATTTGGCAGTCAGTCTGTCATTCTGCCAGTCATTCCCATTTATTGAGCAAGTGCTAGGCATTCAGCTTAAAGTTGCTTCCTTCAAAAAAAGTTCTCTCTCTTTTCTGTTCTCTGTTCCTCCTCACATGTGCTTTATACTGGACTTCTGGCAGTTGCCTAGCAGTTTATCTCCTTGTTGACAGTCGCCCAAAGGGAATTAGTTATCAAAAGACGCATAAATCCATTGCAGCAAAACGCTTTGCTGAACTCAACTCAGCTCAGCTCGATTCTCTCTGTCTGTGTCTTATTTTCTCTCGCTTTACACTTTCGCTTAAATAAAATATGAGCCCAATTGAGGACTTTAGAGAAGTTGTGTAAGTGTGGAGCACTTTAAACTTTAAGATAAGAATCTTTAACTTTTTAAAATGTCAATATTTAATTCTAAAGCCGTAATGAGTGCGAGCATTAATGAGAGCTTTAAGAAATTCTGGATTCATTCAACAGAACTAAGTTCAAATTGATTTCTTGTTTTATCTTTGGAAAAATTTTTAACATAAGTGCTATTAATTTTAATTTTATTGGCATAGATCCACTTTGCTTTGCTTTGCCTTCGTCTAATCTTAAACAATTGAATGAGCCGTCAGAAAACATGTTGCATGAAATATTCTGCATTTGTTGTATTAATTCAAAACCTATTCATCATATATTACGTTGGAATGAGGTATGGAATAAGAAATAACTATAAATAAACAAGAGAGAAGGCTTAAATCGGAATGCTCGACTAGGAAATACCCTGAACCCTGTGAAGAGCTGCTATTGCAATCATTTAAAACTTATTTTATACACACATACAACCCATGCCCACACACTTACACACTCCCACTCAATCACACGCTCTGCTTTCTACGGCTGCGCTAGGGCTGCAATATGGGCTTCACTATTAGTATTTAATCATTAATTAACTGTTGTTTTAAGTGCAATTTGCTAATGGACATGTAAGGGTGTAATAATGGCATCGATATGTATAAATGTGCCATAGCATATATCTCTATTATTTAGAAAACTTTGTTTTTTTCAAACTTGTGGGTAAGCGGGGAGTTATGCAAAATATAAAATATGCAAAATCTGTATATTCATCACACAGTACATTTAAAGTTTCGACCTTTTACGGTATTCAAGTAACGCTTAAAAAACGATTATTATCAATAATCAGGAAATGGAAAGCATTATCGAATAAATAACATATACAAATTCTTCAGCGTATCGCTGCGTTCATACGGACGGACAGGCTGACGGATATATAGTCGGAATTCAGGGAACTAATTCCAAAATAAAATAATATATATTTAAATGTAGATATAAAACAAGAAAGAACAAAGTATTTTTGCAATAATACCGGGGATTAAGATGACTTAACAGCATTGGAGCAACCAATCAAATTAATACTTGTAAAAGTAAATAAGAAATAATTGTAAAAATATGCTGTTTTGTTTACTGCATTTTTCTGGTCTCTGCTAATTTAGAATGGGAATTATAAAATTATAGTAAGAGTATAATGACTTTGTTAAAAACTATGTATTAGGCTTAAAGAGTCAAGACAGACACAAGAAAATATTTATAAACTTGATCAATTCCGAAATTAGATAGCCTAGAGAGCCTACTCTTCAATAGATTGATTTTAGTCATCAACATTTTTCCAATTTTAAGAAATCGCTTATCTATTATACTTAATTTCAGTTAAGTTAGCATAAGTTGGCATGAATTCTGAACTTTTGTTTACAAATTTAGTACTTCGAATTTTGAAAAAACAATATAATCCTTTAAGTTATATGCACTTTATAAATAAGCAGTTATAAAACAAAGAAAGTCCTTTAATCACCCTTCCATCATTCAGTTCATGACTCTTGTTGTCTGTCATTATTACAGACCATAACGACGATGATAAAGATGACTATGAGGTTGATGAATTAGTTATTGAGCTGACCAACACAATAAACTGACCAACCGACAACTTGTCTCGAACAAAATGCATTAAAATGATTTATGAACATGAGAGGGCAACAAAACAGGTACAAGCAGAAGCAAGCAGCTACCCTTAGACAAATTAACAAGGATATATGATGCTGCTGCCAAAAATCTATCGGTTAAGTAGCCAAACGCCCCCTCACAGAAACAAAGGCTGTCAAAGCCACAAAGAGACACTCGACCCGGGCGAAGGCCTGAGGTGTTTTCTGTCAAGTTTAAACAAAAATTAAAGCATCCCCCAGCCTCAGCTCCAGCCCCTTTGCACATACACACACACACACCCTTAAACTTTGAGCTAATCAAAAATGTTGCAAAGTATAGCTGCAGAAAGAAAAAAAATACTATCGAAAAATAGTAGGGCTAGGACGAAGTCTAGATACTCTATGAGTGAATAATAGACATGAAATTTTTAAATTTATTTATTAATAAGGATACCTATTTAATACTATTTAATTTAAAATATTTTATATAGAAATAAAATTAGTTTATTCAAATTCTTTAACTTTATAGAAACAACCTTTTCCTGTTCTATCCCAAGAATTAATATTGTAATTTCAAATCATTACTAAAATGATGTTCAACTAACTTTATCAGTTAATTTAATATATTGTAACTTAACATTATACTTAAGAGCCTGATAAGCTGTTGTATAACATGTAGAGAAATAAGCTAACAAGCTCTATGACTAAGTGTTGATTGCCTCTTAGGGCAACTCCTCATGTTAAAAATGAAAACCAACTTGTCTAAGTGGAAAGCGCAAAAGTTTCTCAAGCTGTTTTCTTTTTTTGCTACCACCGAAATGAAAAAGAAAAGAAATGTTAAGGACACAGCCGTTGCGTGTGGCATATCCTTGTAGAAGCAGCGGTTGCTGTTGCTTTAGTAGTAGTTGTTGTTGTTGTTGTTGTCGCGGCAACATTGTTTGTATGATTAGCATTTTATCAGCAGCTTCTTTGCTCATCATGAAACAACAGCGTGAACCAGAATATTTATGTTAATCTTTTGGGCTTAGCGGCTGCGGCTGCTGCTGTTGCCAAAACAGCTGACGTCGCGTCGTGCTGCAACAACTTCTATCTGCCCCACTCATAACTGGTGCGCGAAAGTCATGTGAGAGGCTGTAATCAAACAAACGGGCGAGAAAAGGACCTGCGCGTATGGGGCGCTTTTTATGTGGCAGGCCCATTAATTTATTGCCACAACGGCTGAGAGACACCTCACAACAAAAGGCGACATTATTATTTCATTATTATGCCAAGCGCATCCAGTTCAAATCCCCCACGCACACACACACACACACACACACACACACGCTCACTCACGCACACTTGTAAGCTTTACAGACGCGTCTCATATTACGCATTGGGGGCAGGCGCAATGATTCATGCGCTGGCAAATTTTTAGACAACCCGCCACTGATCATAAACCAGGAATAGCTGTTAGCGCTCGGAGTATGCTCAACTAGCAGATGCCCTGTAGTCAAATATACCCAGTGAAGAAACATAAACAAGCAGCGCTGTTGCTCTCTTCCATAGCCTCCCCTTGGGGGAATTTTGTCAATTTTTTTAATTTTATAAAAAATTTACTTATTGTTTATTTCTATATCATTTATTTTTAGCTTCACCTTATTATTAGTTACTTTTCATAATGACTTTAAAAAGCCATTTAATATTCTATGTTCAGCATACCCTCTTTCCCCCCACTTAGTTTTCATAATTCTAGGGTATTGTGGCCTAATGGGTTTAGATTGATATATTTTATAGCTTTGATAACAACATTATGATTGATTGTTATAAATTCGCACAAAATGTATATACCCCACTGTTTATACCTACAGGGTATAACAAAAGAGTATGCCCAAAACAATGGTCAATGTAAAATGCCTCCACTTGATTGTCATCAATTTGCAATATACTCGTATGTCTGTATGTATGTATATACCCCATACTATTCACTCACTTCCCATACCTACAGGGTATATGGAAAAAGTGTTCCCAAACATATGCTTTGTTTACGGCGTGGCAGCTTCCTTGTAATACACACATATTTACTCGTAAATATTTTTATAGTCTGGAGGCCGTTGTGCATGCGGGATTAGTTCGGATTCAATTTACTTTTGAGATGCTGCACAGGTGAGTAACAGCTAAAGGTGGTGGGTGGGGAGTTGACACTCACCTGTCGCAAAGGGCTGCAGCTAATCCCGTTGTGTGTAAACCATTTAGCGACAATTAAAACATAATTGCGGCAAGCGTTGATAGCAATCAAACGGTAAATCATTTGGGCGCAAATTGCAGCGCACACACACACAGAAACACTTACACACACAGATTAACACAATACACAGGCAGCCAAATTGCGCGCGCGAATGCGAGACAATGTGAAAGGCGACAAGCACACATACGCTCACGCCCACGCACCCGCACACATGCACGAAGCCAATTCACTCACAGGGTGATGCTGGCGCGCTTTAAATTTTTTTAAGCACACTTTAATTTATTACACTTGAGAGGGAGAGAGAGAGAGAGCGAGACTAACAGCTTTGGCACGTTCAAATTTAGCTTGCTGTTGCTCCTGTCGGCGCACGTAAATGCTAACGGTAAATTCTGCAATATTCCAACACTCGCGCCCGCAACATAAATACAACTGAACCCCGGCGCGTACACAAACCGACTAAACCACATTCCCTTTTTCCGTTGCACGCTTAGCATACTTTTTGGGAGCGCAATGTTAGCGAGAGAGCGCGCCTCTGTTAGCTAACAGTTAACCGTTACTCACTGAAACAGGATGTTCCAGTTTACAGCAATAGCCTTTACAGTATATTTTACGTTATAGAATATCGTCAACCAAATAACAAATTGAATTAATTATTTTATTTGGTAATGATTCAAAAAAATAAATATATTTACAAAACAAACATGATTATATATTTTCTAAAAGATACTATTAATATAGTTTATATATATTTTTTAGCCAAATAAAAATGCCACTTCATTGCATTATGCAATTTCCTATTAACTAATTGAAACTCTTTTACGTTTCTTAGCTTTGCATCTACAAATTTATTTAAAAAACAAAACCATTATACCCTGATTTCCCATTTTCAATGGGTTCAGGGTATAAAAACACAACTTTAATTTTTTACTACACAGCAATTAAATATTGGCGCGTATTTTGAGCAACAATCGTTAATCGAATGCTGTGCAGCAAAAAAAAAAGTTAGTCATCGCAACTTATCGATATGTTTTTAGAATTTAAAAGTTTTCATTTTAGTATTTTTCGATTTTCATCTTTCAGTATTTTAGCGCCTGCTGCGTACGGTCATGCCTTTAGCAGCACATTTTTAGTTGTGTCGCCAAGCGTCATAATATATTTTTGTTAATAAATTCCAATATATACGAGACGATTGAAATCATTAAATATGCCCGCTGTGGTGCGAATAAAGCGCCGCATCGACGAAGAGCCTCATTCGGCATTTCTATTAAATGGTAAACGACGCCGTCTGCTCAATGATGAAAACGCGCCCGCTGCGTCGGCGACGCCGAGTGCAGAAAACAAAGAGGAAGAGGAACAAAATCAAGTGCTTTTAAAGTTTGCCGGCACGCTGGAGAAACAGGTGAGGGTGGGCAGAGCATATGTACAACATAAGCGTGTGGGCTGGGTCGATAGTAGGTGCTGTAAAGGCGTGTACATGGGTGGTTGGACTGAAAGGCATATATCACTTAACTCTCTCTGTCTCTCTCTCTCTCTCTCCCTTAGGATGACTGCGCCACCAAACAATTTGCAGCGGCTCGTATGAACAAAGCCACTGCCAAGGAGCTAGTGTGTCAGAACATTGATCCGGCCAAGGCCAGTGCTCAGCGTCGCGACAAACAGCGCCAGGAGCAACAGCAGTTGGCCAGGGAGCAACGATATCGCGTGGTCAACTGTCTGCGAACGACACTGAACGATGTGGAGGAGGAGCAGGAGGAGGCGAGGGGAGCAGCTGGTGGAAGCAAGAGTAACAGCAGCCAGGATCAAAGCAAGACTGACAGCAGGCAAATAACAATCGTGGACATTGAGTCACAGCAGAGGGAACAGGAACCGCATCGTCCTCTGCAGGATCATCAGCCCGTTGATTCGGATATTGGCTATGTGTACGATTTGTATGTGCCGGAGAATGAGATGCAGGCGCAATATGTTGATATGTTCGATGACAACTACTTAAGGTTCGTCCTAAACACAAATGAAGAACAACAAATGTTGCAACTTACAAATTTCTATATGTAAAACGCATCATCACATTATCTTTTGGCTAGTCGTGAATCAATTCTATATCTCCACACGCACATACTTGCATATAAATAGATTGTATTCTTTAATGTTGTCCTACCTTGTCCCTTGTCATTTACTTGTAAGCATCTGAAGTCGGATTTCAAATTTTTCAATAATTTATTTGTTATTGTTAATTCGTCTGATTCTCTATATAAGGTTGTATTATCCGTTTAATTACTACAACAACTGCTATTGGTAACACAGCAACAGCAACAACTACAACAAGAACAACAACAACTACTACTACTGCTGCTGCAGCGGATCGATGTGCCACGCCCAGCATCCAAGCACCCCCTCTTCTCACCCACACAATCAAAAACAAACCATCGCACGGCTTGCAGCTCTTCCTTCAAATTAGCAACGATAACAACTTAATTAGCTTTTAGTTTCTTATGCTTCTTGCATCGCACACACCCATACTCATACCCACACACACACACGCACACACATACACACACCCACTTATATATATATATACTTTGTGTATGTTTTGTTCAATCTGTCCCAATTTGTTGCCAGTTGCCAGTTTTTTAAGTTTTTGATTCGCTTTCAATTTAAGTCATTCCACAAATCTTGTGCTAAAGTCTAATTAAGTGCTTAGTTTTAGTTTAGCGCGGAAATCAAATAAAAAATATATAT
This sequence comes from Drosophila nigricruria, assembly GCA_037075265.1. Taxonomy (NCBI): domain Eukaryota; kingdom Metazoa; phylum Arthropoda; class Insecta; order Diptera; family Drosophilidae; genus Drosophila; species Drosophila nigricruria. The sequence continues at coordinate 2,258,220 of JBAMCI010000173.1, read as the reverse complement.
GTATATGTAAATGTATAGCAGTCGTTGCCCGGCTTTGCGCGGCACAAGTGTTTTTCTTCAAATACAACTTTTTGACAGCATTTCCAAGGCAATTTGAATTAATTAATTTCTTTGAATTAGTTATGCAGACTCAAGGCCTCTATGATTCTATCAACGGGAAGGTTTATTCCCTGAAGCTTCGACAATTTGCAGGTTATATATTATTTGGTAATATTGGCTCCAAGTCTATTGAAGAGGGCGGATCTTTATAAACCTCACATTTCTAGCCTCGTAAAGTGTATTTTTTCTAAATCTCGTTTAATTACTGTACACAATAAACTTTCCAGACTTGGATCTCTCTGCTATGTGCAGATCGTCAATCAATCAATCAGTTAATAAACTATGCAATTAGTCGATCATCAATTCAGTCAGTCTATCAATCAGTCAGACCTTCTATGACTCAGTCACGTCATCAACCATTTGATTGACCAACAATTCAAACAATCAGCTGACTGTCATTCAAACAATTTTTAAGTCAACCTATTATCTATCAATGCGTCAATCATTCAGTCATATTATCAAATAGTCAATCAATTCATTACTCAGTCAATCAAATATTGCAATTCAAAAGGTATCAGTCATTCAACCATCAATCATCAATCATTTAGTCTGACCAAAATCAGCTATTCATCCAATCAATCAACCATCTAATAATTAAAGTAGTCAATCTCTTTATCAGTCAATCAACTAACCGACCAAATCATTACAAAATCTAGAATTCAATCAATGGAAACTTGGGAACTTTTAATCAATCAAACCTTTGCATTTCACCCATTCACCCACTCAATCATGTAATTCAGCCAATCAATCAATAAGATATTCAATAAATTACATTATTAAAATCTTAACTTAAAAGCAAAACCCATTTTCTTTTATTAACTGAATCCATCAGCCAGCCAGTCCGTCAATCAATCAATCACTCAGTTACCATAAAAATAAAAAATCAATATTCTTTCCTTTGCAGTCTTCGTCCCGTGAACGAAGTCGTCTACGAGGATTGCTACAACGATGACGAGGACTACGACTCGGAAGATTCGAATCAAGAGAACTACTATACGAACGATTATCCGGATGATGATGATGCCGGCGCAGTGGGCTCTGACGAGGAGCTGTGCCAGCAAATGAACAAGTTTATGTTCGGTATAGATAATATAGTTACATAAAAAGATTTCCACTTTGCTTAAACTTTCTTTGTTTCTTGCAGATGATGATGAGGATGAGTTTGCCAGTGGCTCGAGCGACGCGGAGGATCACAATGAGTACCATGATCCTTATATGCACACCATAGACACGGAGTCAGCGAGCTTTGTGGATGACGTGGACTTCTTCAATGTGGAGCGTCAAGGCAGCGCCTACGAGCGCTATAAACGTAGAATCCTGCGCGAGGCTGAAGGCCTTGAATCCTGCTCGGAAGATTCCGATTCCGATGAAGCGGATGCCAACTTCGAGAGCGCAAGCGAGCAGGGCGTAGAAAGCGATTGAGCAACTGCTATACGCTATATAAAATACCTTATACTATGTCCTCATATATTATTATACTTGAAAATATTCGAAAACGGATTTTTTTAAAAGATTCGAATGTTATTTTAGTTAGGCTCTATAAACAAAAATTATATATATATTCTATTTATACATACATATTGATTAAAATGCTCATGAGCTAAGTAATACATATTCGCTCAATAGTTTCTCTATGATCTATATGATATAGTAATCCGATCTGACTCTTATAGGATAACAATTTGGAGACAAATGCACTTTGCTTTACATAGTCAATTTCGAATTTAGAATATGAACATATATACTTAATGTACTAGTCTTCAAGGCGCATATATATATTATAAAAGTCTATACAACCATAGCTAGTAGCTATATATATATATATATAGAAATGCGATTCGACTGAGATGTACATATGAGCGACATTCTGATATAGCATATGTACTCCTTATGAACTACAGTTTTAGATTGAACATAGTTCATGGCAAGCTTATACCACCCGCTACTAACAATCTTTACAGGGTATGCCATTAGCTTAAGGTCGTTGATCTAGTCGGAGCTTTTCTTTCGCTTTTTGTGCTTTTTCTCTTTGGAGTTCTTGTTGCGTTTCACCTTCTCCTGCTTTATGTTATCGGATAGACTTAGGTCCGGCTCTGTGACTGCAGGACTAGCCTTGATCATGGGCTGCGGCGCACATCCTTCCATATAGAGCCGCAACGTCTCTTCGTCCAGTTTGTCATTGTCCTTTGGCGGTTTGTAGTCCGCCACGTGATCCACTCGCAACGTGCGATCAATAATTTTAATGCCGTTCAAGTTGTCTACGGCGAGCACTGTGGAGCGCTGGTCCTCGTAGCACAGGAAACAGAATCCTTTCGATTTCCCCGTTTTGCTGTCGCGCACCAAATTTATGTTTACAATTTCGCCATATTGTGAGAACACGCAGATGATGTCGCCCTCGGAGAGGGTGTATGGAAAGCCCGCGATGAATATCCAGGCGGAGTCCCGGTACATGTCATGCCAGCTCTTGCCACTTGGGTTTTTAAGCTCATGTTCGCTTAATTTAAGCACATTTCGCATATTTGTTAGCGGATTCATTTTAATATTTACAATTTCAGTAAGACAGTGTGACCGTAAGAGGAAAGGAAAATACTACTATCGCATACAAGACATCGATACTGTTGTTCAACACTGCTCCAACGAGTAAGTATCGTTTGGTGTCACTTGGTCACACCACGTTCAGTAGTACTTTTTAGTTGGCCGTCGTCGGTTCGGTGGTCGTTAATGTGTGCGCCGCAATTTTTGTTTTCGCGTTTCCAATCGAAAACCCTGCAAAATTTTTGCTAGTGAAAACTGCTTGAAATGTTGTAATCTAATTACAATTACATGCAAGTGCTTCAATGTGCAACTAAGGTGTGTTTAATGTTTGTTCAATTTATTAAATAAGCGGCAGTCAAACTAGCATGTCTGCTGCCAGTATGTGTGTGTGTGTGAGTGCGTATGTATGAGTGTGTCTGTGCGCTTGGCCCCTGTACTTGTGTGCGAGTGTGCGTTTGTGTCAGTGTGTGAAAAGCAAAAGAAAAAAGATATGCTGCTCACAGCAGCAGCAGCAGCAGAATTGTATTTCTTCTTCTATTTAAAAATGTGTGTCAGTGTATGTGTATTGTTAAAGAAGGCATAATAAATAATAGACGCTTGTTTCTCTGTTACTCTCAAGCATTTCTGTTTTAATTGTGTTATTGTTTTAACATTTTCCCATCAGTGCGAATTGTGTGTCAAATACGGCAAAAACAAAAAACAAATAACAGTTACCGAGTATTACAACAACGCCCCATTTTAAGGAGGGTCAACATCTTCCCTCCCCCCTGCAGCTTCTGTGTACGCTTTCGTCATACGTTTCTGTCGCCTCTCACTCTCTCCCTGCCTCTCTGTGTGTGTGTGTCTCCTATTCCCACGCATGGATCGCCGCTCGCATAATGTACGCATTTGCCTTTTGCTTTTATTGCTGCTGCTGGTATGTAAAAGGGCAAATACATGTGTATATAGATAATGTGAGTGTGCATGTGTGTGTGTGTGTCTGTGTACGCGTATTATTTTGTTGCTTTTACACTACATTTATGTCACCCCGCTGGTCACACTTACACACACTCACACCTGAGACAACTCCACCATATGCCTGCTGCCTGCCTGCTTGTCTGTCTGCCCCTCACCCTGTCTCTTGCTGTCTGTCTTTCTATCTGTTTTAACACATTCCACCCCATTTCGCGCTGTAAATGCCGCCCGACTGCTTGCTCCTTCTCCTTTTGCTTGTTCATTCCACTGTTTTTTGTTTTTGTTTTTTGCTTTTACTTGTTTTCGAGGCTTTTGCTTAGGTGTGGCCACACTTTAGTTAGTTGTAGGTTTCCTTTACACAACGCCACGGAAGTGGTAATAAAAAAATTAAAAAAAAAAACTGTCCACGCCGTTGACATTGAACTCACCAGCAGTTCCAGTTGCGCCTATCGTTGTCTTCGGCTTCGTCTCCCATCTCCCATCGCCTACGCCTGGAACTGCACCGCCTCTGCCGCTGCGCTGCCAGTCGCGGCGTTACTTTCCCAAAATAAAGAGAAAAAGAGAACTACAAAAATCCAACTCCTGCCGCAATGGCCTTTCCTCGCTGTTGCAACAGTTACTTTATTTTTACACTACAAAATTGACCGGCTCTGCTGACTTTGTAGGATATTTTTATGACAATTTCCTTTGTGCAGGGATTTTTAGCTGGCATTAGAAGTAAGACGCCAAAGCAGGATGGAAAAAGTTGTTTCTTTCATAGCAACCCCTACCTTCAAGAACTTGTTTAACCCTGCAGACTGTACAACTATTATACAAAATCGAATCAGTTCAAGATCGTTGCTTTTGTTTTGTTGCCACAGCAGGGTTCATATAATAAAAGAAATTTCCCTTAAAGAGTATTTGCCGTTCGTCTGTGCTTAAGTTTTGTTTCTCTTTGATTTCTAATTGTGTTTTTTCTTATTTTCTTTTATACTATTTACATATATATAGGTTTTTTTTTTTGGGCAAGCTTTCTCATTATGCTGCATTTGTGTATTTGTGTTATATGTTATATGCCATATAACGTATAACAAGTACTGTTATTATTATGTGCCTCACGTCTTCTCGAGCCAAAGATTCGCGCTGCGACTGCGCACGATTATGGCACATTTTTATAGCTGCCAAAGCGATGAAAACTGCCTTCAGACCGAAACGTGTCAAGTTGCCAGATAACTACAGATGCAACAAATATATATAATATATATATATATATATATAAACAAATATGTATATATATGTATATGCGTTTGTGTGTGTGTGTGCTTGGCTCGTGTTTGAAGCATAACGTGCGCATAGAGTTCGATTAATTTCGTTGCGCCTCGGTAGCTGTGCACTCAACTCAAACATCCGCTCACACACACACAACACACAACACACACACCTACACCTACACCTACTATTATTTGCTGTTGTTGTTGTTGTCTTTTGGCTGGCATCGAATAACCCTTGCTTTAGGCCAACAACTGACCAACTGGCTGCTGTTGCTGCTCTTGGTAACATCTGTTTCGTTGTGGCTTATAAAAAAACAGAAAGCAACAACAAAAGCAGCAGCAGCAAAAAACTACAGTCAAAACAAGTAAGAGTTGTTGCGCGTAAGCTGGACTTAAGCATACCCTAGAGTAACCAAAAAGGTAATATAAGAATATAACAAACTTTTGTGTGGAAAAGCTAATACTAATTATAATTAGATTAAATACGAATAACATCATAAACAACAAAATATATGGTATATTTCTTTAAAATATATTGTATGAGTAATTAATTTATTTTTATCCTTACAATTATTATTATTTAGAAATTGGGTTTTCTTATCATTTTTATTGTAATTATTTCTATAGTAAAACCTGAAAAGTTATAAAAATAATGTTTCTTTTCTGGAATTGCATCTCATGCACCTAATGTCATGCATACCTCATTTAATATATCTTACAGGGTATTTAACAAGCAAGTGCAAAAACTGACTTTACACCCGTTTTTTTCTGTAGTTGTTGTTGTTGGGGCTCTTGTCTTGTTGCCAAGTTTGTTGTTACTGTTTTTGTTGCTGTTGTTGTTTACACCTGTGCCTCGCGTTTCGCGTTTTCGCATATTGTTTACTGTTTACAGCATGTAAATTCTAGCTCTGGCCACGCCCACATTCTGAAACATTTTCGAGGGCCACATACCAGCAAAGCCCACACACACATAAGCAGACGCCACATATGAAAACAGAAACTTGTGGCGCGCGGGGCTTTTTTTTTCATCTGCGTATCAAATAATTGAGCTCAATTGACTTAAATTGAAACTGACAACTGCTGCTTGTTTGTTCTTGTTGCTGTTGTTGTTGTTGTTGTTGCTGTTGTCAGCAGTCATATGAAACAAAAAACGAAGAACATAATGTTTATTGTTGCTGATGATGGAGCTGATGAGTTTTTGTGTACTGTTTGATGAACTGCGCCTTAAAAACTAAGTGCTGCAATTTATATCAAATTTGAAATAGTTGAAAATAAAATTAGAAAATATTTTATAAAATGAGACAATGAAAAACATTCAAAAGTACAATATTTAAAAATATTTATAAAATAATATGTCTTTTAATCTTTTTTAGTACTTTCTTCGATCTTAATTAAAACTAATTTTACTGGAAATAAAATCAAAATTACATCAAGATAATAACTTAATTAAACTAGTCCTTACAGTAAAATGTCTTGAGGTAGCTTAAGAAATTTCTTTTACAAACCTTCAGAAACTCTTCAAAGTGTAAAATATATTTGAGTGAATTTAAAAAACAGAGCAAGGCTTCAATACATTTATATAAAGAATATAAATAAGTAATAAATAAAAAAAAACAATATTAATAAATAATAAAAAAAAATATAAAAAAATACAATTTTATTTGATTTCAAAGCATTTTGCAATTTTTACATTACCATAAAAAAACTGAGATAATGCTGTAATTAGCTTCATTGGTATTGTTTTTAACTTCTTCGAACATAATTTCTCATTTTCATTAGACGCTTACGTAACATCACATTCACTTTCCAAATACTCTAGTTTCACAAAAATTGGCTGTGATCAGTGATAAGAATTTCGTGTTACATTATCTATAGACTTTATACACTCACGTATTATTGAGATGTTTGAAGAGCCTACAAATGTGAACCTCATTTATCAGCTTATTTGATTTGCATGCTGACTAAGTACTATAAAACATACTATATAGCTATATCTCTATGTACTATATATGCTGCCTTTCTAGCTACATTTTTGGCATTCAGTTCAGGTTTTCACCATGACTCACTTCATGTGACACACTATCTAGACTTTTCTTTGATAAAATAATCAGCATTTACATATGAATCACGTATATAGCTTTGATATTCAATATAGCTTGCAATTTGATAGATATGAGCATATTTACAATGTAAATAAAATAATTAGATGACTTTTGATTGGGGGCTTGTTGCTTGTTATGGATGAGAGAGGTAATATATCCATATAATATCTAGAATATGCATATTTGAAACAACATTTGAGTTATATAATAACTTAAGTCAGTTTTTAAAAGGCTTTTTGCATAAATATTTACATATCTAGAAATCTATAAAACTCAGAAACTGATTTTGCTTTTCAGTTTAGAACCCATAAGCTAGTAACACGTTAAAACATGATCTTTCAGGGCAAATTACTTTAAATAAGATTTATAGAATCATCAAAGATCATACCTATATAATCAGATTCCTTTTCACCTGTTTCTCAACATTCTTCAAATAATATTTTTACTTTTCTTATTAAGTTTCCTATTTGTTCATGTTGTTGGAATAGAACCCCTTTTCAGGCCTATAGCCCCATCTTGTTCAACCTGTAAACTGTGGTATGTAAAGTCTGCGTATAAAAGTCCACAGTTCTATTTTTATAAATTCCTGTCTAAAGTTCGTATTGATAGATATCTAAACATAGCATCCACTGAAATGCCAACAACAAATAAACGGCAAATGGCGAAAACAAATGAAACTGAAATTTCTCGTACGAATTATTGGAATATTTATACAAAATGTATGTCTATAGATATATGTATATGTACATATATTTATATATCTAGAGTATAGTATGGCTGAATAAATAAGGCATTTGATACAACCATAAGGCATGGCTCAACTTTCATTCATTCGTATTCGTATTCGTATTCGCATTCCCATTCCCATTTGTTTATTAATTTTCAGCGCGTTCTCTTCTACTTTACTTAAACAAAATTCATATGCGCATTGAATAACAATTAAATTAAATGAAAACTAAAAACAAATTTAAATATTTGCTGACGTTTGATTCAAAATATATTTTGGCTCGCGCTCTATTCCAGCAGCTGTTTCACATATTTGTTAATGTGCAATTTTTATTGTACACTTAATTTGTTGTTTATTTATTTTCATTTTCGGCCTGCTGGCGCTAACAGCTCCAATACAAAAAAAACTAAAAACCCAAAAAAATACAAAAAAAAAAAATGGAAATGCAAATAAAAAACTATTTAGATATGCGGCGTGTGTGTTGGGCAAATTTTTTTTTGGTTTTTTGTATTTTTATGCTTTTTTTAGACACTGGCTTCGCGCAAAAAACTTTCACTTCCATTAAAAAGTTTTGTGTGTACCTGTGCGCTTGGCTAAAGCCGCGCCAAATGTCGACGCTGACGCGAGCAGCGACTGCGACGGCGGCGTCAGCGTCGTTAAATGACATTAGGTTAGGTTTTATGGCTCAAAGCGCTTAGCCTAGCTTTTAGAGCCCCAGCGAAATTCTGCATAAAATGTCAACGTCTAAAGATTAACATGAAAAACATAACGATTTCGCTTTTATTTTTGCATTTCTAACTAGTAGATAGAGAAATATAAAAATATACATAATATATAATGAAAACTTGTTATAATAAAAATACTAAAGAATATATAATTTATAGTTTTTTTTTTAAATTATATATATATCTATTATTTTATTACCCCTAAGTGCTTTAGTTGTTCTTTAAATTCAGCTTGAGACACTCTTAATGTCATTAAGCCTTAGTAAGAAGAATTTTAAGGTTTTTTAGAATAAAAGGTTTTTCAAAAGTGGCTCAAATTGCTCTTTTGATGCAGTCAATAAACTGTAAAAACTAATTAAATTAAATTTATGTATATATAAAGTATGTGGTATATATATTCCAATCAAAAAACTTTTATAACAAAGTAAGCAAAGGTAACAATTGGAATAGAAGACTTCTTACATATATATAAATAAGTTAATAATTGTATTTTTTTTAAGATAACAATATATCTTTCACTCATTTGTAATATTCTATAAACAGTTATGAAGTTCATATTTAAAGCACTTTGTCTTTTCGGTACACAAAGTCTGAAAATCTTACCTTTAACTTTTGCAAATGATTTGATATCTCAATGAGCAAGGGCATACAAAGTTCGTTGTTTGAAGTTATACTTTTGTGCTTTCAATTCAAACGATTTGCGGCTGCACCTGTGTTATGTGACCGGAAGTCGAAAGCTGCGCAATTACGAGGTATGTCTGTAATGAGAGAGTTGTCTAAAGTGTTGGTTGGCTGGTTGGTTGGCTGAATGGCTGGCTGGGCGGGCGGCCACAACTAAAAATAAACGCAACGAAAGCAATTGCCAGTGTTGACTAATATGCAGCTACATTTAGACTAATTACAGTGCATGCCCTCTCCCCAGCCTTCGACAAGTTTATAGGTGAGTCAGCACATCAAAGAGCTGGAGCTGGAGGGGGGGACACAACACAAAAGCTCCCTCGAAAAAGGTTCAACATATGTAAACAAATGCACAAATGTGAGTCAGTAAGAGACAATGAGATCAGATTTCGCGACAGGCAAGTGCCTCGACTCGGGTCTCGGGTCTCGAGTTTCGAGTTTTGTGTCTCGAGTCTTGAGTCTTGACTCTGTCAACTTCTGCGCGCAGATTGATGCGACACAGCCTCGAGCTGCAAGTGAAAGATAAGCAACCAGTAGCTCGGCAATGGAACCGGAATTAAAGCAGCCTTGGAGCTGGAGCAACAATTTGGCTCTCAGTGGGTTGCAAGACAGCCCATAGTTTATTTATTTAACCGTATACTTTAATATGTATATAGTATAGTCATTGAAATCGGTCAGTTTAATGACTTTTTATGCGCACTCATTAGTCATTGTCCATGAGAAATTTGAAATTCGCATTGTATTCAATTGTAATATTATGGTAGATCATATAGTTTGTATAAATATAATTTTAATTGGCCAGTGTGTGAATCATTTATTAAAGCCATCAGTCATCGGTTGGTTAAAATTAATATATGTATATACGTATTTATAGCAAGTGGCATAATTACGCCATTTTGTGGTGCAATTAAATTAATTGTAATAAAGCCCGCTCGAAGTCGGACTACGGACTATATCATTGTTCTATTAAGTATTCTAAAAAGGTATAATAAACCACAAAGCCAAGCATTAAAAGACTAAGGCAAAGCTACTCCAGTGATCTTTTCTAACCTTAATTCAAATATTGATATATCAAATGCTTTAGCTTTATAGCTCAGGATATTTTTGAGCTATTGAGTTGAAATTTCGTATGTAATATGACATATATCATATCTCAAGACTGTTTGAGTGGCTCTCTAACCTTAAACTTTGTTTTAGACTCTGATTAGTTAGTCTTGATTAGTTACTTAATATTAGATATTGTATGGACATTTAGTTTACGTAAAACTTGTATAGTTAGTTAACAATATGATTTCATAGCTTAGGAGCTTCTAGCTAACATTTCGGACTTAAGACAGTCTCTTTATACGCATATCTCAGGATCTTTTTAAGCTATCTAGCTAAAATTTGGTATACAGACAAATTCAACAAAGTTCACATAAATTGTAAGCAATATAAACTGAAAGCAAAAAAGTAAACAATGTTATCACTTGATCAGTTTCAGCTTTTGATAATCATCAGCTGCTTATTTCTCACGCTTTGCAGATCTATTTTCTCTGTTTTTGCTCTGTTTCCTAGAAGCCATTAGCACTTAATGCACTAGAATCACAACGCCACATTTCCTCTAATCTGCTGGGATGTGGCTTCAACTCCTCCCACTTCCTCTGCCCAGACGTGCGAGGAACAGGGAGGAGCTGCTCTTCCATTGTGTTGCACTTGTTGAGCTTGTCAGGGACTCAGCAGCACACTAAATGAGCTGTCGACCGACTAACTGACTGACTGACAACCAAGTTAAGCACGTTATGCATGCCATCTACACTATATAGTATATTTATATATATATATATATATATGTTTGTATGTATAAATGTGTGTTGCTAGTCTTTTATGGTTCGCAACATCATTTGTTAGTTCATCTGTCTGTCTGTCTGTCTGTCTTTCAGTTCTCGCTCTAGAAACGCCAACAGAGGCAGTTGTGACCCAGTTAGTGTCATAAATTAGCACAAGCCTCTGTCTGCAACAGACAACTTGCAACACATGTGTGTATGAGTGTGTGTGTATGTGCCTGTGTGTGTGTGCAATGTGCATTTATTAAATGCGAGTCTAAGTATCTCAACATACTTAGATACTCTCGCACGCACAGCAGCTCAACTCAATTCAATTGAGTTTAGTCTGGCAGCCAAAGCGGTTTGCATGTGTGTATACCCTGTAGGAAGTGGACAATGGCGGGCATCACCGTACATTACTAAACATATACGAGGGTATTTCATAGTCAACCTTTTCAATTAAAAAGGAGTTTTGCTATGGAAAAAATGTATGTAGGTTTCGGCTTAACAGTTAATGCAGATTTTATCTAGAGACTCTGTTTGAACTAGCCAGTAAAACGCATTATTTTGTTATTCCGACTATAGGGTATCTCCTAATCAATTGTCAAATATTTTTACTTTGGTCAATCTACATAAAAAGTACACAGTCTATAAAAAGTGTAATTTTTGTAGTTAAACATCTAAAACTGTTTTCTCTAATATATACCCTATAAGTAGTGGACAGTAAAGGGCATTATCGGACACTCAAAGAGTTATCAATTCATCAAGTATGTAGCATATTATTTATAATTGTTTTTTTATTACAGGGTATCTGTCAGTCAACTCTTTTAATTTAATGCATTTTTACTTGTCTCAATTGGGTCAGTCGTGAGAGATAAAAAACAAAAAAAGTAAAAACCTGACTATTAAAAAGCCATCAACTATTGTTCAATATTAAGTTATTTCATAGCATTAATTAGTCTACAGAGGCTGCAGGCCGATTGATATCACAAACACACACACACACACACAGAGAGAGAGAGAGAGAGAGAAAGAGAGACAGACACACAGCGAGTGTACATGGGGCTTAATTGATTGGAGAAAGTGAGGTACATGATTTGGCTGACCGTTCGGCCGTTTGGCCGTTTGGGTTCGTTTTTCGATTCGGTCTTTTCCCTGGGAAAATGTCTTCATCTTTGCAGCTAAAACCTAACTGCAACTGCCAATTGCAACATCCCAAAGCAACAACAACAACAACAGCTAATCAAGCGAAACATTGCCAAGGCGAGAGATAAAATTCATTTGATATATATGCATGGAATAACTGTATAAAAAAAAGCCGATTACGACAATTGCAGCAATACAAATTGTGAATTCAAAGAAAAAAAAAAACATTTGAGGAAACAGAAAACAGTTGGTGGTCGAGCATATTGCTTATCATGTGGCATATGCAATCGATAATTAATATAAATATTTCTAAATATAGGTGAATGGGAATGGGATAACTCAATAGTGCTAAAAAGAGTTGGGAATAAGTTCAATTATATAGTTGAGCGGTTCATGGGAAATATTTACTGTTTAGCCGATCGTGAACAATCCGTATAGGTCAATTGTTCAGTCGGTCATCGACAGCTGAGCAGATCAATGGACCGGAAAGTTTATGAACAGGTGAACAATCTGTGTGTTGAGAGCATGTTAAAGGCCATTTACATAAGAATAAATCATCAAAGATTAAATATCTACGTAAATCTAATGTAAACGAACTTAATGATCTATAAAAAAACCATAAAAATCATCCAAACTTATATAATTTGAACTAGTATTTGTTGATATTTAGCTTTTTTCATTTATATATATATTAATCAAAACTATTTTGACTTAATCATCTGATGACTGTTTTTATACAAATACCGTTAGACCATAGAGCATAGTAAATCTTTATTAAGCCATAAATCAGCCTATATCGAAGCTAACCTATTATACAATATATGCATCTATCATGATAAAACTCCAATCCCAGTTCACTTACTCAATTATTCAATGGGGCTATTTAAGTTCATTAAAGATCAGCACTGAAAGACCCTAAATGATATCAAAAACAATCAAACCGTACACTGTATAATGGACCGAATGTCAAAGATATCATTAATAATGCTTAATCTAACGCATTTATTCATGATTTTATCCCATATCCCGTTTTTTACAGCTACATTTGGCCGCATTGATCGATGCCCATTTCTTATGTGTTTCCATTTTGTCTCTTTTTGTCTGTCTCGCTTTTTGTTTTGTTTTTTTTTTGTCTTTTTGTTTCCAATTTCCCAGCTCGTTTTGCCGTTTGTTTTTACCAAATTGTTTATTTCGTTTGATATTTTATGTGCACATGTTGTTGTTGTTGTTGTCCAGTTTGTATTTCTTTATGTGCTGCATTTTCGGACCGTTAGCGTCAACGATTTTAATAGTTTGTTGTTGCATTTGATAAACGTAGCCGGTATCCCCCCACTCACTGCATCTCTTTCTCTCACACACCTCTGCAGCTGCTTTTGCTGTTGCTGCTGCAGCCCGGTGTCCAGCGCCAGGCACCTCACCCACCCCTCTCCAACTCACTGCTCAAACTCGTTTCCGTCTCGCTCTGCGATTTCGCTGCCGCTAGTCTATGTATACCCATCTCTCTCCCTCTCCCTCTCTCACTCGTTCAGTTTTGCGTGCGTCTCAGTCTCAATCGCAGACACCGAGTGCAGTACTCCCCGCCGCCGCTAGCTTAATTTATGAAAGTTTAAATGCATGCATTTGGTGTCGCCTGTAAATCAGAACTGCCGCTAGGCGGCGCTGCCAATTGGTTGCTTATAAATATTTATCGTATCTGTTTATAGATGGGATATACTCTCAAATATATGTATGTTAGTGTGTGTGTGTGTGAGTGTGAGTGTGCTACATCCTTAAGTCTGAGCCAGTGGCCTTATTCCAAATAAAGGAATTCCAGACACGGCTCACAGCATTTGCCCATAGAGAGTTTTGAAAGTAGAACACGGCTTGAGGTAATTGATAAAAATATATATGTATACATATATATACATATGTATTCGTAAGTACGTGCGTGTTGTTAGAAAGTAAACGCCAACAGCCGCTCGTACCATACACTGTCACAAATTACGCAAACACTCGTGCAAAAAGTTCACTTTATTTAAAGTGAAGTATATATCTATATATAGTAAAATATTAAGAAATTGACAAAAAATTCTCTTTCGCATGCAGTAAGCCAAGTTTACAAGCTCAAAACTTAAAAATAAAATATTTCACTTATAATTATCATAGAATTTTCAATTAATGTAAGCAAACAGCTTTCTTAGCAAGAGTACAACATTATTTTTACCAGTGTAAAACAGTCTGCAAAATCTACAAAAGTTTTTGAAGTAGCTGTTGATTTGAGAGTCATGCAAGTATTCTATGGGGGTCTACCTCCGACGACGGCTTCCGTCATTATTTTGATACAATAACATTTTTACATACACATATATATATATATTTGTATAACTATGTGTTTATGTATGTAAGTGTATGTGCCCCTATAAATTAGCAATGAAAACTCAATGAGTAATTGGAAATTTATAGCCGGCGAGTCATATGTGAAGGAAGCTGGGGCATAGGCTAGCCAACATTACAGTTGACTTCAGGTCATAAGAATTGTTTATTGTTATTTAACTAACTTTATTAATTGGTAATATTAAGATAACTAAACAAATAGTTTATCTATTAAACGAAGATTTCTTTTAGTAAACTGCACTGGACTAGCTTCACAGTCGTTATACAGGTGCTAACAATCTCTGAATGGTAGAGCTATTAAGTAACTTTATTTATATTGGAGTTAAGATTACTCTTACATAAAGATGAAATAATTTAAGATTGTATTGACTATGTGATAACACCTATCTAAAGGGTATAGTACAAGTCCTTGTTATAATCATTGATTAATTGTTGCTCTTTAATACATTGCAGATGACAAACTCCGTGTAGTCCGTTAGTAACAACCATGTCAGAGAAGGTGAGCAGCGCTCTAGCTGCACAGCTGCATGCGCATTCGCATTCGCATTCGCTTGCGCTGGCAAACAGCTCCAGCGCCTCCACAGAGCTGCAGCACCAGCATCAGCAGCAGCCATTGATTGGTTCAAGGGAGGCGTCGCTGCCCTTCGAGACAGATGCACCGGCAGCTGCGATCAGTGCGCAGTTGAATTTTAAGATCGTGCCCGTGGATAGCTTAATGACGAGTGGCATGCACTTGGGACTGGCCAGCAGCCAGGAGATGTTCGGCTCAATGAACACATCACAAATCTCAAATGCCTCTACAGAGTCCAGCTGCAGTCCACCAACAGCTGCGCCACCTAAGCCTAGCAGGCACATGGCCGTGCAGCCCTTGAACAGCGTAAGAGAAAAGAACTTGTTAAATGTAATCTATATTATAGCCTCGTCTATTTGATTCACAGAAATCGTGTCGCTTTCCCAAGTTGGAGGAGTGCGCCCACTTTCATTACGAGCGCGTTCAGCTAGGCGCCCTCTCAGTGCAGCTGTTGGATGACAAATCGGAACAGCAGCTGGGCAGCAGTATTGCCTCTCAGTCGATTGGTGGGGAGCTAGCACACAGTTCAATGCGCTCTGCTGCCTTTACACCTGAGAGCTGTTGGTTCATCATTCGCGTTTGTCCGCAAGGCTGCGAACCGTTCCTGATCAAACGTAGCTTCGAGAATATGCAAATGCTCGACGAGATGCTGCATCGTTGTGTCTACGATCGCAAGATAAGTGGATTGCGCAATATGTCCGAACTGGAAGTGGATGAGGACCTCCAATCCGAACTGGATGTGGAATATGCAGTGGCCAAGTATTTGGAACGTTTCTCTAAAATCGCCTCCGATTCGCTGACTTGTGGCACCATACTCACCTGGCTTCAGCTGGACAACAAGGGTCGACGCCTACCCCTCGCTGATGGCGAAACACAGAGGACAATAAATACACCCGCTGTGGGCGCTGCCTATGGCGTGCGTCGGTATCAGGCGCAAGCGCCGGATGAGATTAATATTGAGGTGGGAGACATGATATCCGTCATCGATATGCCCAGTCCAGCGGAATCGATTTGGTGGCGTGGCAAGAAGTCACATTTGCAAAAGTCCCTCTACGAGGTGGGATTCTTTCCGCAATCGTGTGTAGCCACAATTGGCGATAAGGTGCCAAGGAATTTCCCAATGCCTGCTCCACTGGTCGGTCATTTGGATGCCTCTCCTACAAAGCCCGTGCTGCGCAAACATGGCAAACTGATTGCCTTCTTTCGTTCGTTCATCTTATCGCGTCCGTCGCGACGGCGTCTTAAGCAGAGTGGCATCTATAGGGAGCGTGTGTTCTCCTGTGATCTATCGGAACATCTGCTGAATAGTGGCCAGGATATTCCCATGGTGTTGAGGTCCTGTGCCGAATTCATTGAGAACTATGGCGTCATCGACGGCATCTATCGCCTCTCGGGCATCACATCGAATATACAGCGTTTACGACGCGCTTTCGATGAGGAACGTGTTCCAGATCTGGGCAATCCGGAGATGAAGCAGGACATTCATGCGGTTAGCTCTCTATTGAAAATGTATTTCCGTGAGCTACCCAATCCGCTGTGCACCTATCAGCTGTATGACAACTTTGTAGAGGCTATCCAGGTGAAGGCCGACGAGGCCGACGAACGACTGCGGCTGATGAAGGAAACGGTGCTAAAGCTCCCTCCGCCGCACTATCGGTAAGTGTTTAGCTGCACTCAACAGTAAAACATAATTGAGATCATGGTCAGTGGAAGATCTTTAATTGCAATACTTATTATCTCTTTCCAAACAACAGGACTTTGAAGTACTTGTCGGAGCACTTGAACAAGGTATCGCAGCATCACGAACGGACTGGGATGACGGATAAGAATCTGGCAATTGTTTGGGCGCCCAATTTGCTGCGCTCCCCGGCCCTTGAATCGGGGGGCGTAGCAGCACTGCGTGGCGTGGGCGTACAGGCTGTGGTCACCGAGTACCTGATACGCAACTGTCACAACATCTTCGATGCGCTCGAGGATCACAATGCCCGACTAAGTATAGTGGGTAACGCAACAGCGGCGGCAGCTGCTGCGGCTGCTGCACCTAGCGAGCTGCGTTTAGAGTCACTGACAGATTGTGAGAGTTTGCTAGTGGAGCAGCGCGAACAGGATCAATCGCTGGGTCTGATGGAGCGACCCAAAAGCCTAAGCACTGGCGGTGCGAAGCTCATTAGCTTGGAGGAGGCACAGGAACGGCATTCGCGCATCGAATGCAGCTCAGACCTAAAGCAATCGCTGCCAATCAACATGATAATGAGCAACAGCACAGCGGCCACATCCAACATTGGCTCCTACATAGAAGTAGGCGGTGGTCCGTCCAGCTTGCCAGATAAATATCATACGGTATTGTCTGTGCCGCGCAGCTGGCAGAAACGCAAGCCGGATAAAACGCCATCTTGGAAATCTATATTCACGCGCAGCCAGCGCCAGGGCAATGAACCAGGCCATAAGTTAATCATCGATGGAGCGGCTAGCAAAGATGCAAATGTCTCCACACGAGTATGCTTTGTGCAAGCATCCCATGCTCATGCTAGCAAAGAGCTGTCCAAGCACGACAAACCCAAGTCCATTGAACTGCTGGAGACGACGCGCGATGCACGTCGTGACTCATCGCTGGGCATTATTGGCAAGCCAATGGAGCTGTGCATACGCTCCAATTCCATTGATAGTCTGCGCACAGTGGGCCATTCGCGCAGCGTTTCGCATGATTCTTACTTCGATCTGTTGCAATCACCGCAACGTGGCCACATGACCACCTGCCCATCGCGTGAGCTTTCCGAGCTGGGCTTAAACTTCGATCGCGAAGAGCCGGAGATGCGCATTTTTTCAGAAAGCGAATCGCTGGTTAGTTCACCGCGGGTGGGTAAAGAGAATGTGCCACCTGCCACGGGCTGTGCAACACGTCGCATCATGCGCGCGCGACCTGAAGAGTTCTCCAGTCAGACAAACAGCGTAAATCCCAGCCCCAAGAAGCAGCCACGTCTTAACCTATTGTCGCCCAGTGCTGCGCGCACGTTGCCCCAGTCTGTAAATCCACAGCAGCAGCAACATCAACAACAACAACAGCAGCAGCAGCAGCAGCAGCAGGGAGGCTGTGGTCATGAACCCGCTGGTGCTGAGAACTGTTGCAAGCGCTATAAATTAGAAGATCAGCTCTCTGATATACAATTCATTGATTGCGGCACACCGGAGCACCCGCAACAGCAATTTGCCAGCGTTGAGGTGCATCAGCCGCCGCCACCGCCAAAGCCAGCGCGTGCCCAGCCTTTGCCCTCACCTACAGCTGCCACTAATGCTGTTCGCTATAGCTATCCTTCAGTGCAGTTGGGTGCCAAGCGTAAAGAGCAGTTGGCGGCGAAGGAGCGTTTCAGCTATCAAGGCACCTTCACACAGCAGGGTGTAAAGCCGGAGACCACAACAAGCAGATCCATGCAGTTAGTTTCTAACTATTATCATAGTAAATTATGCCACTTAAACAATCTATCTAATCTTTAACAGCAATGGCAGCAAGCTGCCTGTGCCGACGCCCACAACGCCTTCGCATAGTCCACGCTACTCGCTGCTGTTATGCGATACGGAAAGCTCTGAGAATAGCTCGGCCGTCAATACGCCGCAATATGATATGGAGCCGCTGATGGTGAACTCTGTAATGTCTGGCATATCGGGCGTTTCTTCCAACATGCAACAGCAGCAGCAGCCGTTACTGCTTGGAGTAGATTCTGTCAGCTGTCTGGGTAGCTCGCACGAGAGCTTGGGTCAACAGCAGCCACAGGTTAGTTGTAAAGTAAATTGATAAAAGAAAGCCGGACATTCATTCTCTTTCTCCCTGTCCATCTCTCTCGTATAGTTTCATCCAGAGCAGCGTGATATGCATGCGTTAAAACGTGAATTATCGCTTGACTTGCAGCCGCAGCAACAGCCACGTAGAGGTGTTACGCTGCCCGTCAAGGAGCTGCTGCAGGCTGCTAGCTCGCCTAACAACTCGAATTTCACAGACAATACTAGTCAGTCGGTGACGCCCAGCGAGTTTGGCTATCAGCATTTGCAGCGGCACTTGAGCATGCATTCGCTGCTAGCCACCGAAGAGAGCTCGCCACTCTATGAAGACTTTGAACAGACGCCTAGCAATACGCTGTCGCCATCGAAGCATCTGCCGGTAGCTTCCATTAACAGTCCTATCAAGTCGACTATAAGCATAACGTACAAGTCACCAGAAAAGGAGAAGCCACCAACTAAGCCTGCGTTGCTGCTGGAAACGAATTTCGATGAGAATATTGTTTATGAACAGGTGAAGTTGTTCAGAAATTCGGTTACAGAGGTTAATCAGCTGCTGAATGAGCGACACGGCCAGAGCCTAAAGCAAATTGAAGAAGAGGATGGTAGCGCACAAATGACGCAACAGCTGTTGCAGCTGCAAAAGGAACAGGAGGAGGATGAAGATGAGGAGCAGCGTGGCCAGGAGCAACTGTTGTATGAAAACATTGAGCTTCGCAAGCCGAAAACAGTATATGAGAATCTACGTGGCGAGGAAATGAAACTCAACATAACAAACAACGATGTACTGGAGCTCGAAACAGATTTGGATTTGAATTTGGAGTCAGTGGAGAAACATCAGCCCAGTTGTGATCGCATTGAGCTCGACAGTTTGGATAGTTTGCCAAGTGTCGAACACAATATGGAACACGAAAAACAAGAGCAGTTGCCACCCAGTAAATCGCCATCGTTTAGCGTGAAAGAGCTGGCAACCAAATTTGAAAGCTCACCTGTTGACCAATTACCCAATTTCGATTTCAGTCAACGTGTGGGCTCGATAAAGAAGCCCAACAATGAGCTCAGCCTGCCGCCCGTTGCAGTGCCGCCAAAACCATTGCTAATGCCTGTGCCGCTCAAGAAACGCAATGCGAATGCACAGAAGATAACACGTTCGTTGGACGAGAATGCCTTTGTGCGTGAATTCGGTGGCAAGCAGCTGCAAGATCTGACCGCATGTAAGCAGCAACAACAGCAGCAGCCACAGTTGCCAGTGTCAGAGTTGGACAATCGCCGTAAGAGCTTTGATTTCACGCGTCCCAAAACGCTAAATCCGCCCAAGCGTTTGCCGGGCATGAGCATCACCGAGGAGATATGCCAGAAGCGCAATAATGAACCGGTCGATCAGCTGATCACCACGCCTACCACCGAAAATCGTATTTCGTTGATACAACAGAACAATGTGCCACAGAATCCGCCTGCAAGCAACGGACGTAAGAGCGTCCTGACTGGTGTGATCCTTGATCGCGAGCGCATCGATAAGATCAAGGAGGAGCGCCGTCAGCAGCTGACACAAAAGTATTATGGGGACACCATCAAGTCGCGCTCGAAAACGGAACTCAACTCGGCTGATGACAATTTCCAAGCATCCGATTCACTGCGTATCAAATCAAAGTCGCGCGGCGATATGCATTCGCTGCAAAAAGACATGGATATGAATCTTAAGCAGTTAGCACGCGCTGGTGCTGGCTCCGAGAGCACATTGCATCAGCAGATCGACTATAGCACACAGCATCGTGTGCGCAGCATCTCGGACGAGAAGAATCAGAATTGTGATACCAACACCACCAACAGCAGCAGCAGTACCAGCAGCACCAATGGAGGCGGGGCCAATCAATCCAATCTGGTCAAATCGGTTGCCCAGAAATATGTGCAGAACAATGCGCCAGTTATCACAGCGATCACCACATCGACGATGCCTGGAAAGTTCGAGCGTGGCATCGGCAATCGCGAACGTCTCTCGAGGAACTCCATGCCCCATCCAATAGCAACCACGGAGAGCAATGCGAGTGTCAAGTAAGTAGTTAACATTTAAATGAAAACTGCAGATATTTAAGAGCAAAGCTGTTAACAGATGTAAGAAGCAATTGGTTAGCTTAACAGATGTTAATGTGATAGCTGTTAGCAGATGTAAGATAATAGCTGTTAGATCTTTTAGCATATATATGTAAAATAACAGCTAATAGAAGAAACAATGTAAAGTGTTTTAACATATTTATCTGTAACTAGTTGGTCAATATTTAATATTTATATTTTTTATATGAATTCTAAACTATCTTAGAGTAAAGCCCGAGCACCCAATGCTATTGTAATTAAATTCTAATTTAAAACTATAATGATTATTATAAATTTAGATGATTGCGATTATTAACACAACTAAACTATGCTTATATTTGCAGCAACAGAGAAAAGATCTCACCACAATTCTCAATACGCGATGTGACTGCGATGTTCGAATCTCGTTCACAAAATCAATAGATATGTAGGCAACATCGAATACAGAATAATTATATATATAATTATATATATAGCTAGCAGAGAATAAAAGAAGAAGCTGAAGCTGAAGAAGTATAAAATGGAATAAAGGAGCGGCCGCGTTATATAGTTTATAGTTTGTAAAATTCTACATATTAATCGGAAATTTGGACAAGCATTCTCAAATATGCGTACATCCATATATATAGATATATGTATATTGGATAGTGGACCAAGCGGCACCAAAGACATGCAACACAAAAATCGCCGCTGGATATGATATATATATATATATAAACGATATTTATATATATATATATGTAAAGAGCAGAGCAAAATTCAATTTTGTTTTTCTTTCAAGATGAACATGACTAAAAAAAAAGACCCAGATCCTAGGCGTTAAGTTTATCTATATATAGTATATAGAGCATATATTTATATAATCGTTTATTTGTATAATTATTGCATTTCATTTGACTTGATTGCTTTCGGTTTGTTCTATTGTGTGATTTGTTTCATAAATGTTGAATTCAAAAATTTACGGGAATGAAAAAAGAAAATTTAAAATTTAAGTGTAAATTGAGAGCGCAGAGATTTTTATTTTTAAAACTTGACTTAATTTAAGTTTTTGCATTTCGACGCAACTTTGAGCGAGTTGCTTTAAGTATATTATTATTATGACTATTTTTATTACTAGTATGCAATTAATTTATATAGATTTTTTAACGAAATCACAAAGCTTAAAAATAAATTTACGAATTCAATTTTAAATATGAACTATTTTTATTTAAACCTAAACACTTGTAAATACTCTACGCTTGCTTTCACTAATTGCGGCTGACACAAAAAAGAAGAAAAACAAAAACGAAAATACAAACTAAACATTTTCTAAGTGTACAAAAAACTGGACTTAACAAATCTGTCAGAAATGAAATACAAAAGATATGCAAATGATGCAATCCAACTGAAAATTTTGCTTACAATTCTCTCCCAAATATTTTGTAAAGATATATACATAGTATAGATCTGTGTAGAACCTGGTAGCATAACACTTTGCAAACATAATGGTTGTCTATAGGCTAATTATGGTTACAGTTCGCTATGAAGAGAACAATAGAATAAAGAAATTTTAGCAATCCATTCATTAATAAAGATTTAATAAGTAAACCGGTTTTTAGAATTCCAAATATCTCCAATGACAAATTTGTTAAGTCCCGCTTAAGGCATGCGAATATATATATATATTATATAACAAAGCTGTCCTATA
This sequence comes from Drosophila nigricruria, assembly GCA_037075265.1. Lineage (NCBI taxonomy): Eukaryota > Metazoa > Arthropoda > Insecta > Diptera > Drosophilidae > Drosophila > Drosophila nigricruria. The sequence continues at coordinate 2,235,706 of JBAMCI010000173.1, read as the reverse complement.
TATATATATATATATTAATAAAGACCAATAAAATCTAAATCAAACAAGCGCAGTACTAAAAGCTAACTTATTTAAAAGATATACGTTTTATAATCGCTCGCGTATGTATTCAAATTTTATCTACTAGTGAAATTTCAGCTATATAAAATGTTTATTAAGGAGTTTGCAAAAATCTTTTTATTTAATCTCGAGCCAGCTGCCAAATTTTTTACAAAAATTGAAAATATTGAAAAATTTATAAACTTAAAAAAAAGAAAAACAGAAAACGAATTGTAATACAAACAATAACTAAATAGAAAGCTTTAACAAAATAACACAAATAAGTTAGCATTTGATATATTTTGATAAATGAAAATAATAATAATAAACAATAATAAATCCACAACTTAGCTATAAACAATTGTATTGTATAATGACTGACAGCTAAAGCGGAGAGACAGTTGCGAAATGAATTACATTACATACATATACGCATTACTATATACAAATACATAAATACACACATAAATATATTTATTATAATGTATTTGACTAACAATCAATCAACTTTGGCTTTGGCTGCAGGCTAAATCTGAAGCGGAAACATTTTTCTAAGGCAGCAAAACACAAGCAACAATAACAATAAACAAATAATGTAATGCATATATTTAAACAAATATATATAAATATATATATATATATACATATGTATATCTTCTTTTATATGGTGAATTATGGGTATTTTAAATATGCTAAGTAAGAATATAGCATGACAATATATTTATATATGTTTACATTTATGGCAGACTTTTGTCAGTCGATCGACATTACATTTAAGGAACTTTGCGCATGCGCTTATTGAAAATGCTTGGATTATACCTAATTATATTTAGCTTCCTTAGAATCTTTATGGGCTATTCATAGCCAGATAAATTGCTTTTAATTGCTTTCAAATCAAGATATATAATGTTGCGGTCATTGCATCTATTAAGATAATGTTTTCTAAAAATTTTAAGTTTGTAAGCTCATTGAAAATTGAAAATCTTCTCTTGGGGTGTTCCCAGCTAGGTTCATTATTTAGACTAAAGATAATATACAGCGTCTTCAATTTCTGATAGTTTGACTTAAACTGTCTGACGTATATTGTAATTGTTTAAAAGCCTCAAGTTAACTAATCAATCAACCAGTCATCGAAATTATCAAAGTCTTTGCAAATATTAGTTACATTATTCAAGCTGTTATCTATGCTAAGTATGCTAACTATATAAAAGCGTAAAGCATATAGATACTCTCCACAATAGTCGGTCAATTACATATGTTCTTCATACTTATGTATATTGATTTTCAATTGGACCAGCAACCTAAGACACTAGAGGCGCTATCGGTGGCTTTGAAGTAACTATCGTTGACTATCGATGGCGCATACAATCGATAGTTATTCATCTTTACTATCGCGTCGCCATGCCATCGATGGCCCTGCACAGCCGATAGCGTTCGATAGTGACATCGATAGTTTGGCTTACACATCACTGAAATCAATTTCGGCGTGCCCAAGAAGTTGTTTTTTTTCGCGTACTTAATATCCACATAATTGAAATGGATCACTTCCTTCGAAAAGGTAATAATCATAGCAAACTCCTTAAGCAATTAGAAAGCATTTAACAGAATTTGTGTGCAATTTAAGGTAAACGCCATAACTCTCCGCCGGCTTGTGATGGCGGCACCACGGACATTGAGAAATATGCTGCGACCGAGAAGCCACCACAGAAGAAAAAGAAGATGTCTGAGGTTTGGAAATACTTTCGGAGGTCTGGAGACAAGACATCTGCTATGTGCATATGCTGTGAAAAGCAATACAAAACGAGCGGAAACACAACTAATTTGCGTGACCATTTAAAAAGATTCCACCCAGACTTGATGGACTATGCAGTTGATACCATCGAGCCAGCTATAGAAAGGGAATACAAAACAGGCGGAAACACAACTGATTTGCGTGACCATTTAAAAAGATTCCACCCAGATATGACGGACTATACAGTTGATACCATCACGCCAGCTATAGATCCCTTAGTTGATAACGATGACGTCGCGCCAACAAGCAACAGTTGTCGATTCAGTATATATTCAATGGAATCTCTTTTTGAAAGCGCCGTGTTGCATGAGACAAACTCGAAGCGAAAGAATGCCATTGACAGAGCTTTGACCGAGATGGTTGTCAAGGACGTGCAGCCATATAATATCGTTGAAAATGAGGGCTTTATAAAATACACTCGAGAGTTGGATCCCAGCTACAAGCTTCCAAGCAAAACACAGCTAAGAGATGTGCTGATGCTTCACTTGTTTAAAGAAACTTCAGCCAAACTGAAGACGATTTTGGAGAGCATTTCGGATATTGCGATTACGTGTGACTTGTGGACATCAAGTGCCGGCGCTAGCTTTTTAAGCGTCACGGGTCACTTCGTTCATGATTATAGCGTGAAAACCGTATCACTAGCTACAAGACAACTTATGGATTCAACAAATCAATCTGCACAAAATATTGCCAACACCTTGCGAGAAATATTGAGTTCTTGGAACGTCCTCGATAAAACTCTTTGTGTTGTAACAGATAGCAGCTTAATACAAAAATCATGTGAAATATTAATGATACGGAATCTACCATGCTTTGCGCACTCCCTGAACTTAGTGGTACAAGATGGGCTGAAACTCGACGTTGGCGATGTAACTAAAGCTTTATTCACAAAGTGTAAGGCGATTGTGATGTTTTTCAAGACAACTTCCATAGAGAATGATACATTTAAAATGGTTCAAGAAAACTTTGCCAGCTTGTTGCAAGAAGCGCCAACAAGATGGAACAGTTTCTACTGTATTATAGAGTGCATATTAGCATCACATGAAGATATTGCCACAGTTTTACTATCAACTAAAAATGCTCCTTTGCCATTTACTGATACAGAAATCGATATATTAAAGGACATAGAAAAGATATTGTCACTTTTTCAGACGGTAAGCGAAAGAATTTCTGGTGGAACATCTGTGACGATTTCACTAATTATACCGTTGGTATATGGGCTTCATCGCCAAGTTCAAAATCTTTCACAATTACAAACTTTGGTGGGGAAGACAATGAAATATACTTTGTTGGAGTCCATTACAAAACGTCTGTCTATATATGAGCAACGGACAGTGACCAGGATGGCCACAATATCGGATCCGCGGTTCAAGCAGGCTGGATTTCAGCAAAACTCGAATGCTGAACAAGCAGCAACATTTTTTGAAAAGGAGCTGGTGAATTTGACAAACAAGGAAAACCCCATTAACTTGAAGACCAAAACTCAGAACTCGTTATTTGATTTTTTGGGTCAACGAACCATTAGTCAACCATCGGATGCAATTATTATCAAAAGGCAGTATCTGGAGAGACCCATAGTTCCACAAGATATGGATCCTCTATTATGGATTAAGGTAAACTGAAAATATTAGCTATCGATACTCAAAAACTAAGTTTTTATATTTAATTTCATTGCAGGTGAACCAGACGGATTTCCCATGTCTAAAATCATTGATATTCAAGTACTTGTGCATCCCCGCAACGTCTGTGGAGTCAGAAAGGGTTTTTAGCGAGACGGGGCGAATTCTTTCTGACAGAAGAACAAGGCTCAAAGAAGAAAACGTAAATGTCGTCTTGTTTTTGAACCAAAACCTTGGCATTAACAAAACATAATATTATATTTAAAAATTAAGCATTTTTATTGCTAAAATGTAGATCAGCACGCGTCAATCGAGTTTGGTGTTAAAAAAAACCGATAATTATTTCCGTTTGATGTTATCGAATAAAAACGTTGTCGAAATTCAGCTATAAAAGTATACCTCGTACGTCTTTGGAGCTAGAGACTCAACAGTTTCCATTTATATTTTGGATACCGGCTCCAAATTTGATAAAATTCTTCAAATTGAAGTTCAATTGCAGATGTAACCAATATGTGAAAGAATTTGCAAGTGCAAGTTCGAAAGTTTAATTAGATTTTGTATAAGTTAATTCTAGATACAAGTTATGAAGTATATTTAAAAATGGAGATCTCACTTTAAGTTATAAAATAAAACAGAAGTTCAAAAGGACGAACCAATGACAACTACGGTGGTAGTCTTATAGTTTTGTGAAATTCATGCAAGGAACAGCGAGATAGTCGCTTAGGCCGAGTGTGGTGCAATTGTCATTGTGAATGGCATCGAACGGGGCATTAGCAGAGAGGCAGTGTTTAATTAACTAATTTAACTAATTAACTAATACAAAATAAGTAAGAGTGCTCTAGTCAAGACTGCTCGACTACAAGATACCCTGAACCCTGCGAAGAGGCAATCTTCCCAACATTCTATGCTTATTTTACATATAAAGTAACACACACACATACACACATGCATACGCAAGCACGCATAAGCACGCGCTCTGCTGACTGCGCAGTTGACGCAGCGACTGCGCTCAGGCTGCAATATGCCTATTGTATGAGAAATAAAATGTTTAATAACTTATTTTGTAGATGGACTTTCCTATTAAAACTTTCACTTATGTCATTTATATGTGTGTATTTGCCGAAGCACAAGTCTCTAGTACTTGAAATACTTTTTTTTTTTTTTGCAAATTTGGGGCGAAAGGGGCGTGGCATAAAAAATATAACAAAAATCAAAATTGTATAAAAGACACAAAAGACTAAATGCAAAATTTGGAGACTCTAAATTGAATTCTATTTACAAAGAATCTTATTCAACAATTAAGTTTCCATAATGTAGCCCTACTGCAGCCCAAGCGCAGTCGCTGCGTAAACTGCGCAGCTAGCAGAGCGCGTGCCTACGAATGCGTGCGTGTCTGTGTGTGTATGTGTTGCTCGTAATGTATACATATATAAAAGAAGTTTTTGGAATATCGGCTCTTCGCAGGGTTCAGGGGATCTCCTAGTCGGGTACCCCTGACTAGAGCTTTTTTACTTGTTTAACAATGTTTTATTACATTTATAAATGTAGGTATAAGTATGTATGTATGTATGTATGTATGTATGTATGTATGTATGTATGTATGTATGTACAGGAATATGTGTGTTAGGCCGATTTGGAAGTCCACAAGATCGAACAACTTCAAATGTGGGGTTTTTACAAGAGTAAAAGTTTCGCACACAGGCACATAAATGCTCATACATGTGAGCAAGGGACTGTAAGTGTGTGTGTACGCTCGTCGCGAAAACATATTCAATATGAGCGCAATAACGCTTTCATACCCCTTCCCACAAATAATAATGAAAATGTTAAAATTTTCCATGAGCATGGCAAACCCTTTCATGAGTTTGGTATACTCTTCTCTCAAAAGGTAAGAAATGGGACTTCTTGGTAAACAAATTTAAATTGTCGTGCTCTGCTGTAAGCATACGTAATTAGGGACCCGAGTAAATACGAAGTTGAGTGGGAGCTAATGATCTAATTTTAAGTGTTGCAAAATGTTGTTCTATGTGTCAGCTATGTATTGTATGGTTGGTGTTAATAGTTATATTAATTATTTATTGGCCCGGCAACCTAAGCTGCTAGGCCTTACAAAAAATTCATTTTAGACTCATTAGAGTGCTCCTCTCCACGGAAATCTTTAGTAAAAGGCGAAAGATTTATTCGACAACTGAAGAGAAGCCAGAGTGAAGAACCACAAGCGGTCCTGCGTACTCTACAGTGTTTCTAAGTTAACTAGTTGAGAATTATAAGAAACATGTCTTACCTGAGCAACCCCTAAAGTATGCTATATAAAATTCCCCTTAGGTAGGTAAAAGGTGTTCAAAGTAAATTCGCTTATAATTCTCAACTGGTTGTAGCTGTAACTTAATGGAGTACTGGATATTTACCCTATGTTAGTTATCGCTTCTCGGCCTTATGGCTAAGATCAAAGTGTAGTATCTGTTCTTATCAGCTTAACATCTGATAGTTTCTCCATTGGAGAACAACAAATGTTAAACTGATTTTTGGAATCAGACGGAGTGCTAGGGGCTTGCTCCACCTCTGTCACGGGTTGGCCCGGTATTGCAGTACCGCCGGGATTTCGGCCCACTTAAATAATACATAATTACAAATATTTGGAAAGTGAAGTAATATTGATATATTTAACGCTTGAAGAGTTGATATAACACGTCTGTCTTTAGGGCAATTCAGACTTGCTAAATGGGTTTCGATATGTTGCCATGAATAATTATCTATAGAATTTTAGTCAAATGTTGTTTTTAGGTCATTTTTATACTCATATACGAACTTGGTTGGGTGTAGTGACACGTCCACTAAGGACGGGACAAATCGGGAAAATGTTACTCTTTGATAAATTTTTGTATTTCGTCCCACCTCTTTCTTTTATTTCTCTATATCTCAATCTGTTCATTTTTGAACAAGCGACTCATCTAGTACAAATCTTGAACGAACTTAAGAAGCAGAATCCAATTAGCTACTCTATCATGGTTGCTTCGCCTAATCAGCATGAAGTCTTTACTATTTGGTATATACTCACAATGGGGCGCGAATTCTCAAGAAGCTGTCAGAGCTAAGACATAATGATGTTCAGATTCCAGAACCTATTCTGCTCCATTTCCTTTCCAAAGCAACGTAAAGTACTTCACCGACTAAGTACTGACTGACGGTTTTAAGGAAATTAATCAACATTTGCCACGAGCTAGTGCGGCATTGGAGTATGCTCAAAATCCCCTCCAACTAAGTCATAAAGCTCTGCTTACAATATGCCGAGGCTTTGTTCTTGTCCTTGTTCATAAAGGGTTTTTTATGCACTCTGTTATTTTTTGATTAACTGGTCTGCCTGCTGTGCATGGGGTGGGAGGCGATGGAGATGGGATAAAAAGGACATCACGTGAGAAAACTAATTTGATTAAATTGCCACAGAAACGCACAGCGTGAGACGCGCTGCCTCCAATGACAATGACAATAGAACAGGCACAGAGGCGAGCTCTTATCGCCTTAGAAGCATCAGCCAGACGAAGGCAGCAGCTCTCTATATGGCAATATGGCCATATAGCCGGCTACTTAGGACATGAACAACCACCCGGAACAGGTAGCACAGCATATGTATATATAATATTTATGTGTATATAATATTTATATATGTATATGCGGGTTGTTTTGAATGCACTAAACGCTGAGCATAAGTGTGAAAACGTTTGCATCCTGCAGAGAACCTTGTCCTGCCTCTAACCCCGGCACTCTCTGTTTGGGTTGATTGACGCTGATAGGGCACGTGTTGGCAATTATTTGAGAATAAACATGAAAAGCTTCTGCTGGTCAAATCAGATGACTTCTTGTTGAGCACGCCAAACAGGCTGTCAGTCAGGCAGGCAGGCAGGCAGGCATTCAGGCAGTCAGACAGACATTCAAGCCCGACTTGCAGACTGTATGAGGAATGCCTTAACATTTTCTCATCATTAAAATTTGATGAATAAAACGTTCGTTGAATGAAATTGTGAAGGAGAAGTACTTTTAGTACTTTTAAGAGAATATTTATGGAAGGCAAGTGCTTGCTTAAGATAAACAAATCAAATCAATCTACTCGATAGCAATTAAAATTTATTTTCAGTTGCGCAATTTCACTTCGTTTCTTTACAATCTATTTTATTTATTATGTTTCTTTATTTTCCTTTTGGAATGAATGTTTTTATGAATGGCTCTAATCAAAACACATGGAGAAACTGATTCACTGAGGAAGTCTTTTTGAGTTTTAATTTCCGCACTAGTATATTGAGTTTCTATACTTGTTTAGAAGAGTATATTGGTTTTATGAAATTTCCTTTTTTTTGGCAGTCCGTTTATGATATGAAAATAAAGCTTTTCACCACTGTCCAGGGTCAGAAAATAATACAGTAACTTCCAGAGTATTACGAGTAGTAATTTAGGTGTTATCAAGTAGCTTAGTGTTGGCCTAATGCTTATTGGTGGTATGGCAAATGTGTGAGCTACTATAAAATTTTCAGTTCAAAAAGTACTATTGTAGGTCAACCTATTGAAACTTGAAATTTAAAATATGTTTTCGTGTACAGAGATATGTCAAATATATATATCCCTCATTCTAAGGCAAGTCGGCTTAAACTATATCTTTTAATATTCAATGTTCAAGATAAAACCACAAAATATGTCATTAAACTGTGCCAAATCGGAAAGCTTAGATATGTTAAGCAATCTAGTTGTTTAAGGAGCTTTAAAGTTTATTCAAAGGGGCATTTTAGGACCATCGAATAACTTTTCTATATTCAATTTCAATTATATAAATCCAAAATTTCATACTATATATACAAAATTCTGTTCTGTTCTTTTTACAGTTATTATTCGCTATTTTTACTCAATTTTATGTTTTTTTAATGCATAATCGAGTGTAGTATATCCATATCCATTTCTACACTCAGTTAGGGTCTTTTAACAGCTCAACTTTTGTCTAGACCACCAAAAAGATCATCTAGCTATGACTTTTTAACTGCGAACTTTGTGTCTAGGTTACATTTAACTATGAAATAAGTTGAAAAAATCCCATAGGTTACGCCCACTTCAGTCTGTGCCGCCCTTCTCTGTGCAAACCCCTTCAATTTAACAATAGGAAACATTTTTGGTAAATCTAATTTTATGACAATTACGTGCTGCAAATTAAATCATAGCAATAAATAGCTGTAAATCAAAAAAATGTATCAAAATAACAATATATATATACATATATCTGTTTATGTATATGTATGTGTGTGTGTGTGTGTGTTTTGGCTGATGATAAAATCATTTAGAAAATGCCAGCAAATTACAAACTGCCCCGCCCACCCACTTCTGCTAGCTCTCGGAGGGTGCTCTACGCCTCAGCCCGAGCGCGAGCCCGGGCCTGGACCTGGACCCGGACCCGGACCCAGCCTCGTGTGCACATATTTCGATGTAATTTAATATGTGGCACGCGTTTGGTAAACTTTATTTTTATTTTTTTTTTGCTGGCAGGACGAGCAGGATATGCTCGGCTCTGCGGCTCAATTGTTGCCAATGAGAGCAATTGTGTTGCTGTCGAGAGAGGGCCATAGAGAGAGAGGCAGGGAGGGAAGGAGGGAGGGAGGACGGTAGGGTAAGGGCTTTGTGAGGGGTAATTGCATTTGTTAGCGCTCTAATTGTTTGGGCGGGCGAAAGGTTACTCTATGCCTAGGATAACAACAAGAGGCTTTTAATAAGCATAACCCCATTGGCAGGCCATTGGCAGGCACTGAAAAGTGCCTCGGAACGTGGACAAAACTTTTGCAATTGTGGGCGTGCAAATGGATCCACCCGAGTCCTCAGTTCCGACAGAGCCTACAATTAGGAATATGTGAAATTAATGGGCGTGATCCAGTCTCCTTGTATAATATAATTAAACACATTATTCATCAAATGAATTGCCACTTAATTAGACTATTATAGCTGAAGTAGATCTATGTGAAGTGAAGTGTCTGCATGAAGAATCAAATCTGTTAATAGTTTGTGTTTTTATTTAAAGTTTTTCTTTCTTTTAGTATCAAATTAAATTTATATTGTAATTTCTAATACTTTTTTAAGTTTTGATAATAAAACATATCTAAAGAAAAGAAAAATTTAGCTTTAAGAGACTATTTTAAAGTATTCCACACACTTAATATATGTATATGAATACAAAGAACGAATTACACTTAAGGATAATCAGTGGCTCTTTCACATATTCTCTTAACTAATAAATACATAGTTTATTTATTTATCAATAATCAGTCTATTCTTCTTCCTCACTTATGTATTACTTTCGACAAATCACTTTCAGAGAACGATATCAGAAATAGAATTCTGATTGTTCATTGCTAACTTTAGTCAAATTTTGTTGGCCTGTGATGTGTGTACCAAAACTCGATATGTACATCATAGTGATAGTAGAGAGTAGGGTTCTTATAAAGCATATCTACTACAACTTTAATAGAAGAAAGAGAAAAAAATCCTTGGGAAAATGTTGTTCTTAAAAAAGCCGAAAACTAAACAAAAAGTCTCTTTATAAAAGAAACGACAAGAATTTGATTGAAATTCAAAAACTAAAGGAAACTGAAGGCAAATTAAAAAGATCTCCAATGACAGATCTCTAAAAATACAAATTCGTAATAAAAATAAAAACTCAATACAAATATAATAATAATAATATAATAATAAAAATAGTGATAAATAAAATTTTAAAAAATATAAGCCTTGCAGAAAATGAAATATTAATAAAATAAAAACATTTTTAAATCAAAGTTTAAAAACATATAAGAAATACCTAAATCAAATCTATAACTAAGCTTTATCAAAACAAGCCAAAAATAAATTTTCTATGATATAAAATGTTACATCAAGCACAATCCTTTGGATATAGTAGAACATATTATCTTGATAGATCGTTATATATCCAAGCAAAATATTACAATATCTGAAGACTCTTAAATACACCCTGCTTAAGGTTTTTTTATATAAAGGAACTGCCGCCTTTGACCCCAGAGGATGTTGGCACTTGAGGCGCGACCCTTTTTGTGGCACAGCCATAAACAAAGTACCCCTAGCTAACTGAACTAAATCGGAAGGTTTCTGTTGCTCGTTTCAGAAGTTAATTTACCGAGAATCAAAACTCAAATGCGGATGCAGTAATCGAGCGGCATCTGAGAAACGCCGCCGTTCGTAACCTGATCTTTGACACACTTCAACCTTGATTTCAGGGAATTATGCTAAAAAAAAAAAAAACAATGAGAAGACGTCGCATCACAAAAGGATTTGCCATGAAAACTGACACAAAATGTTGTAATTGCCAGTAGACATAACAGCACCCTCTCTCTCTCCCTCTCTCTCTCTCTCTCTCTCCCTTAACCGCAAGACGCATTTGCAATTCGATGCCAGATTTTTATTATTATAAAAATTAGGCTTAGCACGTCTGATGGGCACGTGTATCTCCCATAGATTCAAATGAAGTTAAGCAAAATGTTCCCAAACCTCCAGTTCATTACTAATAATAGCTCTCCCCTTATTGCTATTTCTATCTCCTTTACTCTATATATATATATATATATATGTGCATATATTTAACACATGCTACAAGCTCTTCCGCACGTTCATGTCAAATGAAGCAAAAACAAAAAAAAAGCATAAAAGAAAACAATGGCACCGACCCGCTGAAGTTGTCAGTTCCGGGGCGCAGTTTAAGTGCTCGCAACAAGCAGCTTGTGTCAGTTACTAAGGACCTCGCTAGTAGACAGCTTATGGCCACGCCCCAGTCCCATTTGCAGTTCCAGCTAAAGTTACCTATACCTGAGATATAATGCCAGAGATTTCAGCTAAAGCGACTTAATTGCATGTCACAATTACACTGAAAGAAATTTGTTGAGTAATGATTTTTCCATCGGAGACTTTTTAATAATTTTAATAAAAGAAATTGTTATGGAATAACTTAAGATTTCAACAACATTAATATGTGTGCTTAAAGGATCTGATCAATTAAATAAATTTTTTCTATTAAATTCTGTGTAAGATTTAATAAAAATCTCAAAAACTGCTGAAAAATAATTCGAATTTCGTATTCAGATCAAAATGCATGTATCCAAAATTTCCATCTAATCATTTTCCATCTTACACACTTTCACATCACTCTATTTCTCCGTTAACGATAGTCTTAGAGTGGTTTTTAAGTTCTTTGTAGAATGAAACCGAAGATAATAAAGTTATTGTCATATATATGTTTTCTTTATCTCATATTTTAGAGAACAATCTCAGTATCATTCACCTTTTTGATGTCAGTGTAGTTGTCTGCACAGACCTTACTCTGTATATACACACACATTCAAATGAGTATGTATGTGTGTGTACGTCTAATGCGCCCGCTTTAGGGCTTTAACCTAATAATGATGTTCGACTTACTTTGCGTGACTTATTTTATTAATAAAACGAGCAAATTTGTCTTGCTTTTTGGTCGCAGCCATCGCGCAAGCACACACATACACACACACATAGAGACTACACACACACACAGAGGCAGCATCCTTTGCTAGCTCGCGGTCCCCTTCCTCCGCGTACCCAAGTCTTAGCTAGCTAGCTTTCCATTGCCATATGCTCACTGTGCGTGCGACAAGGACAAATAGCTGCTCACTGCGGCAACCCCAATGCTCTAAGCGCGCTGATTGGCTGCAGCGTGAATGCCAGGACACACCCCCTGCGAGCTGGCCGGCTGATGGGCTGCCTGTCACGGGCTGAGTTGGGCTGCGTAAAGCTATGCCAAACGATTGAATTACGGCCAAGTTTTTTTCCTTTACGTCTTTTGCTTAATTGCCAGAGCTTAGAGACGGCCGGCAGGAGAGTGGGGTCGGCAGAGTCAGCGAGAGGGAGGGAGGTAGGCATATCTGACAGCTGAGGCTAATGCGTATTATGGGTACGTTAGACAGATACAAGTGGATGGTGGTGGTACAGTTGTGCATGCATCCGAACAGCTGTGGCCCACATTACGCATACGCACCGTTTGCCAGACGAAAACTCCGCCTGTCCCACCACCCGTCTGCCTGCCTTTCTGTCTGCCTAGGCAGCCATCAGTCAATAATTTAATTATAATAATTGTGGCATTTAATGTATTTAATGCATGCACAACACAATGGCGGCCATGACACGTTAATTATGGGGGCAAAATGGCGGCTGCAGCCGCAGTCGCCGTCAGCGTCAGCGTCAGTGGCGGCCGCAACTGCGATCGAGTTATTTGCGGTTAACATGAACCAATTAAACTTAGCAACTACATAAGCACACAGCGAAAAAATTATAATAGTATCAGTGCTGATAAGCTAAAAAATTAAAATTTCGGAGTGTTAAGAAATATAAAATTATTTTAAGACTTTTTTTATTGGGTTTCTTTAAATGTTAAATAATTTTTTTTTAGTTTTAATTAGAATAAAATCGATCAAGTATTTCTTGAATAATTAATATTTTAAGAAATATCTCGATTTTATGGATAAATAAATTATATAGACAAAAATTATATAATAATAAATTAGCAATTTTCGTTATTGTAAATTCTTCCATTTGAAAATTAATCGAAAATTATCCAATGGAATTTCAAAACATATATAGATGCATATATATTGGTATATATATTTGTATTTCTTTTTTTTTTTCTTTAAAACTTCTCAAAAATTAACAGATTTTTACCAAATAATGGCGTAAAGAAATGTTAACCAAGCCACGATTTTTAACTGTGCACAATCGAAGGCCAAGAAATCAGAATACTATATAAATATATATGTATACATCGTTCAGACATACATATATATATATATATATATATATATATATGTGTGTAATTATACATATTCTATATATATATATATATGTATAAAGAGATATGCTTATACATATATAGTTGTATAGATAAAATGCCAGCATTATGGGGCCAAAATCAAGCGGTGCAAATGGCTAAATTGCATTCGGCCGTAATGCCGTTGTTGTGCGAGGGAGACAACCATATATGCTACACATGCAAATGGGGGTGTGTTCACACATACAGCGAAGCACATACATACATAAATGAAGGATATATGTATCTGTGTGTGTGTGTGCGTGTATTTTCGGGTGCCTGAGCAGCGAACCGCAAGTGCATTGCCTGCTTTTGGGGGTGGGCTGCTGTGCCGTGGCTCAAACCGGGACATCGCTTAGAGCGATTTGCTGGTTGATGTGCGGTGATTGCCGCAAACTCAACGCGACCGTCAACGAGCAAACAACATAAGCGCGACGGCCAGGACTCGAGCAGGAGCAGGACATGATGTCAGCGCTAAATGAGAACAGCCTCAGCCCAGTTGTAACTGCAACTGCAACGGCGACGGCAACTGCAACTGCAACTGCGGCAGCGGCCGCTGTAGCTGCGACTGTTGCCAGCAGCAAGTGCTCTGCCACAACGACCACAATGCTAACCACAAAAACGCCATTTTCCATCGAACACATATTATTTCAAAACTTAAACAACAATAATAATAATAACAGCAACAACAACAACAACACCAACAGCAATAACAATCAAAAGTGCAACAAATATTCAGTGAAAAGTGCCAGGAGCAATCCGAGCGCCAGCTCCATATCCGCCATATCAAATACCCTTTCGAGTGGCAGTGGTAGTGTCAATGCCTATGACAATAACAGATATCCTGTAAATCCAACAGCGACGGCTTCGACACGCCACACAAACAGTCCGCACCACTCGGCAGCGATTTATACCAGCGAGGATTATGTCAAGTCCATGCACAGCCAACGGTGAGTGTCTTGGATATGTGATATACATAATTGAACGACTTTTGGTTGAATGAAGTCAATGTTATATTAGCTGTGCCCATTTCAGTTTCTATTCAATAATCTTAAAGGATACGCAAAGGAGTTGTCAGAAAAGTTTTAACAGTGATCTGTGCATTTGAAAAATAACGAAATTCAACTAAAACAGAAATGTTAAATATTGAATGCCTTAAGATATATATAATATATATTTATATATATATATATATTACATATATATATATATTAGATATATATTTATCATTCAATTGACATAACTAAAGTTCACATAACTAAATACAATTTGTTTTTTTTTAATTTATGTTTTCAAATCTGAGCTATTCTATAGAATAGAGGCAATCAGTCATGAGTTTATCACTCAGTCGCGTACATTGATTATTTATACAATAGATAACTAAAATATATTCTATATATTTGTTTTAAAATATCTAAAACCTAATTTATAGATAGACGTGTCATTGCAATATTTTCCTTTATAAAATAAATTTAAGTGATTTAAATTTAAAATATCTTTACCTATAATTCACAACAGCTTTTAGAGATTTAATCTGTTATTTAAATAGAACATTTATAACAAAATAAATGCTTAAATATTATATATGAAATTCTCATTGCATGGCATTGTATATCTGTGCATTAAATATAGATGATTTCTTTATATCGGAAATGATTTACCAATTGAAAGGAATATTTAATTCAGGAGTCGCTGAAGTTCCAATGAGTGAGATACACCGATCTATAGTGTACTACCTGAGTTATAGCGATCAATGCTGAACTGATTGTCGCTCCAAAGAGCGAAGCCTTTTATTTTAAATTCTTGTCGAAAAACTTATGTCCATTGCATAGGGCACAAGTGTTTTACTTATGTTCCTATACTCGATCGATTATATATTCCATATATCAGAGTTATGATATGATTCCAAAGTCAGAGTTATGTCATGAAATGACATGATATAAAATAGATTATATACAAATTTGATTTAATTTTAATTTAAAGAAGAAAGAAATGTTTTTTGTGCAAATAGTTTTGACTACGGTTGTATATGTATATAACCCACCAACTTGATGACTGATGGAAAGAAATCGAACCTACGTATGATTTCTACAAAACCAAGGAAACTGAACAAAAGACAACTGATTTTTATGTTGAAGGCTATGAACATGCATGAAGGATCTTTTTTTGATGACTATAGACTCGTTATGTCTAAAAAGATTTCTTTGGCAATGCATTATGCATATTATTGGAAATAAATAACATCAATCTCTATAGATATCAGAGATAAAATGGGAAAACTTAGTTTGGTTTGCATTTGAACAAATTATTTTAGACTTCATTTTCTTGTTTCTTTATATAGAATTTTGAACGCACTTAACTCTGCAATTCAAGGTTTTCAAGGTTAATTTTCACTTTTCAATAACTCATTACAAACTGACGGAAGAACAAACGGTATTTTGAAGTATATACTTTATAAGCTACAATGCTCATATCGAAATCTCTCTATATATTTATTTTTATTTAGTTATTCAACGTACGCTTTAATGTTATAAGACAATAAGCTTTTTTTTTATTAAAAAATTTGTATACTTTATTAAACAATATTTCAGCTACCTTTAGTGGCTACTTAATCTAGTTTTAAATTTAAGGGACAGAACAATGGATCACAATTGATACACACATAGAATTATAGATAAAAATATGGAAAGTCTACATTATTGACAATATTAACAAAAATTGTATAGGAGGGACCTTGTAGGGAGATCCAATGAATGGCACCTTTTCAGTCATATCTTCCTAGGTCTGGCAGTTAGATGCTAGACAGTATATTAGAGTGAGCACTAAGCCGTTGAAAATACCTTGCAGCATGTGTTTGCATCAAATCGCCCACCTTAGGAACCTTCAGATCCCTTACGATGTCTCTGTTCCTCATATATCATGGGGTATTACTTATTCTCCTTAATGTCTTAAATTAGGCAACTACAATTTAATTTAAATTAGTTTTGGCTGAAATCCCGTAAATTTCAAAGGCGTATTTCCACGACATCTTTCTGGCTTTCCATCACAGACTTGTACGATAATAGCTGCATAAAATAAATATGTTTGTATGAAAATAAATTTGCAGCATACTTTAAAGAACATAAATGTAGACAGTAAATATCTGTGCAAGCTTTATTGTAATATACAATATATAATACTAAATATTCTGCAGTCCAAATATATCTGAAGATATGAATAATAGTATGGAGTTCATAAATATATGCAGATATTTACCCTTACTTGGTTCACAGATAATTGTTTGAGATTATTAATCTCGGATATTCTAACATTTCAGTTTCAAATTAAAGTAGTTAGCATTAGCATGAGTTCGATTTTCGAGTATGCTTAATAAAGTCATCCTATATAGATGAAATAACCGATTTGGCTACTATTAACTTACGATTTCCAACTGCAGTGCACACCAACAAAGGTCAGCAGCCGCCCACTATGGCCATTCGAATTCAGGGCCAACTGGCGAGCCAAGTGTACAACAAATGACAGCAGCAGCAGCAGCAGCGGCAGCGGCAGCGGCGGCTGCATCACCACCAGCACCACCTCCACCGCCGCCAGCAGCGACTGCTCCAAATGGTGTGCTGTATCCAAATGCTGGGTATGGCGATCATGGCTTCTTACAGATGACCCTCGGCTATCTGTCCCCATCGTCGGGCACGTACAAGTCGGTGGATCCCTACTTTCTGTCCCAAGGTATGTTTCCTGTTCCTCTGCGTGTCAATGGCCATTAGCGACACCCAAATGTCCCAAAAGTTGTGCCCGGAACAAATGGCGCTCTGTCAGCGTGTAATGCAATTAATGTGTGGCACCCACTTTTTGCAGCCAGCCTGTTTGGAGGAGCGCCCTTCTTCGGCGCGCCCGGCTGTGTGCCAGAGCTGGCCCTCGGCTTGGGCATGGGCGTGAATGCGCTGAGGCATTGTCGACGTCGTAAGGCGCGCACCGTCTTCAGTGACCCGCAGCTTTCGGGGCTGGAGAAGCGTTTTGAGGCGCAACGATATTTGTCGACGCCAGAGCGCGTAGAGCTGGCCACGGCTCTGGGGCTAAGCGAGACGCAGGTCAAGACCTGGTTCCAGAATCGTCGCATGAAGCACAAGAAGCAGCTGCGACGACGCGACACTGCCAATGGTGAGTGAAGAAGACAGCGAAGAGGAGGAAGCAGATGGCGAAGTCTTTTAGTCGTAGGACCAACTTTTAGCCTTTTTAGAAGTTTCTTTGGACAATTAGCTTGGAGCTCCTTTTGACGAAACTTTTCCTCAAGTTTTATTTGGCCCCTAATCAAATTAGTTGTAAAATTTTTGGCAATTTTCTGGCCCACAGAACCCGTTGACTTCTCACGCACCGAGCCAGGCGGCAAACAGCAGGGCGAGCCCCACAGCCCAACACCACTCGCCACAGATGCCAAGTCCAAGTTGGGCCAGACAACTAGTCAGCAGCAGCACCAGCAGCAGCTGCAAATGTGCTTTCTGCAGCATGGCTACTCTACGGATGACTATTCCGATCTGGAGGCGGACAGCGAGGATGATGATAACTCTAGCGATGTGGATATTGTGGGTGATACGAAACTATATCAGCTCACATAGGACGTAGGTGTGTAAGGAGTTATCCATTCATAGACTTAATATGTGCAAAAAATACCAGAATATTCGAAAAATACCACATTTCTTAGTAAACATCTCTCTTAAGATAAGAAAACAATATATTTTTAGTATTTTTCATGAAACACTTTATTTTTTGGTATTTTTTGTTTTGTTTCTTTTCCTGGAATACAAAAAATAAGTCCAACAAAAGACAAACAAATTTTACAACAGATTTAAAATTACCTTTCATAACTTACTGTATTTGTTGGTATTATCTATTTGATATTTTCACTTAATATATTTTGAATATATCTGTTGACTTTAAAGATATTTCTTTGTTTTATTTGTTGGTATTTTTTAAGACAATGTTAAATATTTGAAGTCAAAGATAATTTCGAAGTCGAGAAATACCATCTATGAATCTATGTTTATCTATAATTAATAATTTTCACTGATATATTATATAAGTTTTGTTTTCGAGTTTACGGTATATTTAAGTATTTGCGGTTATTTCAAAAGTATTTTTTGTGGTATTTTTGCGCATAAAATATACCATATCGAGTCTATACAACTTCTGTAAATAGCGATCACAATAAGATTTTCCGATTGAGCGCGAGTCTAGTCACGGTTAAATTTAAGCTAATTATATATACACACATCAGTATCACTTCAACCTCTCAGGAGATAAGACGTGCTGCATCAAAACCCCGCTTCGCAAACGCATTAGCAAAAACTTATCAGCAAACGCGCGACGAACGAATATCAATCCGAAAAGGAAAAAATCAAAACAAAAAAACCAAAAACAAACACACGCTACAACAGTTACACCGGGCTTAGCCCAACAACAACAACCATGCACGAACCGCCGGACATAAGCAAATATAAAAACACACATCTAAGCGAACCCAAATACGTTGTCTTAAAACGAAACGATAATGAATCATTTGAAAAAGTGTCACCGTTCGTAATAAAAAAAACCATAGACTATGCCTGTGGAGGAGAAGTAGAAACATGCAAAAAAACAAGAGACGGCTCCCTACTTATTAAAACCAAAAACAATTTGCAAGCTACAAAACTACTCAAACTTACAAAAATGACAAACATCGACATTACGGCAACAGAACACAAAACACTAAATTTTTCCAAAGGTGTAATATACTGCAATGATCTACGGAACATAAGTGAAAACGTAATACAAGAAGAACTAAAAACACAAAAAGTAACCGAAGTTCGCAAAATTTTAAAAAGACAACCAAACAACACAAACCAAGAAGACAACATACTCGTAGAAACCGGACTAATCACGATCACTTTCGCAACACATAAACTGCCTGAGACAATTAAAATTGGATACGAATCTGTCCGCGTGCGACCCTACATCCCCCTCCCACTGCGATGCAAAAACTGTCTCCGCTTCGGACACCCTGCAACCACCTGCAAAAGTTCTGAGACCTGCAAAAAGTGCTCAGAAAACAAGCACACCACCGAAGGAGAACTATGCAATAATCCACTAAGATGCCTGAATTGCAAAAACAACGCAGAAGTCGACCATCAACATAGTCCACTCGATCGCAAATGCCCTACTTTTCTAAAACAACAAGAGTTGACAGCAATAAAAATAACGGAAAAAGTGGATCACAAAACTGCAGTTGATATATATCATAAAAGGCACAACCAACAAAATACCTACGCTAAAACACTGGCACAGTCAGCACCACACACAACAACAACACACACAACAACAACACACACACCAACCACCACACTACCCAATACACGCACACACCAATACACGCACACACCAACCAACACGATGCAACAGCTAGGAAAATCTCCACCTAGTGCAGCGACAACACAATCAACCACAGCCCGATCAACAGAAACAACACCCAAACCACATCAAAAAGCACATCAACAACAACAACAACACCATCAACAACAAACCATAACAGAAGACATGGAAACTGAAGCCAACCTCCTCAACGTGGAAAACAAACCTTACACATCACAATCCACTGAAGATCTCAAACTTAGAATATTTACTAAAGATAAGTCTAGCACTCTAACTACTAACTTTAAGCCCTCCAAAACAAAAACAAAAACTAAACTCCCAAACAAAAACCAACACACAACCAACAGCGACAGCGAATCCATATAAAAAAAAAAAAAAAAACCAATACCCAATAGCATAAACTAACACTTTAAACTATAGCAATGTTAAAAATAATACAATGGAACATAAAAGGATACACAAACAACTATAACGAACTCTTAACTATTATAAAAAAATGCTCACCACAAATCATATGTCTCCAAGAGACACACTATTACAACAAAAACGCCCCCATTCCCATCCCCATAAACTTCCAAATTTACACAAATACAGCCTCCAATCGATTTGGTGGCGTATCGATATTAGTCCACAAGTCCATACAACACAAACAATTAAGCCAACCTACACAATTAGAAACCCTTGCAATAGAAATCTTGTCAAAAACAAAAATCAACATATTTTCAGCATATATCCCACCCAACAAAGCCTTCACACCTAAAAACCTAAGCGACCATTTTGAACCAAATAACACCAACACCAACCAAATTATCCTAGGCGACTTTAACTGTAGACACCATAGCTGGGGCTCACCTCAGGACAACAAGAGAGGCAGAATTTTAGCAAAATTTGTCCATAACGCTAACCTCACCATACTTAACGACGGCTCCCCAACCCACTTCTCCACTCACAATACATTCACGCACCTAGACCTCTCTCTATGCTCCCCCCAAATCACACCATTCACTACCTGGAAAATTTTCGACGACCTACACGGAAGCGATCACTTTCCAATCCTAATCTCATTGTTCCCTCAAACACAAACAACAAACTTTTCCCGTCCCTTTTTCAAAATAAAAGAAGCCGACTGGCCACTGTTCACGAAACTAACAGAAAATATAAATGAAATCATACCCACATCTACTAACATTAACAAAGAGGCCGCAGCCATAAACAAGATAATACTGCAAGCTGCCCATCACAGCATACCCCAAACAACTCCACACCACTACAGCAAAAACACCCCCTGGTGGAATAAGATTCTGACCCAACTAAGAACAAATAAATTTAAAACGTGGCAAAATTTTAAGCGGAATAATAGCATGGACAATCTTATAAAATATAAGAAAGCTAATGCAATGTTTCGAAGAGAACTTAAAATGACAAAAACAAAAGCTATGACAACCTTCACGTCTACAATCCAACCCAGTACCCCTTCTGACAAAATTTGGGCTAACATCCGACGCCTCTGCGGACTTAACCCAACCAAAATTATACACTGTATAACAGACACAACAAACAACTTACTCACAACAGACACAACCCATATAGCCCATCTCTTTGCTAAACACTGGTCAGACCACTCCAAAGACGAAAATTTCCACCAAATCTTTACTACGAACAAATACTCCAATAAACCAATTAACTACATACCCAACTCGAGAGCACAAACAATAGAATCCGAAATTACAATGATTGAATTACTATCCTCATTACAGACCCTCAAAGGAACAACTCCCGGCCTAAATAGAATATCCTATCCCATAATAAAAAACACCTCCTACGCCCTAAAGATCAGAATAAAAAACCTTTTCAATAATATTTTCAACAACCACATCCCTCAAACCTTTAAAACCAGCCTAGTCATCCCTATCCTAAAACCCAATTCAAATAAAACAATAATCAATAACTATAGACCAATCTCCCTCAACTGCTGCCTATCAAAAACACTCGAAAAAATAATAGCCAAACGCCTATGGTGGTTTGTCACCCAAAACAGACTGATACACCCAAACCAGACAGGTTTTAAGCACGGCAAGTCAGTTGCAGACGGTCTGCTCCTCGCAGACCAACTGATAACTAAGTCGCTGCAAGCCAAGAAGCACACCTCCGTCATTGCCCTTGACTTTTCAAGAGCATTCGACAGAGTTGGGGTGCATACGGTTTTGGACCAACTCATCAGGTGGAAAGTCGGCCCAAAAATAATAAACTACATAAAAAACTTCATGAGTAATAGAAAAATAAAAATAAAAATTAAAAACATAATAACCCGCCCCTATCCACTCTTCAACGGCATCCCTCAGGGATCCCCAATATCCGTCATCCTTTTCCTAATTGCATACAACAACCTTTCCAACATCATCGGCTTACATAGGGAGCTGCAGTTCTGCGCCTATGCCGATGATTTTTTCCTATTTATACCCCTCAATAAAGAAAAAAACCTATCCCATAACCTTGACAGCCTCTTTGCCCAAATCCACGAATGGTGCTCATATTCAGGAGCATCACTCGCACTCAACAAATCAAAACACCTCCACATTTGCCGAAGGCATAATTGCATTTCCACCATATCGTCCAACAACACCCCCATTCCCTCCGTTTCCAGCCTAAAAATCTTAGGCCTAACACTAAATAATAAATATAGATGGGACTCCCATATAAAAGCAATACAACCGGCTCTAACAAAAAAACTAAATATAATAAAATTCCTTGCAAATCCCAAACAAAATTGCAGCACCCATACCCTCATAAACATTACAAAAGCTACGCTTCTATCAAAAATAGAATATGGAATTTTCATATACGGCCATGCCCCCAAATCAACCCTCAATAGACTTAAAACCTTATTTAACGCCGCAATCCGCATATCCCTTGGAGCACTACGCTCAACGCCTATCCCCAACTTGCTTTTCGAATCAAATATACCCACAATAGAACAAAAAAGAGACCTCATCACAGCCAAATCCTACAAAACACTCCTAAATAGCTCAGACTCCCCACTCCATAAATACATCAAACGGAACTGCAATCATAGAAACAGCAAATTAACATCAACAGTACAAAAAATAATAAATTCATGCAAAGAACACAATATCCCCTACCTTCCACCTCCAAACAAAACAATCACCCCCTCATGGTTATTTCCCGCTTCCCTCATCAACACCACACTACATCAATTCAGCAAACCTCACACACCTCCCAGCACATATAGACAACAATTTGTCAATCTCAAACATATATACAAAGACCATACATTCATCTACACCGACGGCTCACTGCAAAATGACACAGCCACTTTTGCCATTACTACAGAAAATGAAGTCCTAAAAAGATGTATCCTACCCCACTACTCATCCATCCTATCCGCCGAGACCCTAGCTATTCTCCATGCCATAGAACTGATCCAAAAAAAAAGAACAGGAAAATACATCATTTGCTCCGACTCCCTCTCGTCCCTAAAATCCATCTCCAACACCAACAACAACAACCTATATCCCGCAACCATAAGAACACTCCTAACAAAATCTGCCCCCAAAATAAAACTGTTCTGGGTACCCAGCCACTGTGGCATCGATGGGAACGAGCTTGCCGATATTACGGCCAAATCAACAGCCAAAATGCCCCTCCACTACACCCCAAACTTCAATTCCAAAGATATCCACAAATTCCTTGCCAACGAATCATCCAAAAAACTCCATCAAAATATAGAAGTGTGCAACAGTTGGTATCAGCAACTCAACAACCTGACACACACAACGTATTACTTAAAAAACATAAAACAAGAAATTATAACACGCAGCGACCAAGTAAAAATACTAAGACTCCGACTAGGACACACAAGACTTACAAAACAACAATATATCAACCCTGACAACATAATCCCATGCCCCAACTGCAACACCACAACAGACCTCACCATCCAACATATTTTCTTTAACTGTCCCGCAACTTCCCACCTGAAAACCCAAATCTTCCACAACAGTTGCCCCATATCCTTACTCTCAAACCCAACCCCTGAAAACATATGCTCAATAATCAAGTTTCTAAAAATAACAAATATATACCACCTTATTTAGTTCCCAACCAAAAAATAATGTAAATATGTATATAAATGTAAATGCATAGGATAAGTTAAAGCCGAAGGCCCTAGTAGCCAGTGCTGTTAAAATTAAGTTAGATTTTAATTTTAATTATATCTAACTTTATAAAATAAAATAAATAAAATATATACACACATATACATTAAAGTATTACAGAAAAATATAGTGATTTTATTCGAGTACTTCCATTTAAGAGCTCTTTCTCTCTCTCTCTCTCTCTCTCTCTCTCTCTCTCTCAGTCTCGCTCTCTCTCATTCTGTCTCTCTCGGAGTATATAACTCTCTTTGTAGTTGTACATTTATGTGTTAGACGGCTTAGTTTTAACGCTTTCAATAAAAACTCATGTGAAAAAATTGAAAAAAAAATAAGTTTCTCGAGTTCCGACGGGTAATCAAATCCAATTGACAGCCAACAACAAAAAGTAGGCACTAATCAGGTTAAACTGTGACATTTTCATAGGGTTGAAGTCACGGGCACGCCCACCACACACCCACCCACGCTTGCCCATGTTTGCTGAGGGTGGAATATAGTATGTTGAAATGCTCTCAACAATGGCAAAATAATTGCGGGTTATTAGCAAGCCATTTAGGGAAACACTTTGTTGCGACTCGGCAGCTCAAACAGTGAAATACTTTTTGAATACTTCCAATTGAGTTGTGATTGTAAGAGCAACAGAACCAGCTTCCGGAGTGAACATCCCCCATATGTTTGGCGTTAAGGTAAGTACATTTTAATAGTAAGTCATATGTCTAAGATTGAGTGCGCTGATAACAGCTGAAGTTTTTGCTTCTTTGAAGATATATATTATATTAAAAGGTATCTAAAGTGGATAATATATTGATTCTAAACAAAATACTTTACTTTACGTAACAAAGTTTCCCTAAGAGTTCAGTCTTTTTAGCTACCCAATGGAAGAGTTTTTCATAACTGATTTAAAATGAGCATAAACTTCTGGTAATCATGTCAAGAAAATATGATATTACCTAATTATGTTAAAGATCTTTCTGCTGTGAATATTATACATAGCAACTAGAGCCTGATTATAAATATAATATAAATATATACTATTATTTTCATGAGCACAACTGTATATTGTACCTTATATTATATATGCATAAAGAAATATTTGATAATCATTGTTTATATACAGCAGTGTTCATGAAAATAGTAGTAAACTTATTATCCCTTTAAGCTTTCAATCTAGCGAATTCATCCGCTAAATATTTCTTTATAAAATTCGTATTCATTCCAAAACATATACAAATTTATACAATATTTTTATCTGACGTCAAAGTACCAAAGTACACTTTGCTACAAAAAAACAAGCAAAAATATTTATATTATAGTTTCATAACAAAGTTGCGCGTGTTTTTAATTTATTTTTATTTTCATTTCTGGTTTGAACGATTTCTAATCAGTTCCTTATTAACTAAAATCGAGAGTTATTCATGCTCATATCAGTGAAAAATACAAAAATAACGATTTAAGGTCGTCGCAATGACAAAACGAGAGAGGAACATATGTATGTATAAGGAAAACAACCAAAAACATGTATGTATATAACCACGTATGGCGGGAACTTACATTATCTCTGGTGAGTGTTATCAAAAGTTTTATGATGTGATTGAAACCTCAAATAGAAGTCGAGCCCTCCACTCAAATCAGCTGGCGGCAATAAAGAACTGATTTGTGGGTAATAGGCATTACGTTGGGTAAGTGCTTACGAGTGGGTGTGTTTTATATATATTGGTCTATAAAAATATACATATATATATACTCAATCTAATCATGTCTATCTATTTAACTTTTTATAAATATTTGTATTTATCACTGGAATATGAGATAGATTTAGATGCAGAATCTATCTAGAGGATAAATCATTAAAAATATATTCTTAATGAACCACGAAAATCGCTTTAGGTTTATAAAATTTGGGAAAGCTTTACAACTCAAGTTTTTTATGATTTTTGACATAAGTTTAAGTAAAATTTGGAGTCATTTTAAATATATTTTTTACGGGCGATTGGTTTGTATCAAAAAATCATGATGATTAGGGTGCCTTTAAGGATAATCGGTAACGTATTGTATACTATATTAGGGACTTTGAAAGGTTTAAAAGTAAAGTTTCTCTCGCGCTGTTTAGAGCCCTCTTATACTCTAGTCTATTGACTCAATATATTTGCTGATAACAGAAGGTCAAAATAAAACAGATGTATTTAAATTAAAAGGCAGCTCTAGTCAATTTTGCTAAGCAAATATTTATAACTGGAACGAAAAATGTATATTCTGTATCTCTCAAGTTTATACTCCAAGTTGCCACTGCGCTCATTCGCGCCCTCTTCTTTGCGTTGGACAACTCTGCTCATTAGCTCAATCAGCATGCACATAATATATACATACATATGTATGTATGCATGTTTATATATATGAATACACATACGTGTACATATTTACATATTACTGAGCTGTGGGCATGGCACGCTCTGTTTATGTCTCCGTCTACTCCCTTTTTGCCATTCGCTCTCTACTCTTTTTCGCTCGCGCTCCCACTCTCTCACAGTCTGCCGCTATTTAGGCGTACATTGACATGTTATCTGTTTGCCATACCCTATGCACGTAAAGCAATGGGGCATATCAAGTTGACAGCTGTAAAGCCTAATAAGCAATTGAATTAATCAAGTTTTTATGAGTTTCAGTTTTTCTTATGGTTAGACATATCTTTAACATTAAGAGTTTCATTCTTAAAAGAACTTTAAGATACGTGACAAGATTGTATACAAGTATTTTATTAGATAGTTTTGGGTATACAGTATGAATGTATGTATTAAAATTTAGAAAGTAATGAGTTGGCTACCTGAAGTGTGTTTACAGTTTATGAAACTTTGACTGTAAAATTAACAACTTGTGTATATATATAAATATATGCATACGTACTGTACAGGGTATTTGCTAGTCTCGCATGTACACACTCTACTGGTTATTTTCTTGTATGTTTTGTGACGTTGCAATCGCGGCCCATTCCTATTCCCGTTCCCATTGCCAGCTGAAAGTCAACGTCGCTCAGTCTCTGCAGTACAGCCATCGAGTGCGGTTCTTTCGCTGCTTCTTCGCACTCTTCATTCGTCTTCTGTTTTGATCGCTACGTTTATTGTTGCCTGTGTTGTAAGTGAAAGTTCTATCACACATAATGCATACATATATATACACACATACATGTGTGAATATATATACATATATATGATTATATATTTGAGGGAAGCACTACAAATTATTGTGTGCCGGCATCGGCGAGGGTCAAAGCAAAGTTATAGCCAAGTGGGCGATACGAAAAGATTGCGCATGTAGCAACATATACATATACATATATATATATGCATAGTATATATATAGATATGTGTACCATAACTAAATCAAATCATGTGTCTTTTCCTGCGCTGTTGCCAATTTTAATCTAGGGGCACGTGTCACAGCTCTCAGAAATTGCCAAAAAAAAAATCGAAAGCAAAAACACTTTTTGCTTGTTCCGGTTTCTCTTCATATATATATATACAATTATGTATATAGTCGTGCACATAGACCAAGTAGAACAAACAGGTTATCAGTGCTAGCCTAAACAACGAAAAAATAAAATAAAATAAAAATCACATCGGGCGGGTCTGACAAGTTTTTGATAAGTTTTCACTCGAGCTTCCCTATCTGCCGTATTTTTACTGGGCTCCCATTTGACCTTCACACTTTTATTTTGGTCTGGCATTTAATTTTTGTGTATGACATTGTTGTTGTTGTTGTTGTTGTTTTTAAAGAGCCACAGGAACCGCAGCGCATATATATACATATACATATATACACCATATACGACCCAACCATGGCGGCCAGCAACGGTGATTGTAAGTGGAAAAATCAAAGACTCGCACTGCTTTCCCTCTACCAGCACCAGCACCAGCTCCTCCTCCGCTCCTTCGCTCCCTGCCTGCCTATTGACTGTTTACCCTCTTAATTGCACCACAAGTTTTCAATTATTATAACTTACCTAACTAGTTGCCCCAGCTCTACCCAACTAACTAACTAGTTGTGCACAATTATGATTCGTAGTTAGTCCTGTACTCTATGAATTACACTATCTATTCTAGAGCATATTCCCCAAATACCTAACCCTATACTCTAAGTAGATTATAAAATTGATAATCCCATACTTATTTACTATATATACATATATGTGTTAATATTCTAATTTGATTTGCAAACTAAATATGTTTTCTTGTGCTTGCATAATATACTAGACTTATTTCATGTTTATATACATATATATTATTTCTATTTAATCTATCTATAATCAAGGCTTGAGCAATAGCTAGAAATCTTATCAAAGTTAATATCTTAATATATATGGTATTTGCTTAGGAGCAACAATATGTATATTTATCTGCATATAGTATATATGCATTCATATTTCATAATTCTAAATACTTTAAACAAGAATCTCATAAAATTTCTAGCAGGAAAAATTGTATTTTTTATGTAATTTTCAAATTCTAGATGTATTACAAATATTTTTATAAAAAGAAAAACGGAAAATTGCATTTCATGCAAAACGTAGTCTTATAAATAGATTCCCAATTAGATTACTTCATTTAATAAAAAAATATATATAAACATTATATATTTCATATATACTTTTCAGCTAGCTCTATAGATTTGACAGCCAGGCTGTTCCACTATCTTCAAATCAAATCACTTACATAGAACATAGTAACTATATAATCTCGTATATTTTTGATCATATTAAATATGATCAAAGCTATTCCATTCGAATATATCAGATCAAAACCATATCCCGTAAAAGAAGCACAATATATCATTAGCTAACTCAGCTCGCAGCAAATGCCTCAAGTATGTGACTAATTTTGTAAATGCAAATTGCTATTGCTCGATCCTAACTATATAGAACTAAATAGAATTTTGCCTAATATCTGTTTTCTCAATCCTTCCGACTGGCAGCCAAAATGACTCAGCAGGGACCCGCCTTCGACTCGAATGCGATGACGCTGACGCGTTTCGTTCTCCAGGAGCAGCGCAAGTTCAAGGATGCAACTGGAGATCTGTCCCAGCTGCTGAATTGCATACAGACGGCGATCAAGGCGACTGCATCCGCAGTGAGGAAAGCTGGCATAGCCAAGCTGCATGGCATCGCTGGGGATATCAATGTGCAGGGCGAGGAGGTTAAGAAATTGGATGTGCTATCGAATGAGCTGTTCATCAATATGCTTAAGTCATCCTACACCACCTGCCTGATGGTCTCCGAGGAGAACGAGAATGTCATTGAGGTGGAAACGGATCGACAGGTAAGTGAGCTGCATTTCTTTAGAGGATTCTGATTGATAGATCGCATTTGCTTACAGGGCAAATATATTGTTTGCTTTGATCCGCTGGATGGTTCTTCCAATATTGATTGCCTCGTCTCGATTGGTTCCATTTTTGCCATATATCGGAAGCGGAGCACGGGGGTGCCCACTGTTCAGGATGCACTGCAGCCTGGAAATCAGCTCGTTGCTGCCGGCTATGCGCTCTACGGCTCTGCGACAGCCATTGTCCTGGGTCTGGGCAGCAGTGTGAATGGCTTCACCTACGATCCAGCCATTGGCGAGTTCATCCTAACCGAGCCCAATATGCGTGTGCCCAACAAGGGCAAGATCTATTCGATCAATGAGGGCTATGCCTCCGACTGGGATGCGGGCGTCTACAACTACATCGCTGCAAAGAAGGATCCCAGCAAGGGAAAGCCGTACGGCGCTCGCTACGTCGGTTCCATGGTGGCCGATGTGCACCGTACTATTAAATACGGCGGCATCTTTATCTATCCGGCCACCAAGTCGTCGCCCAATGGCAAACTTCGTCTGCTCTACGAGTGCAATCCCATGGCCTATCTCATGATCCTGGCTGGCGGTCTGGCCAGCGATGGCAAGATCAGCATACTGGACATTGTTCCACAGAAAATTCACGAGCGCAGCCCCATCTTCCTGGGCTCAAAAGCTGATGTGGAGGAGGCGCTTAGCTACTTGAAGTGATTCTCGTTTTTTATTATTTTATATATGTGTCTGAATAAATAATGTTTTTTTAAATTTTGTATTCGAAGGGAAGGCTATTGGATGGGTTATGCTATAGATCTTCAGAATAGAGCTGATATTCCAATCACATTTTGTTTAGAGTATAAGTATCTTTGTTATTACATGTCAGGCCACAACTAGGTATACAAGGAAGTATATATTAATATAATTTTATTTAATATTTGTATTCTTACTTCATCTTATGCTTCTCGCAATCACAGTCTTTTATATAGACTATATAAATGTTGTGTCTGAAAGTACTCTTGATCTAATGTTGACAAACTTGTAGAATTTGGGAAATGAGTCTTACACTCGTTAGCTCTTAAACACCGCTCAGAAAAATGTTCAACCTTCACATTTTCAGGACTACATAAATGCACTCATATTCATTCTTTATAATAACTCGAATGAACTGAAATATCCTTGATAAATCATTAACTGTTATACATACTTTTCAAATCACAAGTGTATTAATGTACCCACAGTACAAAAGAGTCGACAGATATATCCCCTAATACTCTTGTATTAACAATATTATTCTCCAAAGTTCTTATAGATTTATCGCAAATGTTATATTAGTTATATCAGGGATGTCGGCATCTACCGATTACATTACTTTCAATCTTATTGTAATCAAATTGTAGAAGGCAAATCGTACATTGTACATGGCATAGCCAAACGTATTTTTCACATAACATTTTTTCTTAAACAACTAATCAGCAATGCCTCATGCCTAACCCCAATGTTTCGCAGCAATTGAATTTCATTTTCCTACATTTCTCCCAGCTATTCTTAAAAAGAATTCGCCTTGTGCTTGGGCACAAAGCTAAATCCTTGAGGCACAGGGCCGAGCAGCATTTCGCTGAGTCGCACCCAGTCGGAGGCATTGCCGGAGCTCATGAGGGTTTCCATTTCATCGCGCCCGCGATACTTTTGTGGTCTGGCATTGATTTTCTGTGGCGGTGACTGCTGCAGCTCCTCTGGTATGTAGCGGTAGAGGAACGATTGCCATTCGAGGAGAAAGCGTCGAGTGCTCTCCACGCCCTTCGTATCGGAGCCCCAGTGCTCCAGTCCATAGTTGCAATAGCGACGCAACATCTCGAAGCGCTGCGTCGAACTGGGTGACCATAGCTTTTGTTCTTTGATCTCCTGGAAGATCCAAGGCTTGATCAACGCACCGCGTCCAATCATCACAGAGCTAACGTGTGGAGCTAGAGCACGTCGCTCCACATAGTCCTCATAACTCAGTATGTCGCCGTTCCCAATGACGGGCATATGCTTGGCTTGCTTGGCGCACTCCTCAATGTATGTCCAGTTGGCTTGGCGTGTGTAGCGCTGCTCTCTCGAACGTCCGTGCATGGTCACAGCCGCGGCGCCCCACTGCTCCACCAGGGGCAGCAGCTCGTGGGCAACACTCTTGTCCGCATAGACACCTGTGCGCATTTTCACAGTAAAGGGCAATCGGTCGGACAGCGCCGAGCAGCTGCGCACAGTTAGTTCCAATATATTGGTGCGTCGCATCAATGCACTGCCTCCGCCCTGCTGATAGATCAGGTCAATGGGACAGCCTATATTCAGGTCGAGGAAGTCCACCCGCGCTGTTTCGTGCAGCACTTGCGCTGCCTGGCTGATCACGTTCGGGTTGTTGCCACACAGTTGCACGCCAAAGATGTCCTCGCTCTCATGGCGCTTGGTCAGAGCCCACTCCTGGCCGAGCCCCTTGAGCAGTGGCACAGCGCATGCCATCTCCCCGCAGGTGATGTCTGCTCCGAACTCTTTGCAGATGCGTCGAAAAGGCAGGTTGCCAACTGTGGTCAGCGGGGATAGCAACAGCTTTTCACGGAAATCTATGACGGGCTTTCGTTGAGCATCGCGTCCATTTGGTGCATCATCTATGGCACTGCCAATGGGTTTACTCGCCGACGACTGCTCCACTGTTGCTTCTTCGTTCAACTTCTCATCCTCCTGCTGCTGGGTTTCCATTGCTTTCTGGTCCTTTACCTCCTTCTCCTCCGCCTCCTTCTGCTCCCGTTCCCTCCTATTTTCATCTCTGAGCTGCTCCGCCTTCTTTATTAACTCCTTGCTGCGACTAAAGTCGTAATCATGCTTGCGCAGACGCACCTGCAGCTCTGCTTAAGCAATATCTACCATTACAATCATGCACTACTCCAGTTCAATTTCACCTCACCTGAGCTGATGCCATTGCACGTAGTCTGCGCCGCTTTTTCATCATAGTCCGCCTTCTTCATATTTCGTCCATGCTCATCTGTGTGGGCTTTGGCAAAACGACATGTGATGCCACGCCCACAATAGCCCTTTGTTTCATAGACGTAGCACTGCTCACCCAAATCCTCACCCTTGGCTGCTATGAAGGCTTCCAGGTCGTGGACATAACGGCAATTGGGCACAGTGCAAGGTGCACCGCCAGCGCCATCTATCAGCGAGTGGCACAGATGCGAGTAGCGCTCGTCTTTGAACACGGGTCGATTCTAGTAGCAAATCCTTGAGTATATAACGATAATTACGAGTTAAATGAATATTTACCTTATTCTGGCCACGCTTGCGCTCTTTTTTGCCACCACCCCGCTTGCTCTGCGGCTCGTCTGTAGCTTCTGCATTCTCGAGGTGTTTTCTTTTGTTTGTTTCTTCATCAGTGGATGTGTTGCGGGCACTATTTGTATCGGCTAACAAATACCTATTTAATTAAAGATATATTCAACTCTTTAAAGTTTTTATAGACATCACTTACTCCGGCTTAATGTAGCAAATGCCCGGCTCCATTTCACAACGTGCGTGAGTGTTCTAAAAGAGAAATGTTTTAGTACAAACTAGAGATGCGCGCATTGAGCAACGAAAACAACAACAAGCAAACATGTGCTTAAAATCAGCTGTTTTTATCGATGACTTTTGCAAAAAATTATCGACTGCAGCTTTTGCTAAACAAGATTATATGATATTTTTATTTCATACAACATATATTTTTAAATGAAATGTTATTTAATTCACTGTCTTTGATATCCAATGCAGACAATCACAATTATTGCAACATGTGCCATGTTTCTATGCTACGTTTTGCCTGTTCATGTTGCCAGCATACTAGTCCTCAGTTACTGATCAGCTGTTCACGATGGTGCAACTGTATAAGTTTCTGCTTAAATCCACAAGAACGGTTTGTAGTTAAATATTGAATTAAAATGCAATTAATTTAAATTATTTGTGCAGCCCGCGCGTGCCCACTTTCGCTGCAACTTCCTGGACACTTTGCGTCTGACGGTACGCGGCGGACATGGTGGAAATGGCCTACCGAAATATGGAGGAGTCGGTGGCCAGGGCGGCTGCGTCTACCTTGTGGCCAAAGAGGGGCTGACACTAAGGAAAGTAGCACAGAATCTAAAAGAGAAACGCGTGCAAGCGACCAGCGGCGAGGATAGCAGCAAAGTGAGCATATACGGACGACGCGGCATGGACCAGAGATTAGAGGTGCCACTGGGCGTGCAGGTGTACGATGAGCAGCAGCAGAAGTTGCTGGCGGATCTCAATGAGCACGACGCCAGCTGTATTGTGGCGGGCGGCGGCACAGGCGGCTGCGTGGGCAACAATTTCATCGGTCGTCCCGGAGAGAGTCGCATAGTGCAGCTGGACTTGAAGCTAATAGCGGATGTGGGCTTGGTTGGCTTTCCCAATGCAGGAAAGAGCACCTTGCTGAAAGCCATATCCAATGCGAAGCCCAAGATAGCATCGTATCCATGTAAGTGCCGTTGTATGTACTGGTAGCTTCTACGGCTAACCATTGGCTTCTCCTTGCAGTCACCACGATTCGCCCGCAGGTCGGAACCGTGGAGTATCCTGATCTACGTTCAATAAGCATTGCTGATCTGCCTGGTCTGATCGAGGGAGCACACGCCAACTTTGGCATGGGCCACAAGTTTCTGAAGCACATTGAGCGCACTCGCCTGCTGCTGTTCATGGTGGACATCTTCGGGTTTCAGCTGAGTCCGCGGCATTCGCATCGCGACTGCTTGAGCAACATTTTCGCACTGAACAAGGAGTTGGAGCTATATGATCCAGAGTTGCTGGAGAAGCCCTGTGTGCTGTTGCTAAACAAAATGGACCGAGAAGGCGCTCAGGAGTTGCTCTCAAATTTGAAGCCATTTCTTAAGGACTTAAACAGCAGCCTATCTTCCTGTCCCGATGAGCTGCGTCCAAGTAGAGTCATCCAATTTAAGCACATATTGCCCATATCGGCGAAGAATTCGGCGCGAATAAGTCAAGTAAAACAAAAACTGCGTGGAACCCTCGATGAGCTGGCGGAGCCTGAACTGGTCACAGATTCTAAGCTACTTAAAGAGCAGTTGCAGCAACGAGTGGGCGCTGTAGGGCCCAAAATAACATAATGTGTAAAGCTTATTAAAAAATATAGATCATAAAAAAAAACATTTTTATTGTGTCTGCTAATGGAAAATTCTTTTCATTGCTCACATGAAATATCTAGCTTATATAAATTTCAACATTATGTATGTACTTGAATTGGATTTTCAATGATAAGATGGTCTTTTCTTATAAGAGAGTTCCACTATCGCATTCAATTAGAAAATTCAAATAAGCGTTGCAGGAATTTATAATTCCTTAGCGATTTTTTTTAAATATCGATAACTCTGCGCGAGAGAAAACATCGAACATTACTGCGCCACCTGGCGATTAGCACATCACTAAGGCAACCACACAACACACACACTTGCAAATATACGCACATGCATGCACGCAGGAGTTTGTTGTGTCGCGTCGCGCTAAATCAACGAAACGAACGAGAAAAATGTTAAAAATTTCAGTGCTCGCGCCCAATGTAATAATTTCCAATTGGTGATCAAGAGTTAGCGAGTGAAAAATATGTCCAATTGGCTTGCAATCGTCTTAGTTATGAATGAATATAATTGACATTTCGATACATACACAAACACATACATGCACACATCTCTTCTGCGAGGGGGGCAGAACACTGAAAAACTGGTATATAAAAGACGACGCCAAATGAAAAAGACAGCGCGCGCGAGCGAGAGAGATAAAACAGTAGTAGTATACTGCGGGTGTTTTTTTTTATTTTTTGCAAATAGCAAATTGCATAGGTAAAACGAAAATTTGCCCAAAATCAAAAATTCATCTTTATCTCTAACGTAATGTCACAACACAATAATCAACCGCATTCGCATTCGCATCAGCATCAACAACAACATCTTCACTACTACCAGCAGCAGCAGCAACAACATCAGCTACAGCAACAACAACAACACCAGCAGCAGCAGCAGCAGCAGCATCAGCATTTACAGCATAAACAAATACAGCAGCAGCAGCAGCAGCACAGTTGGTACTCACATGTTGCTTCCTACCCGCCCCAACAGCCGCACCCCTATGCGACGCCCTGCAAGAGCGCCAACAACAGCAACCATAACAACAACAACAACAATATTATGAATGCATACGGAACGGGTGGGACGCACTATTACGGTGCTGCTGCTGCTGCTGCGGGGGTGGGATATAACCTTGAAGCTAATACTGTGGCCTATGCGCACAACCAGCTGCTGCAATACCAACAACAACAGCAACAACAACAACAACAACAGCAGCAGCAGCAGCTAAGTCAACGCTCGTATATGCCGTCGCACAGCATAATGCACAGCTCCTATCCTTATATTAAGAGCGAACCATTGGAGCTGCCCGATGAAAGACAACGCCAACAACAACAGCACCAAACGCAGCAGCAGCAGCAAATACATCAACATCAACATTTTCAAAATCCAATGGCACCGCCGCCAGCACCCGCCTCTAATCGCCACACGCTTGATGCCAGTGGCGAAATGATAATAAAATGTAAGTATCGAGCTTTACAGATATCGATATCCACACACACACACACATAGGGTCATGCAAATATACTAACTGTAATAAGCAATTGGTTCTAGAGATGAGCAAATATTTGAAATTTATGGCACGACACGAATCATAATTCGAAGCGAATTAATTTCAGCATAAATTGCATATATATTTATAATTTAATATTAAAACTATCTATTAATTAATATTTTTGTAACGAAATAATTAGGATAATCAACCTCAAAATATAGATATTTTTTTAATAGAATAAAGTGATCATATTTCAATTTTTCTGAATGTTGAAATCTAAACGAGTCATATGGTAACGAAATTGTAGAAATATGAATATGTTTTCAATATAACAATCAATAGTGCCGTGCACGTGATTAAATTCGTGCTTTGTGCTTGCAAATATGCATACAACCATATCTAATTGGTACAGACGCACGCACACAGTCAGAGCGTAACAAAAACAAGACTGAGAGTGTAAATGAGAGAGAGAGCGCTCCCAGTTACTGTTACTTGGGCGCCCATATATTTTGTCGTATAGCGTAAGTAGCCGTAATTTCAGCTCCGTTTTTGGCGTCGCCGAATCAATAAAGCGTTTTTGTTACAGAGTTGAGTTACGCTGAGGTTTTTAGCGGTTGATTCGTTCGGTTGTTTTTCGGTGAGTTCGCTAGGTTTTCGGTTTAACAGTTTCAGTTTTCGGGTTTTTTGGTTCGTCTACGTATCTGTATCTCTGTTTCGGTGTGTTTTCTGTCTGTTTCCTGTGTGTATGTATCTATCTATTCTGTATATATTTAAAGCACCTAAAATATATATGTACCATCGTAATATATGCTTAGCTACATAGATACGTTATAGTACCGGCTCCAATCCAGCTATTGATGGACTTTTGATTGGATGTGTGAGCGTGAGTGTGTGTTTGTTGATTCTCACTTTTAAGTCTCGAATCTTATGTAACTTTTAGGTTCCCAAATAGATAATGACCTATGCATGCATACATGCTCATAGTCAATAGGGCGGGGTCAAAACAAACAGTAAAACAAACTATTAATCAATTTTATTTTTCCTATTTCCTTACACACTTCGGGAAAACTAAGAAACATTGTTTATATATGTACATGTAGATTTATGTGTGTATGGAAGAAAAAAGAAAATCACTCTCGCTTCTGTTATCTCTGTATTCACGCTTATCAAAGAAGCGAGAACAACTGAAAACAAACCAACCAAATGAATGTATACGTAAAACCATAGAAACTGAAAAAACTAAAGTTTTCTAGAAGTTACTTCTACTTGCAAAATATGTACATATACACATACCATACAAACTATCTATGTTCTCGTTGCAAAAATGAAGAAATCTTCTTCAATTTGATTAAAAATCGCAATAAAAATTAAAAATATTAAATACTGCGAACGTTTTTATTGTACGTTTCACTTAACATATTTTATAATATGTTACTATTTTTAGTACTATATGCTATATGCATTATATAATATAAAATAGTATTAACTCTTGGTGTATTTTTCATTTTCTTTTCTATTTTTTACAACATATTTATATTAAAAAGTTGTTAATAAAACTTAAATATTATCAAAAAGAAATACACTATTTGAGATTATAAAATAGTACCGTTTGAATCGAGAGTATAACTATATATAGAAATCTATGGAACATTAGAAATTATTTTCTATTTGGTACATAAGATTTGGTACATGTCGATAAACTTGCAAAAATAGATTTCTAAAATTAAAATTAATTTCATTAAAGCAGAACAAAGTCAGCAGAGTGAAATTAGTTCGATATAGAACTGAGATAATAATTGTTTTCCATATATTAATCAGCAATTTTGTATATATTGATTTTGTTTTTGGCAGCGGAACCCATTGAGGAACATGCGTTCAAATCCAACTATATTGATGATAATACGCCCTTTGCCGATTTTAGCAAATTTCCCGAATTCGGCGACGAAATGCTGAGTCCCAAGGTAGAGCTAACAGTAAAGGATGATGCCTATGGCAGTCAAAAGGTGAGGTGCGAAAGACTCAAAAAGATTCATTATTATATATATGTATTTTGATTTGTAGAACCCGCTCAGCTTTCCGCGCCGTAAACTGCAAACGGAACGCTCCTCGGAGAGTCTGCCCATTTGCCAGCGCTGCAAGGAGGTGTTCTTTAAGAAACAAATCTATCTGCGTCATGTGGCCGAGAGCAGCTGTACGATTCAAGAGTACGACTACAAGTGCAACATCTGTCCCATGTCCTTCATGGGCGTCGAGGAGCTGCATAAGCACAAACAACTGCATCGCGCTGATAAGTTCTTTTGTCACAAGTACTGTGGCAAGCACTTTGACAACATTGCAGATTGCGAGTCGCATGAGTACATGCAACATGACTACGACAGCTTTGTGTGCAATGTAAGAAGGGATAAATCGATCTTGTTTATAGGAGGAACCCTTGTCTGATTATCTTTTACAATTTGCAGATGTGCTCTGTGGCATTTCCTACGCGTGAACAGCTTTATGCTCATTTGCCGCAGCACAAGTTCCAACAGCGCTTCGATTGTCCCATTTGCCGGTTGTGGTACCAAACTGCACTGGAGTTGCACGAGCATCGTCTGGCGGCACCTTATTTTTGCGGCAAGTACTATGCAACAACACATCAGCAACAGCAGCACCAGCAGCTATCGGAGCAGAGCAACTATAAGCTGCAGGACTGCCACATGGGCACGATAGAGAGTGAGTCTTCATTATCCCGACTTCTTTGCACTGTTGTTAATGGTTTCGCTCTTTGCAGTGACAGCGCCGCAGCATAAAGCAAATGTGTTGCCTGCTACGGCTGCGCTTAGTTCCTTACTACAGCAGCGTCAAGCGAATGCTGACGGTGGCGCTTCTCTCTTTGGCTCTTCCTTAAAGAACGAACCGAGTGTTAAGCTGGAGCGAAGCTACAGCAACTCGACCAGCGAGTCTGGATATAGCATACACGACAACAGCGGATATAACAATGCATATGGGAGCGACAATTCGCTACATGGGAGCGGCGTTGCAATTGGTGGACCCCAGGCGCATTCTTCCACGCTGGATGAGTCGGAGGATGCGCTGTGCTGCGTGCCCTTGTGTGGTGTACGCAAAAGCACCAGCCCCACTTTGCAGTTCTTTACGTTTCCCAAGGATGAGAAGTATCTGCATCAATGGCTGCACAATCTCAAAATGTTTCACATACCTGCGTCAAGCTATGCCAGTTTTCGCATATGTAGCATGCATTTCCCAAAGCGTTGCATAAATCGTTATTCGCTGTGCTATTGGGCAGTGCCCACGTTCAATCTGGGCCACGATGATGTCGCCAATTTGTATCAGAATCGAGAGTTAACCAACACCTTTACCACCGGTGAGGTGGCACGCTGCAGCATGCCCAATTGCACCAGCCAGCGCGGGGAAAGCAATCTCAAGTTTTACAATTTCCCGAAGGACATCAAGAGTCTGATAAAATGGTGCCAGAACGCACGTCTGCCCGTCCAGGCTAAAGAGCCGCGTCATTTCTGCAGTCGCCACTTCGAGGAGCGTTGCATTGGCAAATTCCGACTGAAACCCTGGGCTGTACCTACGCTCCATTTGGGTGCTCAGTATGGCAAGATTCACGATAATCCGAAGAATCTATATGTTGAGGAGAAACGTTGCTGTTTGAACTTTTGTCGACGCAGTCGGTCCTCGGACTTTAACATGTCCCTTTATCGTTTTCCCAGAGATGAGGTACTGCTGCGTCGCTGGTGCTATAATTTAAGACTCGATCCGGCTGTATATCGAGGAAAAAATCACAAAATATGCAGCGCTCACTTCATTAAGGAAGCCCTCGGCTTGCGGAAATTGTCGCCAGGTAAGCAACTGCAATTGCACAATATTGTTTATTAAACTTAGGTTTTAGTTAATATTTAATAAGACGGCCCTTCACAATCAAAGTTTACCTTTGACTGAAACCCCTTCAGTCTAATAAATAAAATTACCGATTTAGTTTTGAGCCATGTGACGGCCCCTCACAATCTAAGTTTACCTTTGAGTGAAAGCCAAGCCCTTCCTGTCTAATAAATAAAATTACCGATTTAGTTTTGCGCCATGAGCAAACTGAGTAACTCTACAGAACGTATCGTTCACAAAAGATTGAAAACAACGAATGGTTCAACCGAGATTGTGATTAAGACTCAGTGAATCATCAATAGCTGCCTGAATCACTGAACAATTAGAGAAATTAGTGGGTAACAGTATCTGCATTCGTCCCTTAATCAATAAACAAGTATATTATCTATTTAAATTATTTGTTGAATATTCTATATAGACTTATATTTAAAATTCTAATAAGCATGTATATTAACACATTTTCAGGCGCTGTGCCAACTCTGCACTTGGGCCACAATGACACCTTCAATATTTACGAGAATGAACTGTGGCCTCCTCCCACGCCATCAACGCCCACCCACCATAATCATCATCAGCAACAACAGCTACAGCAACATCAGATGCAGCAGCATCAACAGCAGCACCAGCAGCAGCAGCAGCAGGTTCATCACAAATATCAGAGACACTCGGCTGCATCTACTTCCTCGTCAGCCAGCTCGGCATCCCACTATGTAGATCCTGAGCTAAGTGCCTCCTACATGGCCATGGGCATGGGCGCTGGCGCCTCATCCTCTGGGCTGCTGAATGTGAGCGATAGCATGGACGTCTGCTGTGTTCCAAGCTGCGAAAGCAAGCGGCACAACAATGAGAACATTACATTCCATACGATACCCAGGCGTCCGGAGCAGATGCGCAAATGGTGTCACAATCTCCGTATACCCGAGGACAAGATGCACAAGGGTATGCGCATATGTAGTCTGCATTTCGAGCCGTATTGCATTGGCGGTTGCATGCGACCGTTTGCGGTGCCCACGCTACAATTGGGCCATGACGAGGAGGATATTCATCGCAATCCGGATGTAATCAAGAAGCTGAATATACGCGAAACCTGTTGCGTGGCTGTTTGCAAACGTAATCGGGATCGGGATCATGCCAATCTGCATCGTTTTCCCAGCAATGTGGCCCTGCTAACCAAATGGTGTGCAAATTTGCAGCGAACCGTTCCGGATGGCATTAAACTCTTCAATGATGCTATTTGTGAGGTGCATTTCGAGGAACGTTGTTTACGTAACAAGCGGCTGGAGAAGTGGGCAGTGCCCACTCTTGTGCTCGGCCACGAGAACATTCCCTATCCTCTTCCCACTCCAGAGCAGGTGGCCGAGTTCTATGCCCGACCATGTGCTCCAAACAATGGCGAAGA
This sequence comes from Drosophila nigricruria, assembly GCA_037075265.1. Classification (NCBI taxonomy): domain Eukaryota; kingdom Metazoa; phylum Arthropoda; class Insecta; order Diptera; family Drosophilidae; genus Drosophila; species Drosophila nigricruria. Next base: position 2,194,561 of record JBAMCI010000173.1, on the reverse strand, counting down.
ACAGGGTGAATGCTGTGTAGAGACCTGCAAGCGTAATCCAAGCGTGGATGACATCAAGCTCTATCGACCGCCGGAGGAGTCGCAAGTGCTGACCAAATGGGCGCATAATCTGCAAATAGACATCGCTCAGCTACCTGCCATGCGCATTTGCAATCTACATTTTGAATCGCATTGCATAGGCAAGCGAATGCGTCCATGGGCCATACCCACGCTCAATCTAGCCACCAATATAGAGAATCTCTTTGAGAATCCGGAGCAGCAGATGTTATACAAGCGACGCACCTCGCATCTTAGCATGCAAAGAGAAGGAGCTGATGGCAGCATTATCAAACCTACCTGGGTGCCACGCTGCTGTCTGCCTCATTGCCGCAAGGTGCGCGCACTGCACAATGTCCAACTGTATCGCTTTCCCAAGCTCAATCGTGCCACGTTGGCAAAGTGGGCGCATAATCTGCAAGTGCCGATGGCTGGAAGCGCTCAGAGGCGTCTCTGCTCCGCGCATTTTGAGCCGCATGTTCTTAGCAAGAAGTGCCCAGTGCCGTTGGCGGTGCCGACACTTGATCTCAATACTCCACCCGGTTACAAGATTTACCAGAACCCAACCAAGATCAAAGCAAACAAGCTGTGCATGCAGCGCGTCTGCATTGTAGAGAGCTGTCGTCGGCAGCGTGGTCAAGGTGTCCAACTCTTCCGCCTGCCCCATAACCCCACCCAGCTGCGCAAGTGGATGCACAACATACGAATGCGACCGCGTGGAGCAATGCGGCAACAGTATCGCATCTGCTCTCTCCATTTTGAGACGCACTCGTTCAATGGCAGGCGATTGAGCACTGGCGCCATTCCAACTCTTGAGCTGGGTCATCAAGACGACGATATCTATCCGAATGAGGCACAATCTTTTGTAGAGGAGCACTGTGCTATCGAGGGCTGTGATGCCTCCAAAGAGCAGTCGGATGTGCGACTCTTCCGGTTTCCCAACGATGACGAGGATCTGCTGTGGAAGTGGTGTAATAATCTCAAAATGAATCCAATTGATTGCATTGGGATGCGCATCTGCAACAGGCACTTCGAGCCGGATTGTATCGGTGCCAAACATCTCTACAAGTGGGCCATTCCTACAAAGATGCTTGGGCACGATGATGTCCAGATTGAGCTGATATCGAATCCGAAGCCGGAGGTTCGCTACGTAGATCCGGTGTTTAAGTGCTGCGTTCCTACTTGTGGCAAGACTCGTAAATTCGATGAGGCCCAAATGAACAGCTTTCCCAAAGATTTGGCACTCTTCGAGCGCTGGCGCCATAATCTCCGACTCGACCATCTCAATTTCAAGGAGCGTGAGCGCTATAAAATTTGTAATGCTCATTTCGAAGAGATTTGCATCGGCAAGACGCGCCTTAATATAGGCTCCATACCAACACTAGAGTTAGGTCACGACGAGACGCGAGATCTGTATCGTGTGAATCCCGATGATCTGCAGAGCAATCTGTTTGGACGATACCGACGTTTGGGTATTAAGAAAGAGCCAGAGCACTTTACTAGACAGGTGAGCAGGGCAGCGCTGGTTGTTTATTCAATTTACTTAAATTTTGTTTTCCAGGTTAAGTTCAAGCGATCCCAGACAGACCTCTTGTGCTGTGTCGTCGGCTGTCCACGCAGCCGGTACGACAATGGATCTCGTTTGTTTCCCTTTCCCTCGGGCAGGCAACAGCAGACTAAGTGGCGCCACAATCTTCGACTTAAAGCTGGCGAAGTGGATAGGACGACGCGTGTTTGCAGCGCCCATTTCAATCGACGCTGCATTGATGGCAAACAGTTGAGAGGATGGGCCATGCCCACACTCCAGCTGGGTCACCAGGAGACGAACATCTATGAGAATCCAAAGAATATTCCTGGCTTCTTTACTCCCACATGTGCGTTGGCTCACTGTCGTAAAAGGCGAAGCATTGACAATGATTTACGCACTTATCGCTATCCGCGCAGCGAAGAGCTGCTTGAGAAATGGCGTGTGAATCTTCGCCTCGCACCAGATCAATGTCGCGGGCGCATTTGTGCTGATCACTTTGAGCCTATGGTACGTGGAAAGCTAAAGCTGAAGACGGGTGCAGTGCCTACGCTGAAGCTGGGTCACGACGAGGGTGTAGTCTTTGACAATGAGGCTATTAAGGTAGGTCTGCAGCAGGAGGAGGAGGAGGAGCATGATGGTGGAGAGGCGGCGAACAGCCTAGACTCGCTTGTTAAGGTGAAGAATGAACAGCACGAAAGGGATGAGCATATGGCAAGTACGGAGCAGGCAGAAGAACCGGATGGTGAAGACGAGGAGCAGCAGAATCAGGACGACGAAGAGGAAGAGGAGGACCAACAAGAGCAGGGCTATTTTGATCCCTTAGAGCTTGTGGAAACTTTTGCCGAACAGCACAGCGAAGATGAGCAACTCTATAATGACGAAGATGACGATGTTGATGATAATGAGGAAGAGGAGGATATACCTGGCAACGATGATGAGCTGCTGCTGCCCGATACTCTGCCTATGCAGCTGGCATTTCCTCCGAGACGTGAGAAAAGAGAGAAAGCCGTGAATAACGTGACGCCCATATGTTGCCTCAAGCATTGTCGTAAGGAGCGTACTGCTACCCATCAGCTAAGCACCTTTGGCTTTCCCAAGGATCAACAGCAACTGTTCAAATGGAGCGCGAATTTGCAACTAGATATATCCGATTGTGTTGGACGTGTTTGCATTGAACATTTCGAAGCAGAAATGTTAGGCACACGCAAGCTAAAGCAAAACGCGGTGCCCACCTTGAATGTGGGTCATGCCATACCCCTAAGCTATCGTTGCAATGGACAAGCTATGGGCATCCATGATGTGCAGCCACAGCAGCATTCGGTTTTTCGGCTTTGGAGCCTGAAACACTGCCGCAAAAGGAAAGCGCTGCTGACGACGACAACGAATCAAGCAGCGACGACGACTAAGCGTAGTTGCTGCTTACCCAGCTGTGGCAAGCATGGCGGTGAGTTCAGACGCATGCCAAGAGAACGTTTGCTGCTGCGCAAGTGGCTGCACAATCTAAAGCTTCCTGAGGACTTGAACATCAACCAGGCATATGTGTGCGAGGAGCATTTCGAGGAGCAGGCTATGTTACCTACCCTGAAACTGGGGCATACGGATAGCAATATTTATCGTAGCAGCAATTCAATGGCAGTTAATGGCTGCCTAGTGCCCAGCTGTCCATGTGCACGTCTGCATCTCTATCGAGGATACGCGCTGCCCGAGCATCCCCAAGTGCAAGAAGCGTGGCTGCAGTGGCTGCAACTTCCGCCTCGTGCGCCTGACTTATCGAGCCATGCCCAGTTGTGCGTTATGCACTATATGCAACTGTTTGAGCAGGTGCCGTTGCCGGAGCAGCTCCCCGAAATGGTGCTGTGTGAGCTAAGGGAGACTTATGATCATATCGCCAATTCTAGCATGGCCTTGGCCCTTCGTTGCGCAGTGCCCGGCTGCCAAACCAAATACACGGACAATGTGCGTCTTACTAAGCTTCCCATATGCCAGCGTACCCGCGAACAATGGTTGCACAATACAAAAATCGAATACGATCCGGAACGTGATTACCTCTATCGCATCTGCCTGCGGCATTTCGAGCCCCATTGCCTGGGCTTAGCGCGACCAAGGCAATGGGCAGTGCCTACGCTTTACCTCAACCACAACGATCCGGATATTTATCAGAATCCTCCCAAGCAGGAAGATAACACTGTTGGCGTAGCAACCCAGCAGGGTGTACCTCTTGAAATGCCTCTGCGCATTAAGACGGAGCTACCGCTTTTCCTTTCTCTAAGCCCGACGGCCAGCGCGAGCGCAAGTCCAAGTCCTCGGGGTAAATTACGCACCTGTTGCATTACTAGCTGTGGCCAGCAAGCCAATGCTCTCACCCGTCTCTTCCGCTTTCCCAGTGCAGAGACTGCGCTGCTCAAATGGCTGGTGAATACACAGCAGCAGCCGCGTTTCGTGGATCCACAGCATTTGTTTGTTTGCCAGGATCACTTCGAGTCGGAGGCCTTTTGCAAGAAGCAGTTGCGCTGCTGGGCGGTGCCAACGCTGAAACTAGGTCACAATGGTCATATTATACCCAATGCTCGGCACAATGGCAATATTGCTGACAGCCAAGAGGATAGGCAGGCGTTGCAGTATATCTGGGCCAACTACTGCTCTGTTCTTTCCTGCTTCCAACAGCGAAGTGATCAGTTGCGTCTCTTTGCCTACCCCACGGATCGACCCACCATTCGCCGCTGGGCTGCAAACTGCAAGCATCGTTCTATGCAGGCTAGCAGCGATGGATTTCAGGTAAGAACAGATATCAATATATATATATCTTCTTTGTAAGTTGAGTCAATATGCCTTTCAGCTTCACAGCTCATGAATCTAATGAATATTTAGTCCGACTAAAACATTATATAAAGCTCACATATAATAAATTGGTCGAAATATCTGTTTATACCCTGAACGCATTGAAAATGTGAAATCAGGGTATAGTTTTTTCCTTTTATTTTTACCAAATTTCTTATATAAAAGGTTTATATCTGGAATCAACTTTTCTTACATTAGTTGTCTATACTTTTTTCGAATATTAAAAATATATAAGCTAGAAAGTTTGAAGAGGTCCTTGGCGTGGGGCTGAGGGTATGTCACAGTCATTCTCTATTGAATAGAGAAAATTTAATTTGTTTGTTTAGACGAAATATGTGACGGATTTTATCTTATTTTTTACAGGTTTGCCAGTCGCATTTTGCGCCGGATTGTTTTGAGCCTGACACTGGGAAATTGAAGGAGAATGCTGTGCCCACTCTTGAACTCAGCCGACCCGTCTATGAGATGCGTTGCTTGGTCAATGGCTGCGTTAAGGAAGAGGATTCAACGCGGCGTCGTTTATTTAAAATGCCAAAACGAGCATCACAATTGGAGGATTGGTGTCACAATTTGCGCATCGATCCGTCGTCTATAATCGGCCAGGAGCCGCATGTATGTGAACGGCACTTCGAAACGCACTGTTTCAATGCGTACAAGCTGCTACGTCCTGGTGCGCGACCCACACTCCATTTGGGCCATGACGACCAGCTAGAAGTGCTGCCTAATCCGGCCAAGTGGGAGGAAGACGCTCACGTATGCTTTGTGCCCAGCTGTGGACGGTCGAAGGATGTGGATAATGTGCAGTTATTCGGGCTGCCAAAGGTTAAGGCTCTGCTAGAGAAATGGCTGCATAATTTCCGACTCGACCCGAGCAAAGTGCAACTGCATGGCCGGCGCATATGTAGCGTACACTTCGAACCAAGATGCATAGATAATGAGCGTTTACATATGAGCGCCATGCCTACACTCCAGCTGGGTCACGATGAGACGGATAGTATACACCAAAGCTTCAAAGAACTACCAACGACGCTGCGGGGCAAGCGAATTCCGATCACATGCGACTGTTGCTATCCACATTGCGTGGAACTTCAAAAAAGCTATCAAAGAATTACATACGAGTTGCCACAAGATCTTCCGCTGCGTGAAATGTGGCTGTCGTATATGGGATTAGAGCAATTCAATCAGCAGCAGCCGCTCAAGCTCTGCCCGCTGCATTTGACCATGCTATACGAGCAGTTCCCTGAGCAATCAGCCGAGGAAAAGCTGCTAACGTTTAACTACAAAGCTTCTCGCAATAGCGTGCGCATACGCCTTGTCACTTGCGTTGTGCGTGGCTGCACGACTCTAAAGCCAAGGGATGAGTATCGGTTGCATGCGCTGCCCACGCGGCGTGATATGCTCGATCTGTGGCTCGACAACCTGCAGCTGGCTTACTACGATCATCAGCGTTATATGTACCGGGTGTGCAGCAGGCACTTCGAAGCCAATTGCCTAATGGAGACGACCCGACGTCTAAAGCCTTGGAGCGTGCCCACGTTGGAGCTGCCAGAGCCACCATTGCATCAGAATCCCACGGAGGAGCAGTGGCAGCTCATGAATGAGAAGCTATCCACGCTACAGCTATTGGAATCCAATGTTAAGCAGGAGTTCGTACAGCACCAGATACAGGAGCGGAAATACGAGGTCAAGAAACAAGAGGTGCTGGAGCAGGACGGCGAGCAGGAGCAGAAGAAGTCTCAACTTATTCAGGAATCACAGATCAAGCAGGAGTTACAGCTCAAACAGGAGTTACCGGTCGTACACAACGAGGATGAGTATGATGAACAGCAGCCACAAGAAATGCAAGAGCTGGAGGTGCTCCTCGAGGTTGGGCATGTAGAGAAATGCACCACGTATGAACAAATGGGCACAAAGTCCTCTTTAAGCTATGGAGAACAACTTTTTCATAATCCTCTAGGCCCGTCAGTTCCATTAGGTAGCGGCACAATAATCAGTAATGGCTCTCACTACAGTGCTCGACATTGCAGCGTGCGAGGCTGCGGCGTGACAGCGCTCGATGTGGATGACAATCTAAAGTTGCACAAGTTTCCCACGTCGATGGATGCTATGGAGAAGTGGATGCACAATACCCAAGTAGATGTAGACATCAACTTCGCTTGGCGCTTTCGCATTTGTACCCATCATTTTGTCGCTGAGTGCTTTAATGGTTCGCGCATTAGACGGGGAGCTATGCCTACGTTACGTTTGGGTCCCCGACGTCCCGCTCATATTTACGATAACGAATTCAATGTTCAGCAGGAACAGACAACACCGAATACAGTGGAAGAGCAGCCAGTAGTAGCTGTGGACTCGAAGTTTGATATAAATCTACGCCTGCCCTGTCCCGCTCCGCCCCGCAAATCCAGCAAATTCTGTCAGATCGATGGGTGCTCGAATCATTTGACTAGCGAAAATTTGACTCTTCATAAGTTCCCACATTCGGCGGACATGTGCGCCAAGTGGCAACACAACACGCAAGTGCCCTTCGATCCGGAGTATCGTTGGCGCTATCGTATCTGCAGCGCACACTTTGAACCCATGTGCCTAGGCAACATGCGACTGACGCATGGTAGTGTGCCCACCTTGAAGCTAGGTCCCCGGGCCCCTAAAAAGCTCTTTGACAATGACTTTTCAGCCATGAATTCGCGATTGGATAAAGAAAAGCGCGGCGAGCAAAGTTTCACTGTAAAACAGGAGAAAGTGCAACAATTCGAGGAGGATGATCAGGTGCAGGAGCAGGAACATGAGGACTTAAGTATGCTAGAGCCAGAGCTGCAGTTGCTTGAGGGTGAGGAAGAGGAGGAACATCAGGACAATTATTTAAGCTGCAATAACAATTGGAATGCGCCGAACATTAAGCAGGAGAAGTTCAGCAACAGCAGCTACTATAATCCGGTTAAGTCAGGCTATGACAAGTGCTCCCTGATCCATTGTCAGCGCCAGCGTTCACAGCATGGCGTGCACATCTATAAATTTCCACGTTCCCGCCAGTTGCAGCAACACTGGATGCACAATTTGCGTATTAGATACGACGAACGGCGTCCATGGAAGACCATGATATGCAGCGTGCACTTTGAACCGCAGTGCATACGACTAAGGAAGCTTCGTCCCTGGGCAGTGCCCACTTTGGAGCTGGGCGACAATGTGCCTGAGCAGCTGTACACGAACGAGCAGAGCCAACAGCAGATGGAAGCGGGCAGCGAAGGTGAGGCCGACGGCGATGAATATGATGTGGAGGATAATCTGTTGGAGGACTACGACGATGATTACGAAGACAATGAGTCGGAGGTACTGCCTGCGGAACCACATATCAAACGAGAACGTCGTTCACGCTGCGATCCTCTGCCTCCTGGACAGTTGCCTCCATGGAAAATAAAACAATGTTGTTTGCCCTACTGCCGCAGACCACGAGGCGATGGCATCAAACTCTTCCGACTGCCCAACAACATTAGCGCCATTCGCAAATGGGAGCAGGCCACAGGCATGCGCTTCTATGAATCGCAGCGCAACACTAAGCTCATCTGTAGTCGTCATTTTGATCCGCAGCTAATTGGCGTGCGTCGCCTAATGTCCAATGCGGTGCCGACAAGGAATCTTGGTCCAAACAGCCAAGAGCCAGAACTTCCGGAAAGTAATCCACGCTGCTGCATTACGGATTGCCAACACAATGGGCTAGTCAAGCTGCACAAGTTTCCCAGTGGTAAGGCATAAAGAACTAAGGAGAAGCATTCTGTATCATTTTCTAATCTGTCTCCCACTATTCTCACAGATCCTTTGCTGCTCCATCAATGGTGCCAAGCGCTGGATTTGCCGGAAATACAACGTTACTCTGGTAAACACATTTGTGCAATCCATCTACCTGCTAAGGCTTTTAGTTGCCTCATCTGTGGCGTCGAGGATGTGCAGCTGCCCATGCAAGACTTCCCCGAGAATCGCAATCAGCGTGTCAAATGGTGCTATAATCTTAAAATCGAACCCATTGCCAAGTGGGACAACACGAAACACATCTGCTCTAAACATTTTGAGAGTTATTGCTTTATGCAGCCGGGTCGTCTGCTCCCGGATGCAATGCCTACGTTGCACCTGACGCACAATGATAACAATATATTTCTGAATGAGTATGCTATGAACAAGACTAAGATGCTCTGCATCAAGGATGAGCCCCTGGAGAGTGAGGATCTGATGCTATAACAGTCGCAGTCCAAGTCGAAAGTGTCATTTTATTACCCATCCAAAAAGGGCAATACAGGAGGTCATATTGGTTTTGTGCAAATTATGTAAGAGGCAAAAGAACGCTTTGTCAAACGCATTAGATATTATATATATTCTTGATCAGCATGACGAGCTGAGTCGATCTAATTAGGTCTGTCTGTAAGAGTGTTTCGATCTCGGCAACTGCCACAAGAAAAGATTTGATAATTGAAATAACCAGTTTCTTATACATTGCATAGTAAAAGGTTTTAATTTTTTCGATATGAAAATTAATATTTCGACTTGTCTTCAAGTTTCTAAATTTGGTATGCAGGTTTAACCAATGAATACGCAGATTTGAAGCATTTTCCTTTTGAATAATTTGTTTACAATCTGAATTGTGCTCAACAGCAGCTCGTCTTAGGCTTGAGGGTATCTATCTAATAGTCGGGAAGCTCCGATTAGATTACTCTTAGTTGTTTGGAGTAGAAGTATCACGTCCCAATGTCTATAAGCCACATCATTTTAGCCTAGTGTTAGTCTCAAATAATTTAAAAATACCTAATACTTAATAAATAAGTATCTCTATCAATGTATTTATGAAAGGAAGCATCACGTCTACCCGAACTAATCTTAAGTAGACCCCTCCCATACCCCTCACCCCTTAATCGTAATATAACGGATTAGCTAATCTATATATACATATAAATATTTTATATATATAATATAGTCGTCTATTTGGTAATCCAGTGATTTTATAAACCTTATGGCCATATGATTTAACCTTCACTTAGACACACAATGTTCCTTGTTTAGTATTTGCTTTAATTCAATTTTTAAATTGTTTTACTTTTAATTTAATGTTAAATTAAAATAAATAGATAATAGCTCCTTATACCCTAAAGGCTATAGGACAACTGTATGGGATATGTCCTTAAATATCAATGTTAGTATTGACCGTTGGGAATGATCTACAGCTACTATTTCTCCGTATTGTAAGCCTCTACTCAACTCTAAGCAGCTGAAACTCAACTATTTCCTTAAGGATTGCATCAAACAATATGACTATCGACCCATCATACTCTTTTTAATATCAAATAAGCATATATATATAGATATATATATGTAAACCTGTAGCATATACAAAAGTACTTGGTGTCTTATAAAATATACATAATAAATGAAACTCTTATATTACTAAGATACTTGCCATACAAATTACACTTGACTTTGACCTTATGTACCCTACATAACATATATATACATTTATGTATTTATATGTATATACAATATACATTATGTTGCTTATAATTTTTTAAAAATCTTTCTTCGGCATGCCAAAGCTTACTTTTAAAGGACATATCTTGTTTTTAAATGAGCTATACGAGTGTAGATTAAAAAATGTCAAAAGAAATCGAAAATTGGAAAAAAATACCCATATACATATATACTAATAGTTTAATGATAGTTGTAAGATATGGATAACTAGTAGAATAGGCCGACGGACATATGGCTAGATTGACTAGACCTATTTCTATATGCTCTATGCGGGTAGTCTTTGAAGTCCGATTATAATGCGAACAGTAATAGAAGAAAATTACAAATTACTTAGTTCAGACTACCCTCTTAAATCTCTAAATCTTAAGCTTAAGATCTAATCTTAATAAATAAAACACCTAGAGATTAGTCTGCTACTGCTTGCCCGATTCATTGGCATCCTCGCTTTGCATATAGCTGCTGTCCAAAAATAAATTCCGATCTGATTTGTTTGACTGGGCGAAAGAGAGAAGCAAGTTAGTCAAAATACAACCTATAATAAGATTATTCATAAAGCTAAGACACCACCTCACCTCGCGATATTTTTGCAAGTAAATGGAGAGGGGCTCCACGTAGTTGTCGAAGCCCAAATTGCTGAATGCCACCAGCAAGTCGTCTCCATTCACTGTTTTTCGGTTCTCAGCGACACTGCGCTCGATGGCCTCGCTGCTGATGAAGGAGATGAACTCGGAGACGCACTCCTGTATACACTCCCTGGCATCCTTGGCGATTTTGCCATTCTGCGGCACAGGCACCTTCATTATCTTAATGATATTGCAAATGGGCAAAAAACGGTCCTGCTCCCGCAACATGATTCCATGTGCGTCCTGTCTGTCCGATTCGTCTGCAATAGATTTAAGTTACATGGCGAACTGCAGTTGCTTGATTGACTGCTCACCTCCCGATGCCTCGTCCTCCTCCTTGACCATCATATCGTTCAGATATTGTTGTGAGTCCTCGCTGTTGCTCATTTTGTGATTTGTTTTTGTTTTTTGTTTATGCTTGTGAAATGATCACAGCATTTATTTCCCTGATTGTATTTAAGTTGCAGCGAATACGTTATTTCAGTAGATGCACTGTGTGTAACACGTAAATGCCAATTATTATTTATTTCTTTACGATTTGCAATTTAAAAACAAACAATTTGCTTATTGTTTTTTTTCCCTTAGCAGTATCTCTCGTGCTGTTACAGTTCAGTGTACACAAATTTGGCTATTGTAGTGGTGAAAAGCTATCGATATGCAGCTAAACTCTAAGCGATATATCGCAAGCGAAGCATGAGCTATTCGATACAATTTCGAAGAGCAGTCGATAGCAGCTACTGATCGCAGCGGTACTTTTTTTTGCGCACTTTTTTCTACACCACAAAGCGATGCACGAGCAAATTGTGATTAAAAAAGAGGAACTTGATATTGATGATACCAAGATAAAGCTCGAGTTTGATGAAGATGCGCCCCAGTTCGAACTGCCGTGCGGTAAATATGCGTGTCTGCCTATGCTTTTGCTTTTGCAATATGCCTTTGTGTGCATGTGTGTGTATGCGTGCGCATGGCTGCACCTTTGCATGTGTTGCGTCTATTTTTACTACGCACTATACCGTTAGCTTTGTGTATTTGTGTTTAATTTTCTGATATTTTGCAGCGGCTAGGTTTATCAAAATCATCGAGGAGAAGCCAAATATGATAACAGTGCCGGTGCATGACTACAAATCCGAGGACGAGCTCAAATTTATTGAGAGTCTCAGCAGGCTCGATCAGCAGCATAACGTAGGCCCTAACCTTACACACACCAACACATGCAAACATGTTTTACAGTTCTCTGCTCATTACAGTTATTCGTGACGTCATCCTGCGAACATGATGGCGTACTGGCATGCAACATTTGCAGTTTTGGTTGTGAAAATCGTCTGGCGCTGGCCTCGCACCAGATCAACCATCAGTTAAATCGACATTTTTGCTGTCATGGCTGTGGAGCTTGGTGCGACACGTTGGAGGAGATACTGGAACACGAATTTCGCCAGCATGCGGGCGGCATAAATAGATCGAACTGCAGGGTAAGTATCCGGGGAATTCAAATATAAATATACATATTTATTGTCAATTTCAGCAGCCAAGTCCAAATAGAGGAATATATTTCTTTTCTTTCTTTTATTTGTTTTTTATTGTTAGTTTCTTTTGGCGATTATGATCATATTTTGCAAGAAGGTTTGGGCATCAAAGCATTTGGATACATTCGCGATCAGTAGAGGTCGATGTATGACTATCTGTTGCTATAGAAACTTTTCTTGCGATCACATAAACATTTTGCACTTTGTTCTTTGTCTAAAATCTGCCCATTTTATGCACAATTAAGCAATTTGTGTAAGCCAACGTTTAGACCGCTGTCATACTCACTGGCAACGTTATTGCATATACCTTCTCATGGACATTTAATAAATATCAATATTCTTCTTACAGATTTGTCTACTGGAATGTGGGGATACCGCCAGTTTAGCTAAGCACATAGGCAGTCACTTTTTTGTTCGCCGCTTTGTTTGCGCGATATGTCGAAGGCACTTTGACACGCGACTGGGACTGCAGCTGCATTGGCAGCACAGTCAGGAGATGTGCGGGCATGTGGAGTATGCGGATATGCATGGCAATATGGGTCAGCTTGTGGCGGTCAACAGGTTGGACACGAATTTCGACGTAGAAATCAAAACAGAGCCGCTGGATGCAACAGAAGAGTCAACAGAGCAGCAGATGGAAATATCAGATGTTGTCATCAAAACAGAACCGCGGACTGAAGAAGAACAAGAAGAAGATGAATTAAAGTTTGGCCAGGAGCCCAACTGGGCAAATGTCACTAGCCTAGCAGGACAACTGCGCGGCAAATTGCGTCTGCCAGCGATAAAGAAACCATTCAATGTGGAAGCTGCCAGCAAAGTTGAGACTCCTGTGCATCCAGCCATACAGAGTAAGTTGACTTTGAATCTTTAAAAAAATAGCACAATTTCTTTTATTATGATTCTTCCTCTGCAGTTGTACCCTCTGCCAAATTGAAGCCCGTACAATTACCCAATTCTCAACCAAAGTTGTTGACCAACATCTTGAAGACAACTAAGGGCAACATACATCAACCTAAAATCCTGCAATCCGTTAAAAATAAGCCCCACATAGCAGGCAACATCTTGAAGGTGCTGCCAAGCAATTGTATGCTATTCAAATTGCCGCCAAATACAAAGATTGTAAAAATATCACCTAACCCGGTCAGCGTAAATACAACTAGCTGCACCTCAGGCAGCAAAATTATAACACTGCCAAGTCCCATATCGATACGTTCGGCTTCACAGCCGAGCAATAACCAATTAGTTGCAAGAGCACCTAGTGCAGGTGCGTCACATGCAGCAGCCACGCAAAAGCCCACGTTGAATCGGAATGCCTACTTTAATGCCTTAACTTTGTTTGAGAGCCTACCCGAATCTCGCAAGATCATCACCGAGTTTCAGAATCAAATACGGAGCATAGAGCAAACACTCCCGCTGCCCGGGAGTGTTCTGCAAACGCCAAAGAAAAACAATAAAACGGTGTTGCTATCGCAGCTCGATGTGCTTCGGATGCCACCCACCAAAACAAGCCATGCGAAAGTCCGCCAATTGCGTTTCACCTATCCCAATCATCGTTTCCACTGGGAGTGTCCAAAATGTGCGCGCTGCTACGAACTGTATTTGGCGTTCTGCAACCATTTGACACAGAAGCATGGCATTGCGGAGGCTGAGTTCGACCAGTTGGAGGTGAAAGTCAAAACGTATAAGAGTGAGTAAAGCTTTCTCCTGTTGCTTTAAGGTTTTTAAATAATAATTTCTGTCTTTGAAGAATCGAATGAGTCTAAGACTTTATGTGCTGCAAACAATACAATGGGGCCTGTGATAGATGCTGCAGCAGTAGAGCAAAAAGTAGTAGCAGCTATGGCAGCATACTCTGCTTCATCAGCAACATCCGCTACATCAGATGTATCTTCTCCTACTGGAGCTTTAGCTCCTACGAGCGAAGGAATGGTCGCTCCTGTAGTAGCATCAGTAGCTTGTGCAAACCCAGCTTCTGCAGCTTGTGCTTCTCCACCCACCTCTGCTGCTACTGCTTCTTCACCCACCTCTGCTGGTACTGCTTCTTCACCCACCTCTGCTAAGACAGCACGACCAGGATCCATAGTTCGTCCCGCCCATTATAAATGCGAAGATTGCGCCAAATGCTTTACGACAGTGGGCGCCTTGCGCATCCATAAGATGATACATACCGGCGAGCTACCGCATAAATGCAACTACTGTGAGAAACGCTTTCGAACGCCCGGCCAGGTACGCGTCCATCAACGCAGGCACACGGGCGAAAAGCCATTCAAATGCAAGGTAAGGTTGCTCTGTATATACAATGAAATGTCAATTGGGTAAAAACAGAAGCTCAATTTTGGGAACCGATTAAGATTTCATATTAATGGAACTGTAACTTAACCTTATATCACGTTAATATTCTTCTCTTGCAGGTTTGCTCGCTGGATTTCACGCATCGCGAAACGCTGATTTCCCATCTGTCGCGTCACATTGGAATGAAGCGCTACAAGTGCTATGGATGTGATAAGAACTTTGTGGTGGTCAGTGGCTTGCGCGCCCATCGGCGGCTACGGCCGGACACGTGTGGCAAAGTCAAGTTTACGGCTCGTGCGCACGGTCCGCGTGTGCGTGTAATACGCGGCGAGGTCGTTTTCGAGTCCCATCCCGAGCACAATGGTTACCTGCGCAGCGAGGATCCATTGAATATTATGTCCGAGATTAAACAGGCCTCCGTTGCTAATGAGTCCGAGTCTAGCTAACAACTACGTTATTTGTATTTAAATTGGTTTGCCTTTATTTTCTATCTTTCTTTTGAACTTTGAAATTTTTCGGATGGGAAATCCAAAAACTAATTTTCATTTACCCTAGATGAGGGTACTAAAATATAGTCACATTTTTTGAATGTGAAACAAAACTCATCTTCAATTAAGTATTTATAGACTTGATCAGCCAACTCGACATGTCAATTTTTATGTCAGTCTATATATATATATATATACATATATATGTAAGCTAATTGTTAAGTTTTATTGCTATATTGATTATACACACTTGTCATATGTCGTGAGTCGGCCGGATCAACAATTTATATCAAAGCAACTATTTTTTTGTTAATAAAATCAATTTACCAACACTGCACAATCACATCATATAGTTAACATAGAAATTATAAAATAATCTGTTAAACGATTTTTATATTGGTTCACGAATATTTGTCTCGCTGTTATTGTAACTAGGGAATTGAAGTTTGAAACATTTACTCGGTATTTACGCTCGTTTAGTAGTTATAAAAATTTTTTCGATACACCTAGGGTCATGTCAAATCGGAAGTTACTATAGCTTTTGGCCAAAGCTTGCAAATAACAGCTAACCGTTTTTCGATATCTTACAATAAGTGACTTTCACTCAAACTTTGCGAAAAAACTCATAAAGCAACCGATTCTATCGGTTTTTAACAAGCTTGTTCGTGCTCTGCTAGCAACCGATTTCTTAAGTTTTGTTTCTCTCAGGTCGTTCCCCGACTGTTTGATTGAGTTTGATGAAGCACAATGTCTTTTGTGTATGCATTAGTATGTATGATAGTGTCGCGTTTCCTAAACATATTAATTGCTTTCGTGAATTCAGTGTGTGCGGTCGTCAATTATATTTTATAAAAAATGGGAAGAGGATTAAATTAAAAAGTGCATCAATTTTTTAAATTTAATCCGGAAGAAAATAAATCAGAGTATTCCACATTCCACTAATTTAAAAAGACTTAACATCAAGACATGTGGAAATTTTCAGCGAATGAAACAATAAAGAGGAATCCGAAACGCCACAAAGTGCAAAAACAGAAAAGTATCATACGAGTGAAGAAGCAATTGTTTCTTCAATAGTAAAATTGTCACCACAGATGGAAAACCATTTTTGTTCCTGAACAGTGAAGGGTTCACATAAATCATGGATCCAATGTATAGCTCACTTGGCATGAACCCAATAACATCACGGAATATAATCTATCAGTTAAAGAGCAGTCTATCAAATACAACATAAGGTCTCTAGTAAAGGGAAAGCTGGTGTCGCTCAAAATTGATGTTGCCACTAGAATGGACAAAGTCATTCTAGGTGTAAATTTGCAAATAATCCAGCTCGCGGAATCACTCATTGATTAAGAAAAAAATATAGAAATCCTAAATGATTACGCTTGCACAAGTTATGCCGGCTACACTGGTTACTCAAGTGTCATCCGAAGAGGCATTCTTGGCCCAACATTTTATTTTAAGTAAACGATCATATTTAAAGCGCTATTGAAGCTGGAGACTTGCAATTTCAAAAATACACTCCTATAAACAACACCCGTCTTTTCTAAATTTAACAATTATATTGCTGGTGACCTCCTCTGTAAATATGAACGTCCTTTGGTGCCTGCCAAATCACAAAAAGTAATATCTTTCGCAGTTTTTGAATCTAGAACCCCAACATTTTACTAATAATATATACGCCTCTCTGGGCAAAAGGCAAACAAAAATTATATCGTCTACAGTTTTATAGCTAAAATCGCTAAATTTTTCATATCGATCATTATGGACTTCTTCCACCTTAGGTAGTGGCAAATCCGGCAATATCGTTTTTTTTAGTAAATGTTACGATTTTGGACCGTAATCGAGTATTATGTAGCTGGATGTTTCCCCTGTAACCTTCTTTAAATAAAGATTTGACTTGGATTTGTTTTTTTCCGTAATATGTATTTTTATTTCGTCTTTTAATATTCATGTTCATTGGTTTTTCAGTTTTCGAAAATTATATATATATTATATATCTGATACATATAGTCATATGATAATGTTTAACGTCATGTGTTTCTTACATAAAGAATTATTTGTATGAAATACAATCGCTCGACTCTAGCTTGATTAATTTTTAGGGCTTCTTCTGTATGTATCATTAAAATTGTTTTATATCTGACTAATTGGTAAAATATATGTATGCACGTATGTATATATATTTATATATATTAAACAATTTCATATAGTATTAACAAAATTTGACAAGCCGACCAATTTAATTTCCTTGTAATATACAATATAGATTTTTGTAATTCATTCATATAGAAGTATGCTAAATATGCTTGCAACGCTGTGGTGATAACCATTATCTATTAGACATCTATTGTTGCTAATCGTAAATGCTATAATTTGTATTTATTTTATTTCACTTTATAAATATACTCCAAATATGCCCCAGTACTTTATGTTCGGGTTCTGGCATTCCGCCAACTTGTCAATTTTCTAGATCCTAACTCCAATTCTTTAGTGGGCAACGCGCTAAATTTGTTATATAACAGTTACTTATGAGAGTGTGTGAGTGTATTTATATCTATAATGCATTATGCACAATGCGTATATATATATATTTATGTGTATATATTTGTAGTGTACATACGTATTACTATTGTTGTTGTTTAACATGTGGCTAAATAGTTATTTAATATTTAATTTTCTCTTGCTTTTATGCATTTGCTTGCTAACGACTTCATATATAAATACTATCGGCCGACTGAACAGCGTATCAAATATGTATGTACACTATGATAATTCTTAGTTCATAATGCCACTCTATGTGGTTGTAGCTTTATAGTATAGTATAAATGGGTGCGATTTATATTAATTTATAGACGTATCCTGCAATTTATATATATTAAGTATTCTACAATATATATCTACAGTTATCTTATTACTCGTCTATCTCTTTAATCGGCTGGGTGTATTATCTATGTTGCCTTGTTCATACACGTTAGGTACCATAATTTTCTAGCTGTAGGATCCTATTTACTTATACATATGTAGCTGCAGGGTTTCGTGGTATATACAGGAATATAATAATAATAATAAGAAATTTAAGAGTGATGTACTTATAATTAAACTTGGATAGGAATGTAAAATGAATGTCTAAACTGGATTTCTGAAAGATTTAATAAAATAAAATAAAAACACTTTAATCAAGTACAAAGACCTAGAGGGTTTGATCATTACAATTCGAACAGCGTTCGTATATGGGGAATGTCACAAAGTAGAAAAGCCGCCTGCTAAGTAAAGTTAATCTTTAAACTAATTTAAACTAAGCGCCTTAACAGATATGCACTACACAAGACTTTTTACTAATTGCACGGTTTACATTTGCTTTTGCTTTATATAAATATATTTATACAGGAGTATATATATGTTATATGTAGATTGAACCTAAGCGGACTTTTTAAGTATGTCAAGTATAAAAACATATGAAACATATTTGATTGATTGTTGTACACACACATACAAATACATGCATATATATATATATTATATATATATATTATATATATATATTCATATTTATACATATATAGTATAATTGTAATGATAATTGGATTTTGGACTACATTGCTCTACCATCTGCTCTAGCCGACAATTAGCTTAGGTTGGTTTCTTTTCTCGAGATTCGTTTAGGCGGTACGTTTTTAAAAGCTACCAAGTCCTTAGTTCAAATATGTATAGGTTAATCAGTGGGCGGGTCACCCCGCCGCACCACAACAACAAGTTGATTGACTACTTTGATTAGTTCGAGCAAAAACTGTATGCACACACACATGTACACGTACATATGCATACATGCATTATATATGCATTTAAGTATAAATTACTGATAATTAAACTTGTAACAGTCTTTTTATACCCTGAACCCATTGAAAATGGGAAAACAGGGTATAATGGTTTTGTTAAAATGTATGTAACAGGCAGAAGGAGGCGTGGCAGACCCCATAAAGTATATATATTCTTGATCAGGGTGACAAGCCGAGTTGATTTAGCCCTGTCCGTCTGTCCGTCTGTCCGTCCGTCCGTCTGTCCGTCTGTCCGTCTGTCCGTCTGTCCGTCTGTCCGTCTGTCCGTATGTATGAACGCGTCGATCTCAGAATCTATAAGAGCTAGAGACTTGAAATTTTTTATGTAGATCCGTGTATAGCACGCGCAGATCGAGTTTGTTTCAAAAAATCGATAAATTTGATCGTTTTAAAGTTATCGATTTAAAACGTTATCAAAATGCGGTTATAAATTTATATCTTCCACATCTTTAAAGCTAGAGTCTCCAAATTTTGTATTTAGTATAATGTGGAGTTTATACAATTTTGATTTTTGTTATATTTTGGATGCCACGCCCCCTTTCCTTCCCTTCCCCCCAAATTTGTAAAAGCCGTATTTCAAGTACTAGAGACTTGTGCTTTGGCAATTACATACATATGAATGACATTACTACGCTCAGAAAGTTTGATTAAGAAAGTCCATCTACAAAGAAACTTATTCAACAATTAACTTCCCATAATATAGCTCTTCTGCAGCCCGAGCGCAGTCGCTGCGCAGTCAGCAGAGCGCTCGCTTATGCGTTCGTGCATATGCTTGTGTGTATGTGTGTGAGCATGTGTTGCTTGTATATATATATTAAATAAGCATAGAACGGCTTATCGCAGGGTTCAGGGGATCTCCTAGTCGGGTACCGCCGACTAGAGCTTTCTTACTTGTTGAGTTTACATTTTATACCAAAATCAAAGACCGGGAGTGATAAAACATGCTAAAAAACTAATCAAAATAGGGACAATGAAATGGGTGTTAAAATTTATATAAGCGAGGGTAGCCTGAAAACTTTTCCGAGATACCAAAAACTTTGAATGCATTTTAATAACTTTATATTTTGCTACCATCTACTTTCTTTTATCGCCACGTTAAGATCGGAAATATTTCAGACTACTCTCGTACTATGCGTAGTATATAAGTAAGTATTTTGTGGGCAGTATCTGGCTATAATACTTTAAAGTTAAGGTATCCGTGTTTATCGTAAATGCGTATTTATGCGTACAATTGAAAACAACGAACATGCAACATTTAACATGAACATAGAGTTGACAACGTTTTTGCTCTGTAGCCGGGACTTCAACTCCAACTTCTGGTCCTTTTTCCTGCTACTGCTTCAGCTTCTGTTTAACTTTTTCAGTTTGCATAATTGTCGAACGAGCCCAAATACTCCAAGGCAGCGCGATAGCAAAAATGATATTGATCCTGTAAAAGAGAAATTTATTTGAGTCAACAAATTCAGCAAACTTGCTATGCAGAAAAGCCTGGCTCTTTAGAGCATTTTTAGCCGCTACTCACTTCTGTCTGCACCATGGCAGGTCGTTGAGATCGTAAGATGCGCACCGTTTGGAACACATCGAGCACACCTTCATATTGCATGCGCTCGAGCACAATGCTGAGTGTGATAAACACGCCCGTGCGTCCCACACCAGCTGAACAGTGAACCGTGATGGGTCCATCCTGTCCAAATTGTTCCTTGGTCTTGTGGACCTGTCCAATGAAATCGATAAAGCCCTCACCAGACTTTGGAACACCCTGCTCCGGCCAGTCTATGAACTGGAACTGGCGAACGGTGCGTGAAGAACCATCGCGTGCATCGGTTACCTGACGGGGAAGCGAAGAGGGACGTTGTAGAGATATATGCATATAGAAATTGCGAAACGGTTTAGCCTACCTTAAACTCTCGCAGCTTATACTGCGGCATATTGTACTCGGCGATGGGATCCACAACATAATACTGATAGCGTACGGAGCGCTCGTGAGGCCAATATTGGAAGCACTTCTCCTGCTCAACAAAGAGTATGTGGATTAGACGATATCCAATAAATGAATAGGATGTATAGCTTACCCTGCCCATTTCCTTGAGTTTGGTCAACATAACAACTATGGTGGAGTTGTGCTCCCAGAGCATGCGCCAAAAGTCCTCGGCGGTATCCTGAACAGGTCCCTGAGCTGCAATATAGGCCGAACGATAACGGTAGCCATCGATGAAACTGGCATTGACATAGTCGCTGCCCTCAATTCCATGGATGGGCGTCAAATACACGCGACTCGATTCGTAGGGCAGAATGTGAACCAGACGATTCTTATGCTTATTGCAGGCCAAATTAGCGGTTACAAATTTGGAAGAGTCCATCTTGACATTTGAGAGTTTTTTGAATTCCACCTCCATCCCCGAAATGCTCTCGCCCGGCTCGGTGGTGAGCAGCTTCTGCAAATGGGAATGCAAATTGCGTGCAGCTACCTCTGTCAATCCACAGATTATGGCCTCCAGGATGGCATCGTGGATGAAGATATACTGATCTTCCGTTTGCACCATATAGTTGCGTTGGGCGCGCAAGCACGTCACATGGCCATAGATGTCAATGATCTTTTCGTGCTTCATGCGCTCCAGCATCGAGTCAATTACAATATAACAACCAGTGCGACCGACACCCGCTGAACAGTGCACTACAACTGGCCCGGATTCTGGTGGGGTCAAAGCGCGACAGCGACGCAGGAACTGCAGGAAGGGAGCAGGATGATCGGGCACACCGTGATCTGGCCAAGCCGTAAATTGCAGCTGCTTGATCTCGCGACGATCGTTGAAGCCCTGGCGGCACAGTTGGAAAGTGCGTATGCTGTAGGTGGCCAGCTCTTGGGTTTCCGTGATGGTGACAAAGATCTGACCGTAGGTCTCGGTGCCACGGGAGGGCCAATACTGATCGCACTTGATGCGAGTGCGTTCCTCCAGCCGGGTCATCATTACAATCGTTGCCGTCTTCAGCTCCCAACACATGCGCCAGAAATCTGCGAACGTCTCCTGCAACGGTCCCTGGGTGGCAACATAGGCATTATGCTTGCGATAGCCATCACAATAGTTGGCATTGATGTAATCCGAACCGAGGACACCCTCCTGGGCGGGCAGCTGAACACGTGAATGATCATAGGCGGTGACATTGGCATAGCGATTCTTGGACTTATTGTGCTCATAGTTCGAATTGTCCCAAGTGAATTGCTGGCCGGGCTCGATGCTCTCGTATTCCTGCGAGAATTTCTGATTGTCGTTGGACTTAAGTCTCTCAATGTGATTGGCAAACTCCGAGATGGGTATGGGCGGATGTGAGATCATGCCAGGCGTCTGGAAGTTTAGTCGGCGCATATCAACCGGATCGCTGGGCGTTGGACCAGCTCCCAAATCAGCTGCCATCAAAGGACGCGTAACAGCTGCCTGATCTGGAGTTTTGCAGGGCTGTCTGCGTCGCCTAACCACATAGAGTACAATCAGCGTGGTGGAGACAACAAACGCCGTTATCAAAGGTAGCACCACCCACAGTATTTCTGGCTCGTCCTTGTTGCGATTAACAGAAACCTCCGGCTCTGAGGGCCAATTGGGATCAGGGCGATGGGGACGTTCACCGGGCGGCGCTTCGCGCATATCCAGAGATAAGAACTCCGAGAATGGGCTCGATGTATATAGATGCTTTTGCGGCGTATCTACAACGGCGCGCACGAATATACGATAGCGTTTCTCTCTTTCCAGCTTGCGATTGGTGAAATTGTGATAGTCATCGCCTGAGCCAAGGTGAAAGGTGAAGGGTATGGAGCGCTGTGGAAACTTAGCGGCTATGTATGGTGCATTGGGCCGCTCTGGCTTATTGCGACCGGGCAGCAGATCGTCGGTGAGGAACTGATCGGGATTCTTATGCAGATTGGATTTATCCTCGGGTACTACAACTAGATAGTAATGCGAAATAGGACCATACTCCTCGGAAGCCTGTGGCAGTATAACCAATATCTCCTCGCCATTTACCACGCCATAGAAGTCGGGTTTGACCATGGGCTGTGGCGCAGCCATTTGAGTGGTCACCGTTATCTTCGTCGGCGGTCTGTAAGAATAATCCGAGGGTATGGCGCTCACATTTACATTGTACGTGGTGAATGGACTCAGTTCGTTGATCGTGTGCGTCTTTACGAAGTGCTTAAGGATTATCTCACGCTTCTGCACACTTTGTGTTTGAGAGAAACCCTGCGAGTCCACAAACACCTTCATTGCATCGAAGCTGATCTTGTAGTTGACTGGATTAAGGCGTATGGGTGGTGACCAAGATAGCGTCATGGAGTGTGTGCTGACATCGTGAGCACGTAGATTGAGCGGCACATCCTCTGGCTTGATGCGCACCGTAACCTTCTCACTAAGACGTCCCAGTCCATTCTTAAATCTGGCTGCGATTGCCACGGCATACTGGGCAAACTTCTCTAGATTAACCAGGTCGGCCGATTCAGTTAGACCCACAGTCTTCGTTTGCCAATCATCTAGATCCTCGACGGCGGTCATGGTGTAAAAGATCTTATAGCCCAGTAGCTTGCCACGGCTTGGTACCGGCTCCCACCAGATTTCTGCTGTCTGCTCGGAGGTGGCCACCGCCTGCACAGACATTGGAGCTCGTCCCATATCGCGTTCCGTTTCCACAATCATCTTCTCGCTAAATGGACCCGCACCCTGTTTAGTGTACGCACGCACACGGAAAATGTACTCGGTGTTCTCCTCCAGGTTGGTGAAGACCGCCTTGCGCAGTGTCATATTTCGCTCTGAGCCCAGCCCATGATCAATTTTCTTATGGAACTGCACATCGTAGCGTGTAATGAGCCCATTGCGATGATCACGAGTTGGTGGGTCCCAAGTGATGCAAAGAACATCGGGTGTTTGGAAGCGTTTGGTTATATTGGACGGCGGTCCGCCGGGCGTGCCTTCAGGAGTCTGGAAGATCTTGACTGTTTCCTGACCAATGCCAATGTGATTGCTGCCTGCTACACGGAATTCGTATTCTACGCCGCGTTCAAGATCGTTGAAACGTTTTTTCGTCATCTGCGGTCCGGAGAGCATCTCCTCCTTCAGTGTCTGATCCTTGACACCCCAGCGCAGGCGATAGCCACGTAGTTCCCCATACGTTTGCGCCGGACGTTCCCATTCCAGCTCGATAGAAACAATTGGTTCGCGTTCCATGATCTTAAGACTTACTGTCGGTCGTACGGGCACACCTCCGGGAGTTTTGACAATCACCGCAGTGCTACGATCGCCGTCCCCTTTGCGCGTTAAAGCAGCGACTTGAATGGAGTATTTAGTGTCGGGTTGCAGACCAGTCACACTATATTCAAGAGTGTCGACCACGTCGAACTTAAAGGGTTCATTGAGGAAGCCCTTTCCCTAAATGAGAGTAATAGATAAGGTTTTAGTTAACATATTCCTTTACATAGTTTTTCTTCAGCATAACTCACCTCATCTCGCATTTCCTGCACGTGAATGTGATAACCGCGTATGATGCCATTCCTATCTTTTTCTAGAGGCGGTTTCCAGCTGACATGTATGGATGTTGAGTTTAGGGGCGTAGCTTTGACATCCTGCGGATCTCCAGGCACTAAAGACGACGGCGAAGAAACAATAGATTAGCTTGGGGTAAGCACAAGTTTCGTATTTGCATAGAGCTGTTTGAATACTTAAGTTTACTTAAGAGCTAACTTAGGTTATTATTTAGACAATATTAGAGGTCGGATTTCTTAAGACTAAGTTGCTTAAGTTTAAGACATAGATGAAACTAGAGACAGTAAACACTAAGTGCTAAGGTTGCCTTAGACCCTAGGAGCAATATACAAAACCAGAACGAACTTAGCTCCAAGTCAACCAAGTCACCACATCACAGTTAGAAAACAAAATATATAATGTTGTAAATTGTAAAATTTGTATACAGTATCAAAGAAAGTGCTGCTTAGGTGCTATATGTAAAGTATAGTTAGAGTTATAGTTTAGGTAGGTAGATATTTAAATAAATAAATAAATATAGGTTGCTCAGTAGTAGAAGGTGCACAAAAAGTGAATAAGAAGTGCATTTGATACCTTGCTAATGTATATGTAGTATATATAATACTTATAGAATAGCTTCAAAAAATGTACACAAAAACTTGACAGTCGAAACGAGATCGAAGCAGAGCATCGGACCATTTTTAGTTAGGTTTCAGCTCTTGTTCAACTCTTTCGACTGGGCAAAAACAAACATGTAGGCATTCAAAAAATGTTTTTGTTACTGTTCGTGTGCAAAACATATAGTGGAAATCAAAAATATATATTTTTAAATATATATATGTACGTATATATTAGATCAGTAGATATGTTTGGCGGCTCTTGGTGGAAAAAGACAAGAGCCCTATTACAAAATCCTCGCTGACATTTTGGCTTTTAAAAATGTTTTGTTTTGAAATAGAAAAAGCAAGTCAAAAAACAAAAAGAGATTTGATTCTTTAGTGATTGGTCAACAATATTCGACGACCAGTACAAAAAAGAATTGTACAAATATTTAATATTAGATATATATATTATATATAATTATATATAATATATAATTATATATATATATGTGTATGTATAGGTTGTATAGGGCATTCTTAAACATTATAGTCAAACCATTTAAAAAATACTCACTCTTTTTCTCTAAATAGATTTAAAATGTGTTTTTTTATATTTGTATTTTTTGTAATATTTAACCACCATCCATTAAAGGGTTGCGTTCAAAAATCAAATTTCGCAATATATGTTTTTTTTTTGTTTTGTATTCACACATCAAAAAAGTTTTCAAAAATTTTTGTTTTACAGTTTTCCATTTCGAGTTTGCATTCAAAAAAAGGTGCACGAAACAGAGCAAGTAGAGTGCAAGGTGCGAGTGGCCAAGCAAAGATATATTTGGTATTTTTTTAGTGTTTTATATATGAAAAAAGATATAAGATATAGCTCTTTAGTTTACAGTATACAAAAAGTATTTAGTGCATATTACAAAGGGGATTAGTGGGGCTTGTAATGAAAAAAATAAATTAAAGAGTTTTTGTTGTTGAAAAAAAGGTGGGAAAGAGGGGATGATTAAATATTTGATATATGTATGAATATTTGATACAAAATGTACATATTTGTTGGCACACCCGCTTTGATACTCTATGTAATTGTTGTAGATAGTTCTTATGATGTGGTATTTTGTAGAGCTTAAAACAAGCCTAAGACTTAAAGCTAAGCTAAATGTATTATTCGGTTACACTATTCAAATAAATTATTTAATTTCTTATTATATGCATATATAGTTTCCAGTTTCCATATAGAAGTTGTTCACTTCATTAAAAATTTGTCGAGCAACTGCATAATAGAAATTATTCAAATGCGACTCGCGGCACAAATGTTAAATTATGCTTCATTAGTGTCCTCCTGCACAGTGGGGCAAGAGTAATAAAGGACTAAGGGCTGAGAGCTATGTCAACTGTAGCACTTTGCATCAGCTTTGTCTCTCTCTTGTCATTTCACATGCATTCACACACACACACACACCCACTCGCGCACATACACTGTAGGAGTATATAAAATAATTAAAATGCTAGGAGGTCTTCTCTCTATATAAGTATATATGTTTTTTTTTTCTTTTTTGTGCGCTGCTGAATAGAAAGAATAAAGGTACGTGCTAGTGCCAAGCTAAGCTACAAAATTTTTGAGCTGCTATTTTATTACAACTCTTACTTATTTGTATACCCTGCAAATGAAATAAAGTTAGGGCATGTTTTTTTAAAATAATTTCAGGGTGTGAAAACAATATTTTATAGGTCTTGGTGTAGTGAGGCAATACAGTAAAATGGCTGTATGAATATTTATTTTATTTAAAAAGAAAAAAATAAATAAGAATAAAATGTAGTTGAGAAACAATTGCTTTTAAGGTTTGCAACAGATTCTTACTTTCTGATATTTGAAGACTAGTTATATACCCAATACTCTTAGAAGTAACAGCTCATGCAAGTTGAGCATATCCTTAACTTTTCTGCTTTTGCTATAATCCATTTTTTTCGGTTATTTTTTTTCCATTCTGCATAAAACGTGTTTGTATGTGTGTGTTTGACTCTACTCTAGCACACACAAAAGGCAAGCTTACTGCATTAGGAACTGACACCGCAAGGGGTAGGACATTAAAGAGTGAGAAGAGTGGGAAGAACGTAGCAAGTGCCCAGCTTTGGGGCAGGTGCTATTTGCATTTCGCATTGAAAGCAAAGCGCAACGAAGCTAACAAGCGCAATATGTATGCGAAAAACAAAAATTAAGAAAATAAAATATATATACATATGCATATACAAATACGTATATTTATATACATATGTATCGTATATGGTGTAAAAAATACTGTAGCATACTTATGCGCTGACCCTTTAACTGTGAAATGCTGCAGCCGCAGGGATATCAATGGAAGTCACACACATTCACACATTCACACACACACACACACAGCTTTGATTGTGCTAAATTGAGTACAATTAAAATGATATATATATATATTGTAGACGACACAGACAGAGAATAGAGAGCTGTGCAGAAGAATAATGTGCTGACTAGACACGTTGAAGTGCTTGAGGTGCATTGCTCATAAAATATAATATAATATACATTCATAATACGTCCAACTCTAGATAGGAAAAAAGTAGCCATTGTTAGCAACAGCACATCTGTATATGTATGTCCTTTGACCCCACATTCTCTTTGTGCTGGGTGCATTTGCTGTGGCATTTCTTTTTTTCAAGTGCTTTTACAAATAAATTGCAGTGTGCTTAATGCTTAGCTTAGTTGCGATTACTTGACTAGGTGCTTAACATTAACTAAAATTGAAACTCATTAAATTGTGCTTAGCCAAAAACAAATCAAATTAAGTGAGTGCCAACACTTTGCCTCATCATCTTCATTGTCTTCTTCTTCTACTTTGTGTTGAACTAACTTAACAGGTACTTTGTAAATCAAGATGGTTAATTTAACAAGCAGTTCAACTTATCAGCTAACAAGCAGAGTTCATGAGTGTGTGCGAAAAGCGTTTGTAAACCAAAATGGGAAAATAATGAAAGTGCGAAAGGGTTTGCAACAATGTAAAGGAAAGTTTAAACTTATAACTAGAAGGCGTTTACTTAAGTCAATGTTCGATAGCGAAGCCAATATAAACTGAGATACAGCAAACTGACATAGTTATGGAGTGGATTTGAAAAGAAATAAGTTAATAAACTGATAAAGCTTAAAATAAAGTCTAAGAGAGTCTTTGCTGCCACTTTTGTAACTTCGAAATAATTCTCACTTTTATAAGTAAAGAATTTTTTTAATAATCAATAAATGTTTTTTGACCCCATATCCTTTTAGTTATTCACCCAACCTATGTTGATGGTCGTCTTAGGGACAGGCACTACTAAAAGAGGAATTACTATTACCACAAATCAAGCCATCAATTAAATAGGTGTAATATTTTCTGTATTATTTCAAAAAACTTCTTAGTATTTTAAATGGTGTAATGTAATTTCTTCAGTAAGAACATTATATATTTTTAAATTTTGCATATTTATATAAACTGTTCAAATTGCATATATGCATATCATATTTTTTTGTTCTTCTCTAACTTTCACGGTAAGGTAGGAAATGTTGCAGATCAATATTAATATTTTGCTGCTATTCTATATTTTTATCTGAAAATATATTTCCATCTATTTGACATGCAAAATTCAGTCTCTTTTTATCCACACAAGTGGAGTTCAGATTAATAATTGTATCAGAAATGCTCAATAACTATATATTTTGTTTAAATTATTGGCTCAGCTGTCAAGTTTATACTTAGGACAATTCGTTTAAGTAAGAAAAAAATGTCAATTAAAACAATTTAAAAATAAATATAAAAATAGATTTACATTGTTGCCTTAACAAATGGGCAGATTAACTGCCCAGTTAAAACAGATAGAATGAGTGGGAATTGTAGGCGAAATAGAGAGAGCGAGAGAAACGGAGAGTGGGGGGCAAACAGATGCAAATGTGTTAACTGGGCAAACATGCAGGTGATGGCAAATAAAACTTAATCAAATGTGTCAACAGAATACAAATTAAATACAAAAATCAAATAATTTTTATGCGAAAATCAATTTAAGGATTTTCGCCATGTATTCGCGCATTTGCATAGCGATAAACAACAACAAAAATGACATGTATGTATATTAAGGGGCGTGGGGGTCAAAGTGCAAAATGTTTGCCCACAAACAAAAAAGAAAAGGCAAATATCAAAAAACAAAAACCAAACTCGGGAGCAAAGCCCAAAAAAATATTACAACGAGCTGCTGCAAAATGTTATTAAATATGTATACATACATGTAAATATATATATTTATATATGTATGTGTATATGTGTGTGTGTGTGTGTGAGTGTGTGGGTACAATTAAAAACAACAAAAAAAGAAATATGCGTGTGTTTGTGTGTATATAAATAAATGCAGCGAAACGTTTTGCATTATTTGCCTTAGGTAAACCACAATAAAAGAGCTTGTGCATAGAGGGGCGGGGGAAGGGGATTCAGGGTATTCCAGGGTATCGAGCGGGGGGGTGGGGGGTTGGCTTTCATTATGTACGTATATGACATTTGTGTACAACTAGGCCCTATTTAGGCATACTTTTTAGGGGTTGGGTACTTGTTTACATTTATAATTGCATAAATTTAATTATGTAAATAAATCAATTTAATATTTTATGCGGCTCTTTTGGTGGTTCGTTCGCAAAAAAAAATAGAAGAAAAAAAAAACAACAAACAAACTAACTAAATTCACGAAAATCATAAATTTGTGTTTGTTTAGATTATATTTATATTTGTTTAAGATAAGTGTTTGTTTATAAGTATATGGTATCTGGTGCGCTTACAAAAACACAGAGCTCTTATTATGTTTTGTGCTATACAAATTACCACAAAAAGTTGATGCATTATATCATAAAAAATTATCGTATATATATTTATAATTCTTTTTTTTTTTTTTATTTTGCAAATTCAGATTTGAGATTCAATTAAATAACAAAAATTCGTTCTTGCATATAGTACACAATATAGGAGTTGTGCTAAAAAAGAGTTTCGTTTGCATTTTTATTTTGATAGAGATACAAGTGCAAAAAAGTTGTCAAAAATTGCGCCAAAAAATATGCAATTTTATAGTACCAATAAAAATTTGAAATTTTCAATATTTTCAATTTGTAAGCAAAAATAATTGAAAAATTAAAACAATCTTAAATGGGATTCAAATCAAAACTTGAGAGTAGACAAAAAGAGGGAATATAGTATTAGGAACTGAACAATGATTAATAATCAAACAAATGATATTTTTAAACAAAAATTAACCAACTACATATTGTTTAATTTTTTAAATATACTAAAAAGTTTTATTTGTAAACTTGAGAATCTTGGTAGTCTATAGGGGCAAGTAAATAATAAATTTAGTTGATATTTGTTCTTATTTATATCTTTAAAAAAGTTGATCTGGAATTTCAAGCATCTGAAAAATCTTTTTGAGAATAACAAAATTAATTTGAAGGACAAAGATTTTTTTAATTATTCCTAAGAACTTGATCTGCAGATCGTGAGAATTTTAGCATTCTTTATTAGAAGATAAAGAAAAGTAAAATCATAAACTTATAGTTCAGAAGTATTCATAAGAATTTGAGCTGAAAATTTCGAAATGTTAGAAATCAATGTTGGAGTAAAGAAGTTGAGGCCAGTTAAGAAATAGGACAAATTTTTGAAATTGCAAGAATAGTTTTTTAAGAAGTAGCTAAAGTTCTTTATCAATTTAATGCAGTACAAAAGAAATTGGGAAGAAATTTTCCTGATAAATACACTGTCAAAAAAATAATATATATATATGAAAAACTGAATTGAAAACATTTATAAACATAAATACATCGTCTACAAAGAAAGGGGGGATATGAAATACAGCTGCATTCAAAAATAGATGAATGTTTGCAGCTTTTATTTAACACATATATGATATATGATATATAGTATATGGTATGTGTATGCGGCATATGGTATTTATTGCCAGTCGCATAGCTAAAACGACTTTTGGCTAATACAAACACACACACGCACACACACATACGCATACACATACAAATATGGTATTATTTTTATTTCTGATCAAAAAGAAAATCAAAAACAAAACGCTCCATTGCGGCGTTTCCGGCAGCTCCTGCGTTTGGGATGCTCGTTATCAAAATTCAAAAATCGTATAAAAATTTGTTCATTTTTGATTAATTAGTTAGGTATGATAACGTTTTAAAAATAAACTAAAAATATTATAAATTAAATGTAAAATATGACGGTTTAAAATAAGTGTAAATGAGAAAATTATAAATGTGAACAAAGAGAGAGAGAGAGTTAGAGAGACTTACGCATAGGTAAGATTGTCATTGGCATACATACCATCCTCTTGGGTGCGCGTTATGATTGGATGGGAGCGCGGACCGTCGCCTACAGAGGTGCCGGCTAGCACCCAGATCTTGTATTCGGTCCAGCGCTTGAGCTCGTCGAGCACAATCTGGGTCATGTTCAGGGTCAGAGTGGACGCCTCGTCGTCCGCCCGGCCCACTTCGACGAACAGCACCTTATAGTATATGATTCGGCCGTTGGAGCGCTCCGCGGGCGGAGGCAGCCAGCTAAGCGAGATCGTTGTCGAGCTGTTCGCAATCGCCGTGATATTGCGTGGCGGAGCACCTGGTACTAATTACACAATATAGATGGGAACGTGTGGTTGTTGTTTTTTTTTTTTTTTTGTGCATTGAAAATTTGGTTGCGTTATAGCCAGAGAGAGATATGTTTCATAGCGTTCAGCGATTAGCGTTAAAACCAAATGAAAATTGTTTTAAACCAAAAACATGTAACGAAAAAAAGCACCAAAATAATGTTTGAATAAATGACATAATAGATAATAGGCATAAGTATATATAAGTTGGCATATAAGTTAGGTGTTATATCAAAAATCATAAGTTCGAAACTCAAATACAAGACATAAAAATTCTTTTTGATCGATCCAATGGTTTATGCAAATAATGTAGCGTTTCTTCTTTTATTTTTTTAGAGAAGTTTTGCTTCCCGTTTAAATTAAATTGTGCATATTTTTTGGTAACGATTTTGAGCTGAAAAACTAGCTACACACTGAGAAAAATTGATAATATATAATAGGTAAATAGCATATATAATATAATTGGCATTTAAAGTTGCAAAAGCGTGCACTAAACGAGCTGTACAAATAATTCATATAATTTATATAACTTGATGCAAATATTTAAAGCTAGCTTAAACTAATTGTACAGGTCACACATACACAGGCACACACACACACACACGTACACACGCACACATATACTATGAACATTAAATTTGCATAAACCATGTGGCTGTGGGTTTTTAATTTGTTTTTATTTCTTACATAAAACATGGAACTAATAGCCAGAACATGAAAGTAGAAACTAACATTTATTCGAATAAATATATTCAACATGATATACTTGATGCTATCTCAAGTGCACAAAATTGTTTAAGCTCGTATGGAAATAATAATGTTATGCTTAATTGAAACGCAATGACTACAAATTGATATATGGCAAAAACCCAAATTGCTAAACCATTTCAAATAACATTCATGACAAACTGCAAGGAATAAGTCAATGTGGACCACTGAGTAGTAATCCGCATGCCAAACTCATATCTCATTTGGTATATTCTTTCTCATTCAGTCAGTTTCTCTCTCTCTCTCTCTCTCACTCTCTCCTAGTATGGCAGCCGCAAAACAATTGTTAAGCCAGAGAACCACTAGAACCACTTAAACTTTAATTATGCGCCAAATCAAGCTAAGAGTATGCAAAACGTGCAAATATGAAAACCAAAAGTGATGCAATACAAATACAGAATAAACACATACATGCAAAACTACATATATCTATATTTATATATTTGTATAAATAATATAATATATAGTATGCAGTGCACAGAGATATATTTAGTTGTACTTAAGCTCTAACAATTTGATTGCCTTGAATATTTGTCTTGGCGCGTTTCTCTATTAAAGCGTATTTCAAAATTGATTACGGACTACAAATGCAATAGAGAGATAGATAGGGGGAGAGAGAGAGAGTGGGTCAGAGAGTGAGTGATAGTGAAAGAGAGTGCAGATTAGAAAGAGAGCGTTGCATATAGAAACGGCAGAGTTCATTATCTAGAAATTTTGGTTTGTGGCTTTTTGTGCTGTTGCATTCAAATTTGGACATGCGAAAGCTGTAAATATCTTTAACCAAAACTTGCATAATTCGAGACTTTAAATAAAATGACATATACATACACATTCTCTATATAAATGTACTTATATATATTATATATATATATATATATATTTTTTTTAAAGTATAAATATGCAATCAAAATCATAATACAATTCAATTTTTGTTTTTTTCTTTCTTTGTTTTGGTTTTCTGTACTGAAGTTTGTGATGTGGTGTTGTTTACAGTGTTGGCTAACTTGTGGGGTTTTTGTTTTTGAGGTTATGTTTCATCAATAGAGCGCAGATTATTTGAAAGGAATTTGAATAGAGGAATTTGAGTTAAGGAATTTGACTAATTAAAACAATAGAAATAGAAGTTACTAAAAAAAAAAAGATTTTAAAAAACTAATAATAATATTAATTTAAAAAATATATATATAAATATTAAAAGATATGTAATAATTTAATGGACATTAAAAATAGAAATAAACAATTACTGGAAACTGTCTAGAATGAAGCTCTTGTTCCTGCCAGTCTCATCATTCCTTGATCTATTGATGAAGCATAATTAATTGTTATAAGCCCTGCCTTTGCCAACTCGATATCAGAATAGACATGGGCTTATACATAGGTGTTTGTATGCCTAACTAACCTGTTGTATGTATGTTTTATGTATTAACTAAACTAGGATAACTTGGAGTAGATGTATTTAGGAGTAGTCTAGTGTATATATATGTATATATGTATGTATAAAGTATATGGTATGTATATAAACTGAACTATAAGTATATGATAAATATATATAATATAAGCTTGCAGTTAACTAGAAACAATCACATATCATACAAAATATATATTAAATAGTTATCTTATTAAGGCAGAAAAGTGCAAGTCATAGAACACCTCACACACACACACACACACGCATATATACACTTAATTTTTACCTGTATCCTTGTGAATGCCATAACACACAATGGAAATAATCACACACACACACACACACTCACACACATACTTTATCAATAAACAGTTATTCAAACTGAATAATCAACTACATTTATAGGCATTGAATATGACATATAAGTAGTTATATATAAATGTATATATTTTTATATATTTATCGGTATATGGAACGAAATTTATGTTTAGTTTTTGAATTTGTTTGTATTTGTACTTAAGCTAGAGAAACTCGTACTACGGCTTAGTTGAGTTTTGTTTCTGTTTCTTTAGCGGATATCCGTTTACCTAACTTAGGATCAAAGAGACTCAGCCACTTACCATATTGCTTGGTGCGAACGGGAATGGGTGGGGTCGTTGCGCCCTCGCCGCGCTGTGAGCGTGCTGCCAGCCAAATGTAGTAGAGGGTATCGGGATACAAACCATCAAGCGTGTAAGACTCAGAGTTCGAGATGCGCCTGCAAGGAGCACCCGATTATACATATCTGATAACATTTATAAATACATTTATATATGTAACTCACTTGTGATGATCCTGATTGGCATATGTGTCATTCCAGTAGAGCTCGTAGTGCACAATGTTCTCGCTGGAATGAGTTGGCTTGGACCACTGCAATGTGACTGCGGTCTCGCCGATATCAGTTGCCCGGAAATTGCTCGGTTGTGATGGCACACCTGTACACAGATACATAGACATACATATACAAATACATTTACATATAGACATATCAAATTGTATATGTGTTTCGCATTCACGTAGGCACATATTTGGTTTTCGGTTTTCGGTTACGGTTTTGGTTGGTTTGGTAATAATGAAACGGAAATTACGGAAATTAAATAAAATACACAAACAAATCAATGCCGCATTTATTTATATATATATGTATTTATACGAGAAACATGCGCCCATTCAGATATTATGATTCAGATACACTCGGGAGACATGCAAACCAGCTGGCCACATCAACACATTGCGTAGTTCAAGCCTACAAAATTGATTGAATTATTTGCTACATCCAAATATTGAAATGCAAACGTGTTTGGGCACTGCCATTGCCACAAACGAAGACCTGTCCCAAATTTTATTTTTTTTTTTGCATATTTACATTGATATAATAAAGTAATACATTTTCGGGTGTCTCTCCACATTGTACACCCTGTGAAGATGAAATTATTGCAAGATAATCCACCTGGTGGAATATGGATTGAGACTAGAGTTTTGCAATTTATACCCTACACAAGGAACTCCCAACTTTTAGGAATTAGACAAACAGAAGCCATAGCTCATATTATGAGTATAAATAATATATACGTTGCGCTCTTTATACCTTTTATACATCAATACAATCAATTAAATACAAATTAATCTGATATAACAACGCTGTAAGAACTTTAAAGTTTTCAATTTATTTTATTTTTCAATATCTGATATATAAATGAATCTACGTTGCGTTTGCATTCTCTATTGGAAATCCTCACTGGGAACCGTACAAAGGACTTACGGTCAGAGAGGTTGCCCCAAAACGAAGTTAAGCGCATTAGGCAACACAACTGCAAATGCAACAAATTCAAAGTCACACTATAAACTGCCACGCCCCCTAGCATGCGGGGGAGTTTTGCCAACGTTCTCTGCCTGCCAGTCGAAGACCTCGGAAGCCACAAAGCTGCATATCAAAGTATGGCAAATGCAATTGCTTCAGCAGTCAAATTTAATGAATATTTGCTGCACACCAGAATGCACAAGCATACACACACACACACACACACATGCACGCACACATGTAAGTAGAAGTAAGTAAATGTTATAAATGGATTTGATCTGGAATCAACTTGGCATTCAGCTAAAAGAAAGCACATTTTGCTGTTCTAGAGTTGCTAGAGTATGCAAGTTATTCATGTTTTAAGCAGTATGCTATTCAAAATAAGCTAGAGTTCATGAAGGGAGTTGCCAGAAGTTTAAAAATGTCTTTAAAATAACAAAGTGTGAGCATCCTGTTATTAATCTATTATCTGCCTGTAACACTAGGGAATTAGCTGCATTAATGTTGCGGCTATTCACAACAGATCTGGCAAAGTTACAACATGTCAACGTTGCCAGATAGTTTTAACTTTGTTAGCTGCCCTTATTTAAGTCATGCAAAACTAATTAAAAAGCTTTGTTTACGTCTCTGAGAATAATACTCTCAATACAATGGATGTAGCTCAGCGAACTAACTACCAAATCATGTGACTCAATACAATTAGTTAAACAAGTCGTTGTTGACATCTATACCTATTGGATGCACCAAGAGTTGCCAGATGGTCCGAAATTATTAATTATCTGAATTGAGCTGCACATTTTGAGTTCTAATTAAATAATTGGTGTAATCTATGCGGGTTGATTTAAGCAGTCAACTTAATTGCGTATTTCGCAATTAATTGCATACGATTTGCCCATCAATATTGGTCAATGTAGGCCGGAGGCTGCATGCTATAGGCTGTAAGCTGTTGGCACTCACCTTGCTGTGTCTTCACCTGCACAGGGGTGGACATAGGACCGGCTCCCATTGAGGTGTACGCCTGCACACGAACTGTGTAGATGGCATGAGGCGTTAATTCCGAGACGGTTGTCAGTTCGCTATTGTCAATCATTTGGGAGTTCCAGGAGGCTTC
This sequence comes from Drosophila nigricruria, assembly GCA_037075265.1. Lineage (NCBI taxonomy): Eukaryota > Metazoa > Arthropoda > Insecta > Diptera > Drosophilidae > Drosophila > Drosophila nigricruria. The sequence continues at coordinate 2,157,960 of JBAMCI010000173.1, read as the reverse complement.
CGGCTGATTCGAATTGGTCGTGTAGTACACCTTGTAGCCCTATATAGATTTAGTTTAGGAAGAGAGGGAGATATAAAGATGATTATTAAAATTAATTTCGTAAAACCTTAAGCCTATCAAAAACTACAGTTACTCGCTAACAGAGAGAGAGAAAGAACAAGCGACATTCAAAATGTTTACGAATGCGACCCAAGGAAGAACTAATGAAATGCGCTCAATAGAGCATGTTTAGTTAGTCAGAAGTTATACTATTCTCCGAAACCTCTCAAGAAATGTACGCTTAAACAAATTTCCTGGGTAGCTCAATTAAAAGTCGAATCTCTTGAAATCTTTTGCTAACCATAAATTGCTGGTTCGAATGAAATACGGCTTGTGGTCTCAGATTTGCGTACTTTATAATTTTGGCCTTGCGGCGAGCACTGTTTGCAGCTGCAGCAGGACGTGCCACGAGGCAAACAGCAACAACAGAGGCAATGGAGACCGACCACAACAATTGCGGCCTAGCACTTGACTCGATCAAAGTGCAGCCCGCCAGCCAGGCGGGGAGGAAGCAGCAAGGATCTGGCTTGGGGCATACAAACTACAAACTACAAGCTACAAGCTACAAGCCAACTGCTGGCTAACTGGCTAACTATGTGGCTTTGATTTCATTCGCACATTTGCATTTAACCGCTTGTCTTGCTCCCCTTGCGCTGTCTCCTGTTCCGTCTGCGTTTTAATGCCAAACATGGCTAACGTCATTTCGTGCCATTTCCCTGACCCCCTCAGGATCTGGCCTTTCGACGTGACAAAGTGTCGACCCTTGGCCTGGTCTGCCATGCAGCTTTAGCCGGAGTCTGTGTTCCTGTTCGTTCTCTTGTTTAATATGCGTACTCAATGCCAGGTACTTACGGTCACTTGTCCATTGGGCGTCTCTGGTGGCTCCCAAGTAATAACCATCGTTGAGGAGCTCAACGGCCGCACTTGCACATTACGTGGCGCACTTTCCATTTCTGAAAAGAGACAAAGGATAGAGAAAGAGGAAGAGACAATGAGAGAGAGAGAGAGAGAGAGAGAGTATGAGAGCGAGTGTGATAAAAGGGATTATTATCATTGTTAACACATTTAAAAAACAAAAGCGAGAAAGTTTATCATCTACTTTTTGAATATGCGAAAGCCAAAGGCGATGAGAGAGAAACAGAGGCAGAGGGGGAATTTCAAGAACATTGACTACAAAGACAATCTCACCGAATGCCAACTTAATTCATGTTTATTCAATATGAATATTCCATCATAATTAAGCGATGCTGCACCAAATTGGCATGTTAACTAAAGTAGTTTGGTTTTCGAATAGTTTTTAATCAGTTAGAAATGTAGTTTAAATACAACTACGCAAATGCCAGCGTCGAAGCAGACAGACAGCCAATCGATTGATGCGTTTCTGCTAAATGAAATTTTTGGCATTTGAAGCAGGATTTGAAATCAAATGCAGAGCCAGGTCGAAAATAGAGCAAAACATAAAAGCAGCAGCAGAGAAAGAGAAGAGAAGAGCAGAGACAATGAGAGAGAGGGAGAGAGAGAGAAAGGGAAAGCTAGGTTTATTGAAGGCTCCACACAAATGTTTTACAATGCAAACAATCATCCATCACAATCGCTGGGAATAAAGTTCTGCTAAATGCACGTCCGTCTGCCGGACTCCTCATTGTAAACATATTTTTGCACTGCTCCGGCACATTATAGTGCGAATTTTGCATTTATAATGTGCAATGCAATGCTGCAAAAACACAGCACAGTTCAACACACACTTTCTCACACACACACATTAACTGATTTTCGATGTGCGAAATACAATGCAGAACAATCGCAGCTAGAATCAGTCGAAATGCCAACAACTGCCTATTGCCATATTATATGCCAGACAGTTGCCCTAGGCCTTTAATAACCATACCCTAGAAATGAAAATGGAAATATTGGGTATTTTAGTGAGTGTTAGAAGAGGTTTAATTCAAATTTCTATAAATTTTGAGCTTTACCTCACAAATTTGTAAAGAAAGAGTAGGATTTGTTTCTTTTTCAATGGACAGAGATATAAATGTTACATGCGTCAATCTATATTCTATATGAAAAGTTCCTAAGCTATATAATAATTGTTCCGATCTTTAAAAGAGTTCAACAAACAGCAACAACATAACATACCTGCGAACAGCCAACTGAGAACCTAATAATTATATAATTTTAGAAAGTCGTTGAGGTTTCTGGTAAACAATTCTTATTAGCCAGCGCTCTCAAACGACTAATTGCCATTCCAATCGTCCAAATAGTTTCAAAATATTAAGGAAATAAATAATTGACTATTTCGATCTTATGTTGACTGTATTTTTATCAGATGAAAATATTTCCTACACGAAGGTTCTCTTTCAAGACGTCAAAAAGTTTTAATCTTAAAGTTCGAAATTTTTTTTGTTTTATGGCGCTAATTGCAATAACTTTAATGTAAACAAAATATATTTGCTTTAAATATATATGCGTTATGTTTTTAGAGCAATAATCAGTAAAAATTGAAAAAAATGTTATATTTCAATGCAAAAAATAAATTAGTTTACAAAATTTTGAAATGTTTGCATTAAATAGAGGCTTTTGTGCAAAAATGTTCGAAGTCTAATTGAAAAATAATTTATGATATGTGCGGTTTATCATCATTAATTTAATTTTAGTTCGCTCTTAATTGCGAAATTTTTACATCAAATCAGCGTAAATATCGGGCTATCAAATTTAAATATCTTTTAAATACATTTTTGTTGCATACCGTATGGGGCACACGGCTGCTGGAGCTTAGTACTTAAAATTATACAAAGATCGGAAGTACCAGACGAACGGTAAAAAGTGTTAATTTACATACGTGTGTTAAGTGACAGTTTTATGTTAAGTAACATTCTCTGTCAGCGAGGCACAACCGGCAAATAACAGCTGCAACGCATGTTAAAGTTAAAATGTTATTCTAGCTGTTAGGATTGTCACATTGTTAGAATATATATAGTTTTTTGAACTTGTGCAAGTCTGTAGAAAGCGAATGATAAGCTTTTTATTCAACTTTGAGCCATAGCTAATTGTTATTCGCAGATATTTGGCTCTGTACTTTTTACCAAGACTATGTCTGAATATGTTTATTAAATACCAGTTAATAGTGGTACCCAATGATCATATAGTTTATTAATAATGTGCGTATTTCGATAAAAATCTGATTATTAGAACCGATTTTAGTTAAGGCTACTTGAACTCCAGTTTAGCTGTTTATTGGGTATACTGGGACCAAAACCGCATTCGCACATGTTTGAAATGTATTTGCGAGGCGTGAAATTGGTGAACAGCTGAAATAGCAACCGAAGTTGTGGTTGGCATTGGAGATAGGTAGAGGGAACAGCAGCTAAAGCTAGGTTCTACTAATTAGTGGGCAGCAGCAGTGGATATCGCCTCAATTGCTGCTCCATGTTAGATAGTGTGCAAGTGTGTGTGACTGTCTCTGTGCGTGTGAGTGTGTGCATGGGGTATGTGTTGCAACATTTCCTTTTCTTGTGCTCCTCAATTGGTTAATGGCCAATCAATAAATTCCAATTCTCACAATTTTACTGCAATATCTTGTACATGGGGTGCCACTGCAGCGTTTTACCCACAATTTATATCTCAGCCATCTCATCTGTTACACAAGTGTGTGTGTGTGTGTGCTGCATGTGCACATGTGTGTATGGGTGTGTGCGTGTGCTATAGATAGAACGAGCTGCCATTGCCATTTGCCGGGTCTAGGCTAAGATTTGCATGCACAGCACATGGGGCACTCAAAAATTGCAATAGCTTCGCCTCCGCCACCTTCTAGCTGCCAGACTGCCTGGGTTCCTAGTTACCCAGGCAGCTCCTTTTGCTCCTTGTGTGTGGAGCGTCACGTAAGCTGCATTTAAGAGCATATACATTACATACGGATACGCTCCATTAATATGTATCCCTTGCATGCCTGCTCACGCCTACTGCTCTATGCTTAGAGCACATAGCACTAAATTCTTAGCAGCCACCCACACATATTCACATGCACATTCACACACAGCCACACACACTCCCATACACACAGTCACCCATGCAAAGACATCGGAAGCAGGCCCCATGACCTATTACATGACGAAAGGAGCTGTTAAAGAGTTGCCAACACACTTTTGTGTGCATGTGTGTGCGTGAGCATTAAACTTAAATGTATTAGACCATATTAGTTGTATACATTATAGCCAAATTGCAATACAAGGAGCAGCCACTCAAAGGCTCGAATGCAGACAATCGATCAAAAGATTAGAGAGGGAGGGGCAGAGGGAGGGCGAAGTCCTTGAGTACCTGCTGCATGTATATTTATAATTGATGCAAATTGAGGCAGCAACAGCTTTCAGCTTTCCGGCTAGCGTGAAAATCATGAAGTTTCTGATATGCTGAAGTCAGGCAAAGCCTCAGTTTAGAATTAATGAAAAGCATAAATTACTGATTCAAATCTATATAATATTAACCAAAATAGATGACAATAGCACCAAGCGGAAGTGGATAATGATTTGGGGAAACTTGAAATGTCAAAGGCAAAGCTAAATAAATTTATGCTTTATGGCCGAACATGAGACGATGTTTACCATTTATCGATCTGTGATGAAATGAATGCACTGTCCAAACAATGTTTAGATGTCAAATGTACAACAATGTTAATAACAGAGCACAGATTGTGCACAAGATTGTGTAAGAGCGAGTGAGGCGGAGGGGCAGAAATTAAAGCGCTGCCAGAGAGAGATAACTCGATTATTCACAGTTGCTGCTTGCATTCATGCTTCTGATCCCGTTTCAATGTAGAGTAAACAGAACAGATAATAATGAGAACATTAGTTTCAGTCACTGTTAAAAGGCACTATCTAAACTCAATCGTGAGCAATAGTATATAGTTAGTGCAATTACACTCAATCGTCCAAATAAGGCACTATCGTTTACTATGGATAGTTGTTAAATAACTATCGTCGACTATCGGTGGGTCTTAGATAGCGTGCACTGTCGTTTGTTCTTAGATAACTATCGTATACTATCGTTGGTTCTTGTTCTTAGATAGCTAGCGTCGACTATCGTTTGTTCATAGGTAGCTATCAATAGTTGTCCATCTCGAATTGCTATTGGCCTGCAACAGATTTTACCAAAGTGTACGGAGTCTGGGTCTATTGTAGTGAGTGGATTAATTAAGTAATTAATTAGAGTAAAGTAACAAGTACACATTGTATATGTTAGAAATAGCAGAGATAACATTTGAGCTTGACTGTTCAACACGAAACTCTTCTCATCACATCGTACTGCAGTAGGGAGCTACGTCTCAGCAGGTAGGTTCCATCTGATGGTCTTGGCCGTTTAAGCTGTCTGGAGTTTATGGCATCCGATTGTTGCACTTGCAAGCCGTAAATTCGACCCTCTTAGCTGCTACCTAAGCTACAATGACACGTGTCAATATCTAATGCGTGCGACCTGCTGTTGGATTCTCCAACAAATTTTTACTAGTTTTTCTGCATTTTCTATTGCTTTCTTTGTGGTCTGGCTGTAAACGGCGCTGTCGAAATAATATTTCGAAACGATATTGGGCAAGCGATAAGCATAATTGTGGCAATAAAAGTTTTCCACTTTTATTCGACAAGCAACAAAAAATCTCAAAAAAGAAGAAGAGTAGGAACAGCAGAGAGAGAGAGAGAGAGAGAGAGAGAGAATCGGCGCGCAGCAAGCGGAACGCAGTGTAAGCAGCGTTTGCTTACGCGCAATTGCCGTAGCTAAAGCGCGCCATACACACACACACACACACACTCAGACACATGCATAGATACGAGCACACACACATACATATGCAAGGCACTTGCAAGCAGAGAAACGACATTGATGCGCATTCATATGAACGCATAACAATGCAAAGTTTATGCGTTGCCAACCACATTCGGAATGGCGGGAAGGGAGCGGCGGGCGGGTACTGGGCGACGTGAGCCAGCTGCCTCTTAACACATACACACATACATCAGCCGAGAAAGTGTGCGTGAGCGTATGCGTATGCGTGTGCTCGAGCAGTTGCTTATGCAACGGGTTTTCTTTTTTAACCATTGCAGTTACCTTTGATTTCAAGCGAAAGGAAGAGGCGAGTGCAAGAAGAGCAGAGGCTCAGAAAGGGGGCTCAGTGCTACAGGGGCTAATGTGATGTGGATGCCGCTCAAGAATTGTTATTGAAATTGTTTTTGCCGTAAAATTTTGTTGGCATAGAAGAAGAAGCAAATGCTAAGGATACTTACTTGTGCCACCAAATGAGAAATCGCCTGAGATGCGGAGAGCGAAAGGAGAAGAAAATATAAAAGAGAAAAGACATAATGGGAAACGGGTGAGTACTGCGGTTTGCATAAAAATTCACGAAAAAAAAAACAAAATCTAAAAACTCGAAAAAAGAAACAAAATCAAATTGTTGAAAATTGCTGAAAAATCCTGGCAGCGTTTGTTCAAAATGCATAAAGTAGATAGAAGAAGATATGGAAAACACAGTTAGTGGGTTTATCTTTTGTTATGGTACGGTTGAGGGCGGGCATACTCACTTGTCTCACCCGTGGTGCAAGTCGCTGGTGCCGAGGGCGGGCCACGCCCTATATTGTTAACAGCTATCACATAGAACTCGTATTCCGTATAGGGGCTCAAGGCGCGGACCACATAGTACATGGTTATAATGCCGCTGATCTCGCTAAAGGCCTGATTCGCATTCTTCGGCTTGTACTGAATGACATAATACTGCAGATCTTCGGGTCCCTTGTACGACCACTCCAGACGCACCGAAGTTGCGGTTACTTCAGAGATTTGCACATCCGTCGGCGCCGTGGGTAGTGCTAAGCATAGAGAAAGAGAGATGGAGAAGGAGAAGGATAACCACAGTTAGTATTTAGAGTTGTGTCATTTCCTTTAACATAAGCATCCGTGAACGAAGAAATGTTTCATAGTTCATCGTGATGCATTACAGGGTATTTTCTGTAGTTCAGCATTATTTATTTGAACTTTAGCTTCGATAGTTTTCGACTTCTACTTACATTGTACTTTGACCACGGATACCGCATCGATCTGACCCAGTGAGGAGGCTGCGATGCAGGTGAAGTTCGCGCTCTCCTGTATATTATTTAACTGTAAAACATTCCGACCTATGGGTATATCATTTTCCGGTGTCAGATCTTGTGCACCTGCATATTATAGAAAGAGAGATTAGCATAGGTAGTTACGTGATATTCATTTAAATAAATTATTACCCTTCATCCACTTAACGTGCGGCATGGGTGAGCCGACAGCTACGCAGGATAGATTCAGATTGGAGCCGAGCATCACCTCGCTTATGTGCTCTGGTGGGCGGGAGAATGTGGGCGGGACGCGACGTACCTTCACATACAAATTGGTGGCCTTCGAGTGCTCCGTACCAATTGAGTTCTCTGCCACGCACTCGTATTTTCCCTGATCCTCTTCGCTGCTGTTGTTGATTTGCAATACGCCTGAAAGAGAGAAAGGGAAAATAAGAAAATGGCCCAGATTACGTAAGAGCTTATGCACTTATAAAGCAAGATAGAACTCACAAGGACTGGGTAAAACCACTTATTTAGAGAAGGATTAATCTCCAGTCCCTTCTTTCAGGTAAGTGAGGGCTTAGGTTATGCTTTACCTAACTTTAATGGTATCCCCTGCTACCTGATTACGTATAAAACGAACATCTTGACTAGAAGTTAGCTCAGTTGCTTATTGCCCACTCAAGAAGAACTACTTGAAAATGCTTCGATTACTTCCATTCTTATCGCTCTTCAGCTGTTGGAGAATCGTAATCGCCACCACCTACGTAACAGTTGATAGTGCTATCCAGCCTGCTCTGGCCGAGCAATTTGAGATGCTTGATTTACTGGATCTGGGTGACAGACCCAGACGAATGGCCCATCCCACTGAGCTCCACAATTCGGCTTCAAAGTTTCTGCTGGAAGTGTACAACGAGATTAGCGAGGAACAAGAGCCACAGGAGGTGCTGCAGCAGCGACACAAACGTTCGCTGGAAGACGACATATTGCTCACTCGAGAAGATCGCCAGGAGATGGCCAGCTGCAACAGTATACTGACCTTCTCCAGCCGTGTCCAGCAAGAGGAGCAGGATGAGCTGGACATGCACATAACATTCAATACGAACGATGTTCCTGTTGATCTAATGCTGATGCAAGCCACACTGCGCATCTACAAGCAGCCCAGCGAGCAGGAGAAGCGTCAAAATCTAACCGTCTCTGTTTACAGAAGGATTCACAGCCATCAGCAAGGTATAGACGTTACTCCTATTTATCGCATTCTTAACTCTGTAAACACCACGGCCCATTACAAAGGCTGGCTGGAGTTCAATCTGACTCGCACTCTGCGCACCTGGCTGCTCAATAGGAATCCACAGCGAAACGAGTTGCGCATCTCGTTGGGGGAGGAGGTGCAGCTGAGTGCTTTGCATGCGGGTTTGGTAGCTCCACAGGATATCCAGTCTAATCTGCAGCCCTTCATTGTGGGCTATTTCAAGGGACCCGAGCTGTTGGTGAAGGTGCAAAAACTGCGCTTCAAGCGGGATTTGCAGAAGCGTAAAGCCTCGCAGCCACGCCCGCCCCCGCCGGCGGATCTCTACAAGCCGCCGCAGTCCTGCGAGCGCCTTAATTTCACAGTGGATTTCAAGGAACTGCAAATGCACAACTGGGTCATTGCGCCCAAGAAGTTCGAGGCATACTTCTGCGGCGGCGGCTGCAACTTTCCACTAGGCACCAAAATGAATGCCACGAATCATGCGATTGTCCAGACTCTGATGCATCTGAAGCAGCCACATTTGCCGAAGCCTTGCTGTGTGCCCACTGTGCTAGGAGCCATAACCATCTTACGATACATCAACGAAGACATTATAGACTTGACCAAGTATCAGAAGACAGTGGCTAAGGAGTGCGGATGCCATTAAAGGCTTTTCGAATTCATTTGAGTTGCTTTTAGCACAGTTATCGAGAACAATTTTAATTAAGTCAGTTAGTTTTTAAGATCAATATAAATATTATAATATACAAAATAAAATATTTTAAAATTTAATTTTTAACGTTGGCTAAATTAGTTCTGCAGTAGAAAAGGTTGGTAATTGAGTAATTGAGTTAAAGGAAAACACAACAAATTTTAACAATGGCTAAAGATATACTTAATGCAAAGTAGGTATTTGCAACTCGAACTGGTTTACAAAGGAGTCAAGCTCACTGAAATACAAGTAAGAGTGCTCTAGCCGGGAGTGCCCAGCTAGCAGATACCCAGGCCTTTGCGCTGAGCTGCTATTTCAATCATTCTACGCTTCTTTTATATAAACATAGCAAACAGATTTTCAGAGCATAATAAATGCAATCAGACGTATCGATTATTATCGATAGTAAGGATATAAAGAAATATACATTTAATATTTCAACTTTATAGTTTTTTTAGCTTACTTAATCGCTAGATCGACCCGGATATTGATGCTGATTAGGACTACGCTTTATACTTTATAAGTTATGCTTCATAAAGTGTAAAAATTTTGACAAAACTATTCCCATTTCAATGGGCTCACGGTATACAAAAACACAAAGGAACTAGATGAGAAATAATAAAGTATATAGCTCAATATATGTAAGCCAATAATGATTTAAAATAAAAAAGATTGTGTTGGTTATCAAAACTTTTAAGGTGGCGATATCTTAAAACAGTTCCACTGTCGTAAGCTTGGCCTTTAAAAATATATAAAAGCAACAATTGCTAGAAAATAGTAACAGTAAAAAGTCTTGGGGCGATCATAATTGATGATTATTTTTAGTGAACATAGCCCATAAAATCCGCCTCAACTCATCATTTAAGTACAACTTCTATAAGTAACATTATATATAAGCAAATTTGGAAGGTAAGCAAAAAGCTTTAATGATTTATAGCCAAAAGGGAAGGCATGTGTAAGTACTGCTTAGATCTTAGATTTATCATATAAATTTGAAAATCGGAGTGTGGGCTTTCATTTCCCTTCACTTTAATGGCCGAACCCACATGATACTCATTGTAGTCATAAAATGGCCAGAATTTACCTTTTTATGAGGGGGAGATGGGGACGGGGCAGGCAGCAACACATGAAAATTAACACAATTTTTTATATGTATATGATTTTAAAGGCCGCATAAAAGTTATGACAGTGCAATCTGCCATGGGGGTCTATTAAATATCGAGCGCACTTTTCCGGCATATTAAGCTAATGCGAATGACACATATAAAGCGCCATAAACTCAGTGCGGGAAGACCCTCGCATTATATTTATATGACCAATAAACAGGACGAAATACGTACGCCAAACAAGCTAATTCCGACGCACATTGAATAAAACTCCCGCTCAACAGTTTGTTATGAATATATTCAGAAGGTAAATGCTTGGCTTTTGAATTGAAAATATCAATTTGAACACAAAGTTCTACGCTCTACTTTAAAATGAAGCAATTTTGAAACAAATTATACTGCTTATGTTATACTCAGCTAATATCGTGTTTCAATTTGCGTGTTGGCTTCGGCCACCAATTAATCCTCCGTCTTAATTTCGGTTATTTTCCAATACGAATTTATTTGCGAGTCAATTTGAGAGATATTTATGCGAAATACGCGCATGAAATATGCATGATATATGAAAACAATTAATTTGAACACATTTCCACATAGCCACACAGCCACGTATCCACAGATATATCAAATATTTTATTTTTGTGTGAAATATTCGCAGATTTTAATCGTTTCATTATTTATAGAGCGCATTTTTATGCGATAAAAATTGTCGCATTGCTTCGTTTGTTGCAACCAGATTTTATGGCGCTCTCTTTGTTTTTTAATTACTATTTTTTATACTTTTTAATGTGTAGTTGCTTTGAACGGAATCAACCGAAGAGGTGATACCCTAATGTGTCATATAAAAGGTACAAAATAAGGGAGGTGAATCGATTAAATTAAGTTTGATTTTCGAAAAGCATAAGTCGCGAGAAGTGATTCTAAAATAAATAATAAGTCGCATACATATTTATATAACTATGTATACATAAACATATATAACAAAGATTCATACAGGTATACATAAATAAAATGAAAATTGTATTTATATAAATAAATATTCATATATATATATAAATAAGTAAATGAATCATTCATGCTTAACTTATTGAAAGCAAGCTCATTAACTTTTGTAAGCATTCTGGGTTTTCAATAAAATGACTGTTGTGAATGCAGTCACGCTTGCGCAATCAATATATATCATTTCGAAGTCCTGCAATCGTATGTGAGAAATAACCAACATATGCTTGCAGAGAACCCTGCTCTTGCACACATCGATTATCCAGAGCGTCACAATTGAGAGTGAGCGACATATTGCTCTTTGTTCTGATCATGCGGAGAATGAAAAGAATGTGTGTGTATGATTGGGAAAGAACAGAAAACGATTATCCAGCGATATCAAAAACCAAGATTAGATCTTAGACGTAGTAATTATTAAGCAAAAAGTGGAATCAAATGAGATTGATTCACTCGATTTATGTGACTTCAAACAAACAATAAAGCATATTCAAATTTATCACAATGTCTGCAGTCACAATGTCAATTAAAGCAAATATATCAGAGCAACATGCGATGACAATGATATTAACAGAGCAGAGCGTCCATAGCTTAACACAATATGTGTGTGGAAGAGGTTCAGCTGCACGACAGATCGCTCATTAATGTGGAGAGCAGAGTAGAGCTGTCTAAGACAGACATTATTGCTCTGCTTTGAGATTCTCTTTTATATAATTCTCCTGCATACTAAGAAGTATTAAAATTAGGTGCATGTAAGTTGGTCGGCTACAGAGAAGTGAATTCTGCGACAACTGAAAGCGGCTCTTAGTGCCCTTCAAAGCAGCTATCTATGTATGGATACTGAATTGGAATACCAACTGAAAGTATATCTTTTAATTCATTCGATAGTAATACACTCAATAATTTGTATTTAAATTAAAATTAATAATTCATTTTTGGTTAACTTTTTAATAAATATATTACTTTAAACGTTTAAAGTGAATAAAATTAAATTTTTAGTGCTGACTGAAACTGACAAATATTTTCACGATTTTAAGTGTCAACAATTTGCTTTTTCCTATCCCATATTCTGTTATTTTTGAATAAACTGTAAAGGGTGGAAAATGTTGGTTTGCAGCTAATGCAAATAAAGTATTCATAGCTCTAGATTTTTCACTGTTATTTGGCTAGACGAATGCTTGTTGCCTGTTTTGTTTCTCGCCAACTAATGAAAATGTGATACACGCCTTCCCCGTTGCCAAAAACAGAAAACAACAAAAAAAAAAAACAAACAAACAGCGAAATGGAAAATCAACCACAGCGAAAGGAAATGCAACAATACTAGGCGTGGCACACACTCACACCCACATCCCCACATACTAAATACAGTTGAGTGAATCATTTTAATGACTCGTGTTGCCTTTGTCCCTACCCCTCCATCGACCCCTGCCACGACCGTTCTCTTCCCTTTCCCTTTCCCTTGCCACCCCATGTGCCTGGCAAGTGTCTGTGTATAAATTGTACAAACGTCGAGCCGTGCTAAATGTTGCAAAAATTGTTCTAGTATAAAAATAATAATAAAAAAAAGAGAAACAACTAAAAATGATGACGTCTGCTGCTGCTGCTGCTGCTGTTGCTGTGTTGATGATTGCAGCGCGTTTTTATTTTGCCTCACTGTGCAAAAGTCTTCTCTTTTTGTTGTGTTTTAGTATTTTTATGTGTCTGTGTGAGTGCGAGTGTACGTGTTCACCTACATGCATCAAAGTTGATTGTTTCGAAATTTATTGCATACTTTTTGGCTGCACATTTATTACGCTTGTTGCGCTTTCCGGGCCGCGCAATTGCTGCTCTTATCGTTGTTCTTGTTGTTGTTGTTTAGGAATCGCTGAACCATTCAAACAACCATTAAATGCCACTGCATTTTAAATATTGCTCTGCTTTTTTTAGGTGGTGTGTGTGTGTGTGTGAGTGGGTTCACATCAACCTTTTACACACTGCCTTTTCGCTTTCTCTCCTCTCTCCTCTGTCTCTGGCTCCCTGTGTATTTGCATATGCTCTGCAGGTGGAATCTTTTGCACCCAAAAAGAAGAAATGGGATTAAAATTTATGGCAAGCAACTTTCATTAAAATTGCTCGCAAGCTGGCAAAACATTAACATAAGCCACACACACACACACACACACACAGAAAAACTAGGTGTGTGTGTGTGTGCAAGGGTTTCGGCTCTGCAATAAAAATTAAGCTATGAAGCAGCTGAGAGTACAGCCTGACTGTCCCCAGTGTGTGCGTGTGTGTGTGTGTGTGTGTGTGTGTGTGTGTGTGTGTGTGTGTGTATGTGTGTATGGTATATAACTCTTATGAAAATTAAAAATTCTTTTAAGCATCGTAAAAGTAAAGAAATGGCTAACGCAGCGCATGCTCTGCAAAATTGGCTGAAATAGCAACTGCTTAACATCAAATGCAGAAAGTTGACAACGCAAAATAAAACTAAGAAGTTTATTCAGATCCTGTCGTTTGGAAGCGAAGTCAATTGGCATTTATGTAAGAGAGGTTAGCTTCTAATGTTTTGAAACAATAACTTTTATTGAAAACGTCTACTAAAATTGATTGATTATTCTTAATACTTTTGGTTGCTGGTGACAATGTGCGCTATTATAAGACTCAAGTGACTTTATGATGCTTTATGATCTTTATAAATGCAATTCAATTGAATGGCTTGAATGACAAAACTTAACTTTGAATGAACTCTATAGCTAAATTGGGACACTCAATTAATACTATTACGATTCGATGCGCATTAATAACTAAGTCAAATCGCGTAATTGGCCTGCTTTCACTTGCTATTCGAGCTGGAAGCCTCTGTTGAAATCCCCTCTGAATGGCCTCTCTGTATAGGAGGCTGAGTAACCACTTAGACAATGCACGAATAGTTTGCATCATTCTGTAGCTGGCGCTCAATTTGCTGGCGCTTTTAATGGCCGCAACGACCATTTAAGCCAAGTCAATCACAGAAGAGCTAGCTTACTAGGCTGTACAGTAGCAGAAGGGGCAACTCCGACTGGTTTGTCGTCTTTTGTGGCCGTGTTGCCATTAACAACAGCGGCGAGACAATGCCGCCTGCCAATACGTACGACGAGGACCTCTGCCCCCAGCTGCCCCCAGCCAGACTGTGTTTGGCTGCGCCCTAATCCCGCTTTCAGCTGGCCCTTCTTCGCCCCGCTCAGCTATGGCTACATGGCACACATGTGGCATGCCACAACTGCACTTCCGCTTGCGCAGTCATTTTCATATTTTGCAACTTCCGTTGCCAGACACACACACACACAGGCACACGCACACGCACACACACTAGAGTGAGGAGAGGCTAAAGTTATCGCCTGGCTGAGTCCCACAGCCGCTAAGGCGTGTGGCACACAGCGCGTGGCCAAATGGGATTATTAATTAAATTATGCTTTAATTTAAGTAGTCCACATCTTTCGCAACAATATGAGGCAGACAAGAAAGAGAGAGAGAGAGAGAGAGACAGAGGGCTGAAAGTAGTCGTTGAAAACTTTTCAATTTTGTAGCTAGCGACTGATCGCTAGAAAAACTTGACTGGCCTCGCCTCAAAATGGGACACCCGCCCGCCCCCCTTGGCTCAGTGGCCAACCCTTGCAAGTGTCAAGTGCCAAGTGCTCACAGTCATGCACATTTTGGGGCAATTACTGTCTCATTTTCAGCAAAAGTGACTGTCAACTGAAACGAGACGAAAGGAGTTGGAAACAGAGCTGGTGGGGGCAGAGCTCATAATTTAAGCATTAAACTTTCTCAAATGCTTTCAAGTTGACTTGGTCTTAACTACACTTTTACAGCTCAAGTAAATAATTGCGAACGAGCGTCCCAAAGGAGGACGCCTGCCCACGCCAAGTGGGCCAGCCAGAAGGGGGCGTGGCTTGTAATGATGGGCATAGCAATTAAAGTTATAGTCGCATGGTTATTTTTGACGGGTCTGCTACGAGGGGGAGAGTGGAGGTGCGTGGCTCTGCTCCTGTTTTTAAAGAGGCTGCACAGCTGCGGCCAAAAGCTTTGTAGTTGAAGTTTAACAGCAACTTAAACAAGAACACATAAAAATGCCAAAAACAATGCAAGCGAGAGAGGGAGGGCGGGAGGTGAGGTAAGTGAGGTGTGTGTGTGCAATACAAATGGACAGAGCAGAGAGATTGCGACAAGGTGTATTCTTTTACGACAATGGCCAAACATAAAGTTTAAACAGTTCCATAGAAACTTACGACATGGGCATTATGTATTTAACATCGAATCGGGGTAGTTAAGATTTAAGACTTACCTACTTACGAGAAAAGGAAGTTTCTCAATATATATATATATATATACAAATTTATATATATGTAAAATATACACAAAAGATTTTAATCAGAGTGAAGAACAGAGAAACACTTTTCATAATTATTATTTTTAAATTTTTCTTAAAGAAAAAAGTAATTAAATAATGATAGAAATATTATATATTTTTGCTTTAAGAGTTATAGCAGTCAGTGATATTTTTTATTTCGTGCTTTATGCACAAACAGGAAATATGAAAAAAATTATGAATAATTTATTTAAAGACTTCTGTTTAGCAGAGCAATAGGAATTTCAACATTTTATTTATTCGTTTCCATTTAACTTTTATACATTTGCTTCTCTCCTCAAGCGTTTGGCCTGTTAGAAAATCTCATAAGACTTGCTAGACTACCCTTAATGCTTCACAGTGACTTTAACTTGTGCATTATATTTCTCAATTATTCTTCTTATGCGCATAATTTTTTGTCGTATCTCAACCCTTGCTGAACGGCTCCCATTTGCTGCTGATGGGCTTCATCTGAAGTAATTCCACTTTGTACTCCAGTTAAGGGTTCTCCAGTTGATTTTTCACTCAATTCCCTGGCTTGTCATACAAATCATTAAGTGCTTGCGACTTGCCACTTGTCGCATTCAATTCGTGGAGGAGTCCTGTGACAAAGCCCTGCTAGGTATTACATCGAGCTTGCTTCTCTCTGCTAGCCGTAAGCTTATTGGCCATTCCACGTGCTGGCCATTAAGACAATTGGCCAAGCAAAACCAATTTCTGATAAGCCTCTTTTGCTTAAAAGCCAAATTATGGTATTTGAAAATATTCGCTATACCTTTTCTCTCCTTCTATTTTGTTCTTAACTTCTCTGCTTCTCCTTCTTCTTGTTTTGGCTCTTATGCTGTTGTTGTTTTTTTTCGCAATAAGCAGCTCGCAACCCACACCCCCAGCCAACAGCTCGGTTATAAAGTAATTTCCCCAGACGCATCGAACCCTTCTAAAAAAAACAGAGTAGGAAGAAGCAGCTGCAGCTGGAGTAGAACATGGTCAACACAACGCAGTTGAGGTGCCTGGCTTTCTTTTTATTATTTCTTTTTTTCTTTTTTTTTTTATTGAACAAATGCCCTGAGGGACTATTTGGCGGGCCATCGAAAAAAAATAAAGGTATTATGCTCAATATTATTATCGGACTTCGGTCTGTCTGTCTGTCTGCCTGCCTGCCTGCTGGACTGCTTGACTGCCCGCGTGTAGCCGAGCCTCTGCCACAGCATGGACAAAATTAACTATCAACGGCAATGCGGCAATGCCCCGAAGTAATTTTAAATAAAATATTTATAAACGTATTTGCGCATTGAAGTGCGACCGTTGTCATTTGCCAGAGAGTAGAAAAGAAGAGACAAAGCCAATGCAGATCCGTTTCACCACGAAGCACATTATACCCTTTCGCAGGGCTATTTAACATATACGACTATTGGGGGACTCGGCATTCAAAACTGCCATTGAGTGCTCATCAATGTGAATGACGCGCAATTGTTATAAACTTTTATATTCCATTTTAAATTATCAATCAGCGAATCGAAAATGGACTCAGCGAGTGCCCTCTCACTCCTCTCATCCTTCTCGTCACATTCGTAAATGTTTTACTGACTTCTGATAGATTTTAAACATATTCCCCGAGAGAGTTTTACTTTCGAATGATATTCTTTCAATTTTGAGCTTACATTTAAATTGACAGAACGAAAAAACTCTCTCTGTGATAAGGAACGGCCCAATTAATAATTGCCTTACACATTGCGTATGCATTAACCGTCTAAGAAAAAGGATCCACAATAATCATATTAACGAGTCTTAAAGCAAATGGGGCGTGACCGAAGGCGTAAAATGATTGCAACTATGACAAAGACAACAGAGAACATGGCAAAGGCAAAACCAAATGAAGGCAGCCCGTGGGGTTTTATTAAAATAATAAAGTTCTAATTTAATTATGAAGCAAGCACAAAGCACAGAGACACTGAGTAGGCTGGCAGGGGGAGGGGGAAGAAAGAAGCGAGCTGGGGGAAGTTGCATACTTTTCATTTTGATAACTCACGTACCCCTCCCGAGGGCCCTAATTAGCAGGCGACGGCCGTATAACCGAAAAATCAACGCGCCCTCAAGCTGTTGGGCTTCGGCTAGGGGTTTTCGGGTTTGCGGCAGAGTGGTTTGCAAAATAAAGGACCATAAAGTGCTAATTGAATAAAACGGCACATGACTTGCATAACTTATTATCAAAAATACATATATATATATATATATAAATGTATATATAGACGATATTCCCGCTGGCCCATCATTTCTATGCAGGTCAGAGCTGAGCAAAGGCGAAGCAAAAATCCAACCCGTCCGCGCCTCAAGCATAAATTTATTTCATTTTCATAAATTTAAAACGTACTTTAAGACAAAAGCAAGGGCGAGAAGAAGAAGAGTAAGCAGGTTGGCAGGTTATATATATCTATATATATATGTGTGTGTGTGTGTGTGTGTGTGTGTGTGTGGCAGCAGAAGGCGCCACTTAGAGAGCTTAAGGGCGCCCAAAAGGATATTTAGCTGGCGGAAACATTTTTACGTTTCGTTTAACGTGCCAAAGATGGCAGCCAGGCGACCAGCCAAAAGCCTGGCTATCTTCTAGCCATCCACAGTGCAGATCCCTGCCCACCTGCTATCAAAAGTCTGTGGGCAAAAGTTGAGCGGCCCACGTAAAACTAATTTAACCCGCAACGTTCCACGGACACTTTTGTTCGTGTTACGCTAAATTAGTCGACCTGCCGCCCAAGCCGAAACCAAAAAAAAAGAAAAAGAACAAAATAAATGAATACAAAAGCGAAAAACGAAAATTTTCTGTTTCAGCTGAAATAGAAATACGAATAACAACAACAACGATGACGAGGGGCACATACTCTACTAATACCATAAAAAATTATTTTACCTTGGGGAAATTTTTGCAACAGTTTTTAATTTGTAATGCGCTACGGCCACTAAAACAAAGTGGTTAGTTCTTAGTGGGTAATTGCAACTGGCCATGAGTGTAGGGTATATCTATTGATAGAGAAGAGTTGCCACGACTCGTGGACATTTGAACAGCCAACAAAGTTATTCTTGAAAGCGAAACCAACGAATGGAATTGACTGACCTGAGGGAGAGCAAACAAAGGACTGAAAATGTGATGGAACTCAGTAATAAACTAGGCAAGCTATCGTATAACCCAAAGACAGTTGAATGGGCATTAATGAAAGAGATATTTGATTACCAACTAAACTGATTTAGTCTATGAATGATAATTGACGGAATATGTCAAGAATTCCTTATGTGGGAAATAAGAGAAACTCCAAAGTAAGTTATATGAGCATGATAGCTGGAACTTGCAGTAAATGAAAAAAATTATGTTAAATGGAGAGTGGAACAGAGGAGGAAAAAGGAAAAAAACTGGTGAATAGCCAAGAAGAAAATGGAACTAAAACCAAGTAAATACCATAGATTTGCAGAGCTAAAGAATGAACTTAATAAGCTAGCGAATAGCTCGAAGATCGTCTAATAGACTATCTCTTCACAGAGAATCTTGAGATTGAATAGAACTGAAAGACTGAAGATGGTTAGAAATAGAAGAAAAAACTAAATATGTAATCCTAAATTCAGGTTCAGTTAAAAGTTTCATCAACATTGGAATTTTTCTGATGAATAAGCTCAACAATAAACTCAACCTTCCCACTGCCACTGTAAACACCTGTTCAGACAACTTATTGAGCTGTCAGTGTAGGGTATTCAATTTGTGAGCTGCGAGCCGGGGGATTCTGTGTGTCGACGACGAGTCAATTGTTTAGTGGGTTGTCATTAAGCGAGCGTCCATTTCATTAGCATTGCGGCCAGGTTTGCGAACCAGCAGCACCAGCTACTGCAGCCCCGCTCCAGCTGCTGGTTCTATTCTTGCGAGTTTTGCTATGCCCAACACGTTTTGAATTGTTAAAGCGGCTGCCGCAGACCGGACCTATCCGGAGCTCGGCTTCCGGCTGTGGCGCCGTGTCCGGGTCAGGGCCAACAGTTGGTCTCTGATCGGCTGGACGCGCTGTCAAGAGCACTTGCAATTGAAACGCGCGGGCTAGCCACGCCCCCTTCGCGCCGACTTCTGTTCGCAAATATAATCATTGTTATCGAGGCTGTCACTGGGTCTGTCGCGGCCATTGATGTCATTTTAAAAGGACTCTTTTTAATGCATATTAATGTCAATATTAATGTCAATATTTGCGCTTCTAATGAGCGCCCACGCAGTAGCTGCTGTTGACAGCTTTGTTAGTTTTTCAATGCCGTTTGATGTGTCCGCTTTATCGAGAGCGTAAGCCGTCGTAATTAGAAATACCTGCCCCGCAAGAGAGCTGAAACCTGAAGCGTCGCCTGATTAAAGGTCGTGGCGACATTCTGTTGACATTTGTAAAGTTTTCTACCTAATAAGATCTCAACTAGCTGGCTCATAAAACAGCCGCAGCTGCCCAGGCACTGAACAGCTTCTGCCATCTTCCTTAAAGGACCAACTTTGCCATTTGTCAGCCAGCTTACAGAGCGAGAGGGAGAGAGAAAGAGAGGGGTGGAGGAATGCAGAGGCTCAGGTACGCAGCAGCTGGCAAAAGTCAAACGTTAACTAAGCGCCGAAAAACTTGTGACACAAAATGCGGCCAAGCATAAGTAAACTCCTAAGAAATTCAAATGAGCGTAAGCGCAAAATACTAAAAAAAAAAGATGGAGAGAGAGTGAGTGAGAGGTAGAGAGTGAGTGCGAGGGCAGTATGGCAAAAAGGTAGCAGCAGAGACTAGAATTTTAATAAATGAAGTCGCTTCGCAGCGAGAAATAACTTGAAAAACAACCTGGCAACGGAATGCCCTTTTTTTTACACGTGTGCTAAACACATCAAAGAGATGGCCGAAAAGGAATATATATGTATGTATGAAATTGGTATGAAATACGGAAGGGAATAACTGAGTTTTGTTTTAACTTTGAAATAGAAAAGGTTGTCAGTTTATAACACACATACCTCACGTTTGAATTGAACGTAAGCAGAGCTTCGAAATTGACATTGATTAGATACTTCAATTGTATAGTTATTAAGGATAAAGATAAAGCGGTGGGAAACCTTTTTCAATAAACCAATACATAGGCAAACTTTCGAAATTATCTTATATTAATGTTAAATTTTATATAAGAATACTGAAACATTTCTACTACACGCGAGGTTTCAATGGTTCTGCAGTTCCAGAATTTGTAAAGATAACTTTTGAATCGTTTCTATGAGTTTCAATACTACATAAATTTTAAGCTTTCAAACTGTCTTGAAAACTAGAAACTGGAAGACTCTATAACAAATGCCAATATTCCAAGAATAACCCAGAAGCAGACAATACTTTTCCGAAGGTTATTGGCATACTGAAACCACATCTAGAATAGCCCGATCACATAGGTTTCCCACATATAAGAATTCAAAAGAGAACAAAATTCTCTTCTCGTGTACATTTGGGTTCAATACTAAAATTTGCTTCGTTTGCATGTGTAACTTGTGCAAATAGCAGATAGAATATTGCTTAAAACTCCTTTTCCATAAATAAATAATTTGTTGACTGCATGGAAAGGACAAAGCTTCTTGATTTAATTGAATCATAATTATTTTAAATATTAAAGTTAATATTCAGTTCTTATCTCGCTTTCAAACTAGCTTCCAGCTAGCAGAAGCTTATTCTCAATCATTCATAATTTCATTATTCTTTTTCAATTTCCTTTTATTTCAAGTGGCAAAAAGCTTGCAGTTATAATCTGATTATGCGCATAGTCATTTCTTGCTTAGTGGGATTACTAAATTGTTCGACTTACCATTGTTAATGACATATCGGGGATTGCTCATGTCCACTTTGGTCTGGTTGATGATCCAATAGATGGTGGGCATCGGATTGCCAATGGCTTTGCATTGCATTTGAACGGTGTGGCCCACCTCGATGACGCGTGTGCCCGGTCCCTGTGTTATAACCGGAAAGCCTGCGGGTGTTTTATCGCCTGCAACGAGAAAAATACACAAAAAAATCAGAAAACATTGTACAGTACACAAAAAACCGTACAGAGAACCGGATTTAAAAATTATGTTGCATAGTGAAAAATAACAATAAATGTGTGTGTGTGTGTGTGTGTGTGGGCCATGTGAAGAGTTTGCCAGGGCTGCGGGTGGAGTTTTTCAAAAACAATATGCCACAAATATACACACACACACACACACCGAAACACGCACACATATAAAGTATTGTTTTACATGAAGCTTTTATAAACGGAAGTTGGCGTTTTTTATATATTTTTTTTTAAAAGCTTGCCTCGTTGCTTGGCTGCCTTTGTTGCCGCTTTCTACGCCATTTTGTAAGTCAAACAATGGCGTGCACCACACATGAATGTGTGCGTGCGTGTGTGTGTGTGTGTGTGTGTGTGCGGGGGTCAGCATTTTCTCTTGTGACAATTTCTTTTGTGCGGCACACTTTAAGGGCTTGGCATTCGTACTCGCAGTCGCTGCTGCACTCGCATTCGCATTCGCATTCGCATTCGCATTCGCATTCGCATTCGCATTCGCATTCACATTCGCATTGTTTGGCCAGTGGGCGGGGCACAGTTTAAAGCAAATCCACAACTGGCAGCCAAGTGGCGGCTGTTTCCACTGTTCTCGACTGCATCTTTCAAATGAACAAAGCTCATTTACATTTTCCAATTAAATCCACCAGCCAAGCAGCCAGGCAGCCAGGCAGCCAGGCAACAGCGACGCTCTCCACACCGGCGCCCAACTTCCCAGCCACGCCCACATCGTCGCTTTTAGCAGCCAACTCCGGCAGCTGGCATTGCACATCTGCCGGATGCTGTTAGCGCTCCCACGTTCAGCCAGCACCCCGAGGGGCACAGCTGTTGGCATAGGGGTATGCCAACTATTTAATAAGCTATGTAAATCGCATAAATATCTCGCATCGATCAGCTATATGCAAATTATATAATAATGCGAGTTTAAATCCAGAAAAGTTTCATACTTTGCTGAATGGTTAACAGTTGATTGAAAATCTTTTGGCAAAGTTCTTAACTGTGCGGAATGTCTTATATAAAATGAGAATTTAAGTCCTCAAATCTTGCATCCTGCACATACTGCAAGAAGCGTGTAAGTCATAGGGGTATTCCAGCTTGTGGGGACAAATAGAAGTCAACATTACAACTCTTACAACATTTGAGCAATACAAAAAGTATAAGTTTGATTAATAATTATATCTGTATATAGATAACAGCAAGGGTTATCACTATCGCTTATACAATATCTTTCATAATATGAGAGCTGTAAGACTGGCAAGTGCAATCAGCTCGATTGATATGTGCTGTATATCGATAATAATCATCGCTATCCTTATCGACTTTCAGTTTAGCAAGCACTTGTTACTCTAGCCTCTTCGATTCGATCTCTATTTCCGGTTATCCTCGTCGAGCATTACAGTTGTTAGAGTATGAACAAAATTCGTAGAGTTAATTTTTTTTTCGGTTCGACTTGTTATTATTATTTTCATTTGCGCTAAAAACATTTAACAGATGCAACATCTACTATAAACAGTACACGAGTTAGCTGTAGCCCTCTGCAAGCCTCATCTCTCTCCCTTCCCATATAGCCCGCTATCCTGAACATTTTCTTACCAACAGACAGATTTTCGTTGTTGTGTGTTTGTGTTTTTCAGCGTGAAATTAAAATTTAACAGAGGGACAAAAAACGCAACTGCATATGTATGCATTATAATGCATACACACTCACACACACACACATACGTATAGACAGCATATATACATATGCATAAATGCAAAAACAAGAAGAAGCAACGCAACAATGGCAACAGCAGCCGCAACAACAACAACAACAACAACAACATTGATGTTGACATTTGACGTCGGCTCTCAGCGTTCTCTTTTATCCGTTAGAGTCTCTATGTTGGCATTTGCAGCCGTTTTGCCTGCCCCTGTCCACTGGCACACCCCCTTTCTTTTTTTCAGGGCGTTTTATTTATTATTGCAGTGTCGCTGCTTCCCAAATGCATAGCGAAAAAACAACAACAACAACAACAGCAGCAACAATAACAAACCTTACTGAAAACTGTGCCAAAATTAACAAATAAAACTTTTTATTAAACAAATGCACAAAAGTGTATTCGGCTTGCTTAGCTCGTATGTGTGTATGTCTATGTGTGGTTGGTTTTGTTGTGGGATAAAAGAGAATATGACAAACAGACAGACGAACAAACAACATACAAAGTACAAAAGCTGAGCGTAAATATGAAGTTGCATCGCTACACAGGCAGAGAGAGAGAGAGAAGGACCAGATTTTTTTACCCCGGCAAAAGGGTTATAAAATTTTAGTGGAATCGTAAACCCATGTATAATACACGCATATATGGTATATACAACATAGTTTCATCATAAAAGATATGTTCTATTATAAAACTTTATGAGGCATCGCAGATAGAAAGGGCTGAGATGTACGATTTATACTGCGTTTTTATTTTTTGCCTAAAATCTGCTCAGTGGAAAGGTAGAAAGAGAAAAGTCAAATAAGTCTATGAATGATCCACTACTTTGGATTATTACAGAGTAAATGGGTTTTCCATATCGTGATTTATTTCTGTAATTGTAAGTACGAAAGGATAACAACAATCATCAATCATTTAGATGGCCTTGACGGCTTTCTATTATATCTCATTCATGCTTTGCGAAAAGATAAGACATTCTCGCATAGTAAAATCGTTTGTTTAGAGTGAAAACGTTCATATCATGGCTTGACCACCATATTCTCCAGACCTTAACTTAACTGAAAATTTCTGGGGATAGCTTTCACGGAAAGCATCCGAAAGCAATACGAAGATAAGGAATCACTAACTGCAGCAATTCAACTTGCTTGGTGCGAGATTTCGCTGAGCTGAGCTACATAGATTCCCTGTATCATTCCACAAAGGACTGGAAGATATATATATAAGGTTATATAATACTAATTAATGAAATGATTTCTCCGCTTTTTTATAAGCGGTGTATAATTAAACTAACCCATTTGAGTTTAATTCTATAAAGCAAATCTATTTCAAACATTTCTCTATTTATTAATTAATGTCGGGACGGCGCGAACGCCATTCCCGGCTACCAAAAATTACACGCACGAGTTATTCACATTAGGAATAATCGCAGAGGTCAACTCAGTCGAAATGTGCAATGACCAAGTCTCACTCCGGAGGAACCGCCTTCGTGATCACGGTTAACCTCTACGCCAGGTAAGTATGCTTAAATCAGATTTACTCCAGGGATACCTTGTGTGAGGCGCTAGAACCAGTTACGAATTATAAGAATGCTGCCTGAAGAAGTGCGCCCTGCTATAGGCAATACTTTTTTTGATGTAACCTCAGTTTAAAGCAGGCTAAGGAATTTGGCTTAGTATAATAGATGTCATAATAGGCAAAATATAATTATACTTTTATGATACAAGTAATTCAGAGGGAAGGTCAAAGTTTCTTTGTTTTCAATAATTATATTATTAACAAAAATAAAGTAGATAGTAAGATTTAAGGATCTTGAGATCTTGATATCGGAATTTAATTTAATTCTACGTTCATTTTAAAGCTATGCTTTCGTCGTCGTGTCTTCAACTTTCAGGAAGACTTTCAAAGAGAATTATTTTATTATAATTTTACCAAAATATTTAAAACTATTAATGGATAAAAAGATTATTTCGTGATTATATTATTTAAGAACCCGAAAAGAATAAAATTTCTAATATTTTTTTAGTCTTCATATTTCCAAAGAATTTTAATATTCGTTTAATATAATATAATTAATATATATAAATAATGGATTATATATATTAGCTTTATTCTCCATCCTGCTCTCAGTGTTTAATACTTGATAGTCTCGCTTTAAAGCGTGAATTGTATTATTTTTATTTGTTTGCAGTTCCTTTTTAAGCGCTATTCAAGCATTATGCTTGTGCAAATATTTGCCATTGTTCTAAACTAAAAATATGCAGTTTTCCAGTGGCCCTCAGATGCGGGCCACATGCAGCACACAGCCAACATTGACACCATCGATAAAGCCAGCCGCAACAACAACAGCAACAACAATAGCAACAACAACTAGAACACCACACGCTGGTTTAACGACATTTCAGTTAAAGACTAAAGTTGTTGATTTTGATGTTGTTGTTGTTGTCGTTGTGTTTAGTGACTAGCCTTTGGGCACGTTGTTGTTGTTGTTGGCTATGCGTTGCCAATTTTGAAAATGCAATGAAAAATTCTAAAAGCGAAGGACAGTGAAAAACTCAGAGCCTGGCCAACTGGCGAACACTTCATTTACAGCATTACGAGAAGGCGTCAAGTGATGAGAGGGAGATGGAGAGAGAGAGAGAGTGGGAAAGGGAGAGGGAGAGGCAGTGCAGACAGCAGCCAACGCATCGCTGACCAAACGCAACGCGTCAGTGCGTGTTGTGTGCGTGTGTGTGTGTGTGTGTGTGTGTTGGGTGTGCGTGTGCATTTATTATAAAGCCAAACGGCCAAAGAGCGAGCGCGCGAGAGAGAGAGAGATAGCAGGAGCGAGAGGGACACAGAGAGAACGGCTGCTGCTGTCGTTGACTGCCAAATTCATGTGGCTTTTCATGCATTTCAATTAAGCTGCTGCTAGTTGGTGGTGGCTGCTGCGAAAAGTGTTGGAAAATGTGCGAACAATGTATGCAGTAGCAGACAGAGTAAGAATGAGAGAGACATAGAGAGAGAGTGAGTGAGGGAGACAGACAGCCAATTCTGTCGCTTTTAATGAATTAGCTAAGTCGTCTCTTGACTTGTGTCGAGTGCCTGCACCTGGTCACACTTTGCTTTCATTTCATTTTATTGGGATCAAACACACTCACATACCCACCCACACACACACACACACACACACACACGCACACACCACTCAATAGACTGTATGCTGGCAATGTCTTGGCGGCGATAAACATCATTAGACGGCACAAAAGCGACGGCACATAAAGCGCTTTATTTGCATGTTGTCTGCTTTTAGATGCCACTGACCCCCTCCAACTGCCGCACAATAAACAGCCATAGGCCCAGGGAGAGGCGGGGCAGGTACACAAAGCATACGCCCAGGTGGCAGGTGTTTGCATTATTGAGTCACTTTCAAAGGCGCATTTTCACGCCGCATTTTTTTTGTTTTTTCGCTCTTACAGTTTTACTCTGATAAATATGCTGTTTACCCAGGCTTGCCAGAAGACTCAAAGGGGGTGGTGGAAAATGTTTGTAATACCCTGCCTTATGGGCTGTAACGATTTGGCGACTGACTATGATACATTTTGCTGATATATCAATTGAGAAATTTATAGAAATTATTGCTAGAATTTACTTCATTGAATTGCTAAAAGAACTATAAATTATAAGTCTTATATAAGTTTTAGGTATATTCTTGTTTTAACACATAAAAATTGAAAATTACAGTTTCATACATTAGAATTGATCAAAAATTAGATAGTAGTAAGACATATTGAAGATAACAGAGTTATCATAAAAAAAATATGAAAATCTCCTATGAGTATCAGTCTATGAGAATTATAATATAGTACCTACAAAAATAGTATAGAAACTATATAAATAGCTTTAGTATAAGAATTGGAAATCTATTTCTATTTATATAATAATTTGAATGGTTCATTGTTCAGCAGCTCATGATTGAATTGAACTATTCGTTTGTTAATGAACGATTGCAGTTGCAGTGGAATTTTATGAACTGCTGAGCACTGGTTCAGTAGTTAATTTTCCACTTCATTTCAATGCACTGAAAGTAACGACATAGCTGTATTCTATGTGGTTAAACTTCATATTAAAGTATCATTCAATATAATAGCTGTGAGAGCATTTTGTAATCGGCTTTTCATATTATACCAAAGGCATTTCTTCATGTTCGAGCTGACTTCGTTGTGTTGGCAAATATTTTAGAGACGCCGAAAGCGAAAGCCAACAACTACAGCAACAGCAACAGCAACGGCAACGAAAATTGCTCTGAAGTCAGTTTAAAGAGACTTTGTGACTTTCTGACTTTGGGCTAGGGCTTGGTCTTGGTCTTCGTCCTGGCCGGAGTGCTGGTCCCGTTCTCGAGCTGGGACTTGAGCTGTGCCTTTAAGGCAGCCAGCAACTAGCCACAAGTAAATTTGCATATTTTAATTATTCATGCATTTTTAAGATTGATAAGAGGCGCCTTTTTTTACCCCTCGAACAGAGCTTGTGGCAAGGGTCGATTGCGTCTTGCTGCCTTGCTGCCTTGACTCGCCAGTTGACTAGAAACGCCATTTTTCCACTAGTCAGCATCTGAGAGCATTAGCTGGACTTTTAAGGCATTTGCATCGAGTTGTTGTCATTGGTAAATTATTAAATAGCTGAGACGGCAAAAGTATGGATTGTAATTTGTGAAAGACAAGTTCCAGGCAGACAATTCAGACTGAAAAGTAAATGTTGTCAAATTGATAAAATATTTGTATAGATTTCAAATATAATTGATGCCAGAGAATGGGAAATACCAAAGATTATCAGTAAATGTACTCAACTTAATGGCAAATGGATTAAACACTTGTAATTGTTATACTTTTGTCTCAGACACATGTTACACATTGTTCTTTGCATTTCCTTAACAGTTGACAAGTGGAAACATTTGCTGTTTAAACACGCTTTCTATTCACTCGAAAAGTTGGTGCCAACTTTGGGATGATTATTCAGAAAAGTTTCTGCGACCAGCAATTGAAAACAAATCAAAGCAAGCCAAGCCAAGCCAAGCCAAGCCACGCCAACCCAAAACAGTCAACAATTGTCGCGCTGCTCTGCTGTTTGTATTTATAGGCCTCGTCGAACTCTTGAGCAAACACAAATGCTGGCAGCTTAGCAAAGTTTCAAACCCAAAGAAGTATCTGTGACAAATTCCAAACAAAACATGCTTCAAAATTGAGTGTTTATTGTGTTAAGTAGACACACACACACACACATACAGAAAGGGAGAGAGCCAGAAGCTGTCGGATAGAGTGAAAAGTATGCGATGCCTGTGGCAGCAGAGTAAATAAGCAATTTTTTTCTCCATTTTGCTTTTTTTAGTGGTAGCAGCCGGAAAAAAGGCAACTGGCTGAAGATGTTAGACAATGCCAACAATAAAGCCGCAGGCACAAAAAAACCAACAGAGAAGGAGCAGCATAAGAAGAAGCTATAACAAAGTTGCATCCGCAAGACGTCAGACAGAAATTTGTGGGCAGTCAACACTTCCTGTGAGAACACGCTCCCACTCCCTCTCTCTCTCTCTCTCTCTCTGTCTTTGTCTCTGTCTCTTAATCTGCCTGTCCTTATCTGCTGTCTAGGCGTGACATCAAGCAGCCCATTGATCAGCCTAATGAAGGGCCAACGTTTGCCTAATTGCTGTCGCTTCCAACTCCTCCAGTCCGAGTATAAGGATATGTATATACTACACATCTTATATTGCACTTGGACGAGGCACTGCGCTTGCAGCACAATTGAAGAGTCGAGTGAGTGAGTGGGCCACAAGGACTGCCCAAGTAGTCCCTAATGATAGCAGTTAATAGTTATGTCTGCTACCAAATTGATTGTGAATAAGTGAAGAACGGAAATGAGAGTGGGAATGGGAATGGGAATGGGAATGGGAATGGGCGTTAGGCGATTCACAATGGATGTAGAATTAAGCACATTGTGAGCATAATTCGAGTGGCTCATAAACTGGAGTTGAGTTTCATGTATGCCAAAGGAAACTTGAGCTGAGTGGCGCAAGGGACATGTTTCAATTAAAAATGATATTTATATATAATATATGAATAGACAGACTTCTAGATCCCCGATCGAGTATATACAGTGATACAGAATTTAATTTCGAAAAAGATTTGAAGCATTTGCCTGGTCTGAAGCATGTTTTACCTTAAAGCACGTTCACACTATTTGATATATATACATATTTATTATATATATATTTGATGCAGTACCCACATCATGTTGTCTAATACAAAATGCAGTACAGTTGCGACCATAAAATGTTTACTGATTACAGTTATAGGGCAACAACTTGGCAGGGGCAACAAATTTTGCTGACTCGCTCACTATCGCCCTGTCTCCCTCTGTCTGGCTGTCTGTCAGTCAGTCAGTTTCTCCCTCTCTCTCTCTCACTCTCTCTTTGTGATAACTGACGGCCAAGCTGACGAAAGTGGATGTATGTATGGCAATGGCTTCTTCTGCTGCTACACAGTTTGTCTAACTGTCAGTGCATTCGTGATAGTTGCATGTGTATCCACTGACAGACGACATGCAGCATGGTGAGAGAAAGAGAGAGAGAGAAAGAGAGAGCGTGCGAGAAGGTGGCTTACATCTTATTAAGTTTGCATTACGAAGCGGCTGTCCGGATGCTGGTCTGGTCGTCTTCTTAGATGCCAGAGTTTCAATTTCGCTGTCCAGGCCATGCGCCTGTCGAAGACGATTTTAACATATATAGAAATGCAGCAAACTCTCATCTTCTATTACTATCTGCCTTTCTTTCCCCTACTCCTTCCTCTCTGACTACTCAGTACAATTTAATTTAATTTTTTTCTGCTTGTCGTAGACATTTGATAATGCTGCTGCTGCTGCTGTTCGTCTGACTGACTGGGCAGTAAAATGTTGCAAGAGCGAATCTGCTGTAGCAAATGGCATGGAGCCACGCCTACTTGCTGCCCCCAGTTGTCTGGCCGTTATGCGCTAGCGCACTTTTATAAATTTTTAAACTTATGACTCATTTTTATGCATTTCCAGTGACTGCACACTGAAACAAATGTCTGCAAGGGCTGCGGACGAAGGAGGAGCCCAGTCAGGACACCCAAATACCAGCACTCCTCACTGACTGCTGCTGTTGCTGCTGCTGCTTCTGTTGGCAGTCTTTGCCTAATGCGTTCTAATGCAACAATAAATCATTGGAAATCCATTTATATTGTCAACACAAGCCTGACAACTGGCGACTCGCATGCTCGAGGACCATTAAACGCCTGCTGGCTAGCAATAAAAATGAAAACAAGCAAAACAAGTTAAGACAGTGCGAGGCATAAACACCTCCGCCTTGTTGCTGACCTTATTAATGAGCTAACGAAACAAGGCAGAAAGTTAAAGCCAAATGGACAAGCGAACCGAAATGAAATATCAAAAAGGTAAAACAACTTAAGGATACTCTAGGAAAAAGTTCAGGAAATACAAATAAATAATAATAATTTATAGTAAAAAAAAAATTGTATTGTATTTTAATTTTGTATACAAAGACTACATTATAGAATACCAATTCTGAATCTGAATAGCCTTCAGTCTCAAAAAATAAAAATAAATATAAATAAAAAAAGATGAAACGGTTCAAAATTTAATGTTCAAAGATTTGAAGCATAACAAAAAGAAATGATTTATTTAGATATGCATAGGTCAGAGTTCTCAATTGCTTGAGACGGGGTCTTCTGGATTCAGAGCTTCTCAACCCCTCCGATATGTTTAATTAGAACCATTATTACAGAGTTCCATTAAATTTTGTTGTGATCAAAATATTGAATTAAATTTCAATGGCTTAATTCATGTTATATATATATATATCTATATTCAACTTGTGCACATATTTATGATTCAGAATACAATTAGTTTTTCTCCTGATTAATTTGTATATCAATATATAAATCATCAAATTTTAGTAAATAATAACAAAATGAAATTTTGTTTATTATTATAGATAGTCTAGATACAATTTTCAGTTTTTACTTTATTTTAAATTCTATTAAATCGAGTATTATAATTAGAAATTCAATTTTAACTTATAAATATATTACTAGTTTATTGTCTTGAATATATTTTCTTCTACTTTATAACTTATTTAAGTTTATAATTTTATTAAAGTTTGTTTTGCTAGGAAATAGAATTTGCCCACTAGAGCTCTTGTGTGGCTTCGTAAGAATAAGCTGTTCTTTCGGGTATATTTGGGGAAACGGAGTTCAATAAAAGTACAAAGTAAACTCATAAGCACACAACAATATACACATATGCGTGTGAGAGAGAGAGAGAGAGAGAGAGAGGGAGAGAAAGATAGAGTCAGCGGAGCAGACAGACAAAGCAAAACAGACGCTGAAATTAATAAATAAATTAATAAATTACAAATAATTTATCACGAAACACACGCGTATTGGCAGGCAGTTGTTCTATAGGTATTTGTGTGTGTGTGTGTGTGTGTACGTGTGTGTGTTGTTGTTGTTGTTGTTGTGTTTGTTTGTGTGTTTCTTAATAAGTCTATTAGAGAAATGAAAATAAATTGCGTGCGTTCAGTCGACTGCCAGTTGGCAACTGGCAGGACAGGGAGCAGAGCCCAAACCTAGCCATCCCATCGATTTTCAGAGCTGCCAACTTGGACAGACAGCGTCAAAACAACAACAAAAGCCAAATTCAATTATAAATGCGTGTAACAGGCATTGACTCGCTGTGTGTGTGTGTGTGCGTGTGTGTGTGTGTGTGCCTACTACTAAGTGCAAGTGATTAATTTTTGACAGGCACATTTGTTGTGCGATATTGAAAACAATCAATGCGAAATGTATGGACACGCCCCCTAAATGGCCATAGATATACACACAGACATATATATATATTGTATGTGTATATATAAGCAGATAAATATATATATCTGTATATAGATATATGGGATATATTGATTGACTCCCGCATAAAATATGTATAAATGCTGCGTGTTTTGGCCGCAAGTCAAGAAATTGATAAACAATTAGTATAAATATAGCAT
Source organism: Drosophila nigricruria (assembly GCA_037075265.1). Lineage (NCBI taxonomy): Eukaryota > Metazoa > Arthropoda > Insecta > Diptera > Drosophilidae > Drosophila > Drosophila nigricruria. Next base: position 2,125,628 of record JBAMCI010000173.1, on the reverse strand, counting down.
AAATATATGTAGATAGATATGGGCCAATAAAATGTTGCAAGCATCTGTCGAACATAGCTGCAAATGTAGTCAAAAATAACAAATAACAAAAGTGTGTTTGTCTGTTGGGAATAAGCAGCTGCTCAATATGCCTCGCAGAGTAAAACGTGGGACATTTACATATTTGAATAACAATCTACGGATGGAAACATTACATTGAATATATATTTATGAAAAAAAAATGCAAACAACTTGACTGAAGGAGGGGAAAAGGAATCTTCTTTAGCTGTGTGTGAGTCCAGTCTCAAAGGAGTAGAAAAAGTAGCTAAATTCTGATTACTTAATTACATTAAGCAACAAATTTATCTGATAATTTGCCTTTATTTTAGTGTAGTCTGTCAACTAGTTTCGTTTGAAGACAAATTTTTTTTTGTCGAGTCGAGTTCTAAGTGCATCTGTCAACGTGTATTCCATTATTGAGAAGACTTAAGTGCAGCTGACAATTTTTTCTTACTCTTGAGCGTGTCAGCTGTAGCTATTGAAAAAGGCTGCCAACTTGCTTCAATAGTCGCTCTTGGCTGGCCTGAATGGTGCTCAAGTGGAACTGCCAACTTGACTTGACTTATAAATGAAAACTAAATTGCTTAAAAGGTTATCTGTGGTGCCAGTTGGAATAAACTATCTCAAGTGGAACTGCCAAATTGTCTTTCCTCGAACACACTCTCATCTCGACTTGCCTAAAAAAAAAGTGACTTAAAATATGTTTTTGCAAGGCTGCCAACTTATTGTTTTCCCAATGAGCCAAGGTAAGTGAAACTGTCAACTTGTCTTGCTCTGTTTTCATACAATGAAATAGGGTCAAATAAATAATTTTCTACTGTTAACAGAAAACTCAACTTGCTTCAAATGCTCTTAATGAATGTGGATATAGAGTGGAGCTGCCAATTCGATCCAAGTGCTGTCAGTTAGTGAAAAGCAAGTGAATCAGACAAATTGTTGTTAAATAAGTGAAATAAAGAAGTGAATAAGTATGTAATTCAAATGGCAAGTATAAAGCTTCATAAGTGACAAAATGCAATAGATTCATGCGGATATACAGAAGAACTTTGCAAAAAAGCAATAAAGTCGTTTCTGAAGACTAAACTCCTCAAGTCCTAGGCCTCTGCAAATTGTTGCTGATATGCATATATCGAGAGCATTTAAAGGTAAACTATACTCTATCTGAAATTTTTAATATTTTACATAAACAATAGCTGCCTTTACCTCGATATTTAAACATTTTTATTTGCATTAGTAGCTGGCTGCTGCTCTCATAACTCCATTATCACCCAGCTCAGTCTCGTATATCTCATAACTGCCCACACTGACCCGTGTCCATTGTTATTTAGGTGTTTCATGCATAAATCGTTGTATTTAATGCCTCATACCCCACTCAATCGTCCACCTACTCTGCACGGCCATCCATCCAGCTGCTGATTTCTTGTTTTTTTTCGGTTTTTTTTTTTTTTTTATCTTGCAGCACGTTTTTACGAGTATCTTTCGTGGCCCAAAAAGCTGAAATGTGCGTTTTGGGTAAAATTATGCCATAAGCCACGTGCTGCGTACAAAGCAGCGGCAGCAACAGAAAAAAAAAACGGAAAATACCAAAAATTATATCGCTGGCTGTGCCCAAAACAAAGCACAGTGAAGCCTCTGGAAACCGCCGCGCCACGGCCATAATGCAAATTTATGATCAGAATTCAATTATGTGCTTATTGGAACGCAGCTGCTGTGCTGTGGGTCCCGCCGCTGCTCCTACCTGAGAGGCTGTCAGTGTCCTGCTGGGCGGAAAAGGCAGTTAATGCTGCGCAGTTTAACGCTTAAAGCCAAAATGCTATGATTTACACACGCACACACACACACACACACTCACGCACGCACACACAGACAGACACGCAAAAGCAATTGCAGTTGTGGCTTAAAGTGCGTGGCTCGCATTTTACGAGGCGCCCACACACCTCGAAAAGGCGTGGCACTGGCGTCATTAAACCAGTTAACAAATAAATACTTTGCGGCCTCTCGTCACAGCCAAAGGGCGCTGGGGGGTAAATCCAAAAGGCGCTGCTCTCCGACTTTACGACCTTGTAACGCTCTACAATTTTATGCCCTACACCAGGGAATGCTGATGCGGCATGGGCAGCAGAGGAAGCATATTAGCTGCGGCAGGGCATGCATGCCTCACAATCAAAGCTTAAGCTGAGGTAATGTAGCAGATAAAGGCAGGTAATAAATATAAGGAAGATGCCAGAGAGGAGAACTCGGGAAATATCTTATAATTACAACGGAAATATTTAAATAATGTGGAGAATACGTAAACAACAGAATATGAAAACAAATATTTCAGATCTATAATTTAGATAAATAGATAGAATGGAAAATCTCGAATCGAACTTAATTAACTCAATAGAACTGTTGCGTATAGAATAGTAGAATAACGTATGAAAGAAGTACAATAAATTAACAATAATATTTAATCTGCTTAGAATAAAAAGCAGACGAGTAAAGTTGGGGAGCTCTCCAATTCTTTCTTTATTTCTTTACAAATTATTTGCAAAAGAGATAAAAGCAGTTTATAAACAGGAGATTGGCAAACAAAGAATACACAGAACTAATAATTGAAAAGAAGAAGTGAAAGATCAATTCGTCGCTGTAAAAATTATAAATAAATAATATTTTCCAGATGCTGGATTTGCACGACAGTTAGCGTTGCCTCTAAAGAAAAGATAAGTTCTCACTGATGCAAAAAAGTGAAGAAGCAGAAGGCGCAGATTAATATTAAAAGATATACAGATCAAGTTAACAGATTTAGCAAAGAGTTAAGTTTCCAATTCAATAATTTGCATCTCACAAAACTTCACATCTCGGCCGATAGATGGCGACACTATATGCATTTCGGCCAACTTAGCCAACGGCCTTCGACTCTTTAATTTTGCTCTTTGTAGAGCATCTAATAGCTCAGTTACAGGAAACTGCTTTTACTGCGACTATTTGCTTGGTTTTATTGACTGCCTGGTACTGTGCTGCGGACCTTTTGGTCAGCCTTTAATTGAGCACAACGCATAGTGCGAACAAGGCCTCGGGCTGTGCAAAAGTTTTCCCATAGTTGATTTTATTTGTTAGCTCAGTTTTTACGGGGCAAACGCGCGTCCATGTATAAATAATTTGAAATTAATTACATGTAACATGTTACTCTCTGTCTGGCCATTCGTCTGTTTGTTATTTCGTGTCGTGTTTGTTCTACTCCTTTGTTGTTGTGCTCTCTTTTCTTTCGCTTTCTCTTTTCTTTTTTGTTCAGGGAGTTATAAAATATATACGACTATACGCCTGACTATATATGCGTTATGCGAACACGAATGGGCAAAAACTGGCAATGCCAGCTGCCAGTGCGAGTTTGAGGTTGACGGCGATGAGGACGACTGCTGCACACAGATTTATGGCATGCAATTAACAATGCCGGACATTAAGAGCAAATACAACAAGAGTCTCATATTGAGTACAAAGCGAGAAGGTGTTAAGGACTACAGGTTATCCTTTACCCAATTAGATAACCTTTTTACATAGTCTCATTGTCTCATTCTAGTAAGCTGTTTTAGACACGTTTATATTCTGTTTACATCTTTAGAGGAAAAGCACTTGCTAAAAAGTTATTCTGAAATGCATTTAGCCATTTGATAGCCATTACCATGTATTACAAAAATATATTTTTAAAATTTTATTTATAATAGATTTCACTTAATTCATGATAAATTAAAAACTCGTATATTCGGCATTATTATATTACTTCAGATGAGTGTGCTTCGAGACTCAAAGTTTAAAAGATAGATTAATCTTTTATGCAATATATAAAAAATAAATTTAATTACGATAGTACATATCTCAGGAATATTCTTGTATCAAAATTGTTGTCTTTCTGTAAAAACTCTCGTCTGAATCAGACCTTTGTATATATTTTTTTAATATTTTATAAGTTTACTTCCTACTCTCTTTTACAGGGTATCATAAGCAGTTACAGTTTACAAAGCCAATACATTGACAGCTAACGGAATGGACACGCGTGTACACACACACACACACATACACAAAGAGACACACACACACAATGAGATACACACACACATACACAGGCCAACACACTTTATAGCATACTTTTATGGGCAACAGGAGTTTTTATGCGTTTTGCATTCGCATTGGGCTTAAATGTTTTTGAATTTAAAGTTATAATTAAAAAACTTTGGGCGCGCACGCTGTTGGCCATTTAATTGGCTCTTTGTTACGCTTGCTGTATGGTCGCATCCCATGGCCCCATCCCTGCCTGCCCCAGCCGCACCTCGCTCGCTCGCTCGCTCGCTCATGTGCTCCTGCAATTGCTATTCAATGCTGCGCTGCCATTAAATCTTTCATATGTAAATGACATGTTAAACATTCAAATAGACTTGCATAAAGTTGCATAATTGCAATTTTACGTAAAGCCCGAACCACAATTTTTGCTGGCCATATAATTAAGTGGCAAAGGGCTGCTCATTTTTGGTAGCCCCCATAACTATCTAAAAGAGTGTGTGCGAAAGTGTGTGAGTGTGTGCGTTTATTATTTATGGGAATTATGCTCATTAAATGTAGAGCTGCCAGGCAACACTGTAAAGTGCATATCGCTACAGTCTGGCAGCACAAAAGTATGCTATGAAATATTATTAAGCACTGTCAAAGCAAATGGTATTTATTTTTGAATACTCTATAGAATTGATGAGGCTCGAGGAATATTGAATTTAAAATAAACAAAATTACGATGTATATATGACGGTAATGATTCTGTTCAGACAAGCATATAAATTTATATTATTTGATAAGTTTTAATCTTTTATTTCATGTCGAATATCCTGCCCAGAACTCAAACGTTTAAGGTCTGATTGGCTATTTTTTTGTATTTCTGTTTATTTGCTGTATTCATAGGCATAAATACGTTCGTTTGTTGTGCATTAAAGAGTCAAAAGTTGCTATAAAACATTTGCATTTGTTTGTAGTTCGCAGCATATTTTGGCTTTATTGTTGTTTTAATTAACCGCTGCAAGTTAAATTAAGACAGTAACATGACAACAGCAATAAAAAAAGGCCAGCCTTGATTCAGACACACATACTCACACATGCAGAGCACGCACACACACACACACACACACACACATGTATGTTGAAAAGGGCATAAAACCACGCACACAAACACACACACACGTGGACCATAAAAAATGCCGGAAATGCCGCTGAAAAAAACTAATAACCAAACGGAAATGCAGAAATGCACAGTTACATACCTTTCTCTTCTCTCTCTCATTCTCTCTCTCTCTCTCTCTCTCACTTACTGCCTATAGCCATCTCACTTTGAAGGTAACAACCATAAAGCTGCGACATTAAATGCATAACGCGAGCTGACAATCCGCAAAAAAATTTAATTAATTTCATATGCACGTCGAGTTTTCAGTCTTTCTCTCCCTCTGCCTCAATCAAACTTTCTCTCTTTCTCTCTCGCTCTTTCTGACTCCCTGTACAGGTCGTAGTTCTCTCTTCTTTTTAATATATATCCAAAGAGTAATATTTTGGCGGGGTTTATTTGTTATTTTGCTGTTTTGGCATTCGCGTTCGCATTCGCTTTCGCATTTCCATTTCTGCTTGACATCTATTAAATTTTTTTTACTTTTTTATCATTCAATGTTCAGCTGCTGCCGCTGCCTCTGCCGCCGTTTTACTGGCCCGTTCGTTATTTTTATAGTCTCACATTTACATAATTAAATTTAAAAACATTATTGGTCGCATGCTTTTAGCTTTATTAATTTTTGTGCTCCATTTTGTTGCATATGTCAGCATTAGGGCAACATTTTTCCTGCCGTTCCGTTCCGTTCCTCAATATGTCGTGGTTCTATGTTAATTACATTGCCTGGTAGTTCATTTGATTAATATACTACTTTACGACAGGCAATAGACAACGCCAACGACAACAACAACAACAACTGAATCAATGGGGAATTCATCAGTTGTCGATCAGATTTCAGTGCCTTCTGCTGTGCCCGTCCTTTGACGCGATGTTTCCGTAATGCATTTGCTAATTTACTTCTCGCAGACCTTTTTAATTTGTCTTAATTATATATTGAGATATGAATATGGTCAATTTCGTTGCCTTATCAAAGCCTAAGGGAGCCTTACTATTTTGTTGCTTTAAGTTTGCATTATTTCTCTAGCTGATATAAATAAATGTTATATAACTGCTCTACATAGTGCTATATAAAGCATATATATTGATTCTTGTTGAGACATGATTGTTTCTATCGGTTCATTACTAAATTTCTAAGCTATAATGCACAACAATTTAGATCTGTTTTCAAAAAATCCAATCTTTATATAAAACTGCCTAGTATATTATTCAAAATTGCCTTTAAATAATTTAAATACGTTTGTCCTCTTTTTTTTTATACTCTCCCACATACTTTACAGCCTCGCATCAAAGTTAACATTAATTTCGAGTTGTCAAGTACTTTTAAACAACGCTTTAAATATTATCTCATCAACTTTTACTCTATTTATTTATTTATTATACTCATTCACAAAGTGAAATGAGTATATTGGTTTTGTGCAATGTCCGTCACGCTGTCCGTCCGTCTGTCCGTCTGTCCGTCTGTCCGTATGAACGCAAACCATTTGCACAGTTTTGAAGCTAGAGAGTTGAAATTTGGAATATATACTCGTGTATACCCTCGAATTATAAAGTGTCAAGATTTTCCCGATACGCCCACTAGGGGCGTGGCAAATCGGAAAATGCATTTGCCCATACCTCAGAAACACTACTTCTAGAAGTGCTAGAGAGTTGCAATTTGGAATATATACTCGTGTTGACAACCCAAGATCAAAAAGCTATGGCGGATATATCTACGCCCATTGGGGGCGTGGCAAATCGGGTAAAACTGTATCTTCTACAGTTTTAAAGCTAAAACGCCCAAATTTGGCACGTAGATTACTGATACGATCCTATGAAGATCGACCAAAAATCTATATATCCACGCCTACTAGGGGCGTGGCAACTCGGATCTGACTATATAGTGATTTTTCAAATTCTGTAATATTTTGAGCACTATTGATGCTAGAGACTTGAAACTTGGTATATATACTCGGGTTGACAACCCAAGTTGGAAAAGATATGGCGGATATATCTACGCCCATAGGGGGCGTGGCAAACCGCAAAAGTTTGTAGCTCCTACAGTTTTAGAGCTAGAAGCTTCAAAATTGGATGGTAAGTTACTGGTGAGCTCCTCTATCGGTGCGCCAAAAATAAATTTTACGCCCCTTATGGGGTATGCCCGGCTAAAAAATACCCTGTAATTTTCGCATTTTTTGAGTGTAAGCATCCAAATTTCACACTTACGTTACCCTGCACTACTTCTAAGAACTGGCCAAAAATTATATGTCTACGCCTACTGGGGGCGTGGCAAATCGGGAAAAACTATACGTTTTTCCGATTCTCAGTGAGAAAATCAGAATTATATACAGATATTACTGCTGATCTCCTCTATTGATTTCCAAAAAATTATATATGTACAAACCAATTGTGGGCGTGGCAATGGGTGTGATCTGTGGGGGTGTGAATGAGTATCCCGCAGTCGGTAGCGCCCGACTGCAATGTTCTTACTTGTTTTTGTATAGATTTTGAGATTTAACTACGCAGCACTTGAAAATAAATATGAATTAAAAAGCCGCATTCATTTTATGCACTTTAAAGTGTGTTCTGCGCTCATTGGGCAGTGGGCGGGGCAGTTGCCTAGTTATGAAGTTCCACTTCAAACGCTGATTTGCGATTAAATGCGCTTTTTATACCCTGAACCCATTGAAAATGGGAAATCAGGGTATAATGTTTTTGTGGAAATGTATGTAACAGGCAGAAGGAGACATCGCAGACCCCATAAAGTATATATATTCTTGATCAGCTCGATGAGCTGAGTTGAAATAGCCCTGTCCGTCTGTCCGTCCGTCCGTCCGTCCGTCCGTCCGTCCGTCCGTCCGTCCGTCCGTCCGTCCGTCCGTCCGTCCGTCCGTCCGTCCGTCCGTCCGTGTGAACGCAGCGATCTCGTAAACCACAAAAGCTAGAGATCTGAAATTTTCAGAGAATACTCGTCTATAGCCTACGCAGTACGAGTTTTTTTTAGATTTTCGATAACTCATCCCGTTTCCTTATTATCGATAAAAATCGATAAATTTTCTTCTATTAAGCATACCGTAAGAGCTAGAGACTCCAAATTCACTGTTTAGATCCGTGTAATGAATGCGGACATTTTGTCACTTTTGGATTTTGGATGCCACGCCTCCTTCGCCCCCAATTTGTAAAAATCGTATTTCAAATACTAGAGACTTGTGCTTTGGCAAATACATACATATGAATGACATGATTACGCTGCGCAAGTTTGATTAAGAAAGTCCATCCACAAAAAAAGTTATTAAACATTTAATTTCCCATACAATAGGCATATTGCAGCCCAAGCGCAATCGCCGCGTCAACTGCGCAGTCAGCAGAGCGCTTGCTTATGCGTATGCGTATGCATGTGTGTGTGTGTGTGTGCGTTGCTCGCAATATTTGTATATGTAAAACAAGCATATAATGTTGGGAAGATTGGATCTTCGCAGGGTTCAGGGTATCTCGTAGTCGAGCCGTCTCGACTAGAGCACTCTTACTTGTTTTTTTTTGCTGTGGCTGTCGCTGCTGCCGCTGCTGCTGCTGCTGCTGATGCGCACTTGGCGCATGAACAACTTGGCAAGTGGCATACAATTAATTGAAAATGTGGGCGTGGGTGCCTGGGTGGAGGCATGGGTATGGGTGTAGATATGACAACAACATTAAGCTCTTGGCACAACAAATGCTAAGCAATCAAAGCTTGGAAAACTTGTTTTTGTTTTTTGTGCTTTTTATACCCTGAATCCATTGAAAATGGGAAATCAGGGTATAATGTTTTTGTGAAATGTATGTAACAGGCAGAAGGAGACATCGCAGACCCCATAAAGTATATATATTCTTGATCAGCTCGATGAGCTGAGTTGAAATAGCCCTGTCCGTCTGTCCGTCCGTCCGTCCGTCCGTCCGTCCGTCCGTCCGTCCGTCCGTCCGTCCGTCCGTATGAACGCAGCGATCTCGTAAACCACAAAAGCTAGATATATGAAATTTTCAGAGAATACTCGTCTATAGCCTACGCAGTACGAGTTTTTTTTAGATTTTCGATAACTCATCCCGTTTCCTTATTATCGATAAAAATCGATAACTTTTCTTCCGCTAAGCATACCGTAAGAGCTAGAGACTCCAAATTTACTGTGTAGATTTGTGTAATGAATGCGGACATTTTGTCATTTTTGGATTTTGGATGCCACGCCTCCTTCGCCCCCAATTTGCAAAATTCGTATTTCAAATACTAGAGACTTGTGCTTTGGCAAATACATACATATGAATGACATGATTACGCTGCGCAAGTTTGATAAGGAAAGTCCATCCACAAAAAAAGTTATTAAGCATTTAATTTCCCATACAATAGGCATATTGCAGCCCAAGCGCAGTCGCTGCGTCAACTGCGCAGTCAGCAGAGCGCGTGCTTATGCGTGCGTGCGTATGCATGTGTGTGTGTGTGTGTGTGCGTTGCTCGCAATATTTGTATATGTAAAATCAGCATATCATGTTGGGAAGATTGGATCTTCGCAGGGTTCAGGGTATCTCGTAGTCGAGCCGTTTCGACTAGAGCACTCTTACTTGTTATACCCTGAACCCATTGAAAATGGGAAATCAGGGTATAATGTTTTTGTGAAATGTATGTAACAGGCAGAAGGAGACATCGCAGACCCCATAAAGTATATATATTCTTGATCAGCTCGATGAGCTGAGTTGAAATAGCCCTGTCCGTCTGTCCGTCCGTCCGTCCGTCCGTCCGTCCGTCCGTCCGTCCGTCCGTCCGTCCGTCCGTCCGTCCGTATGAACGCAGCGATCTCGTAAACCACAAAAGCTAGATATATGAAATTTTCAGAGAATACTCGTCTATAGCCTACGCAGTACGAGTTTTTTTTAGATTTTCGATAACTCATCCCGTTTCCTTATTATCGATAAAAATCGATAACTTTTCTTCCGCTAAGCATACTGTAAGAGCTAGAGACTCCAAATTTACTGTGTAGATTTGTGTAATGAATGCAGACATTTTGTCATTTTTGGATTTTGGATGCCACGCCCCCTTCGCCCCCAATTTGCAAAATTCGTATTTCAAATACTAGAGACTTGTGCTTTGGCAAATACATACATGTGAATGACATGATTACGCTGCGCAAGTTTGATTAAGAAAGTCCATCCACAAAAAAAGTTATTAAGCATTTAATTTCCCATACAATAGGCATATTGCAGCCCAAGCGCAGTCGCTGCGTCAACTGCGCAGTCAGCAGAGCGCGTGTTTATGCGTGCGTGCGTATGCATGTGTGTGTGTGTGTGTGCGTTGCTCGCAATATTTGTATATGTAAAATAAGCATGTTGGGAAGATTGGATCTTCGCAGGGTTCAGGGTATCTCGTAGTCGAGCAGTCTCGACTAGAGCACTCTTACTTGTTTTTATATTAATTATAGACTAATTAACAAAATGCTTACTCAACACTGCGTCCAGTCGTGCATGTGTGCGTGTCCACTGCAGTGACAGCTGCATAGCAGCAGCAGCAGCAGAAGCAGAAGAAGAAACGAGAGTCACTCGCCAAGTCCATATTTAATTGCTTGCTTTTGCTGAGCGGAACAAAGTTGTTTGGATTGTTGTTCGGATTGTTGTTGCTGTGGTTGTTTGTGATATGGACATCAAGCGAATGCGTAAATAAATGCCGAGAAAAGTTTATAATTATGCTAATTGTGGCCACAAAGACAGTCGACAGACGACTCTTCGCTAAGGCGGCCGAGTTTGATGTTTGGCAAAAAGCTTCTTGTTTTTTTTAGGGAAATAGCTGCAACCCGGCAGCCCGGCAGCCGGGCATCCCCAAACCCTTTAACTGCTGTACTCTATGTTGTGTGGGTCTGTCGCACTTGGACCATAGATATGCAAATGTAATTAGTTGCATGCCACAGCGGACGCACCGGACATACAGGCGGTTACACGGCTCCAGCTATACGCTACAGCGAAACAATTTATAGTGAAAATAGAATTAAAACCACAAAAGCAAAACATGCTAAACAAAACAACACAACAACGGCACAATGAAAATAAAAATAAAAAATAAACTAAAAGCAAACAGAGAGCACGAAGAGAAGAAAGCGATAGAAAAATGTATAAAACTGAAGAAAAATGCAAACTGTCAGACGGGCGGCAGCGGAGAGGGGCCGAGTCGGTCGGCTAAACCAAGATTTATATGCAACAAAAGAATTAACTTAAACAATGTTCGTTATTCGTGCATAACCGACTCATGGACACCCTGTAGAGAATGTAGATGGAAGCTAAAATGGAAGGTCTTTTCTTATCAATGAAAAACGTCAAGTGGCGCCATCTAGTGGCCAGTGGATGACAAAATTATTTGTGTGTTTTGGTATTTAGAGGAATTACTCGCAGATTTCAATTTATATCAATGTAGAATACTTTAAAATATAAAAATATTCGGTTCTCCTAAAATTTTTTTCTACTTCTTATAACACTTTTGTTTAATACAAACAACGCGCCATCTGGTGATGAGTAGAGCAAACAAACTAAATTTGTTTTCTTGTGTATACTCATTATATATATATTAGTATATTGTTTCTCTCTCTCTCTATTATTAATATGAAAACTGAAGATAAATTCTTAGAAACATATTTTAAAAGAAAATGCTTAATAAAGTATATTAGTAATTTAGACAGAACTATATTTTAATAAACAACATAACCACTACGTAGTCTTGCAAATACCACATATACACCACATACAGGGTAAAACTAAAAAAAGGCCAACATAATAAAGACGAAGCGAAAGGGACTCACAAGCAGAAGGCCAGGCGGCTAAAAAAAATGTGCATAGATTTGGCCACAATGGCAGGCACACGACAGGAACCAGCGAGAATAACGTGGCCAACAACAACAACAACAACAGAAACAACAACACAAATTGCAACAAAGAGCGCTGGCCAAGCACGACGCGTATAAATTTGTAATTCTTGATGCAACCGCAACGTTTATTAATTTAAAATTCAATTTAAAATGGTCAAGAGTCCGCCCCCAAAAGGGGCGTGAGTGAGTATGTGGTATATGTGTGTGTGTGTGTGTGTGGATGGGTGTCTGTGTGTGGGCGGAATCAATAGATTAATGCAACAGCAATTAGTGTGATCGAGCGTCTAATTGTTTTTGCCACGGCAAAAGAAATTTAAATTGTTTGCTCAGGCTAAGGTCGAGGAATTATTAATCTAATGCCAGCTACAGCTACAGCAACAGCCACAGCCACAGCCACAGACAGGACCATAAAAACTGGCAGCAACAGCAGCAGTAACAGTAAAAAAGGACTCGCCATCAACTGCAACTGGACACATTCAAGTAGGGCGAACAAGAGAAAAACTCATGTTAAGAATGATGGCTGCTGTAGACGATGATATAGGGACAAGCACTTGATTGCGTTTAAGATTTTATAGAGCAGAAAAGCAGCATAACTGAAGAGGGGGCGGGCCTAATTGAGAGCTATTTCAGCTAACATTAAATAAACTGCAAAAAGAAAGCCAACTTGTGAAATGTATCCGATAGCTCATATATTATTATATATAAATTTAATTTTTAAGTTTAGCTTATCTTTAGTTTTTTTCTTGAGAGTCTGTGACAGAATATGCAATATTTAATATGAATTAATTTTGAGGCTTAAATATTTGTATATCATATTATTTCTACATTGAGATTAAATACTCGATAGTATGATATACTATAATAGCTAAGTTTGTAAGACTTATACAAAGCAATATATCACGCTCCTAGTTGGCGTGAATTTATGATTTTTTGAATGATCTGTAATGCAGTTATGCAGTAACTCACTTATAACATTGAGGAAGATACAGTTTTATTAAATTGTCCATGAATAAATAGACGTAGATTTATCTAGTAGATATTTTGAGTAAGAGTTGTCTACACGGGTTTATATTCCAAAGAACAGTTTTTAAAATGAATAAAGCCCTAATGTTATAAATGATATAGATGTATGGCCCAGAGGACATATTCCAAAAATCTGATCACTTTTTAAACTAAGGGAACAAACGAGTTCAGCTTGTAGTTTCTAGCTATTAAATGCGACAGACAGACGGACATTGCACTAACCTCTATATACATTATACCCTTTCTATTCTCTTGGACAATATTCTCCAGTTCTTAATGACAATTGGAAGCTTAACATGGAATATTTAGAAAATACTACATGACGACTATATTTTCAATGCTAGACAAGAATATATATAAGTATTTGTATATACTTTACGAGACTAGAGAATTCTCTAAATAACATGTGAAAATAAAATAAAATCAATTTCTTCTAAAGGATATGATAATATCCCATAAAACTGAACGACATGCCAGCTAGCGCAGTTTAACGACAATTTCTCTTTACTATATTCAATAAGCAATGCTTAACAAAGCTTTTATAGCGACGACAGGACATTAACAACAGGATATAAAGTGGAGCTCATCTGGTTTTATCTGGTAGTAGTTGATCTAAAACTCACTCACAACAATTTCGATAATGTGCTGCCCCACCCATTTCTTTTCTTTTTTTTTTGGCTAGAGGGAAAAACTGCAGACTTAAGCTGCAACAAGCAGAAAGTGAGAAGTAGCAAAAAGCTCAAAAGAAACGCGACTACAACAACATCAAGAAGAAGAAAAAAGCATGCAACGAGCTGCACATTAAACACAACTGACAGCTGCAACATACGTCACGTGGTGTTGTCGTAAAGTTGCCACGAGACGAACCCCTGAGGGGCGAATGCAAAGAAGAAAATGTTGCTAGCGCAGTGTGTGGGACACACACACACACACATGAGCACACGAACAGGACACATCGATGACTGTGGGGCATTTTTAATGGAAACTCATTTTTGAGGTTAATTGTAAGCAAAAGATGGCGCGCAAGAGAAAGAGGGAGAGGGGTGGGGGTGGAGGAGGGTAGGGGATTGCCAGCGACAGTTGCACATGTTACGATGGAGGGTGAGTAGGGGGCGCGGCTGGGCTCTGCAGCTGGCTCAAGGCTAGAGCTGCGTTCATTGTACAAAAATATGAAAAGCACAACGTGTGGTAAACGTTGGTTGGCTGCTTGGCTGGCTGGCTGGCTGCATGCCACAGTGTTGCCGGCTGTGGGGCAACTGCAAAGCATGCCACAGCAGCAGGAGAAACAGCGGCAGATGAGGTTGTATGCGGCATTGCGTTTTATAATGAGCGGAAGGTTTTAAAGCGGCTTGCGTTTTGTTCCACATGTTGTTGTTGCAGTTGCTGTTGCTGTTGTTGTTGCCACTGCTCAGTTGGCCGGGCAAAACGCTTGGCATAAGTTGGGCTCCGTATAATCGGGAAAGTATGGTAATGTAGAGCACTCAAACTGTGCGCCAGCCAGGCCAAACTCGAGTTGAATGTAAAAGGGAATCAAGCGGTATTTGCTTTACTTTTTCATTTTTTTGCTGGGTGTTGAAAAAGTTAAAAGCTGGCTTAAGCTGTGAAAAATAATTGTTGTGAAATGCCATAAAAGGCGGCGAGCGCGCAGAGCTAGAGTGCTTACATTTGGCATACAAATCAAATGCAGCTTAGGTGTTCAGTAAGTCCATATCGTTTAATGAAAGAGTGGCTTACAATTTTCGCTTCGTGATGGAGCTCAAAGGGCATAGTGCTGCTGGCTCTTTTCAAAACAAAAGAAATAATATTTATTTACAGAATGCGCATTCAGTAATGGGGTAATATAAGGCTAGTCTCTCAAAAAAATAAACCCATAAGAGTGTTTAATAGATAAAGCCAATTGTAAAGACGTTGAAGAATATAAGCGTATGAGTCATTGAATCGTTAGTGAAGGCAGCACAAAGAAGAGGTTAGAGTGAAATAGATCGAGAGAGAGTGTTGGAGAGAGAGGGAGATATTGAAATAGAGATAGAGCTTGATAGAGACAGAGAAAGATAGAGATAGAGATTGTTAGAGACAGAGAAAGATAGAGATAGAGACAGAGATAGAGATAGAGATAGAGATAGAGATAGAGATAGAGATAGAGATAGAGATAGAGATAGAGATAGAGATAGAGATAGAGACAGAGATAGAGATAGAGATAGATAGAGAGATAGAGAGATAGAGATAGAGATAGATATAGAGATAGATAGAGAGATAGAGAGATAGAGATAGAGATAGAGATAGGGATAGAGATAGAGATAGAGATAGGGATAGAGATAGAAATAGAGATAGAGATAGAGATAGGGATAGAGATAGAGATAGAGATAGAGATAGAGATAGAGATAGAGATAGAGATAGAGATAGAGATAGAGATAGAGATAGAGATAGAGATAGAGATAGAGATAGAGATAGAGATAGAGATAGAGATAGAGATAGAGATAGAGATAGAGATAGAGATAGAGATAGAGATAGAGATAGAGATAGAGATAGAGATAGAGATAGAGATAGAGATAGAGATAGAGATAGAGATAGAGATAGAGATAGAGATAGAGATAGAGATAGAGATAGAGATAGAGATAGAGATAGAGATAGTGATAGTGATAGATAGAGACAGAGAGAAAGACAAAGTGAGAGAGAGAGTCTGTCATTCTGTGAAACGTTAGCGAATATAGCACGAAGAAGAATAGAAAGTTAGTCCAGTGCTCTCTAAAGAGGAAATATGAGAAAAATAAATTGAAATAAGTATAGAATGGTCAAGTGTCCGAGAAAAAGAAATATTTAAACAAATCCAGATCACGCACTATATATAGATAGTGCTTAACCGCTGAAGTACGCAACAGAAAAACGAATGGAATAAAAAATGAATGCTTCATTTGATCAATTCATAAACGCGAGAGTTGTGTGTCAAGAGTCCTCTTACATCTACTAGATGTGGGCATGAAAGCTAAAACAAACGCTTATCGATATATGTATACACATACATACATACATACATACATATATACATACATACATATATATATATATATATTATATAATTTCAGAAAAAAAATTAAAAATCAATTAAGCTCGTTAGGTAAAAAGCAATGTTTATTTCTAGTTCTCGCTCAGTTTTCATAGAATTGAGCAGTAAGTTTTGCTGCCTTTGAAATGGAATGTGAATGATTACCTTTTCATGAATAACACTCATTAGCTGCGGCACACTCAAACGATATTCAAAGCGCTCGCTAGGAATGTGCTAACAGCAAGAGCAAACAATGCTTACTACTGACTGCTGACTGCTGAGTGCTGAGTGCTGACTGGGCCAAAAGCATAAACCTCTTTGGTCTTACCTCCTGGCAATCATTATCATCATTATCATTATCATCATCATCAGAGCTTGAAGTTTTGCTTTTAAGCGGCTTTAATTAGCTTCAAAGAGCAAGAATTCAAGTTCAGGCCAAAGTTAGCTGACTTTGGCTGCCCTGAGTGGCTGGTTGGCTGGCTGGCAAGTGCTTAACATTTTTGTGCTGCCTGCGCATAAATGGCTTAATTGCAGGCTTAATGACAAACTACAACAACAGCAGCAACAACAACAACAACAAAAACAACAACAGCAATAGTTAACAGCAACTGGAAGGACCAACTACAAAAAGCTGAAATTTCTTTTGCCAGCTGCGCAATTACTTTAATTGTCCCTCGCATTTCTCTTGGTGTTGGAAATTGCAAATATTTATTGGTATTTATAAGCGTACAGCACACACACACACACACACACACTCACACAACAGCTGCGCCGTTGCTTTATTGTCATTTATGACAATGCGTAGAGCGCAAAATTGTTGACATTTTTGTCATTTGTTTTTAGATTCTAGTGGCAATGACACACTGCCAGAGTTGTCGCTGTTCTTGTCACACACTTACACACACATCCACACATACAAACACTCACAAACACACACTTCTGCATAGCCATATGGCAAATGTTATTTATAAAAATGACAGACACTTCTATTTCGCCACATGCCACATTGCAGGTCCTTGTCATTGTGGCCCCACCTACCCTTACCCTTACCCTTACCCCGCCCATCAACAGCCCTCTAACATCTTCTCGCCCCGCGCCCCTCCACTAGCTCACTCACTCACTTTTAAGCCATATGCAGAACGGAATGCTGGTGAAAAATGGCAACTGTGTCACGTCGCATGCACATCGTGAGTTTGTCACACATACCACACTAGATTAAATTATAATCGAGCTGCAGGATATACTTATGTATGGGTATCTGGGGGTTATAGGGGAAGAAGCAGCAGCAAACGACAGAGAGAGAGTGACTGTTAGATGCCCTGTATTAGCGAATGATGTAACAACAAGCAATGCTGTGCAAATTATTCTAAATGTTTGACAATAACTACGATTTATCTATTATATTTAGCTTTTATACTCTGATATAGAAAGTCAAAACTAAAGAGACTAGGAAATTCCTTGGTGGTATTCCTTCATTTTATCTACTTTATAGTATTGTCTTTGCTTTTCAAATCTGTTTGTGTTAGAATCTATCAGAGTTTATAAATAGTCTATATACATATATATATTTTATGTTCTAATTCTCGTCAATGAAACTTGATCGATTCTTCTGTTTTATTCAAATATGATCTCATACATACAGTTTATATATATATAAAGCTCTAGCAGTTACCATCCATCCCTGCAGTCCTCCCGCTTTTAGTCTCTGTTCTTTTAGCCATTTGCATCTACAGCTGCGTCTGAGATTTGCGCAATTGACTGTGTAAGTGTTGGCATAGCTATCTTTCCTTCTCCTTCTCTCTATATCTCTCTCCATCTCTCCTTCATTTTTTTAAAGTGGAATTTCGTTTATATATATATTTTTTTTTTATATTTTAATGAAATGTCAGCCAAGCATTTGAGCCATTTTTCATCTGGCACAAACAACAAAAACAAAAGCAACAACAACTGATTAACTTTTAACAGCCGCCGCTTCGTTTCGCTTTGTGCATTGCATTACATTAAAAAGTATGTGGGAAAAGTGTAGCATACTTTTGTGCGTCGACATTTTTTTCGTTTTGATAGAGCATCGTAAATCATACAAGGGCAGGCCACGTACCGCTCGACGCCCCGCTGATGTGCTGTCAACCCTTTTGACATTTGCGCCACGAATGCAAGTTTGACATTTTGCTTTAGTTTATGCGATATTTCATATGTGATAAGGGCAACAACAACAACAATAGCGACGACGACAACTAGCTGACATTTGCCTTTTGTTGTCCGTTTTATGGCATAGCCGTCGCCGTTGTCCAGTGTTGGTCAGCGCGTGTTGTACCTTTTTCGCAGCTCATTTAACACTCTGGTTAATCAGGCAAACGCATCAGCTGTAAATATATATCTACAAATATGCTGAACCAAGCAACTGATAAATTGAACCATTTCTTGGCATTAAGCGCGGAAAATTTTCACTCTCACTGATAAGTTCTTTTTTTTTTGCTCCTTTTTTTTGGCCAATTCAGCAAGATAAATGCATTTTTTCTTATCGAGTGAGCGAAAGTTGCAGGAATTTAGTGTCGGAGAAGGGCAGAAAAGAGGAAGAAGGCCCGTAAGAACGAGGTGAAGGCTACAAAAATTCTTTGGTAATTTCTTTGTTAAAGCGTGTAAACTTTTTAGTTTTTTTTTTTTTCTTTCGCTCTAGAGATTCACTGAAGGATGTGACTTTTAGATTTTTCTAAGGATTTGATTAAAGGCAAAGTGAAAGTGAGAGACGTAGAGCGAACGGAAAAGGGAATATATAACAATTTTCGGCTAATTTTAGATGCTTGAAATAGAATAAAAATTTTCACTTTTCAAATGATTTTTTTTTTAAGATTTTAAGATTTATTTGAATATTCGACTAAAACAGCCCGATATATATTGCAACATGTGTATGTATTAAAAACAGGTAAAATAAATAACATTTGATTTTTAAGAACAGTTTCTGATCTGATGTCCAATATATAAATTTACTTCAGGCATAATAATTTATAAAAATTTACTTTATATATTTATTTCTTTGGAATATATAACCATTTCAAGAAAACATATTTACATATTTTCATTGAAAGACAGTCTTACGTTTCGCATCAATCCTAATATATTGTCAAATATGTTGCAATTTTTTATTGGAATTTGGGTCGCCATAAAACGTTGTGCGATTGGCAACACCTTTCAATTTTTTATGTCACATGTCAACTGGTTGACAAGGATGACCCCGCATAGCCCCGAGGCACAACCCTTAACAAACACACGCACACGCACACTTGCGAGATAAGTAAAAACTCAAATAAACAAAAATGATAAAAAAGAGAAACACAT
The DNA here is from genome assembly GCA_037075265.1 of Drosophila nigricruria. NCBI lineage: Eukaryota > Metazoa > Arthropoda > Insecta > Diptera > Drosophilidae > Drosophila > Drosophila nigricruria. Next base: position 2,106,160 of record JBAMCI010000173.1, on the reverse strand, counting down.
ATATTTGTGACTTTTTTAATGCGAGAGACACAAGGCTCAAAGCAAATGCAAAACTTTGTTACACGTGTAATGAAAAAAATAAATAAATAAATAAACAACCACAATATGCGTGCGAGATATCATGTGACGAGCCCTCAACCCCTACGCCAACCCCAACCACTGCTCCGTCCCCATCCTTAAGACAACGAATCCGCCGTTGAGTGAATTGCTCCGATTTACAATGCGACGCCAGTCGCTAAGCCGCGCGCCCAAGTTGAGATATCAAAAGGCAAACAGAGAGACGAAACAAATAAACAAATAAGCAAACAGCAAAGAAAACAAAAGGACAAACAACAACAAATGTGAAGAGTATGAAACAAAGACATATCTCTCAAGTGGCATCGTATGTCAGGGCAACTGCTGGCATGTCAAGTGCACGAGGTGTGGGTAGGTAAACCAAGTCAACCTTCATATGCCAACAGCCCAACAGCCCACCAGCCATCTGAACCCTCCCTCAACCCACAGCCATCCGTCAATCTAATTTGCCTGTGAGGCAGCGTAGCGTGTGTGGCATGCAACAATGGTAATATCTTTGATAAACTTGTAGACATTTCCGACTTCCCCTCTCCCGCTCACACACACACACACACACACTCTCTCTCTCTCTCACTGCTAAAATTGCAAAATGTATATCAAACATTTCTCCCACACACAGAGCGTATACTTAATTTTAAACTCTCCTGCGTCGAGCATTTATTATTTAGAAATCGGCAAAATAAGCGCAGAAGCCTCTGCTGCTGCTACTGCTGCTGTTTCATTGTGTGTGTTGGTTGCATAACAACAAAGGTTACTCGGCAATGCAGTTGGCAAACAAAGCATCCAAAAATGAGTGAGGCCAAAGCCATGGCACAAGCTAAACCCAAACAATAGAAGACGCGCCCACAAAAGTATGCTTTAAGAATTTGTCCAAAAAACATGGCGCACCATACACAACACATCTTCCTGTGTGTGTGTCTCTCCCTCTCCCTCTCACTCTGTGTGTGTGTGTGTGTGTGTGTGTGTGTGTATGTGTTTATGCCTGAGCTGGCATTATATGCACAATGAGCTGCATCTCCTGCAGAAGCATAGAGTTTTTCCATCAGGCCAAACTGCCAGGCAGACCGCATGGGGCTCTTGCTTTAATAAAAAAGCAAATATTAGATCAAAGTATTACAGGATATATCCAGGAATTCCAAAATCTCTTTTATGACCTAAGAAACTATAAAACATGCTATAGCTAATTATATTTGCAATAAAAATAAGAGAAAGAAGATATATTGCATAATATGTTGCTCCTATCGCCTTCCCATCTCACAGCAAATCTAACTCTATACTCGAAATATATGAAGTTAAGTTTATTTAAACATCTAAAAAAATATAAGATAATAAACCGGAAAAATTATGCTAAATATTTTGGTACATTTAGGAATTAACTCCATTCCCATTATATATGTACCGAATTTAAAGCCGACTTTAGACCAAGTTTGCAGGTCTGCCTCGCATTCAGAAAACAGCCTAGAGCAAAGTCCAGCCATAAAGTCTTACATACAACAGTTGCTCGGCGAGTCCTAAATTGTTTCAATTTATTGTTAAGCCCATGGATCAAGTCTAAGTCCTAATGCCAACTATTTAGCAGCAAATGCTATGCGGCCCTCACGTTATTCTATCCTTCTCTCTCTCTCTCGCTCTCACTCTTACTCCCTGTGTGTGTAATGCCCCTAGTGCTATCTAAATGCCCGGGCATAGACATCAAATCCATTTTGGTGGCCACACTGCAATGCGTCAAAAACGTTTCTCATGCGAGTTTCGTGGCTGCACTTGCAGCGCATCGTTTGCTGTTATGATGATGGACTCCATTCAAAACCGGAATGGGGGGCCATGAAATATTGCATGTGGCAAATGTAAAACATGGCTCATGACTCCTTAAACTATGCGCATGCAAGCTAGATACCCTACGCCCGGAGAGAGAGTGAGAGAGAGAGGGAAAGACTGAGAAAGAGCGAGAGGAAATGTAATTTCACTTTTTTTGGAAGCCAATATAAGTTCAATTTTTTGAAGTCGCTTCCAATTTTATTTAACGTCGTTACATTTGAAACTTTAATACCGAAAAGAAAACTTTGCACTTGTTTGCCAGGCCATAGTTGAGCAGCAAGACAGAAAGACAGAAGGAAAGGAGGCATGGAAAGGGGGCATGAGTCATGAGTCTGTTCCTAGGGGGAGGCATATTGAGTGTCTATTGAAGGGCAGGCGGCTGTCATATGAGTAATTGGGGCCACGTTGAATATGAAATGCTCTCCAGCCAAGCTGAAGGTACAAAAATTGATCAAGATAAAATAAATTTCATGAAATTTAAAAGATTGGATTTCCTGCACCATCAAACGAAGAAGCTCGATTTCCCATCAATATTTTATGCATTCGTGTTATGAAACAGAAATACTTTATTGCTAAAGAAATAAGCTTATCTAGCTCTTCTCGCTGCATTTAATTTTTCTTAAAGCTTAAGTTCAATTACAATTTGCAATTTTTTGATTCGTTGCAATTTATTTTTGAAGTCAGGGCGAATGCTCATTCGCTACGTCTCGCGCACGCTCTCGCTTTTTTCGTGCTATCAATTTTTCAATTTGGCTTGTAACAATTTTCTGGCCAAGTTTCTCGCTTCCTTTCGCCCTTTCTCAGCTCTCTGATGCATTATATTTCTATGGCAGCGACTCCGCTTACTTACTCAATTTAAGACGTTGGCTGGCGACGAAGTCGCTTTGATATAGTTACGTGCGGCTACACACGCGAGACAGCAAACCTCCCTCCCACCCACCTCTGTTCCTCTGCTCAACCACACGCCAGCAAGTCAGAGCTTAGTTATTGCTACACTCATATTATACGTAGCTAGCTACAGCTACAATTTCGACTATATATTTGACATTTATATATGTTTCCTTTGCCTGCCACTTGAACTTCTTTCTGTTAGCGCAAGTCAAATGAAATTTAAGTGAGCACCTAATGAATTTCGCATTACGCATAATATATGAACTGTTGAATAGTAATTCATTTTTATGGCACATAATAGCTATGCGACTTGATAACATATATAACAAAACTTTAGGGCAATTGCTTTAATTATCTGTAACAAAATGCTTCTGACTGCCTCAAATCATACCTCGTTTGCATAAAAGCGTGGATGTCTAGCTAAAGACTTCCAGTCTACCAACAATCAATATCTGAATAAATCATTTTGTAATGTCAATTGCAATACATAGAAGATATGAATATGAATTGATAAAGAGAAAAATCTAAAGGAAACTAGTTTAGTTAAGTGTGGATATTCAGCTGAAATCGATGTCATTTACTTAAGTGGGATTAACTATTTGAATATATTGAATTTTGGGTTTTAGTTTGAGAGTTTTTCCAGTTGTCAGCTTTAAATTGTGCTTTGCATGCAACAAATTCGCAACAAATTCCAGGTCGTTATCATAATGCTGTTCGACTCGAAAGAGGCACACACATACAAATATCTATACTATTAGCATAACTTTGTTTAACTTCGTGTTGCAGGCTTTACTTTAAGTTTAACAGCATTTCTGTCCCCGCTTGGCCTGCTCTATGGGCGCTATATCATATATATATATATAAAGCGCAAAGCGCTCTAAGCCCAATAACTTTCATGCACACACACTTCATTGTACAGAATCTCTATCCCCTGTTCTGCACTCGCTCTCTCGCTTTCTGGTTAGGCCAGGACTGCATTGCTGCAGGGCTGGACTCTGCAGCGACTTGCCTGCAATATTTCCCATTTAAACTTTTCGCTACTGTACAATTTTCATTATTAATATGACTTTTTGGGCTGCCCGCAAACGGCAAACGGCAAACGGCGCCAAGTGGCTGCCAGGCCCGGGTCCTGGGAACTGTGAGCTGGGAGCTGGGAGCTGGGTCCTGCGACCAGGATTTGGCCAGCTCGTTGGCCAGTTAAACGCGCCCAGTGTATTGTCAATGTTTGTCTGTGACCAAGCTAGCCTCGCAACGGGTGGTCCACAGCAAATGCCAAGGATAAAGTTTTTCGCTCGGTTCCTAACTGAGAGACTTGCCCGTTTGACTTGGCAACAAGTGCAGCGGGCGATGACAGAGATAGGGAGAGAAAGCGGGCCACAAACAGCAGCCGTGTACAGGCGGCCTTTTTAATCAAGCCCAACTAATGGCTGGGCACCTACTAGACCCACCCAGAGAGACCAAACCAAACCAAACCCAACCTAACCGTAACCACCAAAGCCGCTTATTACTATAAAGTGAGATTAATGAATCTCAGGGAAGACGTCGAAGCCGGCCTGCTTTGCTTTTCATATTGTATTATTATTATTTTGGCTGGCAATTAATGAAATTTATTTGCCATATTGTTGCTGGTGGGTGTGGTTTCGCGCTGTGGTGCAGCCTTTGTACGCAAATTTAAAAGCAAATTGTTTGGCTTTTATGGCCAAGACGCAGATTGCCACAAATGATGCAATTTATGTCCAGCAATGGTTGAGCTGTCTAGACTGTTTTATAGACCAGATTTCAAAAGAAATAAAATTGATAAATCTTTGGAAATTGTGTTTAAAAATCTGTGTATTCATGGTTAATACTTGGATACAACAAAATTCAAGATTTAACACAAGTGAATGACTATTTTGTCTTAAAGGATATCTTAAGATCGGTTAAAGAGGTGCTGATAAAATTCCTTAATATTTCTTTCCCTTTAACTATGTTTTTGATATAGTTATATATTTAGTTTACAACAAATATTACTATTATAATAAGGATCTGATATCGTTTGAAACTAATTAATATTTTATTTATAACTCGATTTCGTATGGTCGTCTTTCAGTTACATCCGCGTGGATAATTCTTTTACCGATTACTAGATCACAATATTATACATAGTTTATTTAATTGACATACTCCGTGTGTTCAAGGATGAACATGGTATTTACGGCCAACTCATTCAGGTCTCTTTATCTACAATGTTGGCGCCTTCAAGTGGACTGCGAGAGAGCATAGAGTAATTTACGTCCATCATTAACATACAAAATCATTGAGTATATGGATATCACAAAAAACACTTGTATCCTACGTTGCATGGGAAACCATGGCGATAGAGATAACTTGTTAAAGGCAAATAGATAGAATTTGAAATAAATGTAACTTTTCTTGGATATGAAAGCAACTTGCGGATCTATCCTTCTGATATAGGGCATCATAATATCCCAACCTCGTCCCACCGACTTAAGTTTCAATTTAACAATGCCTTTATTCAGCAAGTAAGCGTAACTTCAACGTCAAATGCTGCTCTTACAAAAATGATTACTTACTTTTAAATTATATTCAAATGATTTAACACCGTTGCTCTTCGGAGCGACGATCAGTTCAGCAGATATCGATGTAACTCAAAGACCATGTTTAATAACAGCAAAAGGAGAAAACAGAACTCAATTCATTCTCTATTCAGTAATACAAACGCAACATCTTTTAAATTTCAACTAGCCCACTTATGATTGTTTCAGACTTTTCACTCCTTTTCTTATAGGGCTTCGGCTAGTTCTGAAACATTCGAAACATAGTTGTTTCTTTCATGAAATATCAATCTTGTTATCCAGCATCTTCAGACCACAAAGCATTTCGCTTTGACAGTTCAGTATTTCAGCAACAACAAAGGCAGCTGCTTTGCCGCCTTTTGCTCGTTAGCTGCCCTACCTCAACCTTTGCTATTATTTTATGTACTTAATTAAAATTTCAAATCAAAAATGTTGTCTACTAAAAAAGAGTTGAAAGGGTCTGTCGTTCACGTACATATTGCCAAGCTGTATTTCGCTTTTACGACAGTAATACAAATATAATAATGCAGCACGGCTGGCATTATAATAAATACGCAGCGACACAGACAGAGGGAGAGCGAGGGGTGGTAGAGGTAGAGGCTGGGTAGAGGCTGGGTTGGAGAGAAAAAATAAATATAGCATGCAATAAATTTAGAAAAGCGCAAGCAATCAGCCAACAAATTGTAAACAGTAAATTTCGTGCTAGACAAGAGAAAGGGAGGAGGCGGAGGCGGAGCCTGTAGGAGGTGCTAGTAAGAGTTAAGAGTAGAAGCGACTGCTCGCTTACACATTAGCACTAAATCGCAGCGACTAAACGCCGCCAGTTAGTTAAACGTTTCTCATATAAATACGTTCACATACGCCCGCGAGCTGTGCGAGGGCAGTGCCACGCCCACAAGAGAAATTTATCTGCCGTGTTGCGGCGTTGGCATGCGAAAAATCCTTTGCGCGCTGCAACGATATGCGGACTAATCTTTATTTCGATATTTGCATAAAGTGCACAAAAAATAAAAATAAAAATAAATAAATAAAAATAAAAAGAGAAAGCGAAAAAACAAACATGTCAAAAAATTGCAAAACGTCGTCGTTGGCTCTTGTTGGAGGGTTTGGTGGTTTTGTCTATATACCCTGTACACGTATGGGAAAAAAGGGTATGCATGTTGTGAGATAAAGTCGGATGAAAGTACAGAATAAGAGAATTCTTGGAATCATTTCAAACCAAAAGTGGCACGATATCCTCGTTAGGCCAGCTTAAACACAAAATAATCTTTCAACTTGCTTACAGGGTATTCTCTAGTCGCTCAATATTTAACTAATATGCTTATTTGTTTTATTTACTTTTGGTTTACTTTTTTTTGTTTTTGTTTTCGAGTAGTGCATAAAATAGCAAGCCAAAGGATTTACTGCAGCTGCCACGCCCACAGCGGCTGCCAGAGATATTGCCGAGCTGCCGAGCTGCCGAGGCCGGAGTCACGTTATTTGCAGGTGTTGCAATCTATCCGACAACTCCGACGTCTCCAGCTGTGTGTGCGTGTGTGTGTGTGTGTGCTCACAAGGTGGCAATGGCGGCTTTGTGGTGAGTTGTAATAAGAGCAGCAACACACACGCACACATCCACCTGTGCACACGCACACACACACACACAGACACACTTCTCGCTGCAAGTGTTTTTGATCTCGCGCTGCTTTAGCCTGTTGGGAATTTTGATTAAAAATGCTTCCACGTGAAGCTCAAACGTGCTTGGCACCGAGTAGCCGGATCTGCAAACTCTTCACACACACACACACACACACACACTCTCTCTCTCTCTCTCTTTCTCTTACTCGCTCTCACTTTGCCTGCACACATGGCTGGATGGGCGTTGGTGGGCGTGTCAGTGCGCCTTTATTGGCATTGGCGCGTTTATTTTAACGCGTTGCTGCCTGCCGACTGTGTGTGTGAAAGTGTGTGCGAGTGTTTGTGTGTTTGCAAATTTTTACATTGAGATTTATCACACCAAAAACTTTAACCCAACGAGCGAAAGCGAAAAAAGAAAAGTGCAATGAGAAAAGCTATGTGTAGTCAAACAAGTCGAAGTTTAAATAGCCTAACTAACAACAACAATATTATCTAATGAAAGGCAAATGAAATCATAGCAAAGAAAAGAAAGTTGTGATTCAAAAAGTCAACTATAATATATATATTTATATATAACATTAACAAATACAAGTTAAGTAACTCAAATATAGCCACTTTTACCTCGAAAAAATTTGTTCAATTTTTCATAAATTGAATTATTGACAAAAAGAATATTTCTTTAAAAAGTCAAATTCAAATTTATGTTAAATTTACCCTTACTAAGTTTGAGTTTTCATTTATAGATTTCTCCTGCTCCTAATAAATTTTTCAATTTTCGCAAGCATTGGCCGAGATAAACTGTTTGGCTCACAATAACTCAACCCGAAGATAAACTGTCGTTTAAGCCAGCATTTAGCCATTTATCTTGTGCATCAGCAAGCTGCACAGCAGAGCACTTATACCCTTTGTTTTAGTGTATAAAGATGATGTAAATATCACAATATGCCGCAGCCTTTTGCAACAGCAACATAAAGCAATTAATTGTTAAGGCTGGTGGCGCTTGTGCAGCTGCAGGTGAGTTATACGAGATATATACATTATTCCACGCATATATATATATATACCTAGATGATGGATATACACAATGCTAAATGCGGGCCCTGGCAAAAGGTATAAAAAAACAGACAACTTTGTGATGATATATTTGCAGCAATAAGCGAAGCGAATTGCATCAAATTTAAAGCAAAAGAAGATGCTAGAGTAATATACATAGAACACATAGAACACATGTACAGATATTATGATAGATATTCGCAAGAAACAAGTGTGCTTAGCTAAAAATTGAGAAACGAAAATGTTGTCTGTTTGGGTCACATGACAAACGAGCGGCGTGTTGATTCCAACTTTTACCATCACAAGGCTCGGCTTGTAGTCCCCGCTAAACTACACTAATTACTTCCCCTCGTTTCGTATGGCCTGCCCCAAAAGCCACATGCCCTGCGAGACGATTTGGGGCTCCATCAAGGAGCGTTACAAGCGGCCACAAATCAAATGCACACCAATTACCTGGCGCCAGGGCGCACAAAGCATAATCAACTGGCATAATTAACAGCTAAAAATGCAAAAGAGTGTGTGCGAGTGTTTGTGTGGGCGCTAGAGTGTATCAACAAAAATATGCTTTTGCACCTGGCCCTGTGCAATTTTCACACATTTTGCGGTGCCACTCCCTGCCCACCCCGCACAGTTGCTCCTTGCTATAAACAACAACAATAACAACAAACAACAAGTCGCAAACAACCCGTAGACAGTGGTAAATTATAAGTTGCAGAGTCTCGCCATAAAGTACAGCACATTACTCATACGCCACGTGCATAAATTTCTACCTTTTACCTGGCCTGATAATTATTTTCCGTTTACAAAATGGCTGCCATATCGAAAAAACAGGCGAAAGACGGGCATAAAAAACAATCGGCTAAATATAATACGGAAAACTCACCATTCACAAATTTGGCTAATATTTAACCATTTCATGGACTTGTAAATAAAATTGATTTTTGGTTTACTCTATATGAAAAGGAGTAATCATTTTATGTGTAGAATATATTGCAATGATATGTGAGTAGCATAGACATAAAGTTCTCTAAAGTCCTGGGATATTAGATTATTATTTTCTATAAAGAAATCTAGAATTAATAAAATTTTAGAAAATATAGATTTCTAAGGTTTGTTGAATGATTTTTTATGATTAACACTCAGTCCCAAAGATATTACCACAGAGTTAAATATGTGATAAAAATAAGTTTAAGTATTCTATATGTATGTATATTTATATATATTATACAAATATCTACAACTTTTATAATTGCTTTCTATATTATGCGACAAACGAATATGCTTAATATTGAAAATGGTTGTCAAAATACAAAGAACTAGTTGGGAAACTCTATTAAATTGTGAAACACTTTCTAACGTTGGGAAAAATGAATTTTTGGAAATCATACAGAAAGAAAATCCAACCTTTTACGCATTATTCTTCACTCGTTTCAATATTTTGCCATAACTTCAAGTATTCAAATGATTCCGTGTCTAATTTTATAGCGCTGCATTCTCTCGGTTTATAGCATAATAAATATATTTATATACCACTTAATCAGCCTAAGCCTCAACTTAACTTTTATCCTACAACTATAACTTGATCATAACTTTGATAAACTTTCCTCGATGCACAATAAATAAAAGTTGTTGTTTAATCAAATTTGACTGGAGTTTCGAGCTTTTTTCTTGTGATTTCTTGTGTTTGGCGTAAATTATATAAGTTTATGGTCACTAAATTTGCTTAGCAATAAATCCACAACTCAATCAATATACTACCTATAGCTATATATGTATATATATATACAAATTTAACTTTTCAAGTTTGGTTATTCTCCATTTTCAGCGATTAATTTTTATGGCTTTACTGCACACTTAATTAGACACAGCCTGCTTAAAGCTCATTAAAAATTTACCGGAGTCGGAGGCAAAAGTTATGACCCGCCCTCTCCACACTTCTCTGCTTCCTTCTGGTTATTGATTTGCGTACAGAGCAATACAAAACGGAACTTTTAGCTGTTTATAATTTAGTGTAAAATTATAAATACTTTTCGGGCGCTCGGTTTAAGCAAATTAGTTCAATTGCCGGGGTAAGTAAAGGAGCAGCTGCCTCTCTGTCCCTCCCTGTGTGCAGACTTGATTAGGCTTAGGCCAAAAAACTTTATCCTCTGCACAGTTGTAAATAAGCAAAAGTAAATTTTGGCAAGTAATTTAAGCCACACAAACAAGCTGGCAAACAAGTTTGGAGCGGGCGGCAGTTGGCCCACTGCCACCCGTCTGCCGCCTGGTGTAGTTGGCAAGGAGTTTCGATTTGTTTCTGGTCCTCCATCTCCATCCCGCTCCCGCTCCCGCTTACCGATTCTGGGTAGCTATTACGCCAAAGCATGTAAAGTTCTTTAACCAGTTTTAATTCAAAATCAATGTATGAACTTTGCTTACATTACGCCAAAACTTTGCTGTGCAGCTTCAATTAAGGATATATACGGATGCTTTTCTCGCACTCACCTTCATATATGGTTAAAGTTGCATCTGCGGATACGGCATCGCCCACTCCGTTCTCGGCAACGCATTCGTATGGAGCGTCATCCCGTCCCGCTCGCACCGGCTCGATGCGCAATATGGAAACACCGCCCGGTTGCTCCAGCACCGTGTAACGCGATTGAGTGCCTGTGTTGAGTAGCGGTTGAATGCGAAATTAGTCGATTGGATGACTTAACTGTGTTGGCTAATGCTACTTTTGGCCACTGCTCCTCCACTTACCTGATACTTTTTTGCCGTTCTTGCGCCACACTATGGATGGCGGCGGATCGCCGCGTGCCGCGCAATAGAAGCTGGCCACGCCTCCAACGCGCACGCCCTGATTCTGCGGCTTCTTAATGATCTCCGGTGGATCTGTGAAGGTGCAAAAGAACAGCAGGTGGGAATGAGTATCGATTTCATTTGGATTGAATATAGGGTTCAAGTGATGGGGCAAAAGAGTTGCTTGCTACTGGATGCGCTGCATTTGCTTGAGCTTAGCAATGTGAAGACGAAATCCGAATTGTTTAATGATTTAAGACAAGTTATGCCAAACTATAGTTATAGTATTGCCTTGGCGAAAGACCATTTGTTTTCTGATATTTGTTTTCGATAGTTGAATTAAACGATGAAAAATATTTTGTTAAGGCAAAATAGAATTGTTTTTAAGTATTACGAAAGTACGAAAAACGAGTTGTTTTTCCCTATATATGAGTCATTTCTTAAAAAAGGAAAACAGCCATCGTGATAAAAATGCAATACGGCTGACAATACGGAACAGCTAGTGAAAGAAATGCATTTAAATAAAACGAAGCTTTTTGCCATATCAAGGCAGATATGCAGTAATTGTTGTCCTCGCAACAGCAACAGCAACAGCAACAGCAACTGTTGCTATATCCCTTTTGTTGTTTGTTTTATTTTTTGTCTCTCTTTTTTTTAAAGCCCTTTGCCTTTTGCTTTAGCAGCGAATTCGATTTATTTTTGCGTTTGTGTGTTTTGCACACAGTCTTTCTTTTTTACATATTTGTCACAATATGCTGTCAATACAACGACGCATGTTGTTTGTGACAGAAAGAAGGAGAGAGAGAGAAAGATAGAGCTAGAGGGAGAGAGAAATAGCTGCGTACGTGCTGCACACATAGCAAGAGATACAAACAGGAACCAGGCACAGCTTGCCTCCGCCTCTCTGTGTGTGGCATTAAAAATCTGGCAAAAATCACGAAACGTTAAACAAGCAGCAATAATATTGTCATGTGCATCGTTTGTGCAGCTCCTCTTCGCCCCATCCTCGCGCGCTCCTCGATTGTCCTGTAAAGTAGTTTGCCCAACATATCAATTCGATTTATGCATTTTACTTAACTTAAATGTTAAATTCTCTTACATAAACATATATTTATGTGTATATTTTGTATTATCTTAACAGCGCTTTGCTGCAGCACACAAAACTTACGTGTCAGATATTGTATATAGGGAAAATCCGAAAAATTTGCATCTGGAAATTCGATGTGGAGGTTAATATTAACCATTTATTAAAACGCGACGAAACGAGACGAAGTTTTTATCGTTTATGATTCACGTGTTTATTATTATTATTTTAAGTATTTTTCATGGATATATATATTTTTTTTAAATTTTATAGTTTTGAAAAAGTTTATATATAAACATAGTATTAAATCTTAAACTCAGACTTAGATAAAATATGCCTAACAGATACTTAAATACATAATTTTAATTTATATACGTAAAAATATTTTCATTTATAACTTTATAACTAGAATTTCTGAAAAAATTAAAAGTAAATGAAAACCTATAAAGAGAATTGAAATAAATATTGAAACATATTCATACCCCTAAATGTTTCATTAAATTTCAGCAAAATAATTTTCCAATTTCCAAAACCAACCAAAACCAAGCTCAAACTAAATAAACTAAAAATATTGAAATTCAAAATAAATAAATAAATTATCAATTTCAAGGAATTCATTTAAATATTCAAAGATACAAAATTTAATTTATTTAAGAGATTGTTATATACAAAAGGCATTCTCTCTCTCTCTCTCTCTCTCTCTATTTCTCTGAGTTCTGAGTGGGGCATTAAAACTTTTTTGGCTTTCTGTTCAGATTTTGAAACTCTGTTATAAACTTGGCGGCCAGCCGGGAATCGGAAACAAGCAAAAGCGAATGCCGCAGGTTGGATAAGTAAATATTTATATATATATATATATATATAAATAAAAAAGTATATAGAAATAATATTTGCCGCCAAGATAGAGAAATAATAACAGAGAGAGAGAGAGAGAGAGAGAGAGAGAGAGAGAGAGAGAGAGAGAGAGAGAGAGAGAGGAGGGAGTAAGAGAGTGTGAGTGAACTGCATTGTTGTCGTGGACACGAATCTGAGGACTTTGTATAATGTACAAGTATTGTAAATAATTTAAAGTTTGCCACAAGGCGTTCACAGCCAAAAACATGCAGACCATTTGGTTGGTAATGCGTTGCCATTGAGCCAGCTGCCAGCATTGTTGTTGCTATTCAAGTCGTTGTTGCTGTTGCTGTTGCTGTTGCTGTTCGTGTTGTTACGAATACTTGGTATCATTTGGCAAGTTTTGCGTTAAACTTTTGCCTCGACAAGTTGCCGGCCAGAGTTTTGCATGTGGAAAATACTGCCATAGTCTACACACACGCCACACACAAACCAACCAACAAGCAGCAAATTAAAATGGAGGAGAGTCTCGCACTATGTTATGTGTGGCAGACCACAGTCGAACTCACAGTCTAGCTGCTGCTGGCCAGGCCAATTTCGCATGTCTACCTCAAATTTCACGAAATTCACAAAATTATTTCAAATTTGACACTTTGAAAGCTCGAACTGTGGTTACCAAATTAACTCGAAACCAAATCAGAAAGCCTACATATGCTATCGAATTTTCAAAAGCAAAGAGACTGTGCTGGAAGTGCATTCATTAAATTTTCGTTAATTAAAACTGGAATTGGATTTGAAGACAACTTTAACCTTATGCTCCAGACTTTAATTCCATCGAGAACGCTTGAGAAAGGTTGGAAAGGAAAGAGTCAGAGAAACAGAGTATAAAATTAAAGTTAGTCTAGGGCATTAAATACAACGGTTCCAGTATTTTATAAATCTATATTAGATATTTTTACAAATGAATATTAAATACAATTTATAAAATCATTGCTAACAAGGGTGGCTCCTTATACTAAATAAGAGTAATGAAACCGACTTTTGTTATAGCAAATATTTAAAATTTTAAGAAGAATAAATCAGAGTCTATCATAGTTAGTCTAGGACTATAGCGCGAAAGATATAGAATATATTCAACATTAACAGAGAACGTAAAGGAATGATAACACGCAGTGTAAGTCTTTTTTCTGTAAGTCTCTAACTCCAATTAGCATTTAAATTGAATATGAAATATATACATCAATCTGAATGGCAAAATTAATACGATTCAAATATCTTTTATGTACATTTAAAGCATATATTTCATGCTGAAGCCTATTAAAAATAATACGAGTTCTAAGAGAAACTTTCTACTTTGTTTTTATAGTCATATAATAATGGATATCACATGGTATTAAATAGTAGGCAGTCAGAACTCATGCTTCTCACATACAAATATCTACAGTTCACTTGAATTTGAATTTAAACTTCAATGCGTATGAAAAACATTTCCAGGAACAACTTTCAATGTAACTAAATTTCCTATTGCTCATTATAAAACGCCCAATGGAGTTTTCTCACTCCGTCTCTCCTTCCTCTCTCTCTCTCTCTCTCACTCTCTCTCTCATTGCCTTTATGTGTGTCGCCGTCTCATTCTCTTAGACCGCGAAGCGTCGCTGGATTTGCGAAGCACTTGAAAGCATTTTACGCTTACGTTAACAGTTTTTATAGCCCGAGCAGCAATAAGCATATTGGTTTGTGGCTGTAATGAGCTACAGCATCCGCTGCCAGCGCTCTAAAGGCCCCCTGCTCCTCTTTACTCACTCCTCTCCCCACTCTCTGACTCAATGCTCAAGATGGCAAAGCAAATTTACAGCGATTTTTTCTTGGTTTTTTTATATAGATATATATCTTATTTTTTTTTTTTTTTTGCAGCGACGCCTTCGCAGCGCGCATTTGTAAAGTTTTATGTTTGCTTAAACAATTTGATTGCGTGGAGTGAGTGGGAAAGAGCAAGTGAGTTGTGCGGACAGAGACGGCGATAGAGTATCTGCCGTGACGAGTCATAAAAATCGTATCATTATAGCCATAAAACTGGGATTTCGGTTTATTTGCGGTTTTTGCCAACATTTTTGCTTGTTGCTTGGTTTCGACTAAAAATTTAAATAAATTTAATTATATTTGCGTGGGAATGGGGGCCGCGCGGTTTTGGACCTGTTACAAAGATTAAAGGCATACATAATGAAATTTGCAGATGTCATAGAAGATAGCACACAGTACGAGATCTCGCTGAATTGGATTGGTTTGTGTACGGATTGTGGGCTTTACAGTTTAAACTACAGCCAAGTGTGCAGCACAGCCCAACCACCCAGTCCCCATCCCCCTCTTTAGCTGAGCGCTACCAGTGCTGATTTTTCATTTCGCACGTTTGACTGGCGCTGGGGATTAGATGAGAAGGAAACTGGAGAGGGAGGGAGGCTGTAGGTGGAGCTTCATAGAGCAAACAATTTCGTTGTTGATATGTGCAAATTGATTTCAACGTTTCAAATGTACAGTTATAGATGTACACACACATGCATACATACGCACACTCACACACACGCGTCTAGTGCAATAGGATTACCAACACAGGCGGTCGGGCAATTTATATGGAAATTAATACTAACATTTTTACTATAACGCAAAAAAATAAGAAATAAAATATATTTTTTATATAAAAAATCGAATTGATTTTCGAAAATGTATGCGGGAAATGTTGCAACAGTCACAGGCGTAGTTTAATAACTGAAATATTAAAGGGGAGTGGAAAAGAAAACTATGTGTCACAAAGTTTCACAAAGAACAAAATAAAAACTGAAAAGCTTATATGATTTGTTTAAAGAACATTGTGAAAAACTCTTGAGTATCTTCTCATATTTATGTATTATTTATGCAATATTCATATTCATATTTATATATTTGCAGCCTTTCCCCTCCTAAAACTTTGATATAGACAATTATAGATAGAAATATGTAGTACCTGAATTTGTTTCAAATGCACTCTTCGAACTTTTCCAATACTATACTACTACTAATACTATATTTCGTTTCAATTACAATTCCTTCCCACTTTCAATGTTAATTGAACTTTCCAAAGATTATTGTGTAAACGTTTAAGAACTCTCTGCAGAATCAACTTGAGCTCATCTAATAGCTATCATCCTTATGCCAAGCTATTGTTGGTATGGTATCGTAGTTACCTTTCCTCCACTCAACTTTCGCTCTCAATTGAACTGACTGACATGCCAAATAGACAGAAAGCCCTCTTTCAAATCCCCCTACCAAATGCAGCCTCTGCTTTTGAAACATTGTTCAAATATGCCCATAACTTTTGGCCTTGTTTTTCAATATGCCAAAATGCTCATAAAAATTGACCCCGTGTGGCACAAGGCATTGGCTAAGGTAAGGCCGGAGGAGGACGGGGATCCGAGCATATAAAATCAGCATATGCTCAGCGCCGTAAAGTATGCAGCTGTTTTTTATGGCCCTAACCCTAGTTCGAGCAAGTTAGGCCTCCAAATGCATGGCCTGGCAATTTATGGCCGCCGCCGCCCGCTTCCCCTCTCCAGGCCCCTTCATCAACCACTTGCTAACAAGGTTTTTCTATTTCATCTGTACGAGTTTTTAATAAGTGCAAAGTGCGGGCAGAAGTTTCTGCAAAAATTTCAACATTTAAGGGTTATTGTGCAAGGGGATACTGGCAGGGGTTGAACTGGGGGTGGTGGGATTTGGGTTTGCTGCTGATGTTGCCAAACTTTGTGTGTGTGTGTGTGTGTGTGTGTGTGGGTGTGTGTGTGTGTGTGTTGAGGACAAATCATTTGCCAGCAAAAACTAGCTACGAACAAGATATGAACGAAATGAAGCAGCAGAGGAATATCCTTTGCCTGGATAGAAACCCCATTGCTCCCCGGTTGCCATTCCACCTCCCCTCCACTCTCTTCCACTGCTGACTGACAGCTGCAATTCACCTGTCAGCAGCAGCAGCAGCACATTTCGTTTTACTGAATTGCATTGAAATACGATGCTAAATTTAACGATTCATTGCATTTGCTGTTATCCAACACTTGCCCCAGCAAATTGCAACTCTGTTGAAATGCCCCGCCTCCATGCTCACTCTCTCTCTGGCCCCTTTTTGCTCAGCAGCCGCGCGTTGTGTATTTTTAATGCAGCAACTTTGGCATAGAATTGCTAAATCTGCTGAGTCTAAGAAACAGAACGCCTTGGCTCCGGCTCTGCCTCTGGCTCTGGCTCTGGCTCTGGTTCCGTTTTCTGTAAAACTCTGCAAATAAAATATAAAGTGCAGCATAGTTTTACGCTAGGGTTTTTATAGCCAGCGTCGAGCAGCTAAATTTTAATGTTACTTCAAAGGGTAATAAAAATAAACTTTACGCAAGTTGAGAACAAGCTGCGATGCTCTCCCCGGAACAAAGGAGCCTGTGATTATATCGCATGGCCGACTGCAACTATGCAATGTACAATTTTAATTAAATTGCACAACAAGATGACGATGAGTTGGCGGAGACTCTGTCGAAGATAACGGAAAACAAGTGCAGTAAACACGGCTCAGGTCTCATTTGCAAATTGTCCCAAAGACGAAAAAGTGTCAACGAAATCCCATTAAACAATTCATCAAATCAGCAAATCGATCGATGAATGTGCCTGGTGGCAAAGTTTTAGGACAGCACAAGACAGGACGACAGGCAGGCAGTCGGGCATATAAATTATGTGGGCATCCCACTCAGACAATCATTAATCAAAATTAAAAGTGTGACCACAGCTGGACTTCTTCATCTTGTCCCTCTCGAAGCTCACTTTCACTTTAAGAGACTCGGCTCCTCTTAAAGTACAATATTAGACTCCATGTTTAGACCCACACAGCTGCGCTCCTGATTTCCTTTTTCTATTCCTATTCCTATTCCTGTTCCTGTGCCTATGCCCAGTGACCCTTCACATTTGGCATTTTGGCTAAATGAACCGATAAAAAGGTAAGCCATTAAGTCAAGCTGCGTCCCATTCTACAGATCTCTCAATCAGCTGTCAACTGTCGAGCATAACAAATGCCAATTTTAAACAGCAACAATCTGCAAGTCAATAGAAACCAAACGGGGCGGAGTCGCTTGACTTTGTGCATCCGACTATAAATTGATCATTAATTAAACAACAGCTCTGCTGGAGTAGGGTTAAAAGATTTGTTGAGGTATTCCACATTAACTTTTAATTACAAATTTATCTGACAATCGCAAATTTTTAAAGCGACTTTTAGGCCTTTACTCATGTCTGTCCTCTATGTCCATAGTAATATATTTAATTTAATTTTAGAATCTAATTCAACTGATATGCTTAAACAGATTAACTCATAGCACTAGTCACATACAATATTAATTTATTTATAAATAAATATTCTTATCTTCTGCCTGCAGCATGCGATTTCTCTTAATTTCTTATCAAATATTATTAAATGGAATATCTATGCATTTAGAAGAGTTGTATTTTTCTATTATATACATAATTTAATATTCTTGAAATCAAATTCAAAAGTAACTCTGACCCACTTCATCATCTGCGGCAAAAAAAAAAAGTATATTTTGTGCAGCTCATCAACATAAATTTCTTGCAATTCTGTGAAAACTAGTTCAAAGCTCAGTTGGCACGAAAAGTGGACTTGGCAGATTCAGCGTTAAATGGACCCAAAATTGAGCACACACACACACACACACAGATATACACTGTACACTTTAGTGTTGTTAACCAACACAGTGACAACTATTTCTGACCGTTGCCAACACACGAAAATTTTACATGACATTTTAATATAATTAGTTTTTGCTCCGGGCATAATGTAAAGTGCGGCCAAAAAATGTCAGCACTTGCCACAGAGTAGGCGGGCAAGAGAGCAGGAGCAGGAGCAGGAGCAGCTAGCTGGTAGCTCAAGTTGCCTTAAGGACAGCAAAGTTGACTTCACTGCGGTTGCCAAAGGAGCAGTGGGGCAGGGGCCTAAAACTATTTGAGTTTGCGGTCGGCTGGCAGCATTTTATAAGCCGCAGCATATTTTTGCACAAATTTCAAGCTCACGCCTGTTCTATTAAATGGGGATTTACCACACACACACACACACACACACATACACATACATACATATACAAACATACATACGTACACAGCCTACCTAGCAATCTATCTATATGTATCTGAGCATCTATCTATCTGCTTGTTTTTTTCTCATACAAAGACGTCTCAGGCCAGGGCTACATTCATTATTTCTCTATGCGGGATTACTAAGTAAGCCGGGCTACGGCTTAAAATGCCGCAAACTTTATGAGACGCAGCACACGTGTCCTGTCCGCTGCCCCCTTCTGCTGCTCCTGGTCTATTGTCTTGTCCTTTGACTAGGCCTCTTGTGCAATTTATGATTGCTTCTGCTGTACTCAGAGACAGAAAGATCTTGTAGACAACCTGGCAATTTCATAAACTGTGCAGACACTTGCCAAATTGGCAAGAACACCCCCCGCCCGCCCCTCGTTTTTTTTCTCCATCTCCACCTGCGCACACCCCTGGATTTTGCTTTTGTCTTTCATTTTACGCACGTAAAGGCGGCTGTAAGCAGGCTTTGATATTTTATTGAGCTTGTCATAATATTTATGATATATATATATATATATATATATATATATATATATATATATAGTATATGTATTTGATGCGTGTAGCACAGTGTAAACAGCACAGAATGCTGCAGGATTTGCCAGCCCTCTCTTTTACTCCCTCCTTTCGCTCTGCGAGACAATGCAAAAACTTTGGCCAACAGTTTGAAAAAACTTTTATTATTATTAGCATTAAGAGGCTCGAGCCATGTTTTTCTTCTTTTTTTCTCCTGTGCAGACTTTTATTAGTTTCAACTTTTGACAGAAATTATATCGAGTTTATACACATACCAATATATATATATATATATATATTGATGATGCTGATGAAGAGAAAAACTTTTGGTTGGCATCAAAGTTTCATTTTTCCTGAGCTGCTTTCTTTCATACGGCTCGGAGCGGTGTTTTGTTTAATTTGTGTTATTTAGAAGTTTGTGGAGCAAAAGATTTGCTCGAGGTGGCAAATGAAAGGAAGATTAAATAAATCAAAAATTATGTATATCAGCGTTTGTTGCTATGGCAGCAACATCATAATCAATAAATATATTTAATATATATCTAATTGAAGACTTATGACTTTGGAAAATACTATACTAATACTTAATATAACAGTATTCTATAAAAAGAAAAGAAATATCAATATAAATTACTTGAAGTGGTATGATCAGTAGATTGATTCATATTTTCAACTGCAGAGTTACTGGAATATACTGAGAGAGAGAGAGTATGAATAGCATTTGGGTACTTTATAGTAGAACAAATATACAAACAGTGCATAAGTACTAACTTCTACATCGCAAATGTGTGCTTAAAAGCTTTACCCATTATGTGAAAATAATAAAATACCCTTTTACAAAATATATACGAAAGGCTTGCCTAGGCACTGGGACAACTCACAGACGAACACTCAGCCAGTTGACAATGGCAATGGCAGTGGCAGTGGCAATGGCTAAATGCGCACCAAGGTAAACAAGTAACACTTTAAGCAGCAAAAACAATGCAAGAAATAGCCAAACAGTCAACAGCTAACAGGTAACAGCCAACAAAGGTAGCCAAGTCCCCGGGCAATTAGAGAGTGGGAGTTAAGGTGTATTGTGTCCGTCTGGCTGGAGTCGCCTTTAAGTGCGCAGCAACAACCAGGGGCAACAACAACTGCCAAGTTTTCTGAGAGATTTCGACGAGCTTGAAATGTGTTGGCATTTTAGAGCCACCTTTCAATTCTGCATTGTCATAGCTTGATAAATAGCTGAAATTACTGGCAGACAATCTGGTAACGCTCTGCCAAAAGCATTCAACATATACAAGGCGCACGACTACTTTGCTCCACTGAACAAAATAGCGCTCAAATAAAGAAAAAAGATTAAGAGAACTGTTGAAAAGAAGTCAGAAAATGCAGCGGCACAAAGCAGCGGCTTGGCTTAGCTTGCTGGCAAAGAGCGTTGCCAGACTGTTGCAAATGCTTGAAGAAAAGTTTTTAGCAGCTGAAAGAGTTAGCGTGAAGGAGAGAATTTGTTGAAGTGCTTGACAAATTGTTAAGCATTCAGATAAGATAGGATGTCTTTTTTGCTTAAACAATTCAATTTCAGTTTTTCTTCAGTGATAAGAATTTAAGTTTTGCATAGAGAGATATAAGAAAAGGAATTGCTAAACAGGCTAGAGTCAGAAATGTAAAGAATCTCTCTATTCAGAAATATTTAAATAGTTCTCTGCCAATCAATTCATTACAGCTCAGTTGCTTTATTCAATTTGTGTGGCAAAGCTTTGACAGAATGCGGTACGATTTTAAAAATATTTCAACTATTCTTTCTCTATTTGTTAATTCTTTCCTGTCTATTGATATAGCTCACTTTCATATAAAACATAGATCAAAAATGCAATTAATTAAATCGTCAACCATTTGGAATGCTCGGAATTTCAATCTGAGCAAACTTTTCATGCATACCCTTTGGCCCTTTTGTTTAGGTAAGTTATGCGACATGCGTTTTATGTTTGACACTCACGTGAAATTCCAAAACTCCAACAGCGCAGACCGACAGACAGACAGACAGATAGACGGACAGAGCGAAAGACAAATCAATCATGACAAGCAGCATAATAAAAACTTTCATCAAATCTGTGTAAAACTCACCTCAAGCCCGCAGAACTTGCACAGGCATTAATATGTAGTCCGCACCCTCCGTGCAGAATCCCTTCCTATATATATATATATATATACCGCTATCTCTCTTTAAGAAACTAAAAGACAAGGGCCACACACTCTGCATAATTCCAGAAGGCAAAAAATATTTAGACGCCCGGCGACAAGCTGAAAGGAAGAGCCATAAAGTATGCAATGCCTTTTGCCTTTTGCCGTTTGCCGTTTGCTGTTGACTCCCACGTAGGCTCTGTCTGGGGGCCTATGGGGGCGGCGCCTTGGCTCTTTGTTTTATTGTTTCTCAAATCGCTGTCGCTGCTGCTGTCTGGAGCTTTGACTTTGCCTCTTTATTATTATGCAGCATGCGTCGCGGCTCGACCAGATTATAAAGGTCGAGCCATTCACCGAGCGAACGAGGCAGAGGCGGGGGCCTGACATTTGCACAACTTTGTCACGTGGTGCGGCACGCATTACTTTTAAAGACGAAAACTGAGCGAGTCGGCAGGAGAAATATTTAGGTACATTTACAATTTGATAAATGTGCCAAGAGCCTCGAGGCCTGTTCTGCTGCTATATTTACATTACTTTTTGGTTGGGCTTATGGAAATGCGTTACGAGTCAACGCCGCAGGCTGTCCAGGAGCTGCCAGGGCTCCTCGGTGACTGAGTGCTTAGTGTGACCGAAAAGTTGCCAGAGACAACTGTTGCAATGGCAGCAATTATGAGGGGGGCGTGGCAGATTGGCAGAGGTAGCCAAAAGCAGCCATATGCAGTATATAAAAAAAGGATGGGGCAGGATAAAAAAAAAGGAGAAAAGTAGAAGAGAAAAGCTGTTGCTGCCACATTAAAGCAAAGGCATTGAGCGACCGAGGCGATTAAGACGATAATAACAAGTGACAAGTTTATTGCCCGCACACACACATAGACACACACTCACTCACTCACTCACTCACTCACAAAGCGGAGCCACAAAAACTCTTGCCGGACAGACTGACAGGCAGCCAGACGAAAGCCTAAGCTTTTGTGGCCTGAAACCTAATGTGCCAACAGCAGCAGCAACAAAAGTGCCACAAAAAGGGAGACATCGTGTTGCGGGGGCGTGGCAAACATTGCCCACATTATTGGCATGCGGGGCACACAACATTTGCCGCCTTAAAAGCCAGTTCCACTAATGCCAACAGCTGGCCACATAAATATCACCAGAGAGAAAGAGAGAGAGAGAGAGAGCGAGAGGGAGGACTCCGTAACGGACTGTCTATAAATGTTTTTGTTGCCAAGTGTAGCGCTGGCCGCGCGAGCACTAAAACCACTAAGTAAGATAAGTGAGGTCAAGCAAAAGGGGTCATGTGCGCGCATTGTTACGTATACGCAACGTGCAACCCAACGGGGGAAATAAAAGGAGCTCCGGGGAGACCGGCGGGCAACTGTAACTGGACACCAAACAACAGCAAGTGAAAGCACAGCACAGCACAGCACAGCACAGCTCAGCTCAGCTCAGCTTAGTTCAGTGTGAGAGATAGTAAAGACATTTTGGTAGTAAAGCAAGGCCAGCCAAATTATGAGAGCTGCCCCAGCTGGACGGCAGCTAAAATGAGAGTGGGACCAGGGGCTGGCTATCATCTATATAGATATCTCCTTCTCCTAACAGCTCTCAAGTGTTGCAGGTTAGCGGGAAATGTCAGTGAAACTGTTTCCCACATAAAATGTTGGGAATGGTAAATGACTTAGATTCATTAGATTTGCAGAAATTATTTTGAGTTTTGTTTATCTTTTTTCAAAATGTAATACAACTTGTGTGGAAATTCGAACTAGAATTGAAATTATGAAAAATTTTACTGATTAAGTTCACATGGGCTACGTCTGATGGCAAAGAACCTCATCCAACTTTTCTGTCTTTGAATAAAATCTAGAATCAGTTCAAGGCTCCCTTCGTGGAAGGCCCCTTTCCGCACACTTTTTAAGTGCTCTTGAAGGTTTTCATTGTCATTTTGAAATTTTCCATTTTCCGAACCAAATGTTGTTTTTAAGCAAACGCCTAAGCTGTTTTCATGGCATCTTAGGCTTAGTGTGGCATATTTTGTTGTTGTTCGCTATAAATTAATTAGTTAAGCTTTGTTGTCATATTGCAGATTCATTAATTAAAGCCAAGCCCCAAAGAGCCAGATTTACGCCCAGGCAGAGATAATGAAAAAAAGCGAGAGAGCAGCAAAAAGTAGATAGTCATTGCGTTGAGATTAGGGGCAAGGCAAATCTATGAGGAAAAGCCGTGCGATTGGCAGTGCTAGCGTTTTGTCAAAAAGTTAAGTTGCGACCAGCTTTCTGGCCAATAAGGAAATTATTTTACATGATTCAGCATATCAAAAGGCAAAGCAATTATAGCCAAAGTCGCGCTATCATTGCGAACAGCATGAAAATGTTATCATGAGAAGACAGAATGCGTGGAGGCAAAATCTGTGCTCTCTTAGCCGGATTGAGCTATATAAGTTTTCGTATGAAATACAATTAGTTGGGCTCTGACCATGGCCATGTGTAGAGTAGGGGTAGCGACCGCAACATCAAGCATATATGTACACATATAAAAACGACTTTAGAATGAATCGATTATCGTTAAAGTTATCGCTGTCCGAAAAACAAATTCCTGCTGCAACCTCATTTGAAAATCAATCAAAGACAAAATATTCCATTTACCACAAATCCCACTACAAACTATGAAACCTGTAGAGAGAAAAGAGGAAGCTACGCAAATTGAAAAATTATGTTTGCCAGCTGCACTGCAAGTCGAGTGCAGAAGCAAACATCAAGTGAAGTCAAGTCAAGTTTCGCCCTGCTAATGTTTTGCCAAGCACAAGGCAAAACAAGTAAGAACGTTGCAGTCGGGCGCTACCGACTGCGGGATACTCATTCACACCCCCACAGATCACGCCCATTGCCACGCCCACAATTGGTTTGTACATATATAATTTTTTGGAAATCAATAGAGGAGATCAGCAGTAATATCTGTATATAATTCTAATTTTCTCACTGAGAATCGGAAAAACGTATAGTTTTTCCCGATTTGCCACGCCCCCAGTAGGCGTAGACATATAATTTTTGGCCAGTTCTTAGAAGTAGTGAAGGGTAACGTAAGTGTGAAATTTGGATGCTTACACTCAAAAAATGCGAAAATTACAGGGTATTTTTTAGCCGGGCATACCCCATAAGGGGCGTAAAATTTATTTTTGGCGCATCGATAGAGGAGCTCACCAGTAACTTACCATCCAATTTTGAAGCTTCTAGCTCTAAAACTGTAGGAGCTACAAACTTTTGCGGTTTGCCACGCCCCCTATGGGCGTAGATATATCCGCCATATCTTTTTCAACTTGGGTTGTCAATCCGAGTATACATACCAAGTTTCAAGTCTCTAGCATTCATAGTGCTCAAAATATTACAGAATTTGAAAAATCACTATATAGTCAGATCCGATTTGCCACGCCCCTAGTAGGCGTGGATATATAGATTTTTGGTCGATCTTCATAGGATCGTATCAGTAACCTACGTGCCAAATTTGGGCGTTTTAGCTTTAGAACTGTAGAAGATACAGTTTTACCCGATTTGCCACGCCCCCAATGGGCGTAGATATATCCGCCATAGCTTTTTCAACTTGAGTTGTCAACACAAGTCTACATTCCAAATTGCAACTCTCTAGCACTTCTAGAAGTAGTGTTTCTGAGGTATGGGCAAATGCATTTTCCGATTTGCCACGCCCCTAGTGGGCGTATCGGGAAAATCTTGACACTTTATAATTCGAGGGTATACACGAGTATATATTCCAAATTTCAACTCTCTAGCTTCAAAACTGTGCAAATGGTTTGCGTTCATACGGACAGACGGACAGACGGACAGACGGACGGACAGCGTGACGGACATTGCACAAAACCAATATACTCATTTCACTTTGTGAATGAGTATAAAAATAAGAAAATAAAAAAAAGAGACAAATACCAAAAAATACTCGTATGCAAAACGAATTTCAAGAACGGTGTAAAAGATATATGGTATGCATGTATGTATTATGTGTGTGCCTGTGTGTGTGTATCGATAGATTGATGTTAAATTGATGCCATGCCGAGTGGGTTATTGTCTGGCCCGCATATAAACAACCAAAACAAAAGCAAAGAGTTGAAGCAAAAGTAAAAACTTCAATAATGCTAAAGCATTTTGTATTCCGACTTTCGAAAGAGATAAGCAGAGGGAACGACGAGAGTAAGAGTGAGAGAGAGAGATGAGGGCGACAGGCAGTTAGCCAGCAGCAAAGGAAGTTGAGAGGCTACTTCTGGCAATTTATGGCATATGTTACCAACATACACACACACACACACCAAAATACACCCACACAGTCGCCCTCATATGT
This sequence comes from Drosophila nigricruria, assembly GCA_037075265.1. NCBI lineage: Eukaryota > Metazoa > Arthropoda > Insecta > Diptera > Drosophilidae > Drosophila > Drosophila nigricruria. The sequence goes on along the minus strand of JBAMCI010000173.1, from coordinate 2,080,255 downwards.
AAATGCCAAAATAATACATGTGCGTATGGCATAAAAATTGATATGCCAACGTTTTTTCATGTGTGAGTAATTCACAAGTAAAATTTATAAAGTTTTTAAATAAAATATAATATATGCTTACAGACATTAGAGGCTGCAATATGCGACTCTTTGTATGCCCTAGAATTTCAATTATATTTTATTCTAGGAATTCAGGATTTTTAGAAATTTTTAAGGTATTCAGTCTTAATGAAAAAATAATTGTATGAGATTTTTATTACTTGTCTTGCTCAAAGTAAGTAAGTAAGTAAGTAAATTATGTAACACGAATAAGTGATCGAGGATACTTCCCTTAAATATTGCTTACAATTTTCTTAAGCATAAATTAATAAAAAAAAAAAAATAATAAATTAAATTATATATTATAAATATCTTCAATCATTTTTGCCATCTGCCGAAAAAATTCTGTTAGGGATATTCTTCACTTTTGAAAAAAGAAATAAATTAAATTATGATTAAAAGCGTACATTAAATTTGCCATACATTTTAAATGGATCCCCCTCAAAATTTTAATTTACAGGGCATCTATTTCCGCAGCAACTATGTGCTAAAATAATGCCACACAATAAATTGAACTTTTCATAAATTTTTGCAAGCTGAAATTGGCAAGGGTCGTCGTTGAGCTCGGCCTGTGCTCCTTCTGCTTGTCTTCAGCATTCCCTTTTTATAGGCCAGCCTGGTATTGTCAACGTCTTTGGCACGCCCCCCCCCCCCCTCTGCCGCTGGCCGCCCCTGTCGCTGCATCAAAGTGCTCGATAGCAGCAGCTCAGAATTTATGGTTGGCAGCTTTTAGGCTTTGTTTTGCTGCTTATTATTGTTATTGGCACCAACAGTGACATATTACGAGCGCCTACTCCGCACGCTTGTCGAAGCTCATTTGCTGGCTGAAACCGTGACAGCCACGCCTCTACCCCGACCTTATATAGCCTCCACCTTCCCGAGTAGCTTGTATATATAGAGAGATTGCGAGAGTTTTTGGCCGTTGCGTTGCGTACGCCGGATTATTAATATTAGAAAAAGGAAATATATTTTCTAGTGACCGGCTGCTGTTTTCGATTATTGTCCAGGCCAACAACACAAGAGTGTCCTGCGTTCGCCTCCAGTTCGGTCCTTTTTGCCGTAAATTGTTATTGACAACGGAAGCAGCAGTGCGGCACAAATTGGGCGTTGAATTTGCGGCTTGGTTTTTCGTTTAGCTGCCTTAGCTTTTCTTTTCTTTTATTTTCTTTTTTCTCTTTTCAATTTTTTTTTCTTTTTTTTTTGGTTTCTTTCATTCTGGTTTTCTGTCCGTCCATTTGTTGTGGTTATTATTATGGTTGATTTAGTGGCCACAAATTGAATGAATTGTCTTACTTAAGCGCAATAAGCAATATTCGATTTACACACACACACACACACACATAGGCACAGATATATATATATCGTATATATATAAATCGCATTTATATACAAGTTTAAATTCAATAATGCCTAAGTGCGTGCTCAAATCAGATTAAAAGACGACGCCGGCAAGTGCGGAAATGACAGGGCCGGAATTGAATTAATTAATGCCCGTTGAGCAGCACGCAGAGGCTACAAATCTGAAGAGTAGTCAAGAAGTGGCGAACAGCCAGTTGCTGAGCAAATAAAGTTGACAAATGCTGACAGCGGGCGACAGGGCGCACAAAATATTAAAATAAAGTTGTAATTAAACGCATCGCATAACTTGCGAAATGCGCGCACAAAGCACGAATTCAACCCAAGCTAAATTCTATCCTAAAGCGCTATATAACTCACACACACACATACGCACATACTTGAGCAACAGTTGAATAGATGAAAATCACTCACAAGATGCCACATCACGAATGGGTTGTGTTTAAGTAAGTGTGTGAGTGTGCGTGTGTGTGTGTGCGAGTGTGTTAGCGTGTTGAAAAAATATGTGAATACCACATACACACACAAATAACTTTGACAATTAGAAAATTAAAATTACACTGAGAGAAACGTTTGTGCTGAAGTTTAGCCAAAGAAAAAAAGTTTGAAAAATAAAGTTTTTTTATGTTTTTTAAACTGAATGAAATAAAATGTTTATTTCATTTTTCTTTAGTGTAGAAATATAATCTACTTCCTAAAGTCCTTGTAAATGTTGTTTTAGGCAAGTTCAGATTTTGGTATAGCAAACGGAGCGTATAGGCATTTGAATAAATTAATATTTAGAAAAAATTAAATACTAAAGTACTTTATCTTTTAAATATTGATATGAAGTTCATATTATTTATTTGACAGTAAAAACATATGAGGATAAATTTATGCCAAGACTTTTGAGTGAAAAAAGAACAAATGTATCAGAATATTTTAGAAAGATTGGAAATTTCAGCTTAGTCTATTTCCTTATAAAACCTATAATAAGCTGTGATATTATTCATACTATTCCATATCAAACCATAATAAAACTTTTCCCCATTCCATTGAACTCTTTTACCAATTGGAAATAAAGCCTCCGAAAATCTTTTGACTTAACTCTCTTTCACATCGTATATCGCAACTCAATCGTAGCTTCACACTCTCGTTACTTTAATCTATTATAATGTAATTCTATCCTACTCTATTACAGAAACTACGTCGCAGTCCCATGTTTCATGTTCTCTCATTTAAACTGTGCTCAGTTTTAAAAAGCAATTCAAACAATAGATATTGTTCGCTGCCAAATTGCACTTGCAGTTGACTTAAGAGCTCTTAGACTACATTTATCTCTTGACTTTATGGCACTAACAAATTAGTTTACGACCAACTCAACTTTTGGCGAAATGCTTACAAACAATTGTTTGCAGTGTATAACCAAAAAATAAATAAATTTAACGCAGCAACTGCGACACAATGGCAATAATTTTGTTGCCAGATAGAAAGAGTGGAAGAGGCAGATACACTGAGAGAGAGAGAGAGAGGGATAGAGAGACAGCTGGCAATTTGCAACCACTGCCGCCGCCATCATTACGACCACCAGCGCCACTTACAGTGGAGCCTATCTTTGGGGCGCCAGCTGCTTGGCACCGCAGACACCGAAAAACCAAAAAACCCAAAATGAGAATTGCAGACGAAGGTGTGCTGCAGAGAGAGAGAAAGAGTGCGAAGAGAGTGGGGGAGGGGAAGGGGGAGGAAGGGAGGAGCGCCACACGCGCAAGCATATTAAAATATTTAATTACCATGTAAACTTACGACTTTTGTTTTTGTTATTGTTTTAATTGTGACAACAACTGTCATAATAATGAATATGATGATGTTTTGCGAGACAGCTAAGGGGAGGTTGAGTGTGTGTGTGTGTGTGGGGGGGGGGGGGGCCCACACCACAGGCAAACGCAATATGCGTCGCTTTTTGGCCCGGAAAAGTATGCTACATGCGGCCAAAGTTTGAAATGGATGCCAGCCAAAGCTTTATTACATTTGCTATACGACTGTGTGTGTGTGTGTGTGTGTGTGTGATATACGACTGGAGTGCGAGTGTGTTTTGGCGGTTTTTCTTAGAATACTGAAGTACTTTTGTCGCCTTGCATGCTATTTGAATTTTAATTGCAGTTCTCTTCTCATTGCACACATTGTCGTGCCTGGATTTGATTCATTGTCCCCGTCTAACCAAATTGCTCGTCCTGCCCGCACCATCACACTCCTCCCTCTTCCTACCTCCCTCCCCCTCTGCTACCTTATTTAATTAAAAATGCTTGTCTTCCACTTCTTCTACTTCTACTTCTTGTTCTGGTGTCTTTGGTGCATCCCAGGTGCTTGCTTCTGTTTGCTCATTGGAACTAATTAGTTTTATTTAGCCCCACTTATTGACTTGCTCGCCAAACATTTTCAATTGACATTGTCAGGACCGCACGCTCCGTCCGCTGCTACCGCTGTCTCTCACTGATGCTCCTCCCCTTGGTCTGACTGCTGTTTAGTATGCAGCACACAATACACATAAAACATTAATAAAGCTTGTTGTCCTTTTTGGCTGGCTGAGTTTGAGCCCGTGCTTCTCGCGTCCCGCAGCTTAGTTGAGGGCCTTGTCATTACCAAACATCATCCCCGAAGTCTGGCCTAGCATATGCTTAGCATAATTTTAGACCTACTCTCCGGCATATAGCGTGGGCTTTGATTTCTGTGTCTGCCAGGCTTTAAACGCTTGACTTAATTAAAAAAAAAAGAAATATATAACTAAGAATGTTAGGTTGTGTCGACTGTGATTGATTTAGAGGTATCCTAGCCGTACTACTATTCTATTCCTATTTGAAGACTATAATAAATCGGAACACTCTGAAATGTTCTATTAAAAGATACTTGAGATATATTTCTCAAATAATTCTGACATTTCTTGAAGCTTTCCACATTGCCAACAAAGGCTAAGCTTAGAAATATTAAATATATAATATTTTGTAACCCATAATTTAATGCAGTATCTATAAAGATAGCAGACATTGATATAACTGACTCTTAGCTAGAGTCTCTTTGAACGTTTAACATAGCATAGCACTTTCATCTGATAACACTGTCAGAAACACTAATATCCCACTCAAACAAATTATACAACACTGTTTCTAACACTGATATAATTATCGATAAAACGCTTTATCTCGATACTAATTATATCTTCAACATTTATATATATATTTTTTATACTCCATCATATTTTAAATTCTCTCTAATCTAATCATATTAAAGAAATTATTGAATAATTAGATTTCAATTTAATTCTTAGCCCAAGGTAAAGTCATTTAGATATGTCTACTTCGGACTTAGACAGAACACTTCTTTCCATTGCTCCATCGCTCTATAGAGTGCTCAAGAGCTCGCCACGCAAATTTAAAAACGTTTAAAGTGTTTTTTTCTTTTTTAAATTATGAAGCCAACTGGCCGTTGGCTGGACCTGGCGGACTCTCTTCGGACGTAACTGCAAGCGCTTGGCCTCGGGGCCACGGTTCATATCATAATTCAGTCATATAAAATTTGTCTAGCGTAAAATTAGAAATGCCTCAAAATACAACAGCGGCTAACAAGAGAGCCGGCAACAGACGACTTTGTAATTAAAATTCGAGAGCATAAAAAAAAAATAAAATAAAATTACAACAACAAAACACACTAAACGAAGAAGCAGAAGGAAATCACAGGCATCCATTGATATGCTGATGAGCATAGCTGTTTTTTGCCTCTCCTCCTCCTCTTCTCTCTGCTGAGGCTTGACATTCAAGTGACTGCGTGAGTGGCTCAGGAAATTGTGAGTGGGGTGTGTATATATGTATGTATGTGTGTGCGTGTGTGTGTGTGTGAGAGTGAGTGAATGTGAGTGCGTGTGGGGGACACGTCACCAAGTTGTTTACATAAAAATTTAAAGGCAAACACTCGCTGATTTTTATGCTTATCGACACAGCGAAAATTGAAAATGACGCTCGGGCGAAAGTTAAACATAAACAGAGCTGCCACAAAACGTTGCACATTGGTGCAAAAATACTAACGGAATTAGTGAACGATGTTGAAATTGTATTTAAAGCATAAGTTTTTATTTAGCAAATAATATATATAATAATAAGTAGTCTATACAGAAGTTGTATAATTAGAAATTATTCCATACCAAAATTCAGCAAAGTGGTCAACAAAAAGTTAATTCTTTTAGAACATTTCTAATATTTTGGAATTTTACATAAAACTAAACTTAGTTTAAGATTGAGAAATATTTGTTGTTCACTTTTATATATTCTTATAAAACTTAAAAGTTGGCTAACATATTACTAAGTTTGCAAATATTTCAACTATTTTATATGTCTAATTTCAAATATGTTTCAAACTTGTTTTCCTAAATTTAGATTGAGTAGAAAGATATTTAATATTAAGCAATTTTTTTCTCTCTGGCTCTGTTTATCTCTCACTCTAGCTTTCTCTGTATTTCAGTGTCTCTCTCTGTATATTTCTGTCTCTTTCTCTGTGTTTATTTATGATTCCCTCTCTCTTTCTGTTTATTGCTCTACCTCTCTGTCTATTTCTTACGCTCTCTCTTTCTCTTTTTATTTCTCTCTTTCGCTCTCTGTTTATTTCCATATCTCTTTTTCTCTTTCTCTTGGTATCAACCTATCTATTTCTCATACTTATATCTCTCTCTTCCTTTCTCTTTCACTTTCTCTTCCTTTTACACTTTCTTACTTGTTTATTTTATAAGTAAATTGAAATATTTATAAAATAAACCTTCAAGAACAGTAACTCGCTGTCTCTGTCTCTCTCTCTCTGTCTATGCCCTCCTAACTTTTGTCACTTAAATGCTTTACATTTTAGCATATGTATAAATACATTTTTATATATATATATTCACCATATTGTTTGCTTTTTAAGCAACCACATTCAATAGTCAATAAGCTCCGACTTACACATGCTATGCCCATATCAATTATTTGACTTAGAGATTCGATTAGTTTTGTTTTGCCAGGCAAAAAGTTGAAATGAAAAATCAATTGGAAAACAAACAAGGCTAAGCAAAACTCAATCTGATGACAACAATTTTTGTCTATCAGCCAAATTGAAAATGCAGCCCCAGCTCCCAATTTGGAAGCCCGCCCCACAACCCCACAATTTGTAACCCATGTCAAGTTGGCATTTCTCAATCAGCTGCAGCCCACTGTGCGCCTTTTATTAAATTTCACAACGGCAAATAAACAAATGTGTATGTGTGTGTGTGTGTGTGCACACATGTGTGTGGTGTGTGTGTGTGTGTATGTGTGTATTAGTGTGCGTTGATTTTCAATCGATGCTGAGGCCGAATTTCCTTTTTCTTGTGGCAAGAAGAAAACTTGTTTGCCAACTTTGCGGTTTTTGAGGTTGACATGTTGGCTGCTGATGTGACCCAAACAAGTGGAGCAGCAGCTGATGCTTGATTATGATGATGGCTACTACTACCCCCAAAAAAGGGGACAACAAAAGCGGAGGGGCAGCGCGGGGGCGGCGGGCCGTGGCAAGCTGGCTTAACAAATTGAGCAAACCTGACGTTACAAATTTGCACCAAAAAACCTGTCGAAAAGTTGCTTTTTTCTTGTTAGACTAAGCCTTGTTGTGTGTGTGTGTCTGTTGTTGTGGAGTGTTGTTGAGGTGAGGGATTGAAGAGTATTGTGCGGGTCGAGAGCGACTAGGATATGCATTTCCTGCCACGTAATTACCTGGTGATGGGCAACAAACAAGCCGCTGACTGTGAGCCGTCATCAATTCAAGCGGCGCTCTAATTAAAGATACGAATCAAAACATGCAAACGCCGTAAACGGACAACGAACTCCGCACACACACACAGAGGTATATGTATGTGTGGGTATAGCTGTTGAGTGCTAGCTGTAATTGATTTGCCGGCAGTTTGTCTTTCATTGTTGTTGCCTGTTTGCCTAGCTACAGAGCCGCCAGCGAATTTAATAAATATGAAAAACATCAAATTATTTCAAATGCTCCACTGTTTGTCTGTTTGCCTGCCAGCCCACTGCTCCCTGACCCCCCCACTGTCCCCCACCGCCCGTCCCTCTGCCTGCTCGGCTGTCTGACTGTCTGACAAACGCTCGCCGCGCACGAGAAAATATGCTAGTGAATTGGTGGAGCGGGGTGCTGTGGTGGGTGTGGCACTGCATAATTTTGCAATTGCTCCACAACAAATCGCAGTTGATTGTTTTACGTTCCAGTACATACATAACTGTTGTCCTGGGGGGAGGGCTTGCAGAGCGAGGGGTTTGGTTGGTTCCAAAAGAGCCTTAAAATATGCAACGAAACTTTGCTCAAAGCATAAAATCAACTCGCAGCACAGCAATGCAATGCCACTTGCCACTGGCAAAGGAGCTGCTGCTGCTGCTGCTGCTGCTGCTGCTGCTGCTGCTCCTGCTGCTGCTGCTACTCCTGCTGCAACGAGCGAGGCAAATAGGAAATCACAGCAACAACAACAACTGAAACGGAAATGCAAGGCATTCTTATGCATATCCTCTAAACAACTGCACACAGACCCACACAGACAGAGCCAAGCAAACAGCGAGCAAAATATAGGAAAGCTAGTGAAAGCGCTTCAGCTGAAAAGGTATAGACAAGCATATACCCTAGAGCGATTACAGTTATCGATATTTTGAGATTTTGAAATGCTTTAGTACTTGTAAAATGATAAACATATCTAAATAAAGACTTTCTTTGAATTATATAGCAGTTATCTAAGTAAATTACTTCAAATACACAAGCATTAAAATCGATAATTATCGATATTTTAATCAAATTATCATAAAAAAGCCATTCTCAAAGAAAGACAATAATGCTTAAACAAAAATCCTAAAAAAGTAAATTGTAGAAGTAGAAACGATTCAGTATTTCTTTAATAAATCTATTACATAATATCAATTAGATCTTTAGCTGCTACTTAGACACTTTTCATACCCCAAATTACCAATTGGCAATATGTACAGGGTATACGAACAACAACAACAACAACAACAATAGCAGCAGCAGCAACTGGCAGTTAGAGCTTGACTCTCAGTCAGGACTTGCCTTGTTTGGGGAATTGTGTTGCTTCAGCTCCTCGCAAAGCTGGAATTTTTTCATACGCAAATTAAATCTACATCCCGTAGCGCTTGGTCTCAGCTATGTGCCACGCCCACGCCAATACACAGACACAGACAGTGGCGGAGGCAGAGGCAGTGGCAGTGGCAGTGGCAGTGGCAGTCGCATGCCTTAACAAATATTCATTACATAATAATAAACTAAACTCAACGAAAAGTGCGGCGGCACAGCCAAAATCAAATTGCACATAAAAACAGAGAATGTTGGCAATGCGTGGCATGCCTAACAGACTGTGGAGCAGGAGTCCAATATATTTCATTATATGTGTGTGTGTGTATGTGTGTGTGTGTGTGTGTGTGTGTGTGTGTGGGTAATTGTGTTTGTGTTTGTGGCAAATCAATGACATGTAAAAACTCTAATTAAACGCACGTTTCTCGCGCGCTATACTTCCGCAAATAGCAAGCAGTCCATAAAAAAGGAAACATAAACATAAATACAACCCTAACAGAGAGAGAGAGACAGAGTGCAGGAGGTTGAGAGAGCGAGAGAGATAGCTTACTTGTCCCACTGTAATTGGTTTGCCTGGCAAATAAGCGTAATTGAAGGGCTCCTGGCATATGATATATGAGCATAGACCAAATAAATTTTTTTGTGAATAGAATCAAAGCGAGACTATAATCGAGTCAAGTTAGTCAGTTGCCCAGTCAAGTTATTTATAAGAAGTAATACCTACATTTGACTCAAAGTCAATTCATGTAATCGATAAAACAATACCCGAAAAATATTTGTGTTACTTGGGGCAATACTGAGATGTTGATATTAATATTTAAAGCATCTCGGTAAGTCAAATATAAAAATTTTATATGAATTCTATTTTGAGAAATATATATATGACGTTCTAATTAAAACTTACGACTTATATATAAGAATATTTATTAATAGAATATAAATATAAGCATATATGTATACCACTTATAAGAAATATTAGGTATTTGAAGAGTCTCTCTTAAGCAAAAATATTGAAAACCTTGAGCAATTTCTAAAATATCTACTAGAACTACAAATTTCATATTTTAACTATATATTTATATATGAGTTGTATATCTTTAAGGATAGGTTTTTTTTTTAAGATTTTGTATGTTTTCGGAGATTTTGGATTTTTATTATTATCTTGTAACAAAAATTATGTTTATTTAGTCTTTTTGGTTCACTTATATATCTCAAGAATTTATAAATTAATTTTTTCAATTTCTATTAATAAATACTGAAGTTTCTTTAGTGAAAATAAATATATCAAATATTAAATTTTAGTCTTTCTCTAATTTCAATTATGAATAAATATTCATAATATTCAGAAATAGAATTTCTATTTGAATTTTTTCATTAACTCTGTGAAAAAAAGTAATTTTTAAATTAAATCTAAAACTTCTTTATGCAAATACTCAAATTTCTATACCAATCCTCTTTATAATTAGCCAAGAAACGTTTAATATTTCATAGATTAGGTTTTTTTTTTTTTTTGATTAACTGCCTAAGGAAATTTATATTTTTGACAGCTCCACATAAATATCAACATTCACATTTTAGCCTTTTGTTCTGGCCAATTTTCGTGGATATTATTAACTCAACCCTTTTTTAGCTAGTTCTCGTAGCTCCACAAAGTGTACGCTATATTTATCATCATTAACAGCGCACTGGCCGCAGCCCAAACAAAAATTCCATTTGCATAGTTGTTCTAATACCCTAACAAAACAACAACAAATGAGGGGCACATACAACCCATTAACCACAACAACTCAGTTAGTTGTGTGTGTGTGTGTGTGTGTTGTTTGTCGCGTTGCCAACTTAACTGGCTGACTAACTGGCCAACAGTTAGCCCTTTAGCTGGAACCCCTTACTCTATCTCTCTCTCTCTGTCTCTGTCTCTCCACTCCTACACCCACGGCAGACCAAACCCATAATACAAATTATATTGCTTTCGTATTTATGGCATGTGTTTCATTTCTGTTTTTCTTTAACAGCTTTTTAACATGTAAATTCGATTTTTAGTGTGTACAGCCACACACTCTCGAGCACACACACATACACACCTTAATTAAATTTCTAATTATTGTAATTAACCACATTAATATGACCTCATGCGCACCCTAATTTGCTAAAATTCCTAGCCAAACACCCTCCCCCCATCCCTCCCTTCCGCCGTCTCTTTCGTCGCGGCGTAAAATTGTGTAGAAAATTGTCGGTAAACATTTTTACAGTTTATTTGCAAAGCGTGGAGACCGCGACGCAGACGACGCCCCATCAGCTCCAACACCCCCACCGCCACCTCTGCCTCTCTTGTTCTCTCCTGACCTACACACCTCGGTCCCCACTCTCAGCACTACGTCCTGACTGCCCAGTGGTTGGCGGCTTTGGCTATGTGTGGTCGCTGCTTGTTGCCTTTTATTATATGGCCTCGGCATTGTTCGTGATATAATACCTTATAAAGTAGAATGAATAGGGTATGCTTAGCATTAGGAGGTATTGGATGGATAGATATACTTTCTATTTGAAAATCTTGTTAATGTTTCTTTCTTAGATTCATGACAGAGTTTTGCATTTGCATTTATCATTATCCATGGTATTTGCCCTTATTGGCTTTATGTCTTTTATTTACAGGGTATCTAGTTAAGCTTCATTTTCAGCTTTAGTTATTGCAGAGGGTAGCCAAAGTCTCTTTGTTTCTACTCTACCTTGTTTTTGCAGGATATCTTCGTGTACTGCATTTTTGACTCTGCTCATTCTAACTTATTTCTGATTGTTGTTCGGCTGTTCGTTGTTGGCCAGCGGTTGGCCTTAATGAGGTCATGTGTGTGTGTGTGTGTGTTAGTTGTGCGACGCTGGTGATTATGATGCCATGAAATTAACATTTAATTTGAGCTGAACTGGTGCGCCATCTAGCGGCGACGTTGGCAACTGCTTGGCGAACGTGTGCATGCTTATATGTATTTGTGCTTTCGGCTAATTTATGCCGCAGTCTCTCTCTCTCTCTCTCTCTGCCTCTCTGTCTATGTTTCTATTGCTGCTCGGCCCATAGACGTCTGAATGTGGCATCATTAGAGGCAACTTTGTGGCCCGGACGCGCGCCATTGGACAATGGCATGTAATTTATGTTTGTCTTAGCAGCTGGCTTGTGTGAATTGCTGTTGCCAGCGCCGCACCATCGTCCAGCAGCAAACTGCACCACCTAGCTAGATCTGGCTGGGCAACAAGTATGGCCACCAACCAGTTAAAAGTTTTGCGGCCAAAAGTTTTGCTTGTCTGCGTTTAAGCAGCGACCAGACCAAAAACCAGATCCCACGGCCAAGTTGTCAAAAAAAAAAAGAAAAACAAATTTCTACAGTCTCCCTGCCTCTCGCTCTTCCTTCTGTCTCTCTCTCTCTCTCTCTCTCTCTCTTTATCTCTGGGGATTTTTGCAGGCTAGCAAAACTTTCTTTGGCTTATCAATGCCTCGCCCCGCAGAAGCAAAAAAAAGCTGCGGCCAGTGAAAATTATTGAAAATAAAAAAAACAAATTCGAGAATTGGCAAAAATCGTGCGCTTGTCAGCAACAAAAGTCGGCGTTCAGAATTTTCTAGCGACTCGACGAGTTTTCTTTTCTTTGCTATTCCCATTCGCATTCGCATTCGCATTTGCCGTGCCTTACATTTCATTTCATACTATGCCCGTCATTATTTATTAATGAGGCTTAAGCAGCGTCTAACATTTCAAAGCTTTGCCAACCGACGCCTAGGACTCCCCTCCCCCCACCCCTTCGAAGACAGCGAGGGAGCGAAGTTGGGGCTTGGATAAAAGTACAAAATAATAAAAATGTGCCCGCATTAAATATTAATTTCCATTTGGACTGATAAGTGCGCAGCTCTATGAGCTCTAGCCTAGAAATTCGTAGGCTTGCCGCTGTCAAAGGTCAGGAAAAGTCGCGAAAATCGTCAGAGCAAAGCTTTACAATTTCGGGATGAATCGCGCTTGATTAATGTAAAGTTAAATGAATAAGAAATATGATATTAATGCCGAGTGAAGTCAATAAGCAGCTAGAAAATAGACTCTTAAAGTTTCAGATTTTTATAGATTAGAGATAAAAGTGTTTATCAGAAAGCGTTTAGATGGAGAAAAGCCTCTGATAAAGTCAATTAATCACTTACGGAAAATAGAAGCAAAAGCGCTTCAGAATCATGGATATAAGATATAATCTCAAATGAATATTGATTTACGCAGATGAATTCTAATTACGGCATACATTAAAGATTATATGATTTACTATATATCATTTACCTCAAGAAAAAGCTCTTCAGAACTGGAAATCGAGTTTAGAGTTAAAATATTTGATTTATGGAGGCTGATAGAGGCTATATTAGCAAATATATCTAAATTTTCAGCGCTAGCCATTAGGATCTACTGAAATGCAGAATGTTTTATCTCCTTGCCAAGCAAACATTTCCGTTAACACTCTACGGTTCAGCACACTTTAAGCAGCGTCATTTGTAGAATCCCTTTTTTCGTCATTGACCCAAAACAACAGAGAATGGTGTCAAGCACATCGCCAAAAAAAAGGGGGGAAAAGGGATAGAGTATAGAATAAGCAGTCGAAAAACGACAGACAAATTCCATGAACAAAATGAAATGTCAACAGTAAATTTACCTAACACTTTTGGCTATTGTCATTTGTTGTTGTTGTTGTTGTTGTTGGTTGTTTGGTGTTTGGTTGTTGGTTTTCTGGGCTGATTATTTTCTTTTCTAATGCACCGAAAGCTCATTTTTCTTATTTCGGGTAAAAATTCTTAATGGGATTTACACAGAAAGAGAAAAAATAAATAAAATGTCTATGGAGCGAGCCGAACGGCCGGAATTGGGTTCTGTGTGTAAAATGGCGCATAAATATGTTGAAAATGGACTTGAGAATTTATTTACATAAAAAAGGATTTTACAAATGGAGCAGGACGTAACAAATATAAATATACAGAGATTTGTAGCTGTTGCTGCTGCTGTTGTTGTTGTTGTTGTTGTTGTTGGTGTCTTTTGTCATTATTATAAGCGGCTGAACGATCCCTTTTTTCGTTGCCGCTACTTGAAAGCCAAAGTTGCCTTGGTGACAGCTAGTGAGGAGATATTGATAAAGAGAGGGACAGAGTTGCTTTTTTTTTATTAAGAGCTCGATATCTTTTACACACATTGGGCCGGGCCAATGACCATAAATCTGTAGACAACCAACAAATGGGAAGTGAAAAAAATTTGGTTGCCCCTCCAAGCAGACACACACACAGTCAGATATATAGATAGATATATAAACATTTGCTGACACTCAATTGAAATGCTACTCAGTTTTGCGCAAAGTTCATTTAAAATTGTTGTCAAGGGTTGTCGCAGAGGGCGAGACGACCGAAAAGGTATAGAAGGCGCCGGGGGCGGGGGCGGGGGCGCGGGTGTCGGTTGAGGGGCAACGCAGAGACAAAGTCGCGCGCACTAAGCAGCAAATCCTTTCATCCGATTTAAGTAAATGCAAACAAAATAAGTAAATAGCAAGAAGCAACAAACCAGCCCAGCCCCTACTCTGCCCTTTCCCCCTTGGAGCTTAGCGCCTCGCAGGCGAGCCTTCAGGCAGTCGCCCCGATATCCCCGCCCTGACAGCAGCTCTCGACAGACACTTGGGCGAGGAGCTTGTTAAAACTTTAAGTCCGTTTTACTTAACTTGGCTCCTTTAGCTGACAGTTGTAACTGTTTCTGCTTTGCTGTGCTCTCTCTCTCTCCCTCTCTCTCTCTCTCTCTCTCTGTTTCGCATTCCATGTCCCATTCTATCTTTAAGTTAAGTTAATTTTTAAATGTTTTGTTTTAAGGCCTTTAACTATTTAACACATTTAACTCTCTTTCTATGCGCTCCTCCATATATATATATATATTTTTTTGTATTTTATTTCTGTCAGTGACAGCGTCTCTAATTGACTTGCTTTGTTTCCATACCAGCTATCTGTCTCTGTCTCGCTCACTTTTAGCGTCTCTTTTGCTCTTGGCTAAAGCCCTTGTAATTAGTCAACTCGCTTAGGCACTTTTGCTATTGACACTTGGCCAAAATGTCGAGATTGAAGTTTGGTTTTTTAATGAACAGTTCATTTTTTAATTAACCCGATCCGGGTTATAAATGGGCGTACCATTTGCTAGTGGGCATGGCTGCTGTGCAGGACGGACAACGTTTACGTGAGCGGGGAGCTCAGATTTGATGTGTTATTTTTATACAATTTACAGACTTGTTTTGGCAGCTTTTTAATTGGGATTGTTGTTAGCAAATATTGAAGGGAATAAATGGGGATTTTGTTTAAAAATAATCTCATTATTTGCATAAGAATATATTTGCTCAATAAACATATTAAGGATAAAAAAGATATATTAATTTATTTGATAGAATTTGAAGAGCTTAGGTAAGAAATTCAAGAAAAATCAAGAGTTTATAATGTTATAAAATTTTTCTAATATTATGTCAAACACACACACAAGTCTAAATATAGTATAAGATTTCAAAATCAACATTAATTAGTACAGAAGACATGTTTTAAGATGTACTTTCCTTCTCTCTAGTGACCTCCAACTGCAATTGTTTTCAACTCAAATAGAGAGTCCGACTAATTGAAAGACAAATTGACAGCAGCTGAAATGCACACAACAGACACACACACACACATGCACTTAGCCACAACAATTACTGAAGAGCTCTCAAAATGGCCGTATTATTAAATGCTTAAAGCAGCCCCGAAATGTGGGCAACTGCAACTCGCTTCAGATCCCACTCACACTTGAAAAGAAAAACTATACATGTATATGCGAAGGAGCTGGAAATTCGCCATACTGTGCGATATTTTGCGTAGCTCGGCATAATTTCAAATTAGTGCACTCAATGGCAAATGGTTTTCAGGTTTTGCAGGTTTTCAGGTGTATGGCAGCTTTTCAGGTTTTCTAGTTTTCCACAGTTTTGCAGGTTGTGCTGCATTTTGGCCGGCATATATTTACATAGTCGACGCACGCTCTCGGCCAAATGCAAAAATGCCTCAAAATGGAGGGTAGTAGAGAGAGAGAGAGAGAGAGAGATGTAGGTTGAGGTAGAGAGATGGGAAGGCGTGGCACAACTGTGAGTGTATGTAGAGCCGAAAACCCCATAACATCAATTTCTGCAAATGCAGCTCAAAACAATTCGAAATTGCTGCTATTTTTTACTGCACTGATACGATAGCGAGATGCCCTCGAGCAGATATAATTTCAGTTTTCATATATCTATAGTATTTATCATAAAACTCAAAACATCTATAACTAATATGCAAACTGATGCTTGCAAAAACTCAATGTGATTATGTGATTCAGTAAGTCAACTAGTTTCACACATATACCCGTTCACGTTTACAGGGTATAGCGATGGCAAAACGCAGCCAGTTGTTGGTGGTGCAGCAGCTGCATGCAACTGAATGCGTGTTATGCGGCTTAACGGCAACTGCAATGGTCAGCAGGTGGGAGACGAGAGTCTGCCCGGCTTTGAGCAACGAGCAACGAGCTTTAAAGTGCTGCATAAGCTGAGGCGCATATACGCCTCGCTGCATAATGGGTAAAAATGATCCAAAAAACAAAAAGGAGAAAACAAAAACAAACAAAGAATGTGGAAAGAAAAAATATATGTGAAATTGCTTTGACATTTTAACATTGTAGTCGCAAGTTGCGGCGCTTGGCCGTCAACTTTGTTGTTGCTGCTGGCTACCCCTGAAATGGCGAGGGCGTAAAATTGCCGTAACATGACAGCGAACAACTTTTGGCGAAGGTAACTCAAAACGCGCTGCGAACACGCAAGCTGGCCCCACACCAGCCGACCTACCCGGGCATAGCCGAAAAAATTGACCCACTAAACCGCCAACACTCCCAGCGCCAAAACCCACTCGGGCGAACTGAAAATAATTTCCAAAGTATTTGCCTAATGTACTCGCAGCCTGGCTGCTCGCTTGTTGGTGTTGACTTAGACATACACAGACACATCTACCTACACACACACACACATACACCCACACACACACACACTCAAGGTTAGGGTGTGTGTGGGCAACGTTTATCAGTGCGCGCTAGTAGAAAGTTTTTCATAATGTGTGGAAAAGAACTTGCGCTAGCCAGAAAAAAAAGAAGAGAAAAGAAAAACTGTCAACTTGACACAGGCGGTGTCCTTTTCTTTCCTGGCTACCCTAAATTATATATATGTATATAGGGTATATCCACTATGTTAGTAAGCTTACACAGTCTTTTATAAATAAGCAAGCAATTTATTACATTATGAACATAGCAATTAAAGGAATTCTTCTACCTAACTAGATTGAATCTAACAACTTTAAGTTTTTAATCAAGATATCTAAGCAAATGCCACAGAACATAAACAGTTTCGAGATTATATTTATAATTCTCAACAAGTTTAAGCTTCAAAATGTATTTGAATGCCATTGCAGAAATAAAAGTCTGGCTAAACTAAAGCTAGATTTATTAATTATCTTTTCTTGCCTTTTCTTCTCTTCAACTTTTATTTGGTGGCTCTCGTCTTATGCCTGTTTCAGCTTTCTCTTTTGTTGTCATCTCTTCTTTTCTATCATCTTTTCTTTTGTACCATTATGTTCCTATACTTTTTACTTACTTTCCTTTTGCTCATCTCTTCACATCTACAGAAACTTCAACTATATTTATAATTCTCAACTGCCTTTCGTCTGTCAAGTAGCACATGGGAGGTAACTTCGTCTGTTAGAGAGCATTTAGTATTCGTTATTGTAGACAATTTGCCAGGTCATATTTCTTGTTGTTCTCATTCTTTTTTCCTTTTTTGTTTTTGTTGTTGTATTTGCCTTCTTCTTGCTTGCAGCTTTCCTTCGCCCTGCCTACATTATTTATGCATTTTTCTTTTGGCTGCTGCTGCTGCTGCTGCTGTTGGCTTTTAATAGTTGTGTCTGCGGCAATGTGCGAGTATGTGCAGCGGTGTGTGTGTGTGAGAGTGTGTGAATGTGTATGTGTGTGTGCGTGTGCGCGTGTTTACCACATTGAAAAGTTTTCTTTGCAAAGTGCTTGGTACATGCGAGCGCGCAAATATGCCAAAAAATATGCTACACAAAAATCGCTCAAGTGCAAAGTTTTAACAATTGGAAAGTTTGCATCCTGGGCGCAGTCTGTCGAAGAAAAACCAGAAGCTGAGGTGGCAGCTCCCACAGCTCCAATCCACAAGCAACCCCTTTCCCCAACCAAGCTGCGCCCCATCTTCATTCAAGTACTTAGTTAGAGCGTCAAACGCAAAATGCAAACCAAGAACACGAAAGCAGGGAGCAGGGGATCAACTTGTGCTTTAAGTGCTGGTCACATGACTGCAAAGTGGAGCTGACAAAAAATAAACTTGTCCTCAATTCGAAAGTGTGTGTGCATAGGTGTGTGTGTGTGTGTGTGGCAAAAGTGATGGGAAACGTTCGACAACAAGTGAAATATTAAGTTGAGAGAAATATTTATATATATATATATAGACAAAAATGAACAATGTGTGGAGAAAACTTGTCTTTGGATAGTTTATTAGTTGAAAATAAACAGCGAAAGCTTAAGAAACTTTTAAATTGAAATTTAAGTGAAAATAGTTGCACAAAAGATATTATTATTTATGATAAGAGTTATGAAGAAATTAGTCAATTGGCTTACTATATAAATGTACAAACATTTGATCTAAGACAAGAAACTTTTATACTAAACTATTTTTTGAAAGAAAGTAATTTAAGTCAAAAAATATTTGCACAACTTAAATTTACTTTAGGTTAACTTTTAAATAGCTTCAAATTATAAAGTTATTAATAAACAAACAGCATAAATAAGAAAACAAAAATCACATTCAATCAAAAACTTGTAATGAAATTCATCAAATCTCATACAACATTTTATTTCTGCTAAATCGCATTTCACTTTAAGCTTCACTTTAAATTTTCACACTAAATAACAAACTCCTGTGCATTTATTTTGGCCAAGTAATGGAATTAAACAAAATAATTCCACTGGAGAGCAACTATTTTAGGAATTGCATAGCCTTTTCAATTAATTCCTTGATTGAGTTTATCTTCACATTTTTTCCTTACCTCTATCCTCCGCTCTCTCTCTCTCTCTCTCTCTCTGTCTCTTTTTTTGTGCTTCTGTCTCTATCGAATGTTGTTTTATTGGCAGCCAAAGAAAGTTGAAATTTAGTTCAAAGTGCTCGCAACGAATAAATCAAGTAAAATAAATATAAATGCATATTGGCTTTAAACAGTTGACTCGCCTGGCGCACAGTTCGAGCTGGAGCCAAAGCAAATATGCCAGCAAAGATATATGAAATGCAGTTAGAAAGGCAGAGAAAACAAGCGACACGGCGAGGAGGGGGTAAAAGTGTAGTAAAAGCAAACTTTTGCCTTGCAAGTGGCAAAGTGGCGCCACCTGGCGACTCAATGAGGTGTGAAGATGAACAGTCGCATGTATCTAAAGGCGTTATTGTTGCACACACACACACACACGCACACACACAAAGGTACCTAAAGCAAATATAAGGCAAAAAGCAAATCAAATGCGCTGCAATCTGTGTGTGTGTGTTTCGAGTGTGTTTTTGTGGTCGTTTCTTCGCCTAGCAGCTGCTTTCCCCCTCATCTAACACCTCGCTCTCCCTCTTCCTCTTCCTCTGCCACTCTCTCTTTCGGCCTCTGCCTCTGTCGACTGCCTGTTGCCTGGCTGGTCTACACCTTTGTGGAAATCCAACAATGTCAACTATGCAACACAAAAGCGACAATGCCGTCGCTTTGTCTGACTGCTAAAGTGCAGAGGGGCAGCCGAGAGGGACCGCCGGGGCAGGCAAGAGACTCTTGTTGCTGCTGTTGCAGTTTTTTCTTTGGTGTTTTCTTTCCTTTTTCTTCTTTTTTGTGTGTGCCACACAAAAATAGCTCACTTTGCGGACGGTATTTCTCATTCTCAGTCTCGTTTCACGCTATTCTCCCGGTGTGGTAGCTACTCCCCCCCGGCAACACCTCCCGTCTACGCCGTCTTCGTTTCATGTTGCTTTTTATGCCCGCAATTTGCATTGCCCGCTTTGTCGACGTCTTTTGCACTTTTGCTTTTTCTCCAGCTCGAGTTGAGAGAAAAATAATGAAAATAAAGCATAGGGAACACATACACAAAAATAATGACATTAAAATGCGCATTATATTAAAACCCGATGCCCGATTTGCTGCTAGCCATGCCCCTAGAGGCAGCTTGATGGGCAGGCGGGTAGGGGCAGGCAGCACGTGCCGCTTGAACCTTAACCCCTTGGCGTGTGCTCTCCACACGACATGCAAACGGAAACGAACAACAACCAACAACCAGCTACAACAACGACGCGTCTGTCGACTGGCAAACTACTTCAGTTTTATGAGGCTACCCGCTGCTAGGTCTGCTAGGCCCGCAAGCCCGCAAGCCCTCGAGCCCACGAGCCCTCAAGCCCGCCCACCGCCCCTCTTCTCAGCCATCAATTGACAATTATGAGGCCACGCCCATTGCCGTGCTCATAAATTTTGTAATTATTCCCCTGCGTGCTCCACAAAACAACAACACAGCCACACGAAGTAGAAGAAAAAACGAACACACACGCATCATGCAAAGGACCACAGGCTGAGCGAGAGAAAGAGCGAAAGACAGAGAGGCAGAGAGAGCGAGAGGCTTTGGAAATTTTTGGAAATAAGCATATGGTTTATATGGATGATGGCATATGTGAGATATGCCATGTGGCGTGATGAAAGTAAAAACAATTTAAAGAGTTCATATTTTTGAGCAGAACTTTGGCATCGGACTTTCAAGCTAGAGGCAATGGAAAAGAAAGTTTATTGGGTAAGCTCTTAAAATTGACAAGTAGAGCCTTTCTTATATGAGGCCTGTTTATAGATATAAATAGACATATTGAAGCAGGCCAATCGCTATGCCGCTACTATTCTGATGACATTGCCATCACTAAAGTGTTAACAGTATCATGCCTAGTCTCGTGGTAGATAATTTGCCTAAGGAGATCTCAAAAGGAGAGATCTAGCTCCACAAAAATCTGATATATGAGACTACTGAATGAATGCGAATACAACAGGCGCTGTAAGTACTTTGGTGTGTTATTTGTCATAAATTAATAAAAAATATAGCCGCTCACTACATGGATGGTTTCTTGAAAGTGTGAAGATAGGATTTATTGAAGACATATAAACATATCAGTTAACTGTTGATAACGAAATACTTTGTTGCCAATTGCTGATCATGCAGATTGTGCAATAAACAAAATTCAATCGTCTCTACAGTGTGCAAAACAAGTAACCAAAGCAACAGCGGAGCTGTCGCTGTCACTTTCAGAGACTATCGCCTTAAGTTCATGACTCAGTGACTTCAGTCTTCAAGTAACATTGATGATCAACTTTTCAACTGGAAGCTTAACAGCCAGTTATTGCTTTTATATAGCATATATCATATTCCTCTATTCATAATAAGCAAATAAAACTTTTCAAAATGTACTTTCAAACCTGTCAACTCACTCAATTAAGCAAATCAGTATTCACTACAACAAAACATTAAACAAATTTCCCTGACACACTAGTTACCAAGGTTTCCTCAACCGCTCCTCAATACAAAATACTAATTCTGTACAATTGCCCAATCTCCCAAAAAAAGAAGAAGAAGAAGAAAAAAAAAACAGAAACCGCGCCCCCTTTAACCTCTGTCAGCCAAGGAAATTAAATGAAGTTTATTGTCACGCACACGTCTAAAAAGAAAAGAAAGGAAAGGAGAAATTTGTGTCTGGGCCGTTCGTATGGGAATGCAATTAAAATTTCATGTACTTATTGCTGCCTGCGCACCTTAATTGATTAATACAAAAATCCCCCGCCTTATCAAAAATATAAAAATAAAAATAAAAACGAATTTTGTGGCAAAAGGGCCAAACAAATTAATTAAAAAACGCGTTGTCTGCCTTTTAGGCAGGCGTCTTCTGCGAGAGGGCCGTCTTAACCATAACGCCGCTCTCTGCCCGCTAACCAGAAAATAAATAAATTGTACTTAAAGGGGCTTCCGAGTCGCCGCAGAGCAGTGCAGCCATAAACATTAATTAAAACTTTTGACCCTTGCACGGGGCAGGGGCAGGGGCAGTGGCAGGGACAGATGGAGGCAGCTGCTGAGGGGCTGCTCATCAGCTGCAATATTCATGTGCAGGCCAGCAACAGGAACAACCTACAAACTAGTACAATAAAATGCACTCCAAATTTCTGCCTCAACTAAGAGAGAGTGAGGGGCAGAGGGGCAGAAGGGCAGATCAAGGAGAGACCGAGCTGGGAGCAGGCCGTACGCTAAACGGCGGCCTGTGCGGCCTCAATGGCCTTATTTGCACGTACCGCTCGAAAAATTACGAGTTAAGCACTTTTTGCCCACGGCACAACACCAACACACACACACACACACACACACACACGCACACACACACATTTACACATTCACATACACACACGCATACATATGTGAGTCATGAATCATTTAGCATTCACACATACACACAGAAACAGAGGCTAGTTCGTACGCGAGCCACAAACTTTTCGCTTTTCAAATGAAAAACTGTGCGCGCATTTTCCACTGTGCCCTGTAAAACGGTTAAAGGGCATGCAAAAGTCTACAAATTGATGAGCAGCACGAAATGAAATAAATGAACAATTTGCAGAGAATCCTGATTGCACTAGACAAACGAAGTCTTTAAGGCATGTACGAGAGAAGTGGTTAACTAGATTTCATGAATCAAAAGAGCTAAAAAGGTAACTTGGTGTGAACTAGTTCAGAAATGATATAATTTATATATATATTTAATTTCTATAAATCAAAGAACTCATATTAAAATGTTTATTATTAAAGTCTACTCGTTGAAAATGTATTATGTGTGCAGCAATCTGAACTAGTTCATAATGTATACCATTAAAAAAACTCAAATGACCCAGTTCCTTTTGAAAGTCTACTCATTAAATATATGTATTATTTGTTCAGTAATGGAAACTAGTTCACAAATGATGTAATAAAATAACTCATATGAACCAGTTTATTATTAAACTAAATCATAAATGATGTAGTAAACGAACTCATGTGAACCAGTTTATTATTAAAATGTACTCATTGAACATGTATTATTTGTACAGTAATGTGAACTAGTTCATTAATGATATAATAATAGTAGTAGTAATCATTTCCATAAATCAAAGAGCTCATGTGAACCAGTTTATTATTAAATGTACTCATTGAAAATGTATTGTTCGTAAAGCTTAGTTCACTCTAGAATTTCTTTAAATTTATCTAACTAGTTCATAGTGCTCAACTGATGTTCACTAGTTAAAAAGTATGAGCTAATTGATTATATTCCATATTGTTAATATAAAGCTTTTCATCTTGAACGTGAAAGAGTTAAGTTATCTAGCGTACTAAAATTCATAGCATACTTTTAAGCTTGCCTACCACTGCCACGCACATATGACCTAAATGAATTACAGGGTATTTCTATAGTTCATACACTGGCACAATCTTATTTTTTAGCACTTTTTTTTGTGGCCATTGTCGAAATTTGCTCGCTACAAGCAAAATATGACACGGACATATGCCGGGCTGCCCAACACTTTGTGTGTATGAGTGTCGATGAGAGTGTGTGTGTGTGTGTGTGTGTGTGTGTGTGTACTTGTGTGTCTGTATGCGAATGTGGCATACTTTTTGGGCGTCAGCTCGGTTAGATGGAAACAAACAAATAGACAAAAGTGGCAGAGAGAGAGAGGGAGAGAGAGACACACACACACACACACACACACACACACACACATACTCATACTCAGTTGAGCTGCCAAGGAAACTCAATTGAAGAGAAAACCCGGCGAACCAGCGAAGCATTAAATTAACATTTTTTCTAATTAAACTGGCAGCAAGTGGTAAAAAGAAGGAAAAAAAAAAACTGAAATAAAAATAAATGCAGCACAATGCGTTGCCACAATTTGTGGCACTTAAAAGTGAAGCAGCAAAGATTTGCATAATGTCATCTCGTCTGCAGTGGCATTCGGGTTAGATAAGTGAGAGTTAAAACATTCTGAGATTTGACCAGAATATTTAAGTGTGTGAGCAAAGAAATGAGTTGGCCAAAACTTAAATGAACTGACTTTTAAAATGAAGCTAAGACTGAAGCCTAAATGTCTTATGCTTAAGTGTTCTCTTTATCAATTGTATTGATTTTTGTATACTTAAGCTTATTGATACATTATTTGTGCTATATAGTAATGATCACTCAGAACAGAATTGAATCTTGTGATCGGAGTCAAGAAATCACAAATAACAATATCATACTCATAGTTGATAGAGATAGAAATTGAAAGGATATTTAATTAATATATATAGGAATTTATATATATATAGAAATAATTTGGCTTATACACAAGCTAACAATTGGAACTCATGGAAAAAAATGTCCAACAATTTAGTTAATAGATCTGTCATAGGGCAACCTCCGACAGTTGAAATAGAACTTTTTATAATTCGCATTTCTCATTCATTTCATTTGAAGAGGATACAATGCCAGTTTCTATGCTGATTGCCCCTAGCCCTGCAGACAGTTGGGCAAATGGGGCAGGCAAATGCGAATGCGTTTTATTAATGCCATCATATCATTAGATCAGCAAACATGCCCATATACGAAGTACTTGAACACGCTCTTAACTGTCCCCTGCGCCAATGCCAATGCTCAGCAATAATAATGCTTTGGCATTTATCACACTTTTTTTTGTTATATTTTATTTATTTTTTTCTTCTCTTTTTTTGTGTGTTTGTTGCCTCTTTGTGGCAAAGTGACCAAGCAAAGTGGCTCTAAAATTTCAGTGGCAAACAACGAGCGAAGAAAGGAACAAAAAAAAAAGCGAAAGCGCAGATAAATAAATGTGGCAACAACAACAGCAACAACAGTAGCAACAATAAAGAGCAAAGCGCCATAAATCTAAATAACAAATTTTTACGAGAAACGAGACCATAAATAAGATGTTACTGCGAGACGGGCCTAGCCAGAAAATAATAGTGGAAACAGCCCGCATTCCCAGTTCCCATTTCATCCGTCTCTCTCTCTCTCTCTATCTCTCTCTTTAGCTCGCTCCCTCTCTGTCTCAGTGGCTTCAATTCCTGAGAGTTCTGTTAATTTAATATTATTACTTTTCATTACAACTGGCCCTTCTATCTCTGTGAGTGTGTCGTCTCTCTTTTTTCTCTCTGATGGGCTACAGCAAAAAGCTGTTAGTTTTCTTCTTTTTTGCTGCTGTTGTTGTAGGTGTTGTTGTTGTTGTTGTTCCATTTCCATTCGGGAGAGGTCCCAAATGTCAACACATTAATGTCGCAGGACCTGGGCGCCGAGGCCAGGGTCATATAAATCAACATTTATCTGCAGCATCTGCAGCCATCGCCGACAATTGAAAATGACAGGCGTAGCCAAACGCAACGACCGCATAAATAAATACTTTCATCTCTTATTTTTCGCTAATTACGTAACGCCCCATCAAAAATACATATATATATATCTCTTTTAATATTCACATAATTGCCCTAAAAGTTGGCTACATAATATAGCACTCTGTTGATGCTTGTTCAGCGCATAAATGGGCAATGGCATCTTCAAGTTGTAATTGCACAATTAAGCGAGTTGTCAAATCAAGCTAAGAAAGGTAAAGCCAAAGAAATTTCTTTTGAGGCTTGCCAAAGTTTTGACAGCTTGAAGAGACAAACGAATCTTCACGTCATGGAAACGAATATATGTAAGTGCTATAATTTTGACTGACATTTTATCAACTCAACGGCTCAACAATGAAAATGATTTTGCTATTAATGTAATAATATTTTCAACAAATATACAGATAATCAACAATATAGTATAGACTAAAATGCATTATTCAAAAAGAGCATAAAACGATGACAGTTCAATCAATTTAACTTTGAGAGGATTATGTAATTATATATATTATTAAAATAATAATTATGAAAATGCAACGAAAAATCAATCAAAAAATGGTTTAGTACAAATTAAATCATAGCAATTCTCATTACCTATGATTGATATCTGGTTGATAGATATAACTTTCTGTTAAGAGTTCTCACATATTTAAATATTAGATCGGTAGTTCATCGATATATATAGCTGAAGTGCATGGTCTAAGTAATTGTGTAAATACAAGAATGAAATGGTATACGAGAATACTATTCATAAGTTTTGTATATAGCATTAACTTTTTTATTTATTTTTTTTACCTATTTTATTTTCTGCTACCTTTTAGGCAATTCAGACTAAGCCGAAATTAATTGAATATATTTGTCAGCGCTATGGAAGATGAACTCGGAATGCATAGGTTAGGGGATAATAGGGTGTAATAAGGTGTAAATATCACAGCCAAAGTTTAAGGAGATATTTTATATAGTTCAAGTCAAGATCAGGTGTAGTAGTCAGAGTGTTAGAGGTGTTAGATTCTTCTCCAAGTTCCAGTGCGGGGGCTAGCATATCTTTGGGCTACAGTACCTGAACACATATCACGGCTGTTTGGTCGACTCTAGTCTAATTGAAATTTATAACAAAACAAAATGAATCTTTAATTCTTTCGAGCGTTGAAGAACACGAGAAATGTGAGAAAGTCAAAACATAAAATGTTTCTAAGTTTTGACTGTATGAAAGCTAAGCGCTAGAGCACGTAGATAAAGAAGCATTTATATATATACATATATATATATATATATATGCTCCTTTATATGTATTTTTATTTGGAATGAGAGCTGTTGTTCTTTGGCCTCACCTTTCGCACGGCTGCTTCATTGCATGAGGCTAATAAACAAGCGGCAGGACATTGCACAAAAACGAATACGAAATGGCTGCAGAAGTTGCAGCAGCAGCAGCAGCAGCAACAAAGGCAAATGTTGCACATCCTGTTGGCCAGAGGACTTTTTGTTGTACAGTTTTGTCGCACCTCTTTTTTTCCATATGTATGCTTGTGTGTGTGTGTGAGTGTGTGTGAGTGTGTGTTGTGCTCGTATGAACCATTAAATTGAAATTTATGCGGCACTTTGCCGCGTGAAATGTTTGTACAACTCGTTGCGGGCTGCGGCTTTTCAGCAGGACATGCTTCGCTCTCTTCGCCCGCCTTCCTCTCGCGCCGTAGTCTCTCTCGTATCTATATTGCAGCGGCCCTGGGCGTTGACAGAGCGACAAACCGTTAGACAACAACATTTGTCGACTGTAAACAGGGTGGCCAGGGGCCAGGGGTGGGGAGCGGGCAGTAGGGCCTTGTTTAAAAACATATGCAAAACTGTTTGCTGTTTGCCGTGTGTATTGCATGTAAATGGTTCTTCGAGAGAAGTTTCCCCCGCCCTCGTCTCGACTCAAAAATCATGCCACGCCTCCTTTTTGGGAATACACACGGAAACGCTTGCCGGCTAATTTGTCGTTTGTTTGAAATTATGACACAAAAGTGGCTCAACGCCTGCCACTTGTCTGGCTTTAGCCTTTTCCTCGCCTCCGTGCCCCAGCTCCACAGCTGTACAGTGGGCCACGCAGCACAAATATCAGCCACATATTTTTGGTACATATTTTTTCGGTTTGTTTTTTTCTGCAACAAGTTTTAATTAATTTGCCGCAGCTACAGCTCCAGCCCAATCTCGACAGCAGCCCCGCAATAATTCTGTCTTCCCTCTCGCCCCTTCTCTTTATTGCTCTTCCTCTCTCCCCCTCTCTCTTTCTGCCACTCTGTGATGAGCGGGACGCACAAAAAGTTGATGCTACGATAATTTGAAAAGTTTTCGCTTAGACAGCGACAGCGAAGTAGGTAGAAAATATCCCCTCTGGCAAATCCTTCACCCTTCTCCATTCTGGCTCCATTCCATTTCGCTCTCTCTCTCGCTTGCTCACTCTATTTCGGGTTCAGTCTAACCCCAATGAGAAACCGAGAAACTGGCAACTGGCAAACTATATGAATACGACATGCTATATTAAGCCTCAAATAAATGCAGCGCCATAATTAACATATAGCAAAAGTTTCTGCTACACTCTAAGCCATAAGCTGCCGAAAAACTAGTACAAGCCACGCTTTCGCCTGCCCACGCTATCCCACCCCCTTTAACCAAATACCATTCGCGCTGACTGATGAAATATGACTTCACAAAACTAGTTTCTCTCAGTGTAGAGGGATGGGGAAAAGCAATTTGAAATTTACAACTTTCGCTTGATTGAGCCAAAAAAGAGGGGAGGGAGAAGGAGGTAGGTAGGTAGTAGAGGTGAAGGTACAGAATAGTCTGGTATTTGATAGGAATATACACGTTGATTCAATCGCCAACGCATTGCCAAATATCGCACATTAATTGCCAAATATCGAATAAGCCTTAAACACAACTTTTAAGTCAAATATTATCAATGTCTGTAGATAAATATATATTGTACATTGAATTATGAATAGAAGCGTGCAATTTATTAGTAATATACAATAAAGGGTACAGAAGATAAAGATACTTAAATATCTAGGTAATATGTGACTACGTTTTCCTTTGAATAAAGAGTGAATTGAACTCAAATATATCGATTTGATAGAACTTTTCGACAATAATTTCCTAAGCATGAAAGTCTTTTCTTCACTCAAAATGTAAGCTATAAGCCGATAACTTTTATCGATTACAAATCTGAACAAATAAATTTAAAAAAGAAAAAAACTAAAAAAATATATTTCAGAAATATGTTTGTATTTAAATATATATTTTAGTTTAACTAAAAATATAAGATAAAGTTGATATCGAGAATGATGTCAAAATATAGGTTGAATATGTTTCAATAAATACGTATGTTCGCCATACTTAAAACAAATCCACAATAATATTTCGTGGTCAACTAAAATGTTAAAAAAATAAATTTTAATATATTAATACTAATCTAAATACCTTAAATTCTTATTTAATTAATATTGATTGGTTAAAAAATAATTAAAATATAAAGATTATTTTGTTTGTTGTATATAGTATTTGAAGTATTTTGTTTTGTTGTACTCACGGACTGCATCGACGGTCGCTGGTGTCCAGGTAAGCAACAGGACTGCAAACAAGTTGGCTGCAACAAAAGTGGCTGCCACCTGCAGACCCATTATATATGTATGCCAAAGAGTGTGAGTGAGTGAGAGAGTGGAGCGTGCGTGCGGGTTGTTGGTGGTCGTGGGGAGTTTGTGACTATTAAACAGTTAGGCGAGAGCTTGTTGCGAATTTCAAGTTCGCTCTCTCTCTCTCTCTCTCTGGCTCGATCAGACTTACTCTCTTTGCTGATATGCTGTCTCGCTCGCTCGCTCTCTTTCTCTCTCTCTCTCTCTCTGTGCGTTTCAAACTTTTCTGTCGACGTCAAAGGGACGCTGCACGCGCTGATTGCGTGACAGAGACAGACACAGAGAGTCAAAGTGTGGTGACAGTGTTGGGAAGTGTTGTAAAAAGAGTGTATAACGTAGCGTTTTACGTATGTGTGAGTGTGTGTGGTATGTTTTGTGTGTATTGGTTTTTTATAGCATTTAGTTTTATGAACGTTTGTTTTTTTGTTTTTGTTGTTGTTGTTGTTGTTGTTGTTATGAATATGGTTTTCAATCGTTTGTCAAATACATTTGCCCAAGCCGAAAATCATCGGATATAACAAGATGCGTTAGCAAATGCGATGTCATCATCATTATTGGCATTAAATGGCGGCATTTGTTTAATAAAATACAAAACAATATTCAAGCGTGTTCAGCCCATGTGTCACGCCCATCGTTCCATTTGTTGTTGTTGTTGTCGTTGTTGTTGTGTTTGTTGTTGTTGCCGTTTACGTTGTTCACGCATCATTGTTGCCGTCGTTATCAAAATAATATTTGTTGACATTATTTTGCGTTGGCGTTTGGTTCATTTCACATGAGGTTTGACATCAGGATAATCGTTGCCATGTGGAGGGAAGCTGTTGTTACTATACGACAAAATTTACCTGCTTACAAGTTGTACTAAATACTTAGAAATTTAACTCTTAGACAATATATAAAGATATGCAGTTTTATATTCTTCTAATTGATTTATTTATTTATCATTTTTATTGATTTATCGATATTTCTTTTTTCTTTCTGTTAGTTTTCAGTTGTTTTTTGAATGCCTGCAAAAAGAGAAAGCAGATTGAGATATTTTGTAATAGGAAATCCTTGCACATCCTTGTCAAAGGACGTTGTGTGACTGCGAGAGAACAGACCTTTGTGTAATTGTGTTTCTTGTAGTTCTTATGCAAATGAAAACCCATCAAAGCAATTGAATAGAAAACTAAATTTATTTTGCTTACAGATATTGGAATTTGAAAGCTGAAAATATTTGAGGTACATTTTAGGTAGAGCAAACAGTTGCAGTTGGCTTTTAGCAATTGACTTAACAGCTTTTGAACCGACTGCATATGCAGCAAAACGAAAATACTTTATTAAATTACTTTGTCAGTTAGTCAGTCTATATTCGTATATCTAATTCTGATCTTTGAAAAAAACTTGTAAAGGTCTATCCATGATTTTTGGTACATAGTTATAGACAGCCATAAACCATCTTTAACACATTTTGTAGGTAAACGTTATTTAATCCATAAATATAATAAAAAAAAAACCTGTTTTTGATATAAATTATCTACATATATTTTATAGAAATATGTTGTCCTTAAAATATATATTTAGATAATATATAAAATATATAGAAAATCTTGTTACGCTTTGTAAAATATTTTCAATGCAAGAGTTAAGTCAACTTGCAAGAATGTATTATGACGAGATGCTGTGGAATAGTCCATAGTCCAATAGTCCAGTAGTATAAGACTGAGAACTTGTGAAGAGTTGCATTGGAAGTATTAAATAAGTTGGCAGCACGCTACTTAGTATACTCAAGTTGGCACGAGAGTGAGACATATATAGCTGTTGCTGGGTGTTGTTAAGTGAGAGTGGGATGGCAGATAGGCCATTCGAACAGTGTCGTGATGATTGTCAGTGGACAGATAGAAGTGTCTAGAAGTTGCGAGCGATTGAGCTTGAGAAAAAGACACGTGTCAAAGAAAAAAGAGGCAACACACAGGGAACTCGTTGTAGAGCGCAGCTAAGGATTTCTCAAAAGAAAATGAAGGCGGTTACCCCGACCTATCTCCGATATATATATAGGTAAAAACTCTATGAAATTAGACATATTTTTAGGAATTTTACCGCTTTCTTCGTATACTAGGTCTAAAAGATTTTAACAGACCAATTTGCACTCTAGTTTCAGCTAATTAAGCACAAGTGGTGCAGTTGGAGGCAGGCAGGTGGCCCACCTAGTCAAGGCCTATTATTAGAGAACTCTCCGAACTAGACGAACTGTATATATATACATATATAGGAAAAAAAAATCACCTCAGCGAACAAAAACACGAAGAAAATATAATTGCAACAACTGTTGGCAATTAAATTCAGCTTAAAATGTCTTCAAACAGCGCAAACTTCTCGAACTCGCAGACAGTCGAGACAGACTTTCAGACAGGTTGGCAGGCACTGCCAAAAGGTAAATACAAAGTCGCTGCGCACTAGCATGAGCTTTGTTACTTTTGATTTCTGTTTCTTTCAACTGGCTTTTCCTTATGTTCTCCCTCACTTTGTTTACAACAAGCAATACAAAAAAAAAAGAGTTAAACTGCAAGGCTCTAACAGTAGCTGGGCATGGGTGAGCTTGAGCTGTAGTCTAGGTAAAATACAAATATATATATATATACATACTTATATATATGAACTTTATGCTCTATATGCACTTGTAAAAATCAATTAAACTTTTCAAGTGAAGTTATAATGGCTGCCAACTCGAGGTTGTTGTTGCTTTTCTTATTGTTTTCATAGTCCTTGCATTGTTGCCCGTGCAGGAGTAGCTACTGCTGCTGCTGTTGTTGTTGTTGTTGTTGTTGTTGCAGTTGTCAAAAGTTTTAAAATAATTGGATTTTTTTCAGTGCCAGGGCACTTGCTGTAAGCACAGAGGCACACGAAGCCCTCGAAATAAAAAAAAACAAAAAAAAACGCCATAAAAATTAAAATTTTCTTTTGTTACTGACAGCCAGGTATAGAAAAAGCGAAAGAGTGAGAGAGACAGGTAGTTTAAGTGTGACAGAGAGAGAGAGAGAGAGAGGGGAGTAACACTTAATGCTGACTGCAGTCATCGTCATCCTCGTTGAGCGTTACCCAATTTTCACAACTGAAGTTTTCAACACCAATTGCAAAACGTCAACAACAACAATCAGCCGAAGCGATAAGAAGAAGCAGAACAAACAACTGGGTGGGCGTAGCCAATCAGACGCCTACAAGGACTCGTATGTGGAAGCGGGCAGAGAGAGTGATAGAGAGAGAGAGAGAGAGAGAGAGAGAGAGAGGGAGAGAGAGAGAAGCAGAAGTAGTGGCTGAAGTGCCAGTTGATTTAATGGGTTTTATGCCACACGGCCTGTCATTATGGCCAAAAGATAAAGACAAGGGCCGCAAATGCACTCGTATATATACTATACTATATATATATATATGTATATACTAACTAGATATACTATAAACCTTTATAGGTTACATCTACAATAAAGCTTTCAGCACACGCCCCACACACGTAGATCAAAGATAAGCTTTGAATTGGTAGCCATAAGGAACAACTTTGCTTAGCAATTGCTGAATTGAAATTTTATAATAGAGAAAATGGATTGATAGATAGTTATGTGCAATTTACGGTGTGTCTACTGTACAGTCACTCTAAAGTAGATATGTAAAATGTGTTCAATTACATTTTCTAGAGTAAATTTGAAGCGAGAGAAGATTAATGATTAGAGCTCAACATTTAAGGTAATTCCATAAAATATAGTTGATAAGTGAATGTCTATATGCGAAGGTAATTGGGTAAGTTTATAAATCTTCATAAATGATAAAATCTAAAATGTATATGTTTTATAGATATATAAAACATACAGGACACATTAGTGATAATCATTATAGGAAAGAGCACATTCAATATAGAGAGAGCTCTTTATTCAACTCTTCAAATTACAAACTCTTTCATTTAAGATCTAAACTATAGCAAGTTTTTGATGTACTGAATTTGAAACTCAAATAACCCAATCAGGTAAGATTCTTGGAAGAGGTTGCATTTATATTTTAGCATCAGCAAACAGGATATTCTCAAAAGGATCGTAAGTATTTCTTTCCTTTAAATCTCTTTCAGAAAGTAAAGCCTGCTTCCCCAAATTTTGTTTGCTTACGTATTTAATATTGGAATATATATATATATTTTGAAAGTTATATTAAGGGATATATTCAGATTGAAAAATTCTTGGTAAAATATTATAATAATTATTTCTCAAATCGTTTTAGATTGAACTAGCATAATAATAATACTTTCTATTTATAATACATATATTATATTTTCTATTTAATCAATATAATATATTTTCTATTTAATGACATATTTTGATATAAGCAGAGAGAGACTTCCACTTATTATTACCAATATATATATGTATATATTTTCAAATATATAATATTATAAAATATAACTTTTACTCTTGACTATTATACTTAATCAATTAATTCTCTACAAGCAACTAACTCTTCACAGTTCGTTGGATTCAAAGACAATTTAAGTTCTATTTGAATTTAGAATGCAAATACAAGTGTTTTTCTTTCGAGTTCTTCCACTTGTAATTTGCGCCGAACAAGTCTAATTGATTAATAACTCATTTAACTATATTTTATTTACACAAACTCTATGCAAATACAAAAGGCAAACAGATACTTTCTTATCTGTCTTTCTATTTATTTTGCCCCTCTCATTATTTATACCCGGAAATCTTGCTGACTGTTTTTCTTTCTTTTTTGTCTTTTTGTCAATTTGTAATGACATCCGATAAAGCTGCAGACATACATATATATATATATATATATATATATATATATATATATATATATATATATATATATTTGTGTATATTAAGTATATAATGCCATAAAACAAAGGAAACAAATGTCTGCAAATGGTTAAAGTTGACAGCAAGCAGAACTTGAGCTGTCACACATGTCGTATGCGTGTTGAGTGTCTACAAAATGAATTTCAAACGAAAGTAAAACAAGACAACTCAACTTTGCAGAGCATGCATGACTAGCACATACCCTATAGATAAGATTAACAATATTTTTAAGGCCGTATATGCTATCCCTCTTTACCTTTACATTGCTTACAGGATATTTAAATCTGCGTGCGCTGTCGCAAAACTTCATTTAAATATTGCTTTGATAGTGCGCAGGGAAAAACAGGAAAATACAAATGAGCATAAGAAAAAGCAACAGCTTTTATGAAGGTAAGAAGACGAAAAAAACACGCAGGTAAAATAGGCGCATTGGGTGAAGGCGGAGCGAGGGGGCGCGGCATCAACAGTAGCTGTCGACAACAGTAGCTGTAATATTTTCCATATTCATTTTACCACATATTTTCCACTTTTTCCTTATTTTCATTTTGCTGTTGTTTTTTTTGTGTATTTTTTCCCCTGCGTCGGGTCTAATAAAAACACTTGACACCGAAACGAGAAAAGTTGCTTAAACAAAGTGCTCGAAATGTGAAGAAGAATGTGGGAATGTGAAAGACGAAAGCTGAAAGACGAAAGAATGACAGCGACGAGAGGACGAGGACGAGGACGAAAAAGAGCTTTAAGTGTGCCGTGGCTTTAAGGAAGCTTTAAGCGGTGCGAGCAGAGCAAACGTCTTATCAAAAATGTGAAAGTCTCGTTAACAACTGTAAAACTGTGTAAGACTGTGTGAAACTACTTCATCAGGCGCTTAACAGTTGATGTCCTGGCAGGTCCTTTGCCTTTTGTAAGCCAACTAACAATGTAAAACAACATAACTGAGCTGCTTGTGCTTGGCTTAACTGCAAATTATCTCTATGGCAAACAATCGAATGCTGCAAAAGTAGCTTCAAAAAAACAAAAAAAAAAGGACAACTGGCCCAAAGGATGCGACGCCATAAAAAGCAGCACAAAAGTATGCTACAAAGTAGCAGCAGCAGCAGCAGCAGTTGTCAAAGGACATGAAAAAGGACCAAATGCGAGCATTTGCAGTTTTAATGCGCCAACTAAATGTTTTTTCTTTTCTTTTTTTTTTGTTTTTTTGTTTTTTGTTTTGCTTTTGCTTTCCCCTAGTGAGCTGAGAGTTGATTACAAATCCAATGCTTGGCTGCGATTTGTTGCCTTTGATGCGATTCATAAGAGTTCGAATATTAGAAGAAATGAAGAGCTGCATTCGATAGAGAAAGTCTGAGAGATCTCATGCATTATTAAAGTGTATGAAGTATGAGCAAAGGATTGAACAGCGCTTGACCTTAGACTTTAAAGTCTTCATTTTGGATGGTTTAAGTTTCATTGTTGATATTTTAGTTCTTTATTTTATCATCTTATCTTGTATGAGTGGATGTCTCTGAGAGTTTTATAGATACGAAGAGTTAATTTCTATACTTAATTTGCTTCTGAAATTGTTTTCAGCTTAAAGTACTAATGCAGCTAAAAAACTCTAGTGAATTATCTTTAGAAATAGAGAGAGAGCGAGAGAAAAAGAGATAAAAAATTGAAATTTTCCAGATATGAGACTAACTTTCTATAATAAATTTGCTTTTGTTGATGTTATTGAAAGTTGAAAGATCCTAAAAATTTGTTTATTAAAATAATATATTATATGAAGTCATATACAGATATATTCTCCGTGAACTGCCCATAAATTTGCTTTATGCATTAATTTCTTTTTATAAATCAGGAGCTTAAAACATCAGCAAAATATTGAAATTAATAAAACTTTAAAAACAGTTTACAGTTTATGAAATTAAGATAAAAGTCAAGTTGTATTAAGACATTGAAAAAAGTTCTTAAACAGTTAAAATTAAAATAAAATATATCAATAATGTAATAGGTGTAAATGGCCTTTGAAAATAATATTTCTTTTATAAAACAAATAAACATTAAGATTATTGCTATTAATTTTAAATTATATACATATCTATATCATTTTATTCACACATTGCAAACCTTGCAAAATAAAAGCTTAAAATAAAATGGTATTTTGACTATATATATTATGTATGTACATATATATATATAATCTTCACTCCTCAACATCCAATTTATTTTAAGCTTTTTATTTTACCAATACCATCCTAATTCGTATCCCTGTGGATGTTTCTGTTTTTTTTCTTTTTGACTATTTTGCTATATTTTTATACCCTGAACCCATTGAAAATGGGAAATCAGGGTATAATGTTTTTGTGAAATGTATGTAACAGGCAGAAGGAGACATCGCAGACCCCATAAAGTATATATATTCTTGATCAGCTCGATGAGCTGAGTTGATTTAGCCCTGTCCGTCTGTCCGTCCGTCCGTCCGTCCGTCCGTCCGTCCGTCCGTCCGTCCGTCCGTCCGTCCGTCCGTCCGTCCGTCCGTCCGTCCGTCCGTATGAACGCAGCGATCTCGTAAACCACAAAAGCTAGATATATGAAATTTTCAGAGAATACTCGTCTATAGCCTACGCAGTACGAGTTTTTTTTAGATTTTCGATAACTCATCCCGTTTCCTTATTATCGATAAAAATCGATAACTTTTCTTCCGCTAAGCATACCGTAAGAGCTAGAGACTCCAAATTTACTGTGTAGATTTGTGTAATGAATGCGGACATTTTGTCATTTTTGGATTTTGGATGCCACGCCCTCTTCGCCCCCAATTTGCAAAATTCGTATTTCAAATACTAGAGACTTGTGCTTTAGCAAATACATACATATGAATGACATGATTACGCTGCGCAAGTTTGATTAAGAAAGTCCATCCACAAAAAAAGTTATTAAACATTTAATTTCCCATACAATAGGCATATTGCAGCCTAAGCGCAGTCGCTGCGTCAACTGCGCAGTCAGCAGAGCGCGTGCTTATGCGTGCGTGCGTATGCATGTGTGTGTGTGTGTGTGCGTTGCTCGCAATATTTGTATATGTAAAATAAGCATAGCATGTTGGGAAGATTGGACCTTCGCTGGGTTCAGGGTATCTCGTAGTCGAGCCGTCTCGACTAGAGCACTCTTACTTGTTTATTTATTTAAAGCTCAACTGCAATTCCATATTTATATTTATGTTTTAATTGTTTCTATATGTATATACACATACATATTTGCATATTTTTACTAACACAATTTTTAGCATTACCAAACACTGCATATAAAACATATAATTCATATATATATATAATATTTAAGTCCTAAAGACAACTTATGATAAACTGTTATACCGCTCTATGTATATATTACATACATATATTTATTATATATGATTCAAACCGCATCTGCTTGGCTTTATAAATTGCAATTGACACTCAATTTTTTTTTTGCCAGAAGCAATCTATCAAAAATGCCTTTGTGCGCTCTCACAGTTACACTTACAATTCACTGCCTGGAAATTCACTTACGACCAACAAAAATCTATAACGAAAATGAAAAAAAAAAAAAGAAGAACCGTAACTGTGTCAATTTCTGGCGCATCCTTTTCTCGCCGGCTTCTGTTCCACAAAACTTGAGGACAATGTCCAGAGCAAACATTTCAATGCCTTTTGCACACAGTCAACAACAACAACAGCAGCGCACAAAAAAAGGCAGCAAAAAATCACAAATCTGCGCCCAAAAACGATTTAGGCCGCCACCAAACACACACAGACACACACACACACATAGACAAACAAAGAAGAAGCAGAAGAGTGGACATCAGTCGCAGCAAATTTTTGGGCGTCAAACGCTGAGCCACGCCTCCCGTTGGCCTAACTACAAAACTGCAAAACGGTTAACGCTTGCTTTAAGCTCGAGAGTCCCGCTCGTAAAAGCCAAAATGAAAATAGATAAAAAATAAAACGCACACGCACATAGACACACACACACACACATTCATACAACTTCATTTTGTAAATCAATTGAATTTTCAATTGTAAGAGAGAAAAAAGGCGAAGAAGGTAACATAAAAGTCAATGCGGGCACAAATAAAGGAAACGACACTATTACCAAGGACCAAACAGCAGTAGCAGCAGCAGTGGCAGCAGCTACTCGGCCAGGACAATGACACAGGACAACAACAAACACAACAGATTTTGATTTTGGGTTAGTTTCCTAGTTGTCCCTTTCCCTCTCCATCTCCCTCTCCCTCACGGTCCTGACCTGACCCTTGCCCTTCTCAATTGCTGTGGAAATCGTTTCATTTTATATAGCTACTTTTTTTTTTGTCAAGTCTTTACGCATTGCATAAGCTGAAATGTCGTGTAATCTACACACACACACAAGCACAAAGACATCTGTTCTTCGCATTCATTTATTTCAAAATTGAAAATTAATATTAAAATTTTTACCAGTTTTTCAAGCGTTTCAAGCCTTAACTTTAATTAGCTCACGCCGCGCAGTTGGATACAAATTGTACAAAAAAAAAGGATATAGTAAAATGGCAAACAAAATAAGAACCGTTAACCGGCACACGGTAAACACGGCGCGATGCTCGATTGAAGCGGGGCTGGGTACGCGAGGGGGTCGGGCTTAACGAACATTAACCGAGGCAAAGCCGAAGATGTTAACGTTTTGCAATACGAGACTTTTAAACAAAAACAAACTTGTCAACACACCAAATTTATTTCCACTTATTTTAGATTTTCTAATTTTTAGTATTTTATTTGTATTTTTAATTTTTTCTTTTTTTTTTTTTTTTAATTTTTGTTGTACTTTGTTGTTGTTTTGC
Organism: Drosophila nigricruria; assembly: GCA_037075265.1. Classification (NCBI taxonomy): domain Eukaryota; kingdom Metazoa; phylum Arthropoda; class Insecta; order Diptera; family Drosophilidae; genus Drosophila; species Drosophila nigricruria. The sequence goes on along the minus strand of JBAMCI010000173.1, from coordinate 2,041,821 downwards.
TTTTTTATTTTATTTTATTTTTATTTTGTTCACACACCGCGCGCTCAGTTTCTTACAGGCTGGTTACATCCTGCCAAATCCCGAAATTGTACTAAATACGTACAAAACTTTTACGATTGGCCAAGGCTCAGCACCAGCCGCACCGACCAGATGGTGCGTGTGTGAGTGCACGAGTGTGTGAGTGTGTGTTAGCGTGTGCTCGGCTGCCGAACCGTAACGAGCATTCGTGAGCGAATAAAAGCATTCGGCTAGCGACTGTGGTGAGTTTCGTGCGAGCAACCGAAGTGACAAACGAAGCGACAGAGCAAGCAGCTCAAACTAAGTCAAAACGAAGAGCGAAAATTTAAATATAAAGCCACTCAGTGGGAAATGATACTCAAGGCAGCTAAAGAGCACATTGGCTATGAAGCCAACTAGGCGACTCAATGCAGCAGTCCATAGACAAAGTGCAAGAGTAGCGAATGGTTCAAAATTGCAATTCAGTGAAACGAGAGAGTTGACTTTAAATTAACTCAAAGTTATAAAATGTCTAAAAATCACGATATTAAACTTAAATTAAGCAAATATTTTTTAAAAAATTAATAAAATCTAAATGAAAATACATAAAATAAATATCTATATATTAAAAAAATTGGCATAATTAAAAAAAAAGAACAAAAAAACCCAATAAATCGAAACTCTTTATAAAAAAAATCCATAACTTTTTGCTAAAATAATCCTAATTTATTTAGGATTTCTGCTCAATTGTGCTGGTGAAAGAGCTCTCAACTTTTAACTCAACTCGAATCACTCGAATTAAACTCGCTCAAAGTCATTAGCTTAAATTACTCAAATATAAACTTAAACTTCATGTAACTAAGAGCACCACAAAAGTAATTCTGTTGCGAGTATATTAAAAACCCTCAAAAGCCAAGCGACTCGTTACTCAAACAACTAAAAACTCGACTCAATGGCAAGAGAAGTAAATTATACACTCCGTAGCTCTTTGAGTAGTTTGAATGGCAAAGAACATACAGAAAAAAGTGCTCAAATAATTGTATACGCCAAGCCGAACAAAACTCAACTCAATTTGCCTTAAATTCAAGAGTAACAAGAATAGAGTGCAAGTAAAACCTTCAACTCAACTCAACATCATGCTCAGCGACTCTTTGAGCAACTGTTAAAACTCAACAGCCAACCAAAAGCAAATGGCAGACTCTTTGAGCAGCATACTGAGTTGAGTACAAACCTAAAATTAAACTCAACACGCAACTAATGCAAGCCACACACTCTTTAAGAGTAGAGCACAGAGCTAAAATTAACTCAAAGCTGAGCCCTTACAGACTCTTTGAGCGTGCTACTCAAAATAGAGCATCACAGCTGCTGAAGTCAAACTCAACATAGCACAACACAGCGAAAGCTCTTTGCCCAAGCACTCGGTTCGGCGTTCGGGTCGTGAGGCTTCGTTCGTGGGTGAATTTTTAACGAAGCTGGCCAATTCGCATAGCTTGTGTAGCGCTGCCGCGTCAGTCTTCAGTGGAGCGGCGTGCAGTGTGCTAAAAGCGGCAGGTGCAAAAGGAAAGGCAGCAGTTGCTGCTGTGGCTAGCTGCTGCTGCTGCTGTTACTGCGAGCTAATTTGTGTTGCCTACTTTTTGGCGCGCGCGTTTAAGCTGAGTTTATGTGAAATGTGACAAACGCAGAGACAGAGTTGAAATACAAAGCAAGACAGTTGCTAAGCCAAAACAGACGCTATTTACGGTTGTGCATTGTTGTTGTTGTTGTTGTTGTTGTTAGTGTGTGTGTGTCCTGCCTCAGGAGACATTTAACATAATAAAAACGAACGTGTACGGCATTCGTTGCTGTTTTTGCCAAGTTTTTGTAACTGTCTGTGTTGGTTTTGTTTAATGCTAATAACACACAGATACAACACACGCACGCACACACACACACTTAGCAGAAACAATATTGCAAATGTGTGCGGCAAAGCAGTTGGCAAAAGTGTCGTAAATCGTTTAGACGGCAAACGTGGCAAGCGCCCAGGACACGGACACAGGACACACGCACACACATGCACACGCACAGCCAAGCCAAGACGATATGTAAACGACAATTCCATCGTGGGAAAAACATTTTATATATATTTATATACACACACATATGTATGTATATAAATGCCACAGGATGCTGCCTGCTGATAGCGATTGCTCCTTTCCTTAGTCCATGTGAGTATAAATACACACACCCACACCCACACACACAACCAACAACCGAATGAACTTCATAACGGCACTTTCGCTTTTCCTTTTCTTTTTTTTTTTGGCGCGCGCATTTTTATGAGGTTTTAACGTAAATTCGAATGTTTGAATTAGGCGGCGAGTCCTTTGCTCCTTGCCACAGTTGGAGGCGTGATAAATTTTTATGTGTGTGCACACACCCATACACAAACACACACACACACACAGGCATCGTTAGGGCCAATTAAAGTGCGAGTGTTGCAATCGAAACTGATTAATTTGCGCGCAGTTTTTGTTTTTGTTTTTGTTTGTTTGCTTTATAACAAATGAAATTTAGCCAGCAAATGATTTTTACCTTTGATTTATCTGATCACATTAAAGTGGAAAACCAGTTGGTGAAAATAACACAGTGATAGTGAACGATTTAAGAATGCCCTGTTCAAACATATAATTAATACAAGCCAAAACATTTCTGAGAATATTCTCAAAATTGTGATCGAATTTTGCTTGCAAAAAAAATGCCATTTAGGAACATTTCATAAATTTGGTAGCTTCAGAGGATAGGATTTATAAATGGAATAATAAGTGTTGGGAAAATAATTCGAATAAAATCAACGATTTGGCAATAGATATTTTTGTATAAAAGATTTTTGTGAAATGCACGTTAAATAAATAGTGATAAGCATTTGCACAGCAAATTCTGAATTTATGAGGAAATGTTTATAAATAAATTGTTTCTATATAAAATTAGTAATGAGTTTTCTCAGTTTATTCAAAAAATTCAGAATCGTAAAAGTATTAATAAGTGCATTCCGTATTTTTTCTAAAAATAATTACACGTTTGTTATTCTTATTAAAAAATATTTTTATGAAACGAGTTTTTTGTATTAAGTTCAGATCCTGTAATATCTAGGCTAATTATATATTTTTTTTAAATATTACTTCGGCCATTTAAAACGTTTTTAAAAGTTTTACGAATCTGTTACTAAACACTATTATTATGATTTTTTCGGCTTCTACAATAATTGCTATAGCTATTTATAGTAAATATAGACTGAAGTCCTCTGCTTTAAAATGTTATCTAATTAACAATTATTTATCAATTTATTATATTATTTATTGCAATATAAAATAAGTCCAAATATTTTTTAGACAATTAACAATTGAAAATTTTAATTGAGGCAAATTAATTTGATTACAAAGTGCCTAATTTTGATTTTGTTATGAGCTTGTTAAATTCTAATTTCGAGTATTTTTAGAATTAAATTAATTTACTTAATGTACATGTTTACTAAGAATAGCTTCTAGACAATAAGCCCCTCACATTTTTTTATAAATTGCAAATATCGCAATTTACAGCCTAAGCAAGAAATTGAGAGTTTAATATGCTCATACAGGCATAAGCAAAGCCTTTTATATAAAAACAAAATTTATTCCATTATGTTAGTCTCATACTTTAGCTTTTCTCTATACAAACTCTCCAACAATAGCTATCCATATCGCTTGCCATGACAATCCATATATCAACAGGGTATTTAGGCCTAAATGACGCATGCAAATAAAACTTTCCATTCGATTTGTATTCCATAAAAATATATATACACTTCTATATATATATATATATATATATTTATATGTATGTATGTAAATATAATTTGGCAAATTGGATGCGTTCAGGTTTGCAGGCACATTTCCCATATTTCTGGCCCGATTTAAAAGCCAAAAATGCAAATGTCCAAATATTTTCACATTCAATGCGCAAAACGAAAAGTCGAAAATGGAAAATTAACAAAAACAAAAGTTGACACAAATGCAGCTGGGCAAAAATATTTTCAGAGAATTGTTGTTCTTTAAAAAAAAAAAAAAAAAAAAAAAAACAAGTAAGAGTGCTCTAGTCGAGACGGCTCGACTACGAGATACCCTGAACCCTGCGAAGAGCCAATCTTCCCAACATTATATGCTTATTTTATATATACAAATATTGCGAGCAACACACACACATACACGCATGCATACGCACGCACGCATAAGCACGCGCTCTGCTGACTGCGCAGTCAGCGCGGCGACTGCGCTTGGGCTGCAATATGCCTATTGTATGGGAAACTAAATGTTTAATAACTTTTTTTGTGGATGGACTTTCTTAATCAAACTTTCACAGCGTAATTATGTCATTTATATGTGCGTATTTGCCGAAGCACAAGTCTCTAGTATTTGAAATACGAATTTTACAAATTGGGGGCGAAGGGGGCGTGGCATCCAAAATCCAAAAATTACAAAATGTCCGCATTCGTTACACGGATCTACACAGTAAATTTAGAGTCTCTAGCTTTTACGGTATGCTTAACCGAAGAAAAGTTATCGATTTTTATCGATTATAAGGAAACGGGATGAGTTATCGAAAATCTAAAAAAAACTCGTACTGCGTAGGCTATAGACGAGTATTCTCTGAAAATTTCATATATCTAGCTTTTGTGGTTTACGAGATCGCTGCGTTCATACGGACGGACGGATGGACGGACGGACGGACGGACGGACGGACGGACGGACGGACGGACAGACGGACAGGGCTATTTCAACTCAGCTCATCGAGCTGATCAAGAATATATATACTTTATGGGGTCTGCGATGTCTCCTTCTGCCTGTTACATACATTTCACAAAAACATTATACCCTGATTTCCCATTTTCAATGGGTTCAGGGTATAACAAGTAAGAAAGCTCTAGTCGGCGGTACCCGACTAGGAGATCCCCTGAACCCTGCGAGAGCCGATACTCCAAACATTCTATGCTTATTTAACATATACATGTCTACAAGCATTACATGCACACACGCATACACACATACACATACGCATAAGCAAGCGCTCTGCTGACTGCGCAGTTAGCGCAGCGACTGAGCGTGGGCTGCGCTCATAGGCTTTACTATGGGAAATTAAATGTTTAATAACTTCTTTTGTAGATGGACGTTCTTAATCAAACTTTTAGAGCGTGATTCTGTCATTTATATGTGTATGTTTGCCAAAGCACAAGTCTCTAGTATTTGAAATACGGATTTTACAAGTTTGGGGGGAAAGGGAAGGAAAGGGGGGTGGTATCAAAAATCTGACAAAAATCAAAATTGTATAATCTCTACATTATACTGAATACAAAATTTGGAGACTCTAGCTCTAAAGACGTGGGAGATATAAATTTATAACTGCGTTTCGATAACGTTTTAAATCGATAACTTCAAAACGATCAAATTTATCGATTTTTTGAAACAAACTCGATCTGCGCGTGCTATACACGGATCTACATAAAAAATTTCAAGTCTCTAGCTCTTATAGATTCTGAGATCGACGCGTTCATACATACGGACAGACGGACGGACGGACAGACGGACAGACGGACAGACGGACAGACGGACAGACGGACATGGCTATATCAACTCAGTTCGTCGAGCTGATCAAGAATATATATACTTTATGGGGTCTGCCACGCCTCCTTCTGCCTGTTACATACATTTTAACAAAACCATTATACCCTGTTTTCCCATTTTCAATGGGTTCAGGGTATAAAAATTAGGATTATGATAATATGTTTATATAAACATATATATACATACGTATATTTATATTAAAATTGAAAAACAAGCAAAACTGCTGTAAATTGTGAAAAAAACAAGTAAGAAAGCTCTAGTCGGTGGTACCCGACTACGAGATCCCCTGAACCCTGCGATGAGCCGATATTCCAAACATTCTGTGCTTATTAACAACAAGCAACACATGTACACACACACACACACACATACGCATGCACGCATAAGCGAGCGCTCTGCTGACTGCGCAGTTTACGCAGCGACTGCGCTCGGGCTGCAGTAAGAGCAGTATTATGGGAAGTTAATTGTTGAATAAGTTCCTTTGTAGATGGACTTGCTTAATCAAACTTTCAGAGCGTGATAATGTCATTCATATATGTGTATGTGCCGAAGCACAAGTCTCTAGCACTTGAAATACGTTTTTTGCAAATTTGGGGCGAAAGGGGCGTGGCATCCAAAATATAACAAAAATAAAAATTGTATAAAATACACATGCAACTATATACAAAATAAAGAGTCTCTAGCTTGAAAGATGTGCAAGCCATAATTTTATAACTGGTTTTCGATTTCGTTTTTAATCGATAACATTAAAACGATAAAAGTTATCGAATTTTTGAAACAAACTCGATCTGCGCGTGCTATACACGAACCTACATAAAAAATTTCAAGTCTCTAGCTCTTATAGATTCTGAGATCGACGCGTTCAAACATACGGACAGACGGACAGACGGACAGACGGACAGACGGACAGACGGACGGACGGACGGACGGACAGACGGACAGGGCTAAATCAACTCAGCTCGTCGCCCTGATCAAGAATATATATACTTTATGGGGTCTGCCACGCCTCCTTCTGCCTGTTACATACATTTTAACAAAACCATTATACCCTGTTTTCCCATTTTCAATGGGTTCAGGGTATAAAAACATTGTTGGTCAAGAAAACAAATTGATAAAAGCAAATTCTTGCCAAACAACAATTTCAATGAAATCTAAGAACTTTTGACTTATTTTCTCTCTGCTGTTTGTTTTTTTTTTTTCTTTATAGGAAATGAATTCGAATGAAGTAAATGCATTGAGATTGAAAATTCCCAGGAAAATCTGATAACAAATAACAAATGGTAAGTTTTGTTTTCATATATTTTTTTTTAGTCTTAGATAAACTTTACTTAATATGCATTCGTGTTCGATGTAAAGAAACAAACAATTATATTTATGTTTTTTTATATTTTTATTGAATTAAAAGAAAATCTTATTATTTTTTTTATACAGTATTTTATTTGTTAAAAGAAAATATTTTTATTTTTGTTTTACAGTATGTTAAGTTTAGTTAAAAACAAGTAAGAAAGCTCTAGTCGGTGGTACCCGACTAGGAGATCCCCTGAACCCTACGATGAGCCGATATTCCAAACATTTTATGCTTATTTAACATATATATACAAGCAACACATGCACACATACACACACACACATACGCACGCACTCATAAGCGAGCGCTCTGCTGACTGCGCAGTTTACGCAGCGACTGCGCTCGGGCTGCAGTAAGAGCGATATTATGGGTAGTTAATTGTTGAATAAGTTCCTTTGTATATGGACTTTCTGAATCAAACTTTCAGAGCATGATAATGTCATTCATATGTGTGTATTTGCCGAAGCACAAGTCTCTAGCACTTGAAATACGTTTTTTTCAAATTTGGGGCGAAGGGGGCGTGGCATCTAAAATATAACAAAAACCAAAATTGTATAAAATCCACATGCAACTATATACAAAATAAAGAGTCTCTAGCTTGAAAGATGCGCGAGACATAATTTTATAACAGGTTTTCGATTTCGTTTTTAATCGATAACATTAAAACGATCAAAGTTATCGATTTTTTGAAACAAACTTGATATGCGCGTGCTATACAGGAACCTCCATAAAAAATTTCAAGTCTCTAGCTCTTATAGATTCGGAGATCCACGCGTTCATACATACGGACAGACGGACAGACGGACAGACGGACAGACGGACAGACGGACAGACAGACAGACAGACAGACGGACAGGGCTAAATCAACTCAGCTCGTCGCCCTGATCAAGAATATATATACTTTATGGGGTCTGCCACGCCTCCTTCTGCCTGTTACATACATTTTAACAAAACCATTATACCCTGTTTTCCCATTTTCAATGGGTTCAGGGTATAAAAAACACTAATTTATAGCAATAACAAAATGCAAACAAAATATTAAAGGATGCAAATTAGATTTCCATTTGTTAACATTATTGTACTTATTTAATAAAAATAAGATATAAATGGAAATTATTATTTATTATTATATATATATTAGTTTTCTCTTATATTTGTATACTTAGGTGACTTACCCCAATATAACTTAATTTTTTTAGAATATCATTTTATAAAAAAAATAATTTTTCATATGACCTTTTGAAAATTTTCGTTTAAAATTGCATCTGATTCTTTAGCTATATTATAAAAAAGCCTTGTATATATTCATGCAAAAATTCATGAAAAATACTTTTGAAATGAGAAACAAATAGGCAAATATCTAAATAAGCAATAAATATATTATATATTTGTTTTTTTTTTGTTTTATATACATATATTGTTTTAAATTTATTTTAAAGTATACTGAAATGGCATTCTTTACTAATTTTTTTTTGGTTATTTCTTTAGCCTTGTTTTACTTTGTATTTATATTTATTATATTTATATTATATTAATATTAAATATTTTTATATCTTTCTATTAATTTATTGTAGTTATATCTCAAGTTTTTCAAGAATTCTGAAATAAATTATAACTCATTTGATCTTCTCTCATAACACATTATATCAAGTCGTATTTCAAAGTTAAATTTGTTGAGTTAGAAAATTAAAAAACAAAAAATATATAACTGTGCTACAAATTTCGATGTATGAACACCATAGATATAAGGCCTCGCCTTCTTCCTTCGGCATATACACGCCCCGCAAACACACACCTTTAAGATGTTTATAGCATATCCTAACCATATCTATGCATTATGCCTTACTTAAAGCTCATAAAGCTTCAAGCTCCTTTTCAAGTGAAATAAAAAACCCGCAGTTGCTCAGGCAGAGCAACGACAAAAAACAAAAAAAAAAGACAGGGGGAGATCGTAAAGCCCGTTCCCATTATGTCTGCATTTTTATGTGCTTAATCCTTTTTGACTACCCTTCCGTTCACCCTATATTCGTATATATATATATATATATATTACGGAACAATCTGTCACTTTGTGACCATAATGAAAACTTTCGCACATGAGTACAAAAATATATAAATTTGCCGAGTTGAATCGTAAAAATTCGTAAACTGCGTAGTCAACGCCAAACGCAACAAGCAAATGCACTCAAAAAAAAAGGGGGGAAAGAAAGAAAGAAAGGGGCCCATTCTGTAAATGCAAACAAATCTATAAAGGAAAAAAATAAAGAGACAACAAAACGTGTCAAGTGATAAGCAGAAGCTGCCCCAAAATGTGTCCCATGCAGCGTGCAGCTGCAACTTTACGAGCCAAAAGACGGTGTGGATGGAGCACAAGCTGCCCCACTTTTTGTGCAGTGTCATAAAAGCTGGTGGCACGTCGCCTGGGCCATTTGATGTTGCATACTTTTGCGCGTCTGTTAGTATTAATTTGCTGAGGTAACGGTTACCTGCCCGCATGCCCGAAAACATGGGCGTGCCTGTGGCAGGGAGGTGGGCGGTGGCGGTGGCGGTGGTGTAGTTCAAGAAGCAGCTCCTGGTGCTCATTATGCATGCTTGTCCGCACGTATCTGCTTTGAGCTACACACACAGAGAGAGAGAGAGAGAGAGGGAGAGACGGATAAGTGGAGAGTAGGGGCAGGGACAGGAGCAGCAGCAAGAACTTGGCAAGTTTTAGCAATTTCATTTTCAATTGACTGGCGACCAGGACACGCAGCCAGTGTTGGCTAACCAACAGCAATTGAGCGTATGAAATGCCGCAAAAGCAGAAGCCCACACAAAAGTTCAGCACACACACTCACACACACACACACACACACACGCCCACAAAGACACTAGAATCCTTTGCTTTCAATTCGTTTCCTTTCTATTGCAGCTACTTATTTTATTCCCAGCATACATATGTGTGTGTGTGTGTATTTGCTTAGCTATTGGGTTATACCCAACATTTTACAACATATTAAGAGTTAGGGCTGTGCCAGCGGGCTGCACTCAAAGAAACTAACAAGCAGCTTGTGCTCTCACTAAGTAGACCGATATTGGTGATTAGGCAATCAAATTTCAAAGTTTTGAAATTCAAGAAATGAAATCCTTCTATTATGCAAGAGTTCAGTATAGAAATTCTTCATTTACTAACATTTTCCAAGGATTTGTGAAGAATTTAGAACTAAATTTGTGAGTTGCAAAATTCATTGCGAAGTGCAATAAGAAAGTCATTGACTTAAATTGTTTTTAAATATTATATTTCCTAATTACAAAAGTTCCATACTTTCAGTATATAAAACTTAATCTAAGATTCATTTAAGAAATGTTTAATTTTAAACCACTTTGTAAGGTCCACAAAAAAATCTTAAAACTTAATGTATATATATACATATATATATTTGTTATTCAAAAATTAAAAATTTGAATTTTTCAGATTCTAATTAAATAATTTGTATCCAACTTTTTAGAATCATTTTGAATTCTCTGCTTATAAAGAAGGAACAAGCATAAAATTGATGAAAACTTGAAGAATGAAAAGAAATTTGGATGCCAGTTAGACTGAAATTCAGATAGGCAAGGCAAGGCTTAATAATCTATTTTATAACTCCGAACTTTAAATGCTAATAATTTGTAGTCTTTAGAATTGTAACATTTTTCTAAAGATGAATTTCAAAATGCCTTAGGGTAGAACTAGAGCAGGATACACCATTGTGTATTAGATTTAGTTTTCTCTCAGTGTCGGTGTCCATTGCAAACTTTTCTAGCAAAATTACGCAGCACAGACACGCACAATTCATTTGCAAATAGAACAGTTTAATTTGTTGCCTTTTGTGCCAGCTGATATCCTTGATATCCTCCACACATGTCCGGGCGCCGAACAAAAGTTGCAACAGAAAAGGCTAAAGGTGGCGCTCAAGGCGGACAATAGAGAAAACGGAAGGGGCAGGGGGTAGCGGGCAGCTGCTTAAAGCCCGCATTTTACACACAACCACACACAAAAGATTACTTTATGACCAGAGCGAGAGAGAGAGAGAGAGAGAGAGAGAGCTTAACATTATGGTTGGCAAATGTAGGCACTGCCCATAAAACAGAAGCTGTTCAATACGCTGCCCAGCAATTGCGAGACCCTATCTCTCCATCCCACCATCCCACCATTCCACAATCCCACCATCGACTACCGATGAGCTCTATTTGCACTGAATTCGTGGGAAAAGAGTCTAGACACTCGGTAAAATCCGACTCGATTTTGCATTGGCACGTAGCTTTGCTTTGCTTTGTGCCTTCCTTTTGCCTAATGGCCAAATTATACGTTCAGCTGGCAGCGATTTGATGGCCTTCAGTTATGTGGCCAAAGATCTGGCACCACTTGACAAATGAGACCACAGCCCAACCCCAAAGAGCTCAACCAGACATGCGATATGCAAAATCTGCTACTGCTGCTGCTGCTGCTGCTGCTGCTCATTGGTCAACAACAGCAACCATAACTGCGTAGCGTTTTGATTTATCGCCAGAGTGGAATATGAATGGAACGCGTTGAGAAACAGCACTTTTAAGAAATTTTGCAATTAGTGGCAAGTGGAAAGTATTTTTAGTGAAGCAAAACAACTGAAGATGCTGATTAAAGGAATAAGTGGGGTTACCTTATCATATTAGATTATCTAATCAGATTTTTAGGAATCATAAGCAGAGATCAAGTGACATTTCCTTTATGCATCTCAGTGTCAGGAATAAATGATTAATATTCAGAGACTAATATGAAGTTTGAACACAAATTTGTGTTAAAATAAAAATAAATTTCTTTAAATTATATAATTTAAATATATTTTCCAACTCCTGATTATATCAAGTGAGCTCTTAAAATAAATGTCTTCTTCTTCTTAAATAGAAAGAGCAAGTATTCCATGAAATTTATTCAAATATTATTTTATATAGTCATTGAATCAAGAAAAAGCTAGGGAGTAACTCTACAACGAATTTTATAACAGAATGACCTTTATCAGTTTTCAAGCAAAGTCCAATTTATAGGAAGGAGTATAGTTTAGTATAGTAGACAAGACTTTTTAACTAATAGGAGATAATTTATAAATGGGCATATTAGTTTCGTGGCATTAAACATAATCATAAATATATATACAGTCTCAGAAATAAATGAAGAAAAGTAAATGATCCGCCGCAGCCAATTGAATAGTAATTAAGCTGTCAGTTTGTTTATAATTATACACAAAATTAATATTAGAGAATTATTGGCACAGTAGAGACAACATTTTGTTATTACTCATAGAAAGGGATAAAAAAAAAGTCATGGCGTATTTTTAGTTATAGTATTCTATACCTTTCCTTTATGTACCTGAAATTGATTTATGTTTTGTAATTCATAGAAACATCATACGGTTATCGATCTGCTTATCAGATCGCATAAGCCATATATATATATGTATATATTTATATTCATATATATTTATTATTTATATATATTATTGATTTTTATCCATATATTATAATTTTAGTTAGTTATAAAAACTGCATATCTTAATATGTTTTTTTCTTTCTTATCATTTAAAGAGTTTTTCAAGTATTTAGTCAAACCATAAAGGAAAACACACGCTACTCACGTTATTAAATATCGCCATAATTTTCGAGCTTTGTTGTTCTCGTTGTTCACATCTAAACTCTAAGGCAGTTGAAGTTGTTTCGATCAGCACATCTGTGGCTATAAGAAAGAGATAAAAAAGATAAGGACGTTTGATTAGTCTTAAGTCTTGGCAAATAAACTCATGGCTAACAATAAATTTTCTTTATATTCCTCAGCTTTCGATACGGCTCACACTGGAGGAATGGGAAATCTCTTTGCGAGGCATCTTCAGCATAATTTTATTTATTTCTTTTTGAAAAATATATGAAAATGTTTTATGTGGCGCAACAATAAATATAAAAATATTGCAATAAATAAACCAATTTTCCATCAGTCAATAAAAAACAAAATTTAAGAGACTTTCTTATGGTTGGACCTATTGCAGGAGCGGGGGAATGTAGGCGTGGCAGGTGAGCCCTGGGACCTGCTGCAGCCGCATTTATATGGGCACAAAATGATTGTTATTATACCTTCATATTATTATTATTATTGTTATCAAAGCCAATGTCAAGCCCCAACGGAGTCGAAACAAGAAAGAAGAAAAAAAACGCTGCCAGAAGTCAGCAGCCAAAAGAGGAAACGGCGACAGCCAAGAAACGTGCCAGGCATAAGGAGAGCCGCACCACAGGACATACGCCGAATGAGGAGAGAGTGTGCGTGCGTGTGTGTGTGTGTGTGTGTGCAAAAATTTATGTTTTGTTTGTTTATTTGTTTATATGCTGCAGTGCTTTGTGAACTGTTTCCTACACAAGCACACACAATCGCAACGCAGTAGCTCATGCAAATTTATATACACCTGCCCGGATGCCATCATAAATATTCGCCAAAAATATCTCATTTCAGCGCCTTTTGTCTACCTGGAGCCGTTGCGCTCGCTTGTCACGTGTCGACATCATTACCGCACGTAGCGCCGTTATTTATACAAAATGTATATCGTTTATAGCGACAAAACCACCCACACCAAGCTATGAATGTCGCCTCTAGCCCCTGACTCTAAGCACCACCCCCACACAAATACATGAGCGAAAAAATGGCTAAACATACAATTATTTGTGGCATGACGTACACTGAATACTCTGTAAGCCATCTTGATTCAATAACCATGATGTCAAAGTTATATAATATATAGAACATAATGAAAATCTAGACAAAAATAAGAAATCCACTCTATACTTGTTCGCCCACTTTCCACTCAGGCTAGTGTATGAACATGAAAGTACTATAAGCTCTTTGCAAGATATTTTTAACACATTTTTATTTATCAGTAGTAAAATTATTAGCTAGATAATCATAGCCAAAATGGAGACAAATTTATACTTATTCAAAATATTTATTCATAATTTTTTGTTTACTTTTCACGCAGTGTATTTGCTTTTAATAAATTAATATTTACAACAATTTTATATGATTTACAATGTACATAAAAAACATCACACAATTTTTATATACATATAAATGATGTGAAAATAAATTTAGTTTTAGTTCAAAATTCAAATACAAGTTTTAATAAATAATAATTAATAATAAATAAAAATAAACTTCTCTTTCATTTTCTTCCACAAAGACTATCTCTGCCAGTCTTTAGCTTTGCAGCTCTTTGGATATGCAAAAGTGAATCAGTGATTCAATTAGTCAATTGTTATACTTATGTATATTGGTTTAAGCTTCACTTAATCATACTTGTTATATTATTAACTAAGAAATTTTAGCAAAATTATAAGACCCTTGACAAGTGTATTAAAGTTGAGAAGAAAAGAAATTTAAATCATCTGGCAGTTTATTTGTTCACTGTTTTTCTTCTTTTTTTTTTGTATGTTGGGGAGGTTTGGAGCAATTTTGCTAATTGTTCAATTCATGCAGAGAGCTGCGGCAGCTGCTGCTGTCGCTTGTCGTTGTTGTTATTGTTGTTGTTGTTTTGTTGGGGCTGTCGCTTTGCCGGTTTGTCGGTTTGCCGCTTTGTCGCTTTAGCAGCTCCTTTGGGGCATGCAATTTACGACACATGTGCACGGCCGAGCCGACAACATGGCCAAAATGTAGAGCCAGCTCAGTGGAGCAGCAGCAGCTCAGAGTGTTACAGTTAATTTGTTGACAGCTTAGTTGCCCAACACTGAACGGAATGGAACGAAACGGCCTGGAATGGGACATTCAACTCCAAGCTGGACTCCTTGGGGGCTACAAGATGTCCACATACAGCAAATGTGACCAGCCAAAGGCCGAGACAGCGCGCAATTGTAATTAGAGAGTATGGTAAATAGTTTCGGAGGGGGTGGACGTATGTAATGGACGTATAGGGTGGGTGGGTGTACACAAAGTTCTTGCGGAAATTAGATGGTATTTAATGAAAATACAGATAGGCAAAGAGCAGTTATATGTGCTTAAATGCATAACACATTCAAATGCAGCTTATTTTGTTTTAAATGGCAAAAGCTCACAAAGACTCCAAGCTGTGAGCAAAGTAATAAGCAAAAGTGGAAAGATGCAAATTGTAGTTGTGAAGAGCTCAGAATGGGTAAGAAATTGTAAAGTTTATAAATTTATTTTCAACATCTCTTCAGTTCCTTGATGTTATTCCTTACTGTTAGCATAACTTTACGAGCCAGAGCCACTTAAAGTAGTGGGCAGATTCTGCATAAGAACAGTCAACATTTTTCGAAGAACTTGACGATTTAATATTATTGAAATGTTAATACATTCGTGCTGCATTATTTTATGTAAAAGACTAAAATATATTGAGTCAACATCTTTGTAATTCGAGAGAATAACATGAGCAATATTTTAAGTCCCTCGAAACCATTCTAAATACTTATTTTGATATCTATATATTATTGAAATGTAGATAAAATCTTAAATCAAAATTGGTTCCATCGAAAATAAGAGACTGGGCACGATAACCACATCGGATCGCTTTTTAAATACTTGCGGAAATTTAAAGTTTATTTATTAGAAATCAGAGATGTATAGGGTATCAATTTTAAAAACAATTCTTACTAAGCACACAAACTTTATATAATATATATATCACATTTCATACTTCAATTCCTGTGTATTTAGTTATCTATCAGCTTCGCTCTATTCAATTTCCCAGATCCTAACAAGTACCTTCATTATTACGACAGCAGCTTTTCACTCTACTTTTCATTTCACTCCAATTTTACACGTTGTCTTGCCAACTCAATCCATGGAGGCCCTCAGGCCTTATACATACACACACACACATACACACACTTCAGTAAGGATAGCGCCAACCACATTTTTTTTTTTAGTTAGATTTGATTATCAATTGTCCAGCTGAGAAGAAACTTAAAACTCATCGCTAGCTAAAAGGAGGCAAAGTAAAAAACACACATATATATATATTGATATATATATATTGATATTTCCCCCAATTCGTTTCGTTATAAATACAATTTGGATTTCAATTTTCAATTGCTCCTGCTGCTGCTGCTTCTGCAGCAAAGATGTCAAATTTCAACGACAACGGCAACGACAACGTCGTCAACTAATTGGGTTTCAGGGCTCGTCAAAGATAGCAAAAGAAAAAAAAAAAAGTAAATGTATGGAACAATATTTTGCCAGCAGGTGGAGAAATGTGTAAAAGAAAAAGATTAAATTTCCTTGTTACCGACTTACGGCTGAGCACAAAATGAGAAAAAGCGACAAAAGTGAAAATAAATATTGAATTATTGATATACAATACATATTTAATATATATAAAGATATATACATGAGAATGTGTGCAAACACACATACACACACACACACACACACACACACACATATATGGAGTTTGAGTTGACAAAGTTGTATTTACTTATCAAAGGGTTTTCTTTTTCTTCGACGCGAACTCATTTGAAATGCAGCTGACAATTTGCGTTCGGCAGCTAAAAAACATACATTTTTCATAAAAGCCGCTCAAAATGCGTTGACGTATTGGGAAAAAGCTGACAAACAGACAGGCAGCAGCTTTATGCCTTTCTATGCGCTTCACAGCGCGCTGACTTTATTCCATTAAGGCTGAGACCATTCCAGAGTTATATTTCTCATAAAAATCATAAATATGAGTTTTAAGTTTATGTTTAAAGAAAAGTATTAGAATTTGACTGAAACTATTTGTATATTAAGGTATATTTAATATTAAAATAATTAAAAGATTTGTCTTATGAAAAGTAGTTTACATATGCTTCAATATGGCCGGTTATTATTGAGTAACTGAATGTCTGCTCACTTTCTGTCTGTTTATATCTGGTCTTGCAAATTATTTGATTCGCCTGTTAACTCAATAAAAGTTAAAAGAAAATGCAATTAAATTTATCTATATTTACTTTAAAAAGATTTTAAAACTTTTAAGTTGAAATTTATCAAAAATGTTTGAATACTCAAATATATAAATATTTTATTTTTAAAGTAATTAATTTATTTAAATTTAAATTTTATATATTTGAAATTAAAAGTTGACTTTTTATTATTTTTATTATATTTTATTTTATTTTATTATTTTTATTATATTTTATTTTATTATTTTTATTATATTTTATTTTATTTTATTTTATATTTTATTTTATTTTATTTTATTTTATAAATAATATTACACTACATATACCACATATACTAATACATTCTTTTCAATGCTGCTTAAACCTTTTTTGTCAGTCAAAACTGAAATAGCCATAGTTGAAATTTGGTTGAATTCATGACGAATTTGGATGTTGGAACAGTCGTGTACTGTATTTAATTCTCTTATTTTTTTGCGCTTCGCTCAGCTTATTGTCAGCGCAAATATTTGTTTGTTTGTCTTTTGACGTAAGACTCAGCCACCCAACCACATCAGAGAGATATAGCTACACAGATACACAGTAAGAGCGGCCCAACCAACCGCTAGGCTGCTCAGCAGGAAGGCGGCCAGGTGGGCGGGGCGTGGCTTATTCCGTTTAACGAGTGTGCTGCTTTGGGACCAGGCGCTGGCAATATTTTGCATGTTTGCATACAAAATATCATATTTGCCGAGATTGTTTCATTAAAAAAAAAACGTAGAAAACGGATGGTGGTGCAGACGGTACAGGTGGTGCTGCCTAGAGCTAAGCAGCAATTACCTTTAGGCATGCCAGTACGTGTTAAGCTTTAGCACCTACACTCACTCACACACACACACGCACACCACATGCGTGGACCATAAAATGGTCATATTACCAAAAAAAAAAAAAACTAGAGGGAAAAAATGCTGAGAAAATTGGTTTTTCCACGCACCATGCCAACAGAAATAATATAATATCTGTGAACAGGCGAAGAAGCATAGGCAAAACCACTTGAGTGCCAACTGAGAGGAAACTAGTTGTGCATGCCAAACAGGTGGACCGCTGTCGTAGCCATAAAATGTACTCGCAACGCATGTATTGAAAATACATAAAGCCTAAAAGCAGCCAAAAGAGTTTTTTGGTTTTCAAATGAAATCCCAAAATCTCCAGCAGCCTAAGCTGAAGCCATAAAAAAAACTTGCTGGCAAAATTGTTGTAATACACAAACTTTCTTGGCTTCGGCACATATATTAAATAAGCTACATCATACGATAAGTTTTAGCATATTTCTTCAGATCTACAAGGTTCAAGTTTGACTGCAAGACGAGCAGATATTGGGTTAATATATAAATATGTATTACTTCTTACAGAAAAGTTTGATCTTTATGCTGCGATATGTAGGAAATTAACACTTAGACTGTAAAAGTTCTACTTAGTTCCATAAATCAAAAGATTATTTGGAAACTATTTTTAATCCTTTTTGGTAAGAGAGAATAACTCAGATTTTGCATGGAAATTTGATAGAAAAAGATAAAACCTTCTTTAAAACTGTTTATTTGTCAAATACCCTAAAGAAGTCCTTTAAAAGTTATATTTAATTATAAAGTTTTGTACATTTTAGTTCTAAAGTATTTCAGCTTTTAAAATAATTCCCTAGCAATATTTTCGCTTTCAAAATTGAAAATATTACCTACATAAATGCTTACAATATTTTCTTTATTTGTCAGTCAATCCAAACTAGGCAAATTAACCCTAATGGTCATTTAGTTTATAGAAACAAATTGTTGATACATTCGCTGTTAAATCTTTGACACGATCTTCAGAAACATTCCACTCTAAAATTAGCACCAAAATTACTCATTGAAATGCATTCTTTATATACATAGATATTTTCACTTTTTATCTACAGTTGAATGAAAAGCTTTTGCTTTTAACTTTTTACCTTTTGACACGAAACATGAAATAGCGCTAGAGCATCAAAAATAGAGATTTACAGCATCCTCCCTGCCCTATCTCTATCTCTATCACGTTTGCGACCCCCACTGCCCATAAAAATGGAATAAACATTAACTTTCCATTTCAGTCAAGCTGTCAGCAGCCCAAATGTCCAAAAGCAACCCGCTTCTTACCCTTCTTAGCCTCATCCAGCGTTCTCCATTCACTATTCATGTGCTATGCCTGCACTTTGTTGCCTTTTCTCTCTTTCCGGCTCATACACACACACCTCCTCCTCACACACACACACACACACACACACACACACACACACACCTACACCACAGAGTTACTCAATTATTTCGTTGACATTAAGCACATAAAGATACAAATAGATGACACCCAGCTACAACAACAACAACAACAACAACAACAGGAACACAAAAAAAGGGACCACAACGAGTTCTTATAATGGTCAGACCCGCCTCCCGCCCCTTGCCGTGGGCCAGACAGCGATTTGTCTGCAGCTACCTTTTTTGCCTAGGCCAAAAGGACGCCCGTCTTTATCGCAGATTAAGTGCGACATCGTCATCTAACGTCCATGTCCTTCCATGGTTCCCCTCTGCAGGACCATTCCCGTAGCATGCGCTAGTTATAGCAAGTATTGTGCTGAAATGTGCTTACAGCACATTAATTTCTTGCACCTGGCATTAAGATAATTGTCGGCCTTTGTTTAGAGATACAAGATACAAGATAATCGACTGAGCCCAAACAAAAAAGAAAAAGAAGAAATTAACTAAGAGGGAATGAAAGCGGAAATCGAAGCGCAAAAGAAAGACGCGAGCAGCTCCTTAGCAGATCTACGGAATAGTTTTTTTTTTAGAAGAAAAGTGTATATATATAAAAGAGAAGAGGAAAGGTAAATGTTTAAATTAAAAGTTTGAATAATTTTGTTCTCAAATATTAACATCTTAATATATATGAATAAAATATATATTTATCTTTTTTAAGAGATATGTTTTACTTTATACAACTTATTTGTCTTACGACTTTATAAAATAAAAGAATATGTTATTTATATATTTATGATTTCATAAACGATTTCATGAGCGGTTTCGCTATTTGAAAAAGTTGTGTTAAATTTCTAAAGCTCCTTTAAGACATTGCTAATAAAATGTTTTACATACACATAAATAGCTGAGTTTAATAGAAAATTCTGTTTCTTAGATATTTCTCAAATTCCGTCAGAAATTGAGCCATCAAAGCGTTGCTGCTGCACAACACTTTAACCAAGTCATTTTGCAACACTTAATCACATTTTAATTCCAGATTAAACGACTTCCAGGTAATATAAATCAAAATACAAAAAATTAAACACGCTGTCAACGACTTAAATGCATTGCGTAGCAAATTAATGGTAGAGAGAAAAAAAAAAAACAAATTTCTGAAATTAAATCAACTTTTAATGGAATTGCGGAAGGCGGGATGGGGCTGAAGATGGCGCAGTCGGAGGGTACGCATTCACTTTGAACTCTGCTCGAGTCATAAAAATCAACCACACACACACGGAAGCCAAAGGCAATTGCGTGTAATTTAATAACAAAATAATAGGAAGCAATGACTAAAAAATAGAGGAGTGGGCGGTGGGGGGCAGAGAGGCAGCAAAAGCGCAACAAGGTAGAAAAACAAAAAGGCAAAAGACAGGCAACTCTCAGTGTGTGTAGTCATAAAATGTAATCATAAATTATATGCTCGGCCATTTGGCATTTCTGTATGTGTGGGTGGGTGTGTATAGGAGGTGATTGTGTCTGTGCCTGTGTTTGTATGCTTGTGAGTGCCTAGCTGGAGCAAAGTGCGTTACGGCCTGCTGGTGGGCGTGTCTGCGTTGTCAACGCTGGCAATTTCGTAATCTTTCTTTTTTTTTTTTTTCTTTCTGCACTCGGCTTGTTTTTTCAAAAATACTCGACGCCTAAAAGCCGCTTAGTAATTGCTTATGAAATATGCAAAGGTCTACGCCTTGGACTAAGCAACCCCTCAAACCCGTCTTCCCCCCGAACAATCCCCTTCAGTCGCTCACTCAGTGGTTCTCTTAGCCCAAAGCACGCACCCTTTTTAGCCGGAAATCTTCATTGGCTTTTGCGGTTGGGCTGCACAGTGGGCCTAGCCTAGCATGACATTGGCACTTAGCGGCTACATTAATGCCAGCGCCAAATGGCCCTACCCCTCGCCACCCCCTATACATTTCACAAACTGAGCGTGTAACGACAAATAAACTAATACAAGCGAAGCATACTTTTCTGCTGCGTATGAAGATGTAACGTTATGTCTCCCTCTGTCTCTCTCCCTCTCTCTCTCTCTTCGTACCTAACTGTTACATGAATATTTAATGCTGACATGTACGAAGTATACTAAATATATATATATACAGCTGTAAAGAAAGACATGCACATGTCTCTCTCTATATATATATATATACAGTAGTCGCAAGTTCCGAAAACATCTGCGTTAAACAAATGACTAGAAAAATTGCATATGTTAGCTGAAAGTTTCTTAGATAATTTGTTGCCTGGCAGATGAGAGGTAGTTGGGGGTGATAACTAGAGAAACTGCGCAACAGTTTGTTCCTATATTCTCTCTGTCTCCGCCATAGTATCTGCTGCATATATTGTATTTTATTTTCGGGCAAAACAATTGTTTTTCTCTTATAGGAATATAATTGTGTTTTACTCCCCAGAGTATGCTACAATAATTTTTTGTGAAATTGAATTGCATGTGAAATCGAAATCGAAATTGAAATTGTGAATTTATAATTAAAATCAATTTAGCCAAAATAAAAGACAACATAATACACTATAATAAAACGAAAAGGAAATATATATGTAAATTATTTATTTAGCAACTGCATTCCGCAACAAACCGAATAGAACAACTATCAAATGAATTCTTTATGGAGTTTCATCGAAAGCGAAATGCAAATAATTTCATCAATTCGTATTTCAAATTGATTTAACAGATATTTTAAGTGAATTTGTATAAATAACTGTGGTTTTTCCGAGTAGTACAAAAGACAATTGAAACTTAAGTTTTACTCTTGATAGTAATTGAAAAATGCTCTTTGTAAATGAAAGCAAAAATACGAAGTTGTTATTGCAGCAATTAAATATGATTTCAGCATACATATTTCTCTCTTCATACCATTTATGCCGCGTGCTAGCGATGCCCACCATATAATGAGTTCCACTGAAAATCAATACCATTCCAAGGAAAAGAATTCGTATGTAATCAACTTGATATTCGTCAGTCAATAAGCACTCGAACAATCTCGTAATGCTGAAATACATACAGATAGATACAACAAACGTCAGCTGTAATCCCTTGACACTCTATTATGAGCCACAGACCCACAGCCCCCCACCTTTAAAACTGCAAAACCTTAATGTTCAAATCATTTAAACGTGCAACCCCCAAAGTACACCCAGCTAACAGCTAACTCAGCGGGAAACAAGCGGCCCTCATCATCTGTATCGCTGCGAAAACAACAAAACAATTTAACGCTTTAATGATAATGATGTATGAACAACTAAAGACAACAAACAAATGTTGTTGTTGCTGTTGTTGTTGCTGCTGTTGTTGTAGCTGCTGTTATTGTTGTAGAAAGGGGATGGGCATGGGGTTTGTGTTGTTTGGCAGGCCCATCAACAATGGCCAACGCTTAACAAGCTAATGTGCTTTTAATGGTCCCCATGTCCAGCTGATTATATCATATGGCTGAAAGAAGAAGGGGGCGCGCGCAGGTTTACAGATCGGGGGGGACTAAGGCGGGGCCCAAGTAAAATACACAAATAATTAAAATTAATTATCTTGCAATTAGTTTACGATTTACTCATTAGGCAGAACGCGCGCGCAGGCCCGCAAAAGTATGCAATGTACACAAACACACTCACACACACACACACACACACATGTGACCCACAACTCAAACCTAATTACGATCAAGCTAATTAACGCAATGATGAAGTTAGGAGTCGGTCGTGTATATGACAATATAATTATGATATTATTGCGTCTAGCATTTCAATTGAGTTGTTTGCTTGATTTATGTGCAATTGCACAAAGCAAATACACACCCACACCAACACGACAACACACACACACACGCATATATACACATGTTAGAGCACAGAAGGGGGTAATTTGTCATTTATTACTCATACGCTGTGTGGGCTTTGACATTTAAACAGCGTGTAGTTTTTGGAAGCCAGCGTACATTTTATTGACACTTAACACACTCAACATATTTTGAATTAGAGTCCCGCCCTCCCTACCAGAGACTTCCCTTTGCCAAGGCTATTTCAAATAAGTGCTCGGACTTCATTGCTAAATTGGCAAAGTTTCGAGTTGCTTATTTTTATACTCATTCACAAAGTGAAATGAGTATATTGGTTTTGTGCAATGTCCGTCACGCTGTCCGTCCGTCTGTCCGTCTGTCCGTATGAACGCAAACCATTTGCACAGTTTTGAAGCTAGAGAGTTGAAATTTGGAATATATACTCGTGTATACCCTCGAATTATAAAGTGTCAAGATTTTCCCGATACGCCCACTAGGGGCGTGGCAAATCGGAAAATGCATTTGCCCATACCTCAGAAACACTACTTCTAGAAGTGCTAGAGAGTTGCAATTTGGAATGTAGACTTGTGTTGACAACTCAAGTTGAAAAAGCTATGGCGGATATATCTACGCCCATTGGGGGCGTGGCAAATCAGGTAAAACTGTATCTTCTACAGTTTTAAAGCTAAAACGCCCAAATTTGGCACGTAGGTTACTGATACGATCCTATGAAGATCGACCAAAAATCTATATATCCACGCCTACTAGGGGCGTGGCAAATCGGATCTGACTATATAGTGTTTTTTCAAATTCTGTAATATTTTGAGCACTATTGGTGCTAGAGACTTGAAACTTGGTATATATACTCGGGTTGACAACCCAAGTTGAAAAAGATATGGCGGATATATCTACGCCCATAGGGGGCGTGGCAAACCGCAAAAGCTTGTAGCTCCTACAGTTTTAGAGCTAGAAGCTCTAAATTGGATGGTAAGTTACTGGTGAGCTCCTCTATCGATGACCCAAAAATAATTTTTACGCCCCTTATGGGGTATGCCCGGCTAAAAAATACCCTGTAATTTTCGCATTTTTTGAGTGTTAGCATCCAAATTTCACACTTACGTTACCCTTCACTACTTCTAAGAACTGGCCAAAAATTATATGTCTACGCCTACTGGGGGCGTGGCAAATCGGGAAAAACTATACGTTTTTCCGATTCTCAGTGAGAAAATCAGAATTATATACAGATATTACTGCTGATCTCCTCTATTGATTTCCAAAAAATTATATATGTACAAACCAATTGTGGGCGTGGCAATGGGCGTGATCTGTGGGGGTGTGAATGAGTATCCCGCAGTCGGTAGCGCCCGACTGCAACGTTCTTACTTGTTTAAATTGCATAGTTAGAAGGGGACAGAGTTTAAAGTATTAAAATACTCTGTTTAAAACTTGATTAACAACAGAACGAAATAAAATCATATTCAGATATTTTTACTTTATTTTACTTTACTGTTACTTTATACTTTTATTCTACATATATCTCTTTTTATTCTTTATTCCTATTTATCATTGGCATAGGTTAGCTTGAAAACAATTTCATTTAATGTCTGTACAGAGACTCAATGCAGAAATTGACTTCCAGTTCTAAACCTTGCAAACATTTTCTGACTCTGCTGGGCATCAGATATTACAAAATTGTTGAAAAATTATATAAAACTGTTCCCCTAGTAACCTCTGCAGCTTCGCCTGATGCCTTGTGCCTGTGCCTGTGCCTGTGAGAATGTTGCCAGGCAAAGTACTTAACTGTCTGCTTATTATTAAAAGCCAGCTTAAGTGGCAGAGTCAAGCTAATTGAATTAACTTTTCAACCCCGTTGCGTGGTGCGTGAAAAGGCTAAAATAACATACAACAAGAAAAAAAGCAACAACAACAACACTAAGCAAAATGCAAAACAAGTTGCGCTAATGTTGATAAAGTGCCGCCAACTCAAAAAGATTTTACAATATTTTTTCGAGACCCAGACCTTAAGCATATAAAAACCTTAAATAGATAAACAACAACAAAACGTAGAGGAAAGCCGATGAATAGGTCCGGCAAGCAGGACCATCATTAATGACCTAAACCTAACTTCATATATCTGAATGAAATATTGAATATTTTCAACAAAAATCAATTTCATTTAAAAAATAAACTTGTGTAACTCTGGTTACAACAAACTTAAGTTATTGTAATTTTATCAATCATAACATTGAGCAAAAAATTAACTAATTTCATTAAAATATATAATATACTAGATTATATAACTTTCTATTTATTTATTTTATCAGATTTCCTTAGATTCTTTGAGCCAAAGCCAGGGAAAAATTGCTTTTCAATTCATGCTGAAATTCATCCATAATCCAGCCAGTCAGTCGGCTCTGCTCGATTGATAGTAATAAGGTTTCTCTAAAAGTTTGCCGTTTTCGAGCGATTTAACTTAAGCACTGGCCAAGCGTCCAACGGTGTGCGGAATGCCGAATGTTGTGTAGCGCTTAAAATGGGTTTTTAGTCGCCGCACCTCGCTTGCCCCCTTCTAGCCACGAGTGCTCCGCTGCTCTGTATCATATTATGCTATCCTGGCTATCGGTCTACGCGCTATGCTTCGTTAAGTGCATTCTGAATTTTTAATGCGGCGCCTGCACAAAGCACTATAAAAGAGCTGGAGAGCGAGAGAGAAATAGGGCGAAGCAGGAGGATTTTTTTTCGTTAACCAGTGTTGTGAGGTGACTGGAGGCAAAGCGACTTAACGGGACACTGCCTGATTAATTCGCTTAATGAAAAAACGCACAACACATTTTAGGCATTTGACGAGCAAAGCAGCTGCTACTGCTGCTGCTGCTGCTCGCAAACAGAAATAATCAACACAAATTGTGTAAAAGTTATTCTCGCACTCGCACCCTCTCCGAATCCTCCCTCAAACCCTGTGCAATTAATTTTTAATCTTTGCTAAGCATAGCAACAAATTGTGAACTAACCAGGCAAACCAAAGCGTGCAAATCCTTTGGCATATGTTCCACACCCACATATTTATCTTAATTTTATGTTGGTTAGTTGTTTTTTCCTCTCTTTTTTTCTCTCTTAGCCTATAAAAATGTTTAAAAAAAAGGGGTAGCATAAAGTTCTGCCCATTAACCGAGAAAGAAGAGGACATGATTGACTAGATATTTAGTTGAATAAACTGCGTTACTTATTCGATATATCGCTTTGTATAGTACCTAGTGAAAGTTGGAAATGTGAGTTATGAAATGTTAGAAAAAATATATTTGAGCGAGCTTTAAAACGCTTTTATATCATATAAAAATATTATAATGAGCAAATATATAAAAGAAATATAAAAAAAGTAAAAAATAAAAAAGTTTATCTTTAAATATATGATAATTATTGAAAATTAATTAATTTAATACTTAAAATATGAATGGGTGCTACAAAAAAATGATTTAGCATTAACTATTTCCACATATTATTATCTTAAAACTCACCTACAAAGATGAAGAGAAAAGGCGTAAGCGAAAGGAAACTTTTCTTTATTTCAAGCCTAACTAATTTCAACTGCCTACTTACAGGGTATTTAGCTAGTCGTTCGATTTAGACTTTGCTAGCCATGTTGCTATTATTTTTGCACTTGCGCTTGTTGGGTTTCTTTTTCATGATTTGCAAAAGTGCCAACAGCAGTGTAAAGGATCTTAGCCCAAGCCAAGGGGATTAATAAAAGGATTACGCAGCGGAAAATGCCAGCTGCGTTGTTGGCACTGCCAATGCGGATGCGAGTGCGAGTGCGGTTGAGGATGTGAATGCGAATGTAGATGCTACTGCTGCTGCTGCTGTTGGCAATTTGTAGAGCGTAGGCATGGCAGAAGCGAGGGCGAGGCCAATTGCTGCAGGGGCTAATTGCGTTTCGCCTTGGCAGCCATCGGAGTCGGCTCTACGCCCGCAATCTGCCTGGCTGCAGTTTTCGGGGCCAACTCTGGCCAAACTCTGTATGCATGCTCATATATTAAAAATAATCCATTCGATATCTGTTTTAATACTTCAAATTTATAGCAGACGCTTACAGCAGCAGCAGCAGCAGCACAGCATCAACAGAAAACAACAACAACAACAACTCGCTGTCATTTTGAAGGGCTTTTAGCTTGATATTTTATTGCTTAAAGGATGTGCTGGGCAACAGCAGTAAACAATGTGGGTCGAAACAAAAGTTAAGCAAAGTACGAATACTGCTTGAGCGTCAGCAGTTTTGAATATTTTGTAATTTAGGAACATTTTAAGGAATCTACAAATTTTAAAAATCTTAAATTGAAATACTTTTTTTTTTAATAAATGCTGAAGTTTTTAAAAGCATCTAGAAATTGTAATGGAGATTTACGGGGTCTTTGCTAGAGAGCAAACATTATTTATATTTATAAAAAATCAAGTTGCAAAAGTTTCCAAATACGAAACATATAAAAATATAAAAATTTAGCACACGCTGAATTCTTTACTTTTTAATTAACAAAATAAATTTTGTAATAGTTTGTTTTAACATTTATTATTATATACATTTTTTAATATATATTTTTTTAAATTTTTGATTAGCATTTTTTTATTATTTATTGATAATATTACTTCTTAAAAATTTTTTTATTTACTTATAAAAAGTATTAGATTTCAGCAAACACTTATTGTTTTTCTAAAAAAAAAACTTTTTTTGTGACAAAACAAATTGGTATCGATTCATATAAATGCAATTTGAATTAAGTTTTATTAAACTATTTATTTATTTCTTTTTTTTGTACTTAACAATGGTATTAAAGAACTCAAGTTATATTATTATAATTTTATTATTAATTAATTCACATTTTTTCTATCTTCCTTCTTTACAAACTTCCATGACATCCCTCGCATAATCGCGTTTTTTTGCCATTGTTTTTCTTTATTCGTTTTTTTTTTTTTTTTGTATATACGCGTTTGGCCATTTTAATAATAACATTTGTCTTCGGTTGCGGCTTTTTATGGGCCTGGGCGCTGATTTGCTTACAATTGACATAACGTTGGGGATCATATGAGTTATGTTGTTATATAGCTCGTCGAGGGCTTTGCCACGAGCTCAGCTCGACATCGTTTACTTCCAGATAAGCCCCACTCAATCAGCATAAAAATATGCTATGCTAAATGTGGACGACCAGGAGGCGAGGGCGTATACGTAAAGCAGTATCTATCTAAGCTAGATCAAAAGCAGCTGCCGTTAATCAGAAACTGCAACAGCAACAGAAGCAGAAACAACAACAACGAGAACAACGAGAAAAGTAGCAGCAGCAAATTCTAAATTGCGACTTGCCGGCGCACGCACGCATTTAATTAAAGTAAAAGCTTTGGTTTTTCTCTAGTTCCCTCTCTCTACTTATCCACCCACACTAAAAATATATAAAAATAAAAAAAAAAAATATAAGAGAATTGTGGCCGTCAAGGGATTCGTCTGTCTGCTGCAGTTGCAAGGATAATAACGTGCAATTTATATGCGTGCCATTTTTTAAGCAGCCAAAGCCTCGGCTTCGGCTTTCAGTGGTTGCATGTGGCACTTGGGCTAAGACGCATTCGACTCATTAGTTTATGCTCCATGCAGCAAAGCGAACCAAAGAGGGCATAAACGAGGGGAATGAGTGAAAAGTGCAACGGGGTAGCGTGAGCTACACAATTAGGGGTTGTTTTTTCTACCGGAGGAGTTACTGCAATTCAAGGGGTTACTGCAATTCAAAGGGTATAAAAAGGAAATTCATTTTATAAAAGGTTCAAGTGTTGACTAAATTGTTTTATAGCAAACTGGAGAGACTGATATAAGCCATTTTATAAGGCTAATGTCAAGGAACTCCCCTGTGCTATAATTATGAGTTGTGAGCCATAAACAGTTACACAAGTCTTCAAGTCTTATATGCTACTGAGTTATAACAAAAATTAGTATATTCGCATATCTAATATAACAAACTGACTAATATTTATACACCTTTTATGTGTACGAAAAACTATTATACAAGCATTGTTCATATAACAAAGTCTTACTTGTAGAACATTTTGATTACTGAAATGAACAAACAGTTCAACAACTCAAGTACATTTTTCAATTTTAACAAGAGACTGACATACAGCTTTAACCAATAGAGAGACTCGAGAACATAAATGAACAAATGAAACTGAAGTATGGCAAAAGTAAAAGTAATAAATTTGCAGGTCTTTTAATCTAACTTCGTTCTATTTTGTTGTAAACTGTTTCTTAAACTGGTTTAAAACAAGGGCTAAACATAAAGACATTATTTAATTACTAGAATCTATTATATGCGAAATTCTCATAGAACTTACTTTTTACAATAATATTTAAGTGGGAACTTTAGTGAAGTTCATGGCATTTGTAAGGGTGCTGTATGTAATATATAACAGTTTGTTGATTATGACAATATAATTTGTTATTTCGACACTAAACCATATTTCAGTGAAGTTAACAACTGTTATAAGCTGAAACTGGTCAATTTCAACGCCTAATGGCTGATGCTCTAGGGGTTCAAATAAAACAGTCTGTATGTTATAACAGAAATCAGCATCGAGCAGTTTGCTTCTTTTCTACTACTTTTCTATATAACAATTTATTGTAGGCCACTTCGCAGCTGCTCTAAGTGCTTCTGGCCTAAGGGTGGCTATCTCAGAATTTGTATAATAGCTGGGACAGTTTCCTGTTATTCTATTTCATATTTGTTCATTCAACCTGTCACTTTTGCACTTTAGCACTGTTCGCAGCTGTTATACATAAGGATTACAAGAGGGAAAAAAGCTTTTTGACCTAACTAAGCTACCCAATAAAAAGTCTACATAGACTCAAAAGCTCCCAAAAAGCTTTAAATTATTTATAGCTTTTAAAAACATAGAATTGCTTTGCTATAAATATAAGTAGAATTATAGCTGTGCGGAAGTTAAGACATATTTAACGTAAGGCACCTTCTTGACAGGGAAAAGTTTAATATATTGTATATATTTATGTTTAAATAATTATAATTATAATAATATAATATTATAATTTTATAATTATATTTATCTATACAAATATATATATTTTTATATTTTTTATTTTTAATATTTAATATTTTTATTTTATTTTTTTTTAAATATTTTATTTATTTATTTTTTTAAATATATATTTATGTATATATTTATATATATTTATTATATATATTTTTTTTTTTTTGTTAATATAATTTTAATAATATTCAAAATGTATAAGGACCATTTTTTGCATATATAGAATTGAAATACATTAGATAAGAAAATGCGTTTCTTAATATTATAAATTTTTAAATAGCAACAAATATACTTTTTTTCCGTTGGATATAAGTATATATATTTATAAATATATCAGTTTTTTTTCGCATATACAAAGAAAACTTTAGGACAATATAAAGAACTTAGAATCGAAATCAATATAGAATATTATAATATAAAAAGGTATATATTTACTGCATAATATTTGCAACTAAAAGTAATTTAAGAGCACAGAAAATTAGAATAGAATTTAAATGCTTGATAAACGTTTTTCACATGTGCATTAAACACCCTAAATTCCATATCCGTATCCATATCTTAATGCATTTTGTCTAAAAACGCCATTAAACTGTTCTATAAATATAAAAAAAAACCTAATTTATACACTGTATTATATTCATAAATTAGAAATTTCAGTTCAAGTAAAAGCAGGATTAGTTATTAAACACTAAAAGGTCTTCCATAAATAAATAGCTTCTTTAATTCTCATAATCTGTTTTGGTATAAACATTTTCGTTCAACAACTCAACTGCACTTCAAGAATTGAAAGAAAAACAACTTGAAAAGAGACACAAAAAGAGTGAGAGAGAGAGATAGAGAGTGTCAAAGCCTGCCAAAAGTTGGCCAAGGCTTATCAATATGATGTGCCTTAAGTATGCGAATGCGTATGTCGAGTGGCTTATTTAGGGGCTTAGGCGTGGGCGCTGGTAAAAGGCCAACTAAGCCAAACGATTGAAACACTTTGATAACAAAATGGACAACTCTGTTGGCCAAGTTAAGAGCGCGTGGGATTTGCAAAAGGCCTTCCAAATTATACAATTACTCATACGGAACAAAAACTACGAACTATTGCAATAAAAGAAGACTCCGATGATGGATGGAAGAGCAAATAGACTTTTCAATATCGATAAGGCAAACGATGACAAATGAAGTAGAACCAATGCAATACCCAAAATAGAATATCGCGCTAAATCCTCATTGAATTCAAGATTGAGTGAATAAAGTTCAAGATAAAAAGTGAACGCTAAACAATATAAAAGATAAAGTAAACAAATAATTCCAAGTGCGTTCAGTTTAAGTTCAATATTCACAAAGAATTTTGCAAGAGTAAAGTGTAATTTCGGAATACTATAGAAATACGACAATAACAGCCTTAACTGTTATTCAGCTCATGAATTGTTGATAGTTAATATATAATAATATATCAACAGATATAGCTATATACATACATCAAGAACCAGACAGTTCTATCATCAATACACTTGTTCACTTGTTCGTCTTGCTATCGTCTTCTTGGTACTTATTAGCTTGTTATTCTATTCTTGAGAAGCCTTAAGCATTTGAGAATTATTCCTGGAATTCCTCTCTCTCCATCATCAGAGAATAAAGTTGCAGGGAATCATTTAAGCAGTTTTCCTAGAATTTACACAGTTGAGTTAGTTAAAGCCCTAATTGGTCTCGGCAATCATCTTATTGAGTTGCAATGAAAAATATACGCATATCTAATCTGCTTTCCTATCATTGCTATCAGCTACTCCCACATTATTGCAGGAAGCGTGGGTCTTCGCCCTTGGGAAATTGCAATGCATATATCTAGCTATATATACGATTGCCAGCATAAATCATCTTCACGTATAGAAAACTTGTAAGTAAAAGTAAATTCTGTATTAAAGCCTTTTAGAACGAGCATCATTATTTATAATGATTTATATACATATTTAAATAACAAAATATGCTTATTGCTTAACACAACTGCCCCGATTATTGACTTTGACAGAGTACAGCTATTTATCTAGATAGAAATCAAATTGCATAAAGTGTACTCTTATAGATTTTCATTTCCGCTTCAAAATCAATGGGATGTCCTGGCGAAAGCCCCCTCACTGCTCTATCATAACTCAGTTTAATTTCCCAATTGCCTTGGCATAGTTATTTATAAATTAAATAACTCCCATTCCCCAGCTAGAGTTTAAATATACATTGAGGACAACACAACCGTCCGAGCGACCGACCGACCGACCGAACGCCCACCCGCCCGTGCTGTCACAATCAAAGGAGAGTAGAAGCTGACCCTAGTCAAGAAAAACTGAGTGCAACCCTTGATCCGTGTTTCCTTGTTTCCAGCAGGACGAACAACAAAATGCATCCATATGTGAGAGGGCCAAGTCAAACTCAATTTCAAAAATTGCCGAAAATGCGAACTAATTAAAGTGCATAGCAACCCCCTGAGCACACTACCCTTATCCCCTTCACCTTCATCCCCTCCCCACCACAGCAAATGAAAAGTAATTTTTAGCAAAAGAAGGAAATGAGCAGCAGAAATGCTTATTGATTCCGGTTTCGATTAGAGGCGGAAAGGAGCAGAGCAAGGACCAAGGATTAGGCTCGTTACGAAGCAATTTCAATAAGGAAATTCTTAGTTTTTGACAGCCGCCCAACTAATGAGACAGCCAAGAGAAAGGCCATGGAAAATTTTAATTTAAAAAAAATAATAATAATAAAGAAAACAAACAAAGAGCGCAGGATGAAGACGAGGCGCAAACAAAACGCTCTTAAAAACTTTGCCAGCTGATAAAAAAATAGTTGAAGGCGACAGTTTGTTAAAGTTTTTTCCAGCTGGGTTGAAGGAGGGCGGAGGGAGGGTCGAGGTGGGTGGGGGCAATTAACTAGCCGCACATTAAATGATAACAAAAAAGGGGCGGGCTTATGGGGTAAGGGGCGTGTAGGTGCTGTTGCTCTACGTGCAATAAAGTTTGGACAAAGGAAGACAACAACAAAAACAAAGTTCCAAAGGGCATCGCAATTTGGGTCAAGCCAAAAGGATAATGCGGTTCGCGGCTAACAGAAGATACACAAAACGGAAAGAGAACGACGACTCCGTAATACCCTACACTTTGTGTTGAGTGACTCTCAAACTGTAAAGCGCAGTACACCTATAAACTGGCTATAATCTAAGCCGACCTCGAATAGTTTCTTTGTCTCAAAAACTGTTAATATCGAATTTACTTCAATCATTTGTGGGCATATTCATATATCTTACCAGCATAAGTTAACTCCAACTCCAGTTATGCTTTATGTTATCAAATTTCAGCATTAAAGCCTCTCAGTGGGCATGGTCAGTATATATCTTATCAGTTTCCAATTGGATCACTTTGCCAAACAAAAAAACAATATGCTTTTATTTCACTTTTGAAACTGTATATAAAGCACACACACAAACACTCACACACACAGCACAGACAGCAAGTACCGCTAAGTCAGAAAACTTTGCTTGTTGCTGCTGCTGCTGCTGCTTCTTCTCTGCTGCTGCAGTTTTTGGTTATTGTGGTTAACGGTCTGTGGGCGTGTGGGATGGGGGGATTAACAGTGCAGCATAGGACAGAGTCCAATTAGAATGCGCTGTTGCTTCAACTTTCCGACTGGCGCGCGCTGTCGAATTGTTGTTGTTGCTGTTGTTGTTATAGTTGTTGTTGTTGTTACTAAAACATATAAACTGGCTAGTGTTCAGGCCCGCCTACGCAGCCGCTGGACCCGTTCGGCGACAACAGCAACAACAGCCGCTGCCGCGGCAGTAGCAACACCAACAACAACAACAGTTAGGCAACACATGTTAAGCTGCGCTGCTGACGCTGGCGCCGCCGTTGACTGAGCATAGCAATATAATTGTTTCAATTCACAATTAGAGTCAAAAATTACGAGCAAATCGATTTTTTTTCAAACAGAAACACACTCGCACACACACACACTCGCACACTCGACACACACACGCGTGTATGTGCGTAAAAAACAAGTGAAAAACGCCGACTTCGACGGTTAATGCAGTGAACTGTATAAGACTATTTATTTTGGCGTTTGTCACTCATAGTAATTGGAAACTAACTTGGCCACTGGTATTTGCGTAAAATATTTCGCACTTTTCACACAATTTGCGCTCTGCGTGCAGCGCGACGCGTTTTGTTTTTTTTCTTCTTTTTTTTTTTGCTTTTACGCTAATGTTGACTTAACAGTAGCTCAACTCGAAATGGCACTGCTAGAGCACTCAAAATGGTCATGTTAAGTGCAACGACCAGGGCTGCAGCACCAAGCAGCTGCTACTCAAAATTGTTTAAATATATTTAATTAATTTATTTACTTTTATTTATTTGTTGTTTATATCTAAATAGCAATTTATGTGCTTTAATTAAATTCAGTTACTACTTTATTTAGTCGACAGTGCGGCTTTTTGTTTGACTTTGCATTTGCATTTGATTTTCTTTTTAGTTTTATTTTTGATATTCAGAATTTGTTTATAAATTTTAGGCAATTTATTATTATTTTTACTCTTTGTTTGTTGTATTTTAAAGTTGTTTGCCTGCTAGTTAAAGCTTTTTAAACCACTTTGTTTTCATTGGCGAGAAATCGATTTTTTTTTTATTTTCCGCTCGTTGCACAAAAAAAGTTTTTTTTATTGACCGTTAGAGACAGTTAGTCAAAGGATTTGAATTAATGCTGCTTTAATCAATTAAATTAATTCGCTTTAATTACATTTCTATTTTCTCGTTTTAGTCAATTGCAGATTTTAAATAATTTCGCAGCCGCTGCAATCGCGAGGAAGCGCACGCTGTCAACTGAACTAAATTCCTTTATAGAGGATATTGCCCAAATATATATATATAAAATCTCCCCACACACGCACACATGTGCGCAGATGGGGTGGCTGTGCGCCCGCCTTTTGAATTGGACTTGCGCAGAATCCAGTTAGATTCGAATAAGCGCGCCCAGTTGGAAGATGGTGGCCTATGACTACGGCATGGACAGTCCAACTGGATTCCAATACAGACTAAATTTCTGCTTGGTTAACATAAGCGTGACTAATTGGAAGCCAATGGCTTGTTCTTGCGGGAGTAGCGGCAAAAGCTAATCCAACTGGTTTGTCAACTGGATTTCAATTCTAATTGCTAACTGCGCAGGATTAGCTTCTGCTGAAGTGAAGGCATGCAATTGGATTCTTATCAGAAATTGGGATTCGAATTAGAAGTTAAGCCTCCGCCTCATCTATGGGCCAATGAATGCTGGTCAGGATTAGCTGCTGCTCGTATCAAGGGAATACTTCGTCTTTCCTTTTATGATTTCAAACGTTCATTGAATTACATTTGAACTCTAGCGCGTACAATTGGATTCTAATAGGAAAGCATCTACTTGGCCTGCGTCTCATCCATAGGCCAAATGAATGCTCGCCAGGATTAGCAGCCGTCGCAGCCTCTATGGCGGGCATAGATTCTGCAGACCTTCTAATAAGAAAAGATTGGATTTGGATTCGGCCTGTTCCACAGGCAGGATGCTGGCGCTGCCGTCGCTGGCTAGGATTAGCTGTTGCTGCTCGGGTTTCATGAGGTGACTGTAAATGTTCTCTATGGCGGGTATGGCGGATGCAGAGGCACAGTTGGCTGTTGCAGCTGCAGGATTAGCTGCGCCTCCTACTCCCGCCGCTCCTTTCTTAGGCTTCTTGCCAAAGGCAAAGCATCCGCTCTGCTTGGTGGCCACCGGCGACAGATTGTCCTTGTTCTTGGTGCTATAAGCAAACGGAAAAGCATTTAGTACATATATAAATTGTAAAGAGATCTTGGCCAGCTCTTTGGCTATACCCACAAAGCTTTCAGTGCCTCCAGCTTGGGTATATTTCGATTGTAGGTCTTGCCTCCACCTGCCGCCTCCTGTGCGGCCAGCTCCTCGGGATGGGACTTTTTCTTGTGGGTGCGGCAATTGGAGCCATTGGCGAAGGTGCGCTCGCAAAAGTCGCAAGAGTAGGGCTTCAGCCCCGTATGCAGGATGAGATGATTCTTGAGGGCTTTCGCGCGCTTGAACTCCCTGCCGCAGTAGTCGCATTTGTGCTGCATCTGGTCCGTGTGGACCAGGCGATGGCGATTGAGGGTGGGTCGGGAGTTCAGCTGCATGCCGCACTCGGGGCAGATGTATTTGTGGGGATCGTGCGTCTCCTTGTGGTGCTTCAGCCGGCTAACGCTCTTGAAGCACTTCTTGCACACGTCGCACTCGTAGGGCGCGTAGTCCGTGTGGCTCAGCAGATGCTCCTTCAGGGCATGCAGCGAGTGCACCGCAACGCCGCATTGCTCACAGATCACAGGGCGTGGCCGCTGCTCCTCCTGGTGGGCGTATTGCGCATGCGACTGGGCCGAGGCATTCGTTGTGAACTTCTTGCCACAGCTGGGGCAAGGATAGCGCTTCCTCTTGGGCATGGGCAGATGCTGTTGCATGTGCTTCTGCAGCTGGTAGCGGGAGCGAAAGCTCTTCTCGCACTGCTCACAAGCCAGCTTGTTGTTTGGCTGATCTGCTGCTATGGCAGGCGTTGCTCCTGCTTTGCTATGATCCTGGCGCATGTGCCGCAGCAGCGTTTGAGGAAGCGCATAGATGCGCGGGCACTCGCTGCATGGAAAGGATTTGCCTCTTCTCGCTTTGGCTTGCTTAGGCTGGGCAGGGCAGGAGTTGTGAGTGTCCAAGGAGTTGGAGCTTTCTGCATCATCGCAGAGATTCAACAGCAACTCCTCCTTTTCCGGCTCATCATGCTCCTCTTCATCTTCAGCTGTTGATCCTGCTTCGGCTTCCATCAGCTGTTCGTCTCCCTCCTGTTCATCCTCCTCCTCTTGCTCCTCGTCATCTTCTATAGCTTCCGCTTCCGCTTCTGCTTCTACTTCTACTGCTCCTGCTTCGTCTGTCTTCCTCTCCACTTTCTGCCCGCTCGGCGTGAGCGGGTTTTCCAACTCCAACGCCGTTTCCTCCAGCTCATTCAGCTTAGGCTTCTCCTCCACATAGTGCACTTCAGTCAGCGTCTGCAACTCCTGATCCCCCTCTTCCTGCAGTCCAAATCGCCGGCGCAGCTCCTGCACATTGCTGGCTTCCTTCGGCCTGCTCTGCAATATGCAATATAGCTTCTGCACGCGTGTTATGCGCTCCGAGAAGTTGACCAGCGAGGTGACCAGAGACAGGCACTCGCTGCAGATCGTCTCTGGCAGCTCTTCGCCGCGAGTTATCTGAAAAAATATGTCTTGAATCTCTATGGACACTCCATCCAACAGACAGTCACTCACATTCACCCAGAAGTATTTGCCTATGGCAGTGGCCAGGGCCATGTCGCTGACTGCATCATTAGCTTCACTTGGCCTCTCACTCAGCCTTTGCTCGCTCTTTAAAAAAACATTTATATTTCCTTGGAGATCCTCTTTGGCGCACAGGCGACACCAGAGCAGCCAGTCATTCGGTTCCGTGACAGACATTTGCAAAATTTAAGTAATCCTACGATTACATTAACGTTTTCTGAATTCCATTAACATTGTAAGACAATTATATTAACTTTTCTAACTGGGAGATTGCCAACAAAAAATGTTTTTGTGATTATTATTTTTAACAGCTGTTGCAGCAAATTTCGATAGTTATCGCAAGTGGCGGCAGTCGATAGACAAATTAAAATCTATTAAAACTACACTATTTACTCACATTATATTTATGCCATATTTATGGCTTTCTTTATACATATATTTCATTTAAAGTTGTTTTATATTTATTATTTTAATTATTTCGCCCATCACGTTAACATACTTAAAACATAGAATGTGGCGGCAGACAATATACATAGCAGTGTTCTTAACATACTTAAAACATAGAATGTGGAGGCATTCGATAGATTTAACACTCACTTATCAAAGTTGTTGACAAATGACAATGTTGACAATTGCAAAAGCGGGTATGCTACACTATATCAATATAAATAGATTTTTGTTCACAAATTGTATCATATATTGATATTTGTGCAGGTAATAAAGTTGATTGCTTTAGAAAAGAACTTAAAATAGAGTTTTTCTTTACTTGAAATTAAAATTTTTATCAACAGCACTAGAACAGCTTGCCAACGTTGTTACAGGGCATTCTCTAGTCCACCTACACAAACAATTTCAATTATTTGTACTTATTATTTCACAAGGGGGCAAACTGTAAACATGTTTGAGGCGCGTCTGTGCAGCACTTCGAGTTTAAAAAAGATTGTAGACGCGCTCAGGGACATGCTGAACCAGAGCACATTGGACTGCAGCGACACAGGCATACAGGTGAGCCAGCGCACCTTTGAACAGGTAAACAATCACAGATTCCTTTATAGCTGCAAGCCATGGACAATTCGCACGTCTCGCTGGTCTCCCTGTGCCTGCGCAGCGATTACTTTGAGAAGTACAAGTGCAATCGCAATATCTCACTTGGCCTGGATCTCAAGTCCCTGACGAAGGTGCTGAGGTGTGCGAACGGGGACGACGCCGTCACCATCAGGGCCGCTGATAAGGGAGACAAGGTCGAGCTCAGCTTCGAGTCGGCGGGCAAGGAGCGCACCGCCGACTACGAGCTGCGTCTGCTCAATCTGGATCAGGAGCACCTGGCCATACCCGAGACAGACTACACCTGTGTGGTCCACATGCCCACCACGGAGTTCGCGCGCATCTGCCGCGACATGGCCATGTTCAGCGAGTCGGTGGTCATTGCCTGCTCCAAGGATGGCATCCGGTTCTCGGCCAGCGGGGAGATGGGAACGGCCAACATAAAACTAAGTGAAACCAGCAAAGGGGACGTCACCTTGCAGGTGGACGAGCCCGTCACACTCTCCTTTGCTGGTCGGTACCTGAGCACGTTTACACGTGCCACGCCCCTGGCCGAAAAGGTGAAGATCGGCATGGCGGTCGATGTGCCGTTACTTGTGGAATACCCTATCGAGGATTACGGCTATATACGATACTATCTGGCGCCCAAAGTGGACGATCCAGACGGCTGAGTGCAATAACCCAGATCATGTGCAATATTATTGTATAAAACATATAGTCATAATATTATACAGTCTTTTTATACCCTGAACCCATTGAAAATGGGAAATCAGGGTATAATGGTTTTGTTAAAATGTATGTAACAGGCAGAAGGAGGCGTGGCAGACCCCATAAAGTATATATATTCTTGATCAGGGCGACGAGCTGAGTTGATTTAGCCCTGTCCGTCTGTCCGTCCGTCCGTCTGTCCGTCTGTCCGTCTGTCCGTCTGTCCGTATGTTTGAACGCGTCGATCTCAGAATCTATAAGAGCTAGAGACTTGAAATTTTTTATGTAGGTCCGTGTATAGAACGCGCAGATCGAGTTTGTTTCAAAAATTCGATAACTTTTATCGTTTTAATGTTATCGATTTAAAACGTTATCGAAACGCAGTTATAAATTTATATCTCCCGCATCTTTAGAGCTAGAGTCTCCAAATTTTGTATTCAGTATAATGTAGAGTTTATACAATTTTGATTTTTGTCAAATTTTTGATACCACCCCCCTTTCCTTCCCTTTCCCCCCAAACTTGTAAAATCCGTATTTCAAATACTAGAGACTTGTGCTTTGGCAAATATACACATATAAATGACAGAATCACGCTCTGAAAGTTTGATTAAGAACGTCCAACTACAAAAGAAGTTATTAAACATTTAATTTCCCATAGTAAAGCCCGTGAGCGCAGCCCACGCTCAGTCGCTGCGCTAACTGTGCAGTCAGCAGAGCGCGTGCTTATGCGTATGTGTATATGTGTATGTGTGTGTGCATGTATTGCTTGTATATATGTATATGGTAAATAAGCATCAAATGTCTGGAGTATCGGCTCTTCGCAGGGTTCAGGGGATCTCCTAGTCGGGTACCGCCGACTAGAGCTTTCTTACTTGTTACTGTTAAGTATTGTTTATAAATTGTTATTTTTTACGTATATTTCGGATTTAATCGTTTTGTGACTCTTCTTTTTACATAACTTTAATATAATATGTGCAATTGTAAAATAGGAAATTTTCCTGGATATAAATATTTATTATTTTAAGTTTACCTTTGCTTATCCATACTAAGGAAATAAGTAAATGGGGCACTACCAAGTGAACCGATGTGTCCCCACTGCTGGTCAATGGTTAGACGCACAACTCTTTGTTTAATAGTCAATTATATTTACTATTAGGCATGTGTCAGGTCCGCCCCTAGTGGTCGTGGACATATAGTTTTTTGGGCGATCTTTATAGAGATCGTTACAGTCACTTACATGCGTCAATTTGGGTGTTCTAGCTCCAAAACTGTAGAAGATATAGTTTTACCCGAGTCGGTAAGCCCCCAATGGGCGTAGATATATCCGCCATAGATAACACTAACTTCCCGAGAAATTGCTTCCGATTTGACTAAGGCAGCAGCTATAATGTAAACTCAAGGCTCTCAACTGTTCAGCATTCAATCAGGAATAGGAATGCACATCTTAAATGTGTCTGAAAATTAAGAAAAAACTACCTCTGAATGTTATACGTTAAGAAAAACCGCTTCAATATGCGAAAGAATATATGGCGTGGACTGTTCTTTTGGACACTCGACTTAATGATTGGCGTTCGTTTGTCTTTACTAATGAAAATCGTTTCATTTTAGATGGCTCTGATGGGTTTCAATACTGTTATAATTGAGTTGCATTTGAGCTGCCATCAAAGCCGTGAAGGCGGAGTCATGACGCAACTCACATTATTAAATTAATGAAACAATAAATATAATTGTTATAGATCAGAAGATGATCGGTGAGCGGATCAGAACTTTGTTGGAGTCCAAATTTCCAAAGCTAAATGATCACTTAAAACTATTCCCATGTATTTTTCAACAAGATAACGTTCCTACTTATAACTCTCGAGTAGTAAAGTTGTCTGTTTCGAGTGAAAACGTTCATATCCTGATATGTCCACCATATTCTCCAGACCTCAACATAATTTAAAACATTTGGGGATGGCTTTCACTGAAAGTATACGAAAGGAGAAGGTAAGGAAACTCTAACAGCAATCAAACTTGCTTGAAGCAAGTTTCAACTGCGTTTCTAGTGTTACTAGGAACCAAGAAAAAAAAGCCTTATTTTAAAGTTTTAATCAAATTAAAAAAAAAAAAACAATTTTGTAAAACATAAATTTTTTCGAATTGTATACTTGAAGAGTCATTGAATAACTAATGTTTATTTTTATATAAGTTTTTTTTTTCAATTGTTTTTCAAATAATAGTCTAACTTATTAACCTATCTAAAAAAAACATATTGGTGTTTAAAGTTAATCAAATTATCAATATACTTCAACTTAGTTAAATCCAATAAAACTTACTAAACTATAATAATAAAATTAAACAAAATATTTTCAAACGAAATAATAGTAATTAATAACTGGGACAAATTCATAATTTGTATCTTAAAACTAGAAAAAATCAACAAAAGTCAATATAGAATTTTTTAAATCATAAATTAATTTTAAATAGAGAACTATTTCTTGTTCAGCACTTCCATTATTCGTGCTGGCATTGAATTAATCAGGTTTTGTCGCATTTGAATGTCCTTTTTTCCGATTCTTGAATAACTCAATTAAATTTCCACATTGCCTTTCGTTGGCATAAACCGGCCAGATCAGTCAGATTTCTATCGAATTTAAGTCACTAAACAAGAGTTTAGAGTCTCTTAAGTAATCTATAGTGAGCTTTTATGTGTGGGATGTGCGCATTATCCTGCTGGAAAACCCAATCGCCACCAAATGGCACTAAAACAGACTCCAATAGCTCAACATCATTTTGTGCCGTCATTCTTATATATTAAAGTCTTTCCAGTATATCCGAATACAGTTCATATCATTAAGGACGCTCCGTGAAAATTTCGTGGACTTCTTTTTTGGTGCTCGCACATCGCGATAATCTGAATCTAAATCTAAATTAAAACTTTTCTCAGCATTAAAAATTATATTTTTCCACTCCGTAATCGAGCAGCTTTATGCCTTGGCAGTAGCTCCGGTTTCAGGAGCTTCTTTTTCACTCGAAACATTTTTCGAGCTCTGCAAGATTTGCTGCACACGTCTCGTGGATATGGGCAGAGACAAATTACGCCGTATTTGAAATGCGCTGATATTTTCTTTGGCTGCTAGATTTTTGATTCGTCTCTTGTCCCGGTTGTCAACCAATGGTGGGCGACCAGAACGCGGCTTTTTTCCATAGTTTTCTGGGTCTTTGAGTAAGTTCTCCACAGTATTCTTATTCCTGCCGACATTTTCAGCGATTTTCCGGATTGACATTCCCGTATCACGCAATTCCACAATTCTGTTACGCTCTTCATCAGTTAAACGGGCGAAATTCGACATTTCCTTGTACAAAAAATCAATTAGAACTGCTTCAAGTATTAATTTTAGTCAAAACTCACTTGTTTTTATTTATTTCAATAGTTGAAACAAGATTCCTTATCAAAAGTTCAAAAAGCACGTGTTTATCCATTCACAAATGAAGGCAAAGTGATCCCATTTACTTACTTCGTTTGCAAAACTCATCGTTAACTGCTAAAAATAAACATAACGGTACTTTTTTGCTTTGTTTAGCGCTCAAGCGAAATATATAAAGAAGAGATAAGTATGTGTTTAGTCTTTGTTCCATTGGCTCACCTCTAGCCTACTATCGATAGCTTGCACAGATTGTGGCGGCTGCCGATTACTTGAACGTCAGCTGTTTCACAAAATTCGGCCCGCAAAATCGGAACAAAATTTTTTAATCAATACATTAGGTAATAAAGCTAAATTAAACAATGTTAAAATATCTGACGCAACCGCTGCGGAGAACAGCGCGAATCGCGACGCGTTCGCTCTGCAACAGCAAACTAAGCGGCAGCAGCGCAAAAACAACAGCAGCGACAACAACAACGCCAACTATTAGCCCTTTGGTTGAGGTTCGCGAGGCGCTCGATGGATGGGGCGATAAGTTGAAGGAGGCAGGCGTCAATGACATTGATTTCAATATAAAATGCATTGTGTCGAAAGTGTTGCAGCGCAAGTTCGTAAGTAATTCACTCTGCAATCAAACAGTCTCTTATTGCACTCCCTTCGCTCACCTAGAACACTGTGCCGGACGACTTTGCCCAGCTAAAATTCAACTCGGAGCAGCTGGTAGACTTTGAGCGCTTCCTTGAAGCACGCTGCGCCCGCATGCCGCTGCAGCACATTATCGGTGAATGGGATTTCATGGATATAACACTGAAGACGGCGCCCACTGTCTTCATACCACGGCCCGAAACGGAGGAGTTTGTTCGCTTGGTTATTGAAAACTATCGAAACGTCGATCATGTGAATATGCTAGAAGTGGGCTGCGGCTCTGGAGCCATGTCCCTGTCCATGCTGCACGCCTTGCCACAAGTTGACGCCACGGCAATTGAGCGCAGCAAAGCGGCGACAAAGCTGGCCTGGGAGAATGCCAAGATGCTCGGACTTCATCAGCGCTTTAAGGTCCACAATCACACCATGGAAACGGACAACTATTTGCCCGCCGAACTGAAGGACAAGAAATACGATCTGATCATCTCTAATCCTCCCTATGTGAAAACCGAAGAGTTTCAGTTTCTGCATCCCGAAGTGGTTGTGTAAGTAGCAAAGTCAGCCTCATCTCAGCTGTTGAGGTATTGATTGAAAAGGGTAAAAGTTTTGAGAGCTATGGAAAAACCTTTTTTCATCTAAGTCAGTTTTCTTTATTGGCATTTTCATAGAAACTTTGATACAATTGTAGTCGTAACTATGTAGAACTGCTTGCAGCATTTAATTGAATTGATTATAGATTTCTATATAAAGAAAGTGGAAAATCTTACTGAATGATTTTACGCCTAGGAGAAAATTAGGAGAGATTTGGGTGGGTAAATAATCGTAAA
Source organism: Drosophila nigricruria (assembly GCA_037075265.1). Classification (NCBI taxonomy): domain Eukaryota; kingdom Metazoa; phylum Arthropoda; class Insecta; order Diptera; family Drosophilidae; genus Drosophila; species Drosophila nigricruria. The sequence goes on along the minus strand of JBAMCI010000173.1, from coordinate 1,997,819 downwards.
ACTAAATCATCTAACTTGACTTTTAAAGTAGAAAGGATTCATTCAACTAGGTGAATATATAGATAGAGTGAGAAAAATGAGTGAGTTTTTATTTCCGATTTACTATTGAAAAATCATAAGAGTTAAATAGTCTATTTAGGTAAAATTAGTAATATATGGTGTTATGAATGGAACATTTGATCAACTGTCTTATATATATTTTCCACCTCATTTTCATCTTTCACAGATATGAGAACCTAAATGCTTTAGATGGCGGCTCGGATGGATTGCGCGTGGCTCGTTTGGTCTTCGATCTGGCCTGTCAGCATTTGCGACCTGGTGGCAAGTTGTGGCTGGAACTGGGCAACGAGCATCCGCCTCTGGTGAAAACAATCATGAGTCTAAAGTATGAAGGTCGCTTGAATTTTGTACAGAGCTACGAGGATCAGTATAAACGCGAGCGTTTCGTCCAACTAGAGAAAGTCTAAGGTCGAGGACTTGGACTCAACATTTTATTAATAGAACATGATTAATGCAATTAGAATTAGTCGCAAATGCATTTATCTGTGATTTGACCTACATAGACACCCAAATAGCACTTGCCTGAGAGGCTCTCACAAATACATATACATATATATATTAATAGATATATATAGATATGCTTATAATGCGGATTGCATTAAGTATTTCGCTTCGGGGCTTTGCAAACAAAGGCGCATAGCGAAGCTAAACAACAACAAAAGGCATTTCGAGTTAATGCACTTAATTTTATTGACTTACATTATTCATGCTTATAAGCTATCAAATAAATCCGTAATAGACACTAAAACAACAACTGCAACTATTTAATCGATCTGCACAGTGGACTGAGAGCGTTTGAAAATTGAATAACTTGAGTTACACATTAAGAAAAGCATGGGATATCTAAGAATATGTCCGATATTATTGAAAGAGATTTTGATATGGTTAATATCTGCACAGTGGGTTGGGTGCAATTGAAAATAGAGCTGTACGAGTTATATACAAGGGAAATGTTAATATTTTAGTTTATTAAATTTTTTTTGTTTCCTCCTCTCAAATTAATTGAACCAAATGCTATACAGAATTTGAATATAATTCAACCAAAAAATATACTTTCGAGTTTTCAATATTAAATATGAATATTTGAAGCACAAAAATAACTTTATATACTATTATTATCAAAAAGAAAAAATATATAGAACAAAAATATATGATGTTAAATATTAATTGATCTTATAACATTGAAAAAAGGCTTTAAATTTAAAAAAAAAATGTACTTAGGAATATCTGTGAAAATTATATTTGAAATATAATAAAAATCTACAAAATTATTGGTGTCTAAAAACTCGGTATAAAGATATAAAGATAAGATAGATAATGTATAAAATTTCAATAACAAATAATAAAATATATATTAAAATTTGCACCCCGAAACTCTACAAAAATAAAAAGTTGATGTTAAAAACACTTGATTAGTTTTCTAAATTGATCCAGAATTAAAAATCATATAGATAATAATATTTATGAACAAATTTATCACATATAAAATTCAATAAATAAATCAAAATAACAAAAATCTGTCTTAAAATTTAGGTATAATTTTAATTTTAACCTTTTTGCGTTAACTTGCACCACTGTGCAGTAGCTCAAAGGCAGCTTTGCCTGCGCTTGGGCTCTTACGATTTTAACGTTATCAATCGAAGCAGCTGTTGGTCAACTGAAAAATGTTAGGCACTCATTAACAGAGTGAATTTGGTGGACACTTGCGAGAGGCAAAAAGAGAGAGAGAGAGAGAGAGAGGGAGGGGGTTTGGTGAAGCGTAGCTCAATATCCTTTTCTTTTTTTTTTGCAATTTACTTTGCCATTTTTGGACGCGCGCACATGTTGAGCGCGCTGCAGCAGTAGCAGAAGCAGCAGCAGCAGCAGCAGCCTGGGCACACTTGTCGCTCATTAATAAAAGTTTGCCAAAGCAGCGAGCGCCATTATTTTTGCAGGTATAGAGACATTGACCAGCAGCGAGCAGCATCCCACGCGCTGCTCACGTCGCTGTCGGCGTCGCTGCTCTGCTCAACTGTAAACATTCCAGTGGAGAGCGCAGCTTTCACTCAAGCATTGAGCCACAGCATACACAACAGTTGAGTTGCGCTCTCTCTCTTTATGTGTATCTTGCTCGCTCTGTGCATCTGTCTCTCTTTGTCGTGGATGCTTGGAAGGTTTGACTATTCCTGGCGCTCAGCTCAGGTCCATGGTCGTGCGAAAAGCTGCGTTGAGCGCATTAAGTCGTTAGGGTACAACCAGACAGGACGCAATCTACTCGCAGAGCTGCCCGCGTTTGCTTCGATGTTCGTCAAGCGTCTCTCAACTGCGCCCAACAGTTTGTGCAAAAACTAAAAGAAGAGCAAAAACAAATCTAAAGTAAATTCAAATTAAATTCAATAAAATTCAATTTTAATTAAAACTAAATTAGGAATTATTAAAAAAAAAAATTAATATATATATATATATTTTTGAATATATATATATATATATATATATATATACATACATAAATCAAACGCTTACAACTAGCTCAAGTGTCGCGCCTCGCTTCGACAGCTGCCCTCGCACAACAACAACAACAACAACAACAGCAACAACAATAAACTTCTCTATTGCCTTTTTGGCGTCGCCCGCGCGCGCGTTTATGTGTGTGCGTGTGTGTGTATGCGCCTGCCAGCGAGTGTGTCTGTGAGTGCGTGTGTGCGTGCGACAAAACTTCAACTCAAGTGTGTTCACAACAACAACCAAAATTAAATGTTTAGATTTAAACAGTTTGCAGCAAAAGCAATTAAAATGCATTCTTAACACAATTCAAAGGTAACAAATTGCAATTTACTGTTTAAAATATCCCCTTCCCCAACCCTAACCCTCATCCCAACCCCTTTGCCCATCCACACTTTAAACATGCTGTGTATTGCTGAACTTTGTGCAACAGCTTAAAAGTATGCTATGATTTTTTCTCGCTCTCTCTGAAAATACATAATTGTTGCGCCTTGTCGCTGGATTTAGCGCTGAAACATGAAAGGGAAAAAGCACTAGGCAACATTTCACTATGTTATTTAACACTCATTTAATTTGCATAAATTAAGTATTAGCTAAAGTGTGTTTAATTCAATTAGAGTGCAACTACAAATTTCAAACAAAATTTATTTTCCATTAAAATTATGTATGCAATGCAATTAAAATGGGTTAAAAAAAAACACACAATAAAAATTTAATTACAGCACGTTTTATAAAAATTATTTTGACTTGATATAGGTAGGATATGGTACTTCGGTTAAAATATTAAAGTTGGTCAATTTTTGAAATAAATTTAAATAAATCAACAAATTTTGAACAAAGCCAAATGAACTAATTTTTATGTCCTTTTTTTTTTACTTATTTATTATTTATTATTCGATTTCAAATTGCTACAAATAAAATTCCCTTTAGAGCTTTTGTCAATTGCTGTTGCATACCACAAAAAAGTGATTTTTGTTGTGGCTTTTACGATTTGTGGTTTATGTTTGGAAAAAATAAACAAATGTTGTTTAATTTTGAGAGTGCATTAATCAAATACCCTTGAGGATATGTAAATTGGAAACTCTATATGATAAATGTATATATATATATACAGATATTATTTCAGATAGTTTAAAAATATAAGAAAATCCAATTTATCTAGTTGTCAGCTGAACAAAAATATCTGTGAACTAAAAATGCGTTTCATATGCAAATAGCATTTTCAAATAATTAAAACAAATTTGTTCTATAGTTTATTCAAATCTGTGTCAAGTTTTCCCATAATATTTAGGATATATGAAAAATGAACAGATATTTTAAAATAAATTCAACAGCTAATACTCCTTAAAAAAATTATATTTTATACTTTGGGACAAAAGAAAACTTTTTTTATTTTGCATAATAATTTTCACTGTATTCAGGGCTTGCTCATAGAATTATTAAATAGATAACTGTTTAACATATAATTTTTTTTTTAACATGTCATAGATAATCTAATCGCTTAAAATTTTATAAATAATAAATCAGGAAAAAATGTTTCAATTATTTTTATATTTTTTTAATAAAATGAAAAGGTAAATAATTTTTTTTAGATATATAAACTGAATTTTTTAAATGAGATATTTAAATTTTTATATATTAATTAAATAATCTTATATTTGAATTAAATAATTAAATCATATTAAACGAGTTCACAATTCAACTTTGTTCAACTTCAAACGATTTTTAATTCTATTCAAACTTTGAATTTAATTTTGATTTCAGTTTTACTCAAAGTATATATTTTATTTAAAGTTCAGCTAGTTCGCAAATTGTTGTTCCACAACGTTTCACATGCCAGTTATTTGTCTCATAACTGTTGGCTCTGACAGTTGTTGGCCAGTGGTAACTGGCTCTAACGGGCCAGCTGGCCACTGGCCGAGTGCCCAGCGCATGAAAAAGAACTATTTGGCATTTGCTGCAGCTGTTCACACGTCGTATGCGTAATATTTTATGAATTACTGAATAATTTCATAATTTATAACAAAGTTTATTTAAATTTATTGATAGATAAATTCATTTTTATTCATTCCTTCACTTCTCTGCCGGGCGCTGTGTTAATTAAATTTTAATTATGAACAACTTTAAATTGCAATTTGCATTGTGTTCAGATTTCCAATGTGCGCGGCACACGAATTGCATTTTTGTGGTTTCTGTCTCCCGGGGGGAAGGCGAGTGGTTGGGCGGGGTCTTGCTGTGTTCCACATGCAATTAACTTTTGCACTGCTATCAATCAGTGAGAGAAACTTTCTATGCTGACCACACCTCCCCCCCACTGCCTCCCTCGACAAGTGCCACCTTATCATTCAATTTAGCCAAAAAAAAAAAAAATAGAAAAGAAATTGGCAAGGAAAACTTTTACGAAGGCAAGGCACATGGATATGTGTTTAGTGCGTGTGTGTTTATTTCTTTGATTGGCAAGTTATGTACACACACACATCCACAATCACTCACACACACACACACACACGCAGATTTGCCATCAATCATTTGGCCTCGCCCATAGTTTTAAAGCTAAGAGTGTGAGAGAAATTGTTGCTGCTGTCATCTAATTGGATTTATCACAAACTATTGTCCAACTTTTACAATACTGCAGAAACTTTTATGAAATTCAATGGAAAAAGCCTTTTAAAGTGAATATAGAATTTCCTATATCAATAAATATTGCGCAAGCATTTAATTAGAGTTCTTTTGCGAAATTTAAAACAAAAAATATAAAAAATATTTTACAAATTAATTTAATCGTCAAAAGTTTAGTAAGATTTTTATGGCTTATTGACAGCAAAGGTAAAACATATTCTTTTAAACAATATCAATAAATATTTATATAAAAACAACAACGAAGGGCAAATCAAGCTGCAATTCATGTGATTTCTCATGCACATTTAAAAGTGTTTTCTCTTGCGCCAATTACTTGATTTATATGTATATTTATCGTTCACAAATTAAAAATGCAATAAATTGTCAGAAATCAATAAATAAATATTTTTGCACGCTGCAATTTTCAATTTCAATTTGATGCACTCGCTGAACATAGTTTCAAGGGCTTCCACGAATTTATATGCACATAAATAATGCTTCCCTTTAACGCATTTTCTCGCAATCACAATTTCTGGGAAAAGCCTCAAAGCATTTTCCAGGTACTTTTTTTTTGTTGTGGCTGGGCTAGCCGAAAAGGAGGTTATTGGTGATTTTTTTTTCGGCTTTATCGATTCAAACCTCAGATTCAAATCTCGTGAATATTTCTACAGGATTTCAAATTCTCGTTTGCCTTTGGCAAATATTGTTGAAGCTTGCACATTTTGTATGAATGATTGGAAATTAAGTAAGGATTTTAGAGATACTTAAAAGTAGTTGTGGGTACAATAGTTAGTTTTCAATTTTGGAGAGAAAAGTTATGTTGCTAATGCAGTTATTGATATTTGTTTACATAAGTTAAGTTTCACTATAATAAATAATAAAATTAAGTAATAAATATTCTAAGTGAAAATTAAATTATTTTATTATTCAGCCTTTGTACACAGTTTTCGCTCAGTCTAGAAACTTCTTTTGCTATAAGCTGATATTTTTAGCCTTTCTCTATTGATTTGTTCACCTTTAAAATTATCTTGTTTTGATTCAACGTGATTGCTTTCAATAGATTGCAGCTGTGTGCAGCTGTTTGCCATTAGAGTTCCAATTTGGTCCGTCTCTTTCATCTTAAGCTAAAATCAGCTTCAGCTGCTTCTTCTTCTTCTTCAACTACTCCTTGTCAGTGTCATCTATCAGTGTCCAGTGTTTAGTTGAGCCAGCGGCGTTTCACCTGCTGCCTAGCAATCACTACACACACACACACACACACACACATGCTTAGAGACCTGCCCTAGCTGTCATTCAGCTTAAGCTATCTTCATTAAAATCAGCCCGCTTCGAAGATATTACCAAACATAGCTCACTGTTGTCCTCTTTTTTTTGCTGTTGTTGTTGTTACTCCCTGATAAGCGACAGTGTAGACATCATAAAAGCATATATATCTGTATGTATATATATATATATATATATATTTGTGTATATATATGTGTATGTGTCTGTGTGTGTATGTATCTAACACACCTAAATGCTAAAACACAAATTGACGGCACAGAAAGAAAGAACACCAATACATATCAAGCCGTCTAAATTGCTCCACTTTATATATGTAACATATAAATGTATGTGTGTGTGTGCGTGTGTGGCTGTGGGTGTTGGTGTGTGTGTATGTGCGTGTGCCGCCCTCGCATTCTGTGTATACCCCAAACACTTAAACATAAACACGTTGTCTGTGCGTCTGACTCGAAGCGCGCGCGTTTCTCTGTTCTCGTCCTTTTTTTTCTGCTTTTTTTTTTTTTTGTTTCTGCTTCTGCTTCCTCTTCCTCGTGCGTCTACGCACAATATGTTTCGTCTTTAACCCAGCCAAAAAAGCTTCAACCCCCGCCGCACAAGCCCCCTTTTGCAACTCTCACTCAGTTTTCACGAGCTCTCGAATGGAAGTTTTAATGTGATTTCTCGTATTAATTTCGACCTCGTCATCGTATTGCTGGCTCGTCCTTTTCGTCCTGACTGCTAACTGCTAACTGCTAGCTGCTGGTTGCTCACTCCTGGCTCCTGGCTCCTGGCTCCAGCTCCGTTTTTCGGCATTTTCTATTTTGTCTTCACGCACTTTTATTGCTCATTCTCTCTTGCGTCTGCGTTTTTGCTTTTCTATTTGATTTTGTAGCACGTCGCCGGCATCGAATTTTCTTTTATTTTCTTGCATATTTTCTTTTTTCTTTTTTGTGTGTCTTGTTGAGTTTGGTGCTTTCTCTGGGTGGCAACCCAACTTTAACCTTTTCTGCTGCTTTGTGTGCTTTCTCTAACAGCTTCCACCCTGCCCCAACTTCCACCCACTGCTGCTCAAGTTTTCTGCTTACTCGTTTATGTTCATCATATGAAACGCGACTTTGTTGCACTAAACGTAAGTTGGGAGATTTACAACTTTTGGTTGCCCACAAATAGCAAAGGGCTGAGAGAGGGCGTGGCAAAGAAGGATAGAGATGTGGAAGGCAGGTCCTTGATAGATTTCACATTTGATAGTCAGGTAAACACGCTCACACACACACACACTCACAACACTCAGATATTTAGATAGTTCTTTGCTATCCTTACATTCAAATCCCGATTGGTAGGGTTTTGTTATAGGATCAGAGTTGTTTACTTTTAAGTTGAAAAGGTTGTGTCCCAATGCACTTCAAAGTATCCACTTCTATACTTTCTAAATTCTATACACTTTCTATATAATCAAAGAAAAAATCATCTCCTGTTCAGTTTGACAAATTTGTTGAACATTTCCTAAAAATAAATAATAATTGAGCTTAATTAGCAAACACAAATTTGAGACTTTGTAATGGAATATTTTATGAAAAAGATGGCAAAGTTTTTATTTTATTTATAGCACATTTTTAAAGAAATAATTAAATTAATAGAAAATAAAACACACTTTGACCTGACGCAGCGAAAATCAATTAAAATTGTTTAAAACTTATTGATATAAAGAACGATTTATATAAAAAGTCGAAATAAATATTGAAAAAGAAAAAGAAATAAAAAATTATAAAATATTCTTCCAATTTTTTTTACTCTATTACTATACCGTATAATATATGTCTGTATAAATATTACAATTTATTTAATATGTTTATTCCATTTACACAAAGAATCAAACGATTATGCTACTCATAAACAGCTATTTTAAGATTAGTCTTGCGACAATTATCATATTCATCTAAAATACTTCATTGCACATGAAATATTTTTAAAAATTGGGTTCGATTTATAATTAATTTAACTTAAATAAAAAATCTTTTTGGGGTTTTCAATTATGTTATTATGTTATTTATTATAATTACTAAAACTTTAGCTAAAAATTTGTTATAAAAACTAAACGATATTATTAGTTCTATGCTAAAATGTAATTTGAATTTAAAATTAATTTGAATTTATAAATTAATTTTATTAAAACCTTATAATAAAAGAAAAAGTCATCCCTTAAATTAATTTCTCTTAAAATTAAAAAAAAAATTAAAGAATTTATTTAAATATTATTTTTTTCCTAAAATTCATTTTCACTTAAGGCAGGCGCGGAGTGCATTAAAAGCAGAGTACCAAATCAAAATTTGTGGCTATCAAGAGTCGTTGCAGTGGCTGCTACAGTGGCTGCTGCAACATGTGGCAGGCAACGTGCAGCCAAACAAGCCGTGCAGCTTAGGCAGCCTAAGCTGGCATCCATCATTGCTGCCACGGCCAATGCTCGACTCACTGCCACAGCGACACGTACTCAGCCATGTTTATGTTGCTTCTATTGTTATTGTTGTTGTTGCTGTTCTTTTTTTTAATAGCCACGCAGTGTGGCAGGCCAGTGCGGCAGTTAGGTGGCACGATTGAAATTGTGTTGCAAAAGTTTTTAATTGCTCATTATGTTTGATTAGGGTGCTGCTATTGCTATTGCTGTTGCTGTTGCTGTTGCTGTTGCTGTTGAATGCCGCAAAGTGCTGCACGCTTGGTTAACAGATTTTCATCATAGATCAAAAGCCTTTTCTAATAAAAAAAAAAACAAAAAACAAAAAAATAAATAATGAACAACGAGGCAGGAGCAGAAGAGTCAGCAGCAGCAGCAGCTGCAAAGCAAACAAGTTGCAAATCTATTGTTGTTGCTGTCGAGTGCCTATCAGAGAGAGCAAGTATGTGTCTGTATGTGTGGGTGTATGTGTGTGTGAATTGGAGCACATAACAGCAAGAGCAACAACAACAACAACAACGACAGCATTTGCTCATCATTCGCTAACATGCGCCAGCCATAAAACACTTAAAGGACCATTTTTGCTGGCGTGCGCAGATTTATGACAATTGCCAGCCAAGGGTTAATTAAATAGAATTCCTAAGACTCACCCGAAAAAAAAACTACTAACCCAAACAACTTCTAAGCCAACTGCTGCTCGAATACCTTATACATAAATATATATATATATATACATACTTTTTGTATGCGTCGCAGAAAGGACACTTCGACAACTGCAAAAAAAAATAAGGTACACAGGACTCGCCTGGCGGCCTGGCTGCTTGGCTGGTTGGCTGCTATCCCGACTGGCTGCTGCCGTTTGCAACAATTGGCAGTCTCGGCGCTCGTTGTCCTCGTCCTCGTCGCTTCCAAGTGTAAACACAGCTCGGCAGCTCTCGAGCTCCGAGAGCCTGAGCCATTTTCCAGCATTTTTTCACTCAAACTCAAGCTGCGAATTAAAATAAAACTCAGCCTCTCGCCAAAACACACTTGCGCTCAAATTTTCCATCAATGAACGCTGAGTTCTCTGAACTGATAACAGACAGTACACACACACACACACTCACACACACATTGAGAGACACACACACAGATAGAGTTGTTTAAAAAGCTGTCTAAATCAGAGTGCGTGAAAAAATATACACAAGTGATAACATGAGGGAAGTCAGAGACAGTTGCTTGGCAGACACTCTCTAAGCAGGGCTTGAATAGAAGTCGAGAATTAACTAAATAGAAACAAAACATGCATTAGGAAATATAATAAAAACAAAAAACAAAAAAAATATATGAAAAGAAAAAATATAAAAATCAGATATATTTTATATATTTCTATATTCTATATATATTCTATATTCTTAGCTGCTATTGCTTTTAACAATATTATTGCTTGGGACTCATTTATAAAATAAAATTAAAATAAAAAAAATATATATATATATTGAAATACATTTTTCACTGTTCCTGAAAGAAATGCCTTGATCTGAGTAGAAAATCCTACGTCAATTGGTATTTAATATTATTAAATATATAAGGTATTCGAGTTACTAAATTTCTTGTGACTAGTACAAAAAAGGACAACAAATTTTTTATCATTTATCATTTTAATCGAAAAAGAGTTTTACCTTAGATTAAACTTAAAAAAAAATAGTTTGCAAAATTTTTGTATATAAAAGAAAGAGAAACCTTTAAGAAAAATTAATCATTAATCATTAATCTTGCTTAAAATTCAGAAATCAAATGATTTATATTTCTTAAAAATTCTTTAATTCCTAAAAGTAAATTAAAATTTTTTTGTTTTTAATTTATGTAAAATGTAAGCTTTAAAAATCTCATAAGCTTTTCCTTAATGAATTGCAATAGATTTAAAAAAATATAATTTCTTGACAAGTTTGATAAATTTTGCAACTTAAGGAAAAAACTCTCAAATTAAAAAAAAAAAATTTAAAAGACACAATTTCATCAAAAACACTTAAGTCTATCTTAATTATTTCTTAAGACTTTTTAAGTGCGTTTTCCTGAACGTTGTCCTATCTTCGCTTTTATACAATGATCTCCGATGCAAAATTGAGACATCACACCTAAACGATAGACACTTAACATAAAGATTAAATACTACAGACACATCGATATACGATTATATTAAAACTTTACAATATATTATATATATTATTATATATACAAAGCAGAAGTTGGTATATGCATATTGTATATTATTAACGCAACTTAAAAGTTTTTTCTAGTATAAAAAAACATTTTTAAAATTTATATGACTACAGACAACATGCCAAAGTCTATACAACTGAGGGCTTTAAGTATAACAAAACTTTTACAAGCAGAAACAGTCCTAAAGTTCTTGAATACTATTATTAAGTATTAAAAGTAAAAATTGTAGACGAACTTTCTTCAAATTGCTTCTAGAAGGAAACTCCAAAAACACAATACCAAACCCATGTAGAGTACCTTTGCCTCATATTTATACTTCCTCAACACTTTACACAATCAACATATACCCTATACTCAGCTCTTATAGGGTATCGGTGTGCGTAACAGCGCGGAAAACGTTTGATAACGCCGTGCGCATAAAAGTATGCTAGAAAAAAAAGCAAAGCCAAAGCCAAAGGTGATGCTATCCTCTCTTCTATGCTCTTTCTCTCTCTTTTATCGTGTTGGTGTGTTCTTTTGGTCGAAGCATAAGCACAAGGCAAAGGCGGAAGTAAAAACGGCAGCGAGCAGACAAGACAATGAAATTGTCATAAATAACAACGCTCTTTAGCAACACCAAACACAGCAATGACCAACCAGCCGAGTGATTTCCTTTCTTTTCTCCCCCTTTTGTATTGTTGCCTTGCTTCCTACTTTTATTTATTTTTTTTTTAGTTTTCATTTTTTTTTTTGGATAGTGGCTCAACTCTTTTTCTTTTGACATTTTTGTGCCCCAAAGGGTATTTAGAGGGTATATTAAATTGGAGCACTGTGAAAGTAGATAACGTTAGAGCAATGGCGCTCGGTTGGCCACTTGGGCGGAATTCTGAATTGTAGAGCATTGTGCAACACTGGCGGGACTCACGTTTTTTGATTTCATGCAATAATAATTGATAATCGAGCGGTTATGCAACTGTTGCAGAAGTGTTTCTAAAGAGAAAGGCTTTTTAACACCAAGTACTAAGTGAGAAGAATATCAAAAGGAGAACATATCAGCATAAAATGATCTAATCTTATAGCTCAAACAACATTATAGATAATTACATATAAGAAGAAAAGAAATGAGAAAGGATTTTCGATTAAGTGGGATAATATTAAAATATTTATTGTATCACTAAAATACCGTTAAGTGTTGTACGTAAAGTAATCGATAACAATTCTGATAAAATACATTCAATACGTTCAATGGCGCCTTTGTAACGCTCACTTTTCTTGCAGGGTATTTCGCTGGCCTTTCACTTAGCTCTATCCCATTTACCACTTTTTGTTATCCTTTTATTATAATACTTTTCTTGTTTGTTTTTTTTTTGCTATTTTTTTTTTTTTTGTGGTTCATGGTTCGCTCTCATAACGGAAATTTCAATGGCTGCTGCTTAAAGTGACTTTTGTTCAACTTTGCGCTCAGCTATCCAAACAGACGAGCACTCGTAGCACTCATAGTTATCTAATCGAGCTACCAGAGGACAGGGAGCAGTCGCATTAAACTAATGTTTAGTTGCTTTCGTTACAGTTTTTGAGTGTCGACCCTCGAAACTTTGTCAGTAAATCGTGGCACGTGATGGGCACCAGCCAGGGCGTGACAAGGCGAATTGCTTCCCATACTGCTTTTTATTCGTTGTATTGAATTGGATTTTATGGGCTGTGACAGTTTTGTGAGTGTCGCAATTGCGAATGTTTTCAAGATATTTTCACAAATTTGATTGGACATAACTTTCTTGGTTAAATAAATTAAAGCCCAGCTCTGTTTAGGTACTTAATTAGAAATAAACGAAAGTACCCAACCACGCTGCGCTAACGCAGTCTCCCGCTAATAATAGCTCTTTCACAGCTCGACCTACACTTCAATTTCAATTGGCTTTTGTGCTGTAATGCCCAGGAATAATGCAACAGGGTGGCTACTGAAGATGTTTATTTGCACGGCTTTACAAAATGGTTGACGGCGGACAGTGCGCAATAATGCCGCAAATTGCGTGCAGTGTTGGACAACAACAACAGCAGCAGCAGCAGCAGCAGTAGCAGCAGCAGCTTAATTTGTGGTCAGTTCTTTTGTTCATCAGCAAATTGGCAGTGGAACCAATTGCCACAGCTATTATGTTGAGGAAACAAATATGATCAAATTACATGGCTGGCAGCAGCTGTAGATAAATGGGATGGCTTATCCGAAGGCATTTAATTGCGAGTTGTTACGAGTTTTGAAAAGAGAAAAGCTTAACGGTAGGGTTTCTTTTTTCTATAAATCAATATGGAAAGCAGTTTAAGAGTTTGAAAGTCTCAATTCCATTTGAGGCTATGCACAAACTTTAATGGTCAAACAGAAGCTAACGATGAGCATCTGTTGGGATTAGCTCAAAGTGACCTAAAATAACAACTAAAGTAAGACAAAGTAATTGAGGCAACAATAATTGTGGGATATTTCAATAGACTGTGTAACTATTTGATTAAGAATCACTCAATAAAGAAAAATCTAAAATAAATAAATATATTTACTATCAAATCAGTAGGGGTGTTACAACATTCTTCCTTGCACAATAATGGTTTACTTCATATTGCCAAAGTCGGGGAATATGTCGAGGCTCACAGCCACACATTGCTGCTTTCGACCAATATTGATTTTGATTCTATTCTCTATCGCCTGAAAAGACGAATAAATTTATATACAATGACAATACATTGCTTTCAAAATTTGCATCAAACTTTTCAGTTCTTGGTCTGTTTCATCATACTAACTTAACATTAATTAAATAACATTAAATGGCTGTGTTAACATAACAGCTGTTAAAGAGAGTGTGTAAAAATCAAAGCCTATTTTTAAGCTAATTTCCTAAAAGGAACTTTTAATAGTTTAGTATGTTTATGTACATTATCATTTATTTAATATTTTGAATAAAATTCCTATGAAATTCAAATGTTAATTATGTAATTTTCCAAAATATATTTATTAAAATACACTTTTATTTGATTTGAATATTAAAAATCAATTAAAATCAATTGTTAATCTGTTATGGCTTCCTATATATATAAAATCTGCCCTTCATTAAACATTCATTATTTCACTTTCATTTGCATGTTTCACAATTGCTAATTTTGCCCACATTGTAGTATATAAAATAAAATAAAATGAAACGTAAATACTCATGCGAATATCTCTTTTAATCTCTTCTTATTTTCTTTTTTAATACCGCACAGCAAAAATGCAATTATGCATTTAATTTAAATAAGGTTTTTTTATAAAAAAAAGTATAACAAAAAGTCGAATCGTACACCACATATAAATGCTTTATGCAGATATTTAACTAAAAAATAAAAAAATACAAACTATATATACAAAAGAAAATTGATAAACCTCATAGAAAACCCAACAATAACAAAAGTGTTCATAATTATAAAAGAAAATGTAGTTAAAAGTATAAATAAAAAAAAAATAGTAAAATATGTTAAATACAAATTGCCAGCTTAAATTGCATCTGTATCTTTGTATCTTTTCTCTGTATCTATTTGCATCTAAATAACACTCAACTAAACTCAACTCAACTCAACTAAACTTTGCTAATTAAAAACAAAAAAAAAAATGCAAACGCAATTTCAACCCAGATCAAAAATATCAAAAATACCAATTCAAATTCGATTCAATCAATCAGCCAACCAACCAGCCAATCAAGCGCCCAATCATCAATTGCAACTGCCATTCAATCATTCAGCAACAACAACAACAACATCTGCAACAACTACTACTACAACAACAACAACAACAAAAGCACACACAATAAATGCAACAACAAATGGTAATAATAAATAAATCCTAAACGCACGTCATTAAATTCACCAATTAAATCGAGTTTAAATCAAATAAAAATAAAAAGTCAACAAAACGAAAAGAGCTAAAAAGAAAAGAAAACAAAAAATTGCCATAAAAATATTTTTGAAATAATTTCTCAATTAATTATGGAACATTCATCAACATATTTGTTGTGTTTGTTCTATTGCCAAAACGAAAAGGCCGTCACCCGCTTCCAGCTGCAGCCAACAAAGCAACAACCACAGCAACAACAACAGCAACAACAACAACGACAAACACTGAGGCAAGTTAATAGCGAGACTGCAACCAACAACAACAGCAGCTACACCAACAACAACGTCGTCAACTCAACGCACGTCACTCAACGCTTTCGCTGGGTAAGTAAAAAATGCTCAAAAAAAAAAAGCAAGAAGAACACCGAAAATTCCCAAAAATTTTGACTCTGCTAAATTAGCAAAATGCGCAAATTTAATTTGCACACAATTTTCAGTGCAGTCAACTTCCAAATGGAAATCAGAAAAACACATTTTGACGGTGCGCACTCTGAATACTCTTGAAAGCTATGCGGGGTCGATAGAATATGCTCAAAGGACACTTGCTGCCAGAAACATGCTGAAATAACATTTGCTGCATTAGATACTTTTGCTTATATGAATTCTTTTGGGATATTTGGTAAGAGAGTTGGCATAGCACGTCTTAATGTGTAAATATATGCCAAGGCATATATATACCAAATTGGGAGATTCTAGCTTGTTTGTGAATTAAATAACTAAAGCTCGACATGAGTCATTTCAAGCAAATGGGAAAAGTTGTAACGATCCACATATAAAAATTTAGCTCTAGCTCTTTTAGGTCTGCAGATCTTAGAATTTAACCATGCAAATATATAGACGATAGGGATATAAATAGATTGACGTGACTGTTGATGAGGATTGGGAACATAAACATATATATATAAGTTATAGACACTGAACATTAACAAAGACCTTTTCAACATAACAATATACCGCAAATTCGCACTTTTATTAGAATTAATGTATATATGTACACAAATCAAATTTAAAATTAAATTGGTATTATATTACATTTTTTTTTTAATTCTACTAAATATTAAATAAATCTAGAAAACAACAAAATATGTAAAGAGTTTGGGTATTGTTTTAGGAACTCGTAAAGGCTTACAAATCTTACAATTTTTGTAATTTTTTATAAATTTATATTTTTTTTATTTGATGAAATATTACAGATTAGTTTAGGGAATTTAATCTAAGCAGAAATTAATTCAATATATTTTTGAAGCATATGGAAAATGAAAACAGAATACATTTGGAAAAGAAAGAGAAAGAGAAGCAAGAGAGAGGGGAACATATAATATATTATTATTCAAGATCCAGTAGGTCTGATTCTTCTGCAACTTCTGGTGTTGGGTCTTGCAAATCGAATAGAATTTTGAAGTTGCCAAACTTTGAAAATCAAATTAGTAGAAGAAGACATTAGAAGACAGTAGAAGAAATCATAAAGAGAATCAACTTTAAAGAAAATGTTGAACATCTAATGAAACAGATCATATTTGATAAAATAAGAAATATTTAAGTAAAGAATTAGTCAGTTTCTAAGTTATTAGTCAAACCACTGCACTAGGGGACCACAAATTGCTAGTCAATTAGCAGGCGTATACGTGATGATTAATGCCGCATGCTCCATTGGCATGAATAGTGTATGGAAAAGAGCTTGTCAGGCCGAGCGTCGACCACCAATCAAACAACGCGCTGAAAATATATTTTAAATGGCGTTAAAGCAACTGCCAACTGTGTCCCTGTTGCTCATTGCAGTAGGCAGCTGGCAGCTGGCAGCTGGCAGTTGCAGTTGCAGTTGCTATTTTTTGGCTGTTATGAATTTTGTATTAGGTCCATGCGAAAATCCAATAAAAATCACCGAAAGCAATTTTCGTTAGATGGACAAAAAACAGGAACAAAAAAAAAAAAAAGAAAAATTGGAAGAAAAACAGGAGATTGGTTTGATGGCTGAAGCACGATTTTTTTTTTTGCAGTTCCTACGAATGTTTCGCATTCAAGGCGTTTTTCAAATGTTGCAAGAGTTGTTTTTTATACACACACATACATCAGCTGGGCAAGAATTTGTTGCAATTTATCGTAATGGATTCGCAGGGGAAATGTGTTTCGACACGTTGTAATTTTTTTGTCGTCTTGCTCTGCCACCAGACGAATGTTGCTTAATTTGCTTTTTATTCAGTAGGAGCACAAAAAAATGCGAGTCATTTGTAGCGAATGCTATTTTTTGCTTTCCTGTTCTGTTGGCAGTGAACAATTTTGCTTTACTGCGAAAAATAATTGCTTCTCATTGAATGCTCAACATCAATTGTTGGCTGTAAATTTTAATTTGTTGAGCATCCTAAATAGAGGAAAATTTTATAGAACTTCTTTTACGATTTTCTATAATTAATCTACCCGCAATTTGTACATTTCTTTCTTTTTAAAAAAAGACAAAACTATATGTTAATGGAAGTTTTAAAGCAAATTTCACAAAACATAACGAAACAAAACTTGCTTTAGTCCCAGTAAATCAATATTCAATAATTTACTTGGTAAGTCAGGCGTCAAACTCTTTTTTGGGGTACTTTCATAGAAAATAAATTTATGGATTTCTATTGTCATTTAAGCCGTATATAAATTTGGTAAATATTTTATTTGCACATTCAATGCAAAAACATTTTCATTTTTTTTGTGCAAAATAAATTGCATTGGAAAGCTGATCGATTGATTCTAATTCAATCTTTCAATTATAGATGCTACTTTGGTATTGAAAAAGCAATCAAATTTTATTTTTGAGTAAATTCCTTACAAGTCGCAACTGCCTTGGGAGCTATACAAATATATATTATATATATATATAAATAGAAGTTGGAAAGATGCAAAATATATATAAATTAACAAAATTCTTTTATGAATTTTTTTGCTAATCAAATTAACTATGAAATTGCTTGTGAAATATATATATTTTAACAAAATATCGCTTTGAGCATTTAAATATTTAATGTAGTCTTAGCAATTTATTTTTATTTCCACATATTTTTATTTATTTCTACATAATTCATTTGGATGTTTCTACAACTGACATTCTGATATAGCTTACCTTTTTGATTTTTTAACAAAGCTTATTAATTAACACTTGTGAAAGAGAGGAAATCCACTTTATTTATGTTTAGATACGCATTTCTCTAATGCTTGTATTTCCGCTTGAAAAAGGGCCTCGTCTAATTTAAATGGCGAATAGCGTGCTTTGCGCTGGTCAGCTGGTCGGACAGTCAGTTTTTCAGTCTGTCAGGCTGTCGGACGTTTGTCATTTTGGCTGAAAAGTTCATTTCCCCAGTTGTCAACAGTTTATAATAGTTTTTGCCTTTGTGCGCCTGGGCCAACCAAGCGAACCGAAACCGAACCGCTCCAAACTAAACCCAGTTGCAGCAAGAGCTAGTGGGGATTGCCATTTGTTTGATGTTTCAAGCAGTAAGCATGTATGTGTGTGTGTGTGTGTGTGTGTTTAGCTAGCCATTTCTCCATGTCTGGGATTGTCTCGGGGTCTATCTTTCAATTCCAGCTGGTTTATTTCATTGCTGCACAGGCAACTGTCCCATGCAAATCTGCTTTGCTGATTAAACCTAAATAATGTTGAGCGCTTCCTTTGCTGTGGCTGGCTTCAAGCTTCAGTCTCAACCTGCTCCGCCCCCGCACAGCGCCTTTTGTTTGTCTGGCGCTTTAAGAGATCCAGCATCTGGTGTTTTATGGCCAAATGCCACAGTGTATAATGGCTATGTGATTAGGCCTGCCCGCTCGCACAAGCACACTGGGGAAATCACGGTAGGCCAAGCCAAAGTTAATGCTTTACCCATCACGCATAAAGCATTTGCTCATCGAAACCAAAATTGTATGCAAAATGCAATTCAAAGTTACTAAAAAGGGTTTACTTTAAAGAGTAATCAGCAATATAAATATATTAATTTCCTGCATCAAGTATAGACAGTAATTCCATAAGGAAGAATGTCAATTGCTTGCCTCAAGCATCATTTAAATGCCCATCTATATCAGAGAAATATATAATATAGAAATAATGAAAGACCCCTTTCCATGTGTCCATTCACTTACTCGTTACTAGGTATACCAACCCCAATACATAAAGGGCTTATGAATTGCAAAGACTACAAATGTCTTGAGATAAACAAAGAAAGATATTCTCAATTTTAAGTCTTAGCATTAGACATTTACATAATTATTTTAAAGTATTTTATTATATTAGACTAAAAATATCCCAAAGAAAAATTTATAATAATAAAATGCATATAACTATTCAAAGAGATCCATTGTCTACTTATGAAGCGAATGCAACTTTAGCTGAAAGAAGTGTGACTCAACATAGACTCTTACCCATAAATAACTATTTAAGCCTTTATCCAAGGAAGTCCTTGAGACCTGTCGGAAATGGATATTAAAAAGTTGTTACTAGGCAAATTCATATCCTATCTCAATGATTAATATTAACTGTTGCCAGAGGCAACTCAATTTGCCTAAGCTCTTGTTAAACTCTTCTTCAGTTTCTCGTTTCCAGGCAAGGGCATTAAAAAGTTGTCATGCAGCTGCAGCTAGTTTTTTGTTCAATCTCGTTTTTACCTTTTGCTAAATCTGAGACAATTTTCAACTTATAAGAGGCCTGCCTGCATTTGTATAATAACACAGTTGAGCTGCCGGTTGCAACCGGCTGCTTCCGTTGCCGCTGCCGTTGCCGTTGGTGTTGTCCTCGTGTCGTCGTATGTCCTGCCTGGCTGCCTGCTGCCTGGCTGCCTGCCTGCCTGGCCACTTGTTGTTGCACAGCTTTTCTGTTTTTCTGTATTTTTTTATGGCCATGGCTTGTGCTTTATTTCCTTTTAGCCTGCACGGCTGATGCTGTTGCACGTAGCACAATTTCAATTTAATTTCTGTCTGGGCCCTTCGGCTGCGTCCTGCCCGCTGCTTGGCCATTGTCTTTGGCTTTGTTTGCAGTGCCATTTCCTTTGCGCCAACATGAAATTAACTTGTGTATTCGTATTCGTATATGATACTCAGCTGCAAAAGCAACAGCAAGAGCAACAGTATCAGTTGTAGCAGCTGCCCAAATAGATTATAGCTGCAGTTATATATATGTATATGTTTTTGTTATTTTATAGCGTATCCTTATATGAAAATTCATATGTTAATTTTTTTGCTTTTACGGTCGACAGCTTAATTAAAGTGCGTCGATGGCTGCAAATTGTTTGTAATGTCGATGTCAGCATTCAAACCAGCATTGCCTGACCCATTACAAGAGGCGTCAAAGTGGGCGTGCAAATCCTGAATAGTTGCATGGTGGTGCAAAAGGGCTGAGGAGTTGGCATCAATTTAATTCCAATTCTAACTGATTGAAATCTTGTGGGAGCTTTCTAAAATATATATATGTATATATATATATTTATAACGATATTTGTCTTAGTTGGATAAAGAACAGAATATTCAAATTTACTTTATGTTGTGTTTTCACTAATATTATAGATTTATGATATATTTGATTAATATATTTGCTTAACAGGTGTTAAAGAATGAACCTGGAATTGATGACTATTCCCAACATCAAAATGATAGAGTGTAGATACATAGGAAAAACAGTTGTGCTCTCTGCTTTAATTACAAGCCGTGGGAGACCATACTAACAGAGATAAGTTATTTGTAAGAATAGAAATGCTTATTTGTAAGAAGAATATTCTTAATATGTCAGAATCAGTCAATCAGTTTAGCATAAAGTGTTGTAGCTCATTCATCTGAGTTTGGCGTAGATCTCTGTAGCTCACTCATCTGAGTGCGGCATAGATTGCTGTTCTCATTCAGCAGAAGCACAACAGTTTATTACGATCTTCAGAAAAAAGATTCTTATTTTTAGAAAAGATTCTATTGTTATTGGGTTTCTTTGAAAAGCTAAATACGACGTTTGTAGCCCTGTCTTGAATCTGATAACTAAGATTCTCTTTACTTATCTAAAGAAAGTAAATGTATAATTGCTTTGCCTCAACAGTTAGCACCACGATTAGCAGTTGAGTTTAAGAGCGGCAGTGGCTCAATATTTTAGTTGTTGCAAAGAGATCGAGGTCATTGGCGGCGGTTTTTACTCGTGATTTTATGTCTAATGATGCTTATTCGCTCTCTCATCTCATTGGCTTTGCTTTGCTAAGTTTGTATTTGAAGTTGAAGCGCAATTACAATATATCGTTAATATAGAGCAGACGCCTATGCTTCGACAGCTCTGCTATTTTCCAGAGTACACTAAACATTCAACAGTGATTTTAATACATTGTTACCGTTCATAGGCCTTAGAAAGTATATTCATTAATTTCTGTTTAGAGTAGCAGGAAAAACAGAAAAGATTTGAATACATTTGAAATTAACTCAAGGGAAAATCAAATTTTTAATGCAAAAGTTCTACTCTTCAAGTTTAAAATAACTCCTGCAATATTAACATAAAGTATATTTACCTACTTTGCATTAAAGAGTAAATTTTTCTAATTGCCTGAACTTGCCAGCCTCTACTTCTTCCATCAGCTTCGTGTTGTTGTTGCATTGGTGACTGTTGTAATTACGAAGGACTTGTTGTTTCGGCGCTTAAGGCTAACAAAGGCTAACAAAGGCCTTACAGCTTGAGCATGCTATGGCCACAGCCCAATACCCTTGCTGACTGCAGAGTGTGTTAAGAGCGCGGCAATAACCGCACTTGAATCGCGCGCACAAAAGTATGCAGCGTTATTTGGCCAAATGACTTTTGACGTTCGACGCTCGACGCATGGCAATATTTGCATGTGGTTTTTGCGTGTGAGTGAGTATGTGTGTAGGAGTGTGTGTGCGAGTGTTTATCGGCATGTTAGAGCCGTTGAGTGCTGGCCCCTTGCTGGGAAATGCCAGCTTCGAGTGACTTTCAAATAAATAAAGCGAAAAGTGGGCAAAAAAAAAAAAAAAAACTACAAATATGAAACAGGAAAACGAAATTTTACCATCGAAAATTTGCACATAAATGTTTCAGAGTGCATTTCACTCGAATTTCACCCGCATTGATGTACAAATGTGGAAAATTTTTGTTGATTAGCTACGCGAGTGTGTATGTGTGAGTGTGTTGGTATTTGTCTGTGTCTGTCTGCCTGTGTGTCTGTGTGTGTGTGTGTGTTTGCTAAACAGCTCAGCATTGGATTATTTGCTGGCATTTATTTGGTATATCTACTTTGGCATATAGAGATAAAGCTAACAATTTGCAGAGGAATCTATGCAATGAGGCAGGCCGAGAGAATTCTGATAAAGGGTTCATTCAATTCGGGGTTTTTAATGTGTTTCCCAAATAAGCTTCAGTTTATTTGTCATAAAAACATATATGTTAGGTATTATCTTCTGTAATTAAACTTCCGTGAAAGCTTTCAGCTAATATGTATATATTGTAATTATTATTTAATGGTTTCTGATCTGCCCATCGACAGAATTTCGGATAAAACAACTAATATATATAATAGTAAACTGTTATATTCTTTTATTTTTATTTTTGAACAGCTTTCTTATGCGATACCACGAAGTATATCCAATTTAATTGAAACGACTATTCGAGTTTACTGTTTTTTTGCCAATGCACAAGTCTCTAATATTTGAAATACGTTCTTTGCAAATTTGAGGCGAAGGGGGCGTGGCATCCAAAATCCAAAAATTACAAAATCTTCTTATACATTACACATATAAACACAGTAAACTTGAAGTCTCTAGCTTTTGCGGTATACAAAAACAAAAAAAAATATCGATTTTTATCGATAATAAGGAAACGGGATAAGTTATCGAAAATCTAAAAAAAACCTGTACTGCGTAGGGTATACACGAGTATACGGACAGGGCTATTTCACCTCAGCTCATCGAGCTGATCAAGAATATGTGTACTTTAAAACAAATCAAACACATTATACCCTGACTTCCCATTGTCAGTGGGTTTAGGGTATAATAATGCTCCTTTACGGATGACCAAGCGGATCGCATTTCGGTAGGCAGCGCATGTGAACGCTGATGGCAACTAGGCTGTTGCAATGTTTAGAACAGCCGACGGCAACTTTGCTGCTGCACTGTTTTGGACAAACGAGGCATACGCTGAAGTTGCACAAGTGGATTGAGTTTGCTTGATCAGAGAGTCGATGACTTATTGCTGGCGGGGAGCGTTAGGTGTATTAAATGTCAAGCCTCTAGCTTAGTAGTCCTCGAGATTGCTGCATTCAGTCGGATGAGCTGACAGACAGCTAGACAGCCATACACTCTATGGTCTTGCAGGGCACGCCTTTTTCTACCTTTAACATAAATGTGAATGTGCGGAGTATACAAATATAATTCTTCGATATTATTGTTAAAAGTTCTGCATTACTTAACCAATTTCATGGATTATTCGAATTCTCCTCTACTTTCAAGTTTGCCAACTAAAAATAATGATTCTTTGCTTATCATTATAGTTTGTAATATTGACACCACAAAATAATATGCCATTGTCGCATGTAAGCATTTTGATCACAAGTTTTTTTTTTTTTGTACTCTGAACGAAGTGCAAGCAGCACGAAATGCAAGCGCCAAAAAATCGCTTTAGTTGGCGATTTTTACGCTTCCTAAAGCATAAACTCAAACAAATTTGCTCAACAGCATGCGTGTGTGTGTGTGTGTTTGGCTGTGTGTATGCCAAAGGGTTCAATTATGAGCGGAGCTCTCTTCAGGTGCAAAAACGCCTAAAAGCGTATCCCCAGCTGGGGAAACGAGCTATGCAAACAAGCAAAACAGTTTGGTAACTCTGCCAATTCAGCGGGCTGGCAACTCTGGTCCTGTAATGTGTGAAAAATGTGTAGCACCTCGCCAGGTGTAAAGCTCTGTCCGCAGGGAACTCAAAAAGCACCTTCAACTTTCAGTCAAGAGGGACTCCATTTGCGCTCTTTGTTTTTTGTTTTTTGTTTTTGTTTTTGTTGTCGCGCCTAAGCGACTGCAACTTTTATTGGCAACAAAAAATGGGTTGCGGTCAGGTGAGAGAGAAAGAGAAAGACACAAAGAGAGAGTGTGAGAGAGTGAGAGAGAGAGAGGGTGTAGAAGTGTGAGTGGCTTTTCAATTTCAAGGCTCATTGTGTATGACTCAGGCATTGGTGAAGCATTAAATTAACTTTAAAAACTTTGCGAGCGCAACAGAAAAACAAAACAAAAGCGAAAACTAAACTTGAAATTAATTAACCGCGACAAGGCCAAAGCAATTTAATAAAAAACAATGAAAAATACAAATGTTCCCCTGCCACGCCCTCGCACTGGCAAAAATCAAGTCCTAGAGCAAATGCTAGCGACTCTTTGCAATTTAAACTTTTTGCAGCATTTCATTTCATTTCATTTCCTGCCACATAACTCATAAAGCCCCTAATTACGCGAACAGCTGACGCGGACCAGAGACAAAATAAAACCAAATAGGGTGGATGAACAGTCGAGCCAAGGGCCAGAGGCAAAAGAAAGAGAAACGAAGGCTACAGAGTCCAGAGATGCCCAAACAAACATTTGTTACAATAAAATATATAATATTTTTCTATAAATTATATAATATTTAATATTCTTCTAAATAAATTTAACAGCTTAAAATTGAATATTTAGAATGTAGTAGAGCTGAAGTAGCTCAAGCTCAAATACACTATTAGGAAGAGATATGAAGAAGAATAGAATATGTATTTGGAGGTTTTCGGATCTTTAATTACTAAGCAATTTTATAATTAATATATTATATAATTAAATATATATAATTAATATAATATTTATAATAATATAGAATCAGGATAAATTTGGTTTTTATTAAATATATTTTATCATAGCTTTAAAAATCTATTTTAAAATTATAGAATAGAAAATAATTTTGTCTTTAAATATTGAATATTTAAATACAACCTTAATACGGCAATGGTTATTCTATACAATTTAGAGCATAGCATCTTAAGGCTTAAGCATTTGATTCTTCCTTTGAAGCCCATCTCTCAGTGCTTGAGAATCTCTAACTGTCTCTTTATTATTATGCAAAAAAGACTCATAAGAAGAACCATAAGATTTGACACGTTGGCTCTCAATATTAATCAAAATATATTTTTGTAAATAATAAATTATTATATTATTATTATTATTATATTATATTATAGTATTATTATATTTTTAATCATTAATTTTTAGACCGCGCCTTAAGGGCATGGAAAATATCTTTCAAAGTTTCACCATTAGGATTAACAAGTTTTTCCACAGAGAGTCCTTTCTTTTCCTGGCAAATCCGACAATATATTGTTAAAATATATTTTGTTGGTCCGACTGCCAGCTCCCTAAATGTTTTTCGCTTTCAAACATTAAAGATAGCTTACATTGCACTTAAATATATTTAAGAAATATATCTAATTAGACTGCCATTGACATTGCACTGACAAGCCGACTGCTTAGTCCATAATACCATGCACATGTATTTAAAAATAAAAGAAATCAAAGCGTGTTCACAAGTGCCACGCACGTGTACATTTTTGTGGTTTGGCCCCACTAGCTGGAGGGGAACGCCTGAAAGCGTGCTTTAATGTTTTTTGTTGCTGCTGCTGCTGCTGTTGTTGCTTCTGCTTCTTCGTCTTGAACGGAACAAGCGGAACGAAACACGCAGCCTCGCCGCATGTATTTCAATTACTGCATTTCTCAGTCAGCCCCATTTGCCTGGCCTTCTGCCTGCTTCTGCAACTCCCCCTACGGCTTCGCTGTTCGAGCATCAGTAACGCGTTTGGGCGCCCCGCCCATTTGGCAGCCGCCCTCTCAAGCATTTTTTTTTATGGATTTTTAATTTGCGCAAGGCGCGCATATTTTACTCCTCTTTTTATGTTTTCTTTTTTGTTTTTTTTTTTTTTTGCTTTAATGTATTTTGTTGTTTTTGGTTTTGTTTTTTTGGTTTTGTTTTTGCGCGCTTTTTACGCAAATTCATTGTTTTAATTTACTCAAGTTTGTTGACCGAAAACAAAAACTAATCAATGTGGGCGGGACTGAGCGACTGAGAGGTTGAAGGGCTGATGGGCGTCACGTCCTAGCAAGGTGACAGAAAACAGTCGACAGTCGGCTGGTCAGTTAATGAGGTCAAAGCCCAAAAATAGGGTTCAACAGTGAACACAATTTTTAATTAAACATTAAGTCTGGCCAACTTTTTGTTGTGGTTTCTATTCGACATGGTCACAAAGAACAGCTCTCTACATATATACTCGCAAATATATAAATCTCTATATATACTTAACCGCAGAACACCAACTTCCAAAGGCGGAACTTGCGAAAAAAGCAAGCAAAAGTTTTAAGGTGTAAAAGTGCAAAAGGGGAATTGGCTAATGAGATAGAGTTAAAAGAAAAGTTTATCTTTTTGGCATTATGTACAGCTACAACTCAGGTAGAGCTTGAAATAAATTCACAGCTCTTTGTAGAACACATAAAAAGAAAGGATTAAATGTAAGGGGATTAAAATTTAAGGGGCTTAAGGCTTTTCAGGTTAAAAATAACCATGAATCAAATGACAAAAAAAAAAGTGATATGAATAGCAGAGAAGCAAAGATGAGTAATAATTTTAATAAGGAAGCAAAATATAAAGAAGAGAAGAGGCGAAAAGAGAATATTCAAGAAGAATAGAAATTACAGAAAGAATAGATAATACAATACAATAGAGATAACATGAGATTAAATACATTTTGAAAGAAGGTCTACTGAAGGGCATTAAAGATCAGAGAGTGTAGAAGAGGAAGGTACAAAATAGAATAATTAATAAAGTAATAGACAAGAGAAGATAATGAAATATAAGCAGCTAAAAAATCTATGAAATCTGTTAGTAAATAAAAATATTAAAAAGCGATTTATATGTCTCTAGTTGAATACTTTAAATTTTACTTATAGAATGTAATATAATAGTGATTAGGTCTTAAGAATCAGCCAAATCTAACCTTAATCTCCTAAATATTATTGAGTAGTAGCGGAAGAGCTGGAATTGACGTTATTCTTAGTAGAAACCACTTTTTATGGCAATTTCTCTAACCCTACCAATGTCAATATAGATAGAAGTATATAACTTTGATTGAGCTACAGCGATCTATGCTGAACTGATCGACGAACTTTACTTAAAGTTCTTATATAATATCAACATTCTTCTTACAAATAAACATCCCTTTTCCTGACAATAACTTATGGTCTCAATCGTATTTGTGTTTATGTCCCTACGTCGATCGTTTTGTTCTTTGGGGATGGTTGTAAATTTCATGTTTATTTCTGAAACTTTCATCTCTCAAGTGTGCAATTTTGTTGACCTCGAGAAAGTTTCCGTCTGCGAGTAGCTTAATCAACATTCACAATAAGACAATGAATGCCTATATTAAGCTCTATAATTTTAAGATAATTACAATGTTCAGTTGCAGTCGCCTGGCCATACTGATCAAGAAACCTCTTGAACTACCTTATCTCACACTTTGTCTTACATTGATATTAATTATTGTTGTTATTTTCAGAAGTTACATATATATTTGTATTATCTGTCTACATAGTCCAACTATGACCTTCACCTAACGCAACAGTACATTTACTGCAAAGTCATTAACAATTTTTTGTAAATTGTTTTTTTTTCAGGCAACATTTCTCAACTGAACGAAACAACGATATTTAACTGAACAGGCTAAACTACAAATTTTAAATTTAACAATACCAACTGCGACCAAAGGTTTCTCAAGCTCTTTCTAAAACATAAAACAAAAATTCACAAAAAGCTGAAGTAGTATTCAAATGACGTAAAACAAAATAATAAAAACTGAAACTCTAGCTGAAAAAAAACCCGCTGAAACTGCGTAGTCAGAAAACCGGAAATTAAATTTGCAACAGCCATAACCTCACAAAAAATAAAGAAGAAAAAATAAAATAAAATAAATAAAAGTAGTGCAAACAAACCACAGTAGGAAAAAAAAAATAAAAAAATAAATAACATTAAAAAGAGAGCGAGAGATAGAGAGAGAGCCCAAAAAGGGAATTAAGAAATTTCGCTAGCAAATATTTACAGAGATTAATGAAAGTGGATTAGAGACGAATTGCTAAAATCAAAAGCGAGATAAAAGCGGCACAAATATCTTACATATAACAAGAGATAACGAGAACGCGAAAGAGAGAGTGAGGGAGAGAGAGAGAGAGAGAGCGCGAGCAAGTGTGTGACAGAGACAGCGAGTGCAGCAGAGCTTGGCTGAACTTTGACCCACTCGACGCGTTTGTCTTTTGGCTCTTAGTGTTAATCACGGCAAACGTGCCAGGACGAACAGGTCGACCAGGCGGTGGCGTGGCGAGGGACAAGCCGGGTGCTGGCTACTTAACCTACCCGGGGCGACAGGCCAACACATTGTTGCAGACACTTTCACTCTCGCAACAACAACAACAGCAGCAACAACAACAGCAACAACAACAGCAGCAACAACAATTTGCAATTCAAACTAAAAGCGACGCAAAACAACAACAAAAAAACCAAGGACATGGACTCGTCGTCGTCGTCATCGTCGTGCTTGTCGCTGTTTGTCGCGTTGATCTTCCTTGTGATAATTAAAGGTGAGTGCAAACCTTTTCAATTTCAGAAACTCACACTTTCACAAAGATTTCATTCATTCAAAATGAAATTATTGTTAACATTAATTAATTAATGCATTCGGAGTTTAAATGCTATGAAAAGAGTATTTCACATTCAGATGAGATATTTAGCTAAAAGCATTAACTCAGTTTTTTAAAAATTATATTTAAGTATTGAAACTGTGCTATACAAATTTATCTTCTTCACTAGACAAATAATAAATGTTGAAGAAAATTATATTGACCAATGTAAGCAACTTTTGCCTAAAACTTAATAAATTTTCAGTTTTGAGGCCCTTCAGTGATAGAGTTATGGGTCACTTGATTAAGCTGAAATGAAGTTATTGCACTTTTATTTTGTTGTATTGTTCCGCCTTGTGCTATTTATTCATCAGTCAGTCAGTCAACCAATTATTATATTATATTTTATTTTTTATTATCATTTCAATTCATGCTCTTCTAGATCTGTCTATTAAAGCTATCAATTAAAAAATTTCATTCAGCTAATCTACTAATCAATCAGTCTATCGTAAAGTCACAAAATTTTGTTTTTAAAATTTGTATATATATGAATTTCATTTTATTCTTTCCTAAATATTTTATTCAAATAACTAAATAATCGACCAATGCAAATAAAAAACTTATTGACTTTTTCAAAGTATTTATTTATATTCAACATTTAGTTTTATAGAATTATTATACCAAAAATCCATTTAAGAAGTTGTGGCAAGCCATATAAAGTAGATATAGTATTGATCAGTACAACGAGCAGATCTTCCGGGGTTCAGGATATTTCATAGTCGGGTGTTCCCGATTAAAGTTTTCTTATATTTCATTTAGCAAGTTGTCATGAAAACATTCAAAGCACTTTGTTTAAATTATTAGAAATTAATGTCATAGATTAAATTTTGATTATTAAACCACCAGTCAGTCAGTCAATCAATCAATCAATCAAAAGACTCAGTTATACATAGGAATGGAAACTTTAAAATACATTTTTCTCTAGTTTCCGTATCTGTGAAATTCTATTGGCATTGGCTGTAAACTATTCTCAGACATATATCCTTATTTGACTCAGTTTTCATCAATATTTATGAACAAGTTTGCGCGTTTTCTCTGTTTTGCTTAGCTCGTTCCACATAAAAGTTGAGAGGTCCTTGTCGGTGCAAATCCTTGTGGGCCACTATCAATTTGAAACTGCACAACTTTCAGGGCTCTGCATAAATCTTCTTGTCACATTACTAACATGCCACAAAGCGCGACGCTGACTGTTGCACTCGCACCGCCTAGCGCTCAACGCTCAACGCCCACCTATTGCCGCCCCCTGCGCTTACTACCTAGTTACGTGCCAGCACATTATTCAATTCCACATCGGATTTTTCAATTTTCTTTGCCAACATTTTCACGGTGCTTTAAGCAGACCAAACAAACGAAAGCCCTGAACGACAAATGTAAAAGCCACACAAGCTAAAAGAGTGTGTGTGTGTGTAGTCAGGGTATATATAACTATATAAACATATATATATATATATATTTCTATTCATATGTATAGCTATAGAACATATGGCAGCTGGATGGGTGTATTCCCTAGTAGCCCGCTATAAATTCACATTGTCGCCATCGCCCATGGAGATCGCCCCGAGCCAGAAACTTGGCCATATTTTTTAGTTTGCTCGTGCAGCAGCTCGGCAATTGCCGAAAAAAAAAAAAATTACAAAAAAAAATAGGAAAAGTCGCGCGGCAATGAGACAAATATTTCGGATAGGAAAAAAAAGACAAAGAGAAATGAAATAAAATACTCGCACAATTGTCAGAGTGAGCCCCAGGAGAGCCTACTTCAAATCTACAGATGTTCCCCAATGTGTCACACACACACATACACACACACACACTCGCAGCTTTCAAGTTTTCTCGTTTTTGTATGTGTGTGTGTGTGTTTTTTTTGCATTCAGTCGAGAAGTTGTTTTTTCTAGCTCGTTGAGCTGCGCCGCGAGTGGGAGTCGAGTCTCATGTGTTTGTCAAAAAAAAAAAAAAGAAAAAGAAAAGGAAAGCACAAAATAACAGGCAGCTGCAACGCACGATTTTCAATTGCTCGCAATGCTCCACTTGCATTGTTTCCACCAGACAGCAACAAAGTGCATTATCAATAAGTGGCAGGCCCTTGTGGGTAGCAAGTGCCACACAAATTTGGAAGAAAACAAATTCCATTGATTTTCATCCAATATACTAAATAGGAAAGTCTTGTTAATCAAAAATTACTACAGCTATTGCAGCATAGCATACTCCAGCATACTCCATTTTCCCAATATGTTCTCTTTACCTACTCGTTGTTATAGCTTGTTATAGGTAGTTTTATCTTCAATTTTATATAATTAATCTTGAAGCTATTATACTCATGCACCACAACGTTTTTGTTCAGCAAATTCCCAATTATTTTGTTATACCTGAACCTAGTAATAATGGGAATTGAGGGTATGATGGTTTTGTGGAAATGTGTGTAACAGGTAGAAGAATGCATGGGGATCAGGACGACGAGCTAATCGATCTAGCCATGCCCGTCTGTCCGTCCGTCCATCTGTCCGTCCGTGTGAGCAGAGCGATCTTCTTTAAATTTTAAATGTATATTCTTTTTTATTTTATATTGATTCAATATCCATATTATCGATAAAAATCGATAACTTGACTTTGCTCTTTGGCGTAGCTTGAATACCATATATAATGTAATAAACCAGGGTTTTCAGTGATGAATACACAGATTTTGTATAGATACTTCCCATTCTCAAAAAAAAAACCTATTTCAAATACTAAAGACTTGTGCTTTAGCAAATACAGACATATGAATATTATTATCATGTTCTGAAGAGATCGAAAGTCCGTTTAGAAGAAAAGTTATTTAACAATTAAGTTCCTAGAGTTAAGCCGAATTGAAGATGCTGAATCTACTGCGCATTAAGCAGAGTGGGAAACCCCGACTAGTTCCATCTTGTTGCGCGTCCACATGACATCAAAAGAAATTGCCTTAATATCGTTAAATAAATCTTAATTATTTATTGTCCAATGGATTTTACTGCACTGCAGTGAAAGAAATATTTCAATTTAAATTTAAATACATAGTCTTTTCTCAATTATATCGACCAATGTTTATCTTTGATCTTATGCGACATTTTGCTGCAGTGCAATCGAAACAGCTTAAAAGGAAATTGTAGCCGTGTTCGTCGTTTGCCTCATTGTTAATTATGGCTTCAGCTGCTTATCTCTGACTTAATCCATTGCAATTACGTGAGCTGCTGTATTTCAGTGGAAACATAGCATAAAAGCTGAAAACTACTTCGTTCTCTTCAAAACTCTTATTGTTTATTAAGGCTTCCTGATTTTTGCTTTGCAGTCAAGCCGTAGTTAAAGCTCGTTGTGGCAAATCTTTGTTGCTAGTGCTTCCTGTTCTGTGCTTCCTCTTTCCCATTCTCTCGCTCTCTTTGTCTATTGCTCTCGTGCTGTCTCTGTCCCAAAGACAAAGACTAATGAAGATGGCATTCCCATTCGCATTCGCATTCAACTTCGTGGCAGGACAAATATTTTCAATAAGCTTCGTTGTAACAAACTGCGCACTGATTGGAAAATCAGCAGTTGAAAATTGCCCAAAAGGGAAGACAGCATGACAGCAAAGCCCAGCAGTTGGAGGAGGAGTTGGCGAAGCTGTGGGCTGGAGGGAAAATACAATATTTCAGAGATTCAGCCAAATGCTGTCAACTTGTTGTTGTCGCTGTTGCTGTTGCTGTTGCTGTTACTGTTGCTGCTGCTGTTGCTGCTGCCAGCCAGTTGGTAAGCGCATAAATTTCATGGCAATTCGAGCGGCTCTGCGCACCTTGAAGCTGTCCTTTCAACTCTCTCTCTCTCGCCCTGTCTCCAAGGGAAGGCGACTCTATATATTGCTGGTCATATATTTTGTTCTTAAGGCATTTTATGCATTGCGAAAAATTTAAATGACATAAATTTCTATTGGATTTTCGTGGGGCCCAAAGCCGAAAGCCAAAATGTACATTCAAAATGTCCTCAACATATTTTTGGGCTTTCATTTACATACCGAAAATGCTTTCGACTATGGCTTACGTCTACCCAGGGGCGTTTGCAGAGGGGCGTGGTCAGCAGATAAGCAATTGCTGTTAGCTTTGCAATTAAATGGAAAAGTTTCGCAATGCGTGAGTACACAAGAATAATTTTAAAATTAATTTCAGAATTTGTACATAAAATGATCTTAAATGAAAAGGCCGTACATTAACGTTTGGCAGACACGGTGCTGAAAATGGCGGATAACTTGGCTCCCGCAAAAGTTTCGGCCGCCCCTTTGGGAGACGCCACTGATGCCTGCAGGTAATGCGGATAATCCAAGCTGAGGGGAGTCGTCGACGTCGACGTCGACGACGACTTCCACTTCCGCTCCAACTGCACGCACAGCACAACTTTCAAGGCCGTCAGCGGGAAACCACCCAACTGCCCTCTTTCCGCCTCCCACTCAGTCGTAAAGCAAGCTGCACTGTAAGAAAAACAAGTTTTAGTTACGCGCTCTGCACTTCCGTGGCGCCGAAGCCAACTTCTTCTTTTGATTTTCGAGTCCCCAGTCGTAACCTTGCCCCAAGTCTGTCTCTTTTGAGAGGGGAGCGTAGAGCGCGCTGGGTGGTGGGTGGTGGGTGGGGCACCTGTAGGGCGTCGCATGAGTCAGCGCTGCCGCCACTAAACTTTGCAAATAAGCATTTTTTATGCGGCCAATCCCTATCAGAGCTCCCCAACACCCAGTTACTGTCCCTGCTCGTCGCTAGATCGTAAAAGAAAAACTTAGTGCCTGCGCCTAAATAACCGTAAACGGCACTCGTGGGCCTCTGACACAACAACAACAACGACAACAACAACGACAGCAACAACAACAACAAAGTTGATAGGCATAAATTTGCTGTAATTTAACGCATTCAATTACAAAAACAAAAAGAACTCGCGAGCGCCTTGCGACTTACTTAAAAATGTCATAAAATGAGAACAAGTAAGAGCCTCATAAAGGACAATACTCGACAATGGGATCCTGCCAGACCTTATCAAATTGCCAGCCACAAAAAAAAGAAGCATGTCGAGCTGCGTACTCGACTGAGCAAACAGCTACAATCAGCTTTAATTATAGCTATAAAAATGTGATAAGTAAATAATAAAATAAAATAATTAAAATAAAAAAGAAATAAACAAAGCTGGTTGAGGATGAAAATAATAAAATTTAAAAATATAAAAAAATAATATATAGAAAAATATGAACAAAATTTGTAAGATAATTGATAAATCTGAAATTTGTTACATATGAAAACTCTGAAAATTCCACACCGTTTCATTGTTGAGAATATAGATTCGGGTATAATAAACATACAGATCGGAATTCCCATCCTTTCCTATCCTTTACACACGTCATACAGCCGTCCTTTAATGTCAGGCTCAGCAAGCTGACACTACTCTTATTGTTTTGATACCGAAATCATCTTTGGCTTTAGAAACATTGCGTTACCAACAAAATACCTTTTAACCTTGGCTTAAGCCAAGTAGTTAAATGGAGATTGCATTGCCTCAAACATCACATTCATATCTCTGAGTCCGATCCAAAAGAGAGCATTTTCCTCAAAAACATTGTAGATTCAACTAGCAACTAGAGTCTAAATAAACACAAATTATTTTATTTATTTATATATTTTTATTCATTACTATATTTCCCTTAAAAAATTATTGCATTCATATAAAGCTTATGGTATAAAGTAATTTTTTACAGGGGTTAGCTAATTTATTTTCAACTGAGATATTTCCTTTTTTTATAGTTATGTGTAGCTTATGTGTTTTACAAGATTTTGATTAACAAAAAAAAAAAAATGGGATGAAAATCTTAAACTATTATGATACACAACTTTTTTAAGATCAATTTGGATTTACGTCAACCATCAATCGTAACTGATAAGAAGACTTGTAGACGCACAATGACATTTTCTAAGTCAACTAATACATAGCAAAGTACATAGCTCAAGAGTATTTCAAGAAATCTACAAATATAGCACTGGGTACTTAAGTAGACTGGAAAAAGCACGCAAAGCCTTGGCAGTCAACTTGTGAAATAAGTGTACTTATGTGTATCGGATGTACCCATTAGATCTTTTATTTAGGGTGATCCAATATTACATTTGTGACATATTTATGCATTATTAATATTATAATTTATTTATTGTTCCCCAATTCCCGTAAAGAGAGTACGACTTGAAGTATGTTTATAGTTTATTTAATTGGTATCTATAATTTAAAAGAAAATTGACCTTACAGACAGCTCGACAGAGCTGGGCCACTTCGTAAGCTGATCAGGGATGTTGATCTTGCTGCTATGGTGCTGGCTAAGCTTTCTTCTGCTTATTAGAAACAGCTTATTCGTAATGGGTTAAAAAATAGTTACATATTTTTTTCAAATGGTTATTTTTTCTAAAATTTGTTTTCATTTATATAATATATACATATATATAATATATACATCATTTCGAGACAATTCCATTAAACAAAACATTAAATATGAATCTCACTCCAATCCATACGCTCATACCCCGTCTCTTTTTGACTTCAACTACCTATCCATAAGACATTAGGTACCCATCCATAAGAACCCTGAAAAACATTATCTAGATCAATTACATAATGGCACATTACCCATTAGAAGACCACGTTTATTATCTGTGCTACACTAATTTCATTATTATATTTTTAATACCTGATTCATTTAAAACCAAAGGTTGATCATGCGATATTTAATATCAGCGCTCTGTTACTTGCGCTATGTTAGCCAACTGCAAATAACAGCGCCTTAACATTCTTTCGAATCGTACATTTGCTGCACCAAATGCCGGAATATATCTTTCAGTTAGAGGCTAATTTTATTTGATGTACAGAGATAAACAAAATGTCGAGTCGACTGTAAATAGAGTTTGCCTAAAAGCAGAATATACACATATATATACGCTTATACATATCTATATAAGTGAATATATATGATGCCAAATTAGAATCCAGACTATTCTCAGCTGTTTGCCAGCCACTCGATGGTAGCGCTAAAAGCGTTTAAAATGAAGAGTTGCCATTGAGGTAAAAAGATAAAAAAATTTGGTGGAAGCGAAGGGCGGGGGCAGCTGTGCACGGGCGTGAGCGAAAAAAAAGATGGAAATAATTGCGCCCAAGGCGACTACAAAGCGAATTACAAACAGAGCTCAGTGCCGCGCGCGGTTCTTCTCTCACTAAAACACCCCCGCCCCACTCTCTCTCTCTCTCTCAGTCTGTCTCGCTCACTCTGTCGGCAGCTCTGCGGCGCCGAGGCGCCTTAATGTATGCAATGCCCGCGTCAGCCTAAATGAATGTGAATATATATATATTTATATGTATATGTGTGCGTTTTAGGTGTGTGCGTGTGCGTGTGGCGGTGTGTGGGTGTAGACAACCCAATTGACTTACAAGCGACGTTTTCCACCTGCCCAAAAAAATCAACACACACACACACACACACAAACACAAAAACATGCAAATTTCAAGGCACAGCGCGAGTTGTTGCCTTTGTGTCGCCTTTGTTGTTGTGCGGCGATTTGCATAGGCGAAGCAAAGGCGACGGGGGAGAGGTGGGAGGAGCAGGGGTTGCGTTGGGTGCCCAGGCAATAGCTACAGCTTCTGTCTCCATGGTGACATTAACAAAGTGGCAGGCACAGGGAGGGATCTGTTGTGCAGCTTTTAGTCGGTCAGGTGAGCGTCAAGGAGCCGAGGAGCCGAGCCGGCTCGACCCAATGACTGACTGTGCCACATCGTGTGGCATTGAGTTATTTCGTGCCACAATGAATAACACACACACACAAAAAAAAAGAAGAGGAAGCTGGAATGAGCAACAGCGCTCCAGACGCATCCAGGCGGCACTGGGCACAAGGATTTTCAAGGATATGCGGGGATGCGCATGTTTATTCCCGTTTTTCTGCCACATTTTTACGCTCAATTCCAGTGAGTCCTTCACAGATATAAACTCACACACACACACACACACACACGTACACAAAAATCGTGAGAGCAGCAGACGCTGGCGGCTCTTTCACTCAAAGCTGCGTAGGTTCATTCAATAGATTTTTACACATATATATAAATATAAATATATATATATATATCAATTCTTGTTTCTCATATATACAGTGCTGTTCAAGTCTTTAAGGATATTTGACTAATTTATTACTTATTATTATTTATATTCATTCAATTATTTATATTGATATTTATTTCTATTAAATTACGTTTCATTAATATTTATTTAAACTATTAAAAATTAATTTTTGTATTCTTATCCTTATTTATATATATTTATTTTAGAAATTATAATTGATTTTAATTTTTAATTATTTTTTTCTATATTTCTTTAAATTAATGACTTTATTTATCCTTGTTTATACTTCAATTTTAGTATATAAATTATTTATTTACACAAACTTTATTTATAAAATTATTCTTAGAATATAATTTCTTACACATTAATAATAGGAATTCAGGGTTTATAACAGGCAGAAGGAGGCTTGGTATACTCTATAAAGTATACCTATTCTTTATCATGGTAAAGGTCTTCGTCGCATTTGCTTTGGAAAATAGACCCTTCTGGATGTCATAATTATGAAACTGCATTAAGATAGGGCATATTGAACAAAATTTATTCAATAATTAACTTCTCATAAAAAAAGCTTATAATACAGCCTTAACGCAGTGGCTATATAAATGTGTGCGTGCATGTGTTGCTTGTTATTTACGTATAAAGCATAGTATATATAGACTGCAATAACAGTTCTACGCAGGTTTCAGGATATAT
Source organism: Drosophila nigricruria (assembly GCA_037075265.1). Classification (NCBI taxonomy): domain Eukaryota; kingdom Metazoa; phylum Arthropoda; class Insecta; order Diptera; family Drosophilidae; genus Drosophila; species Drosophila nigricruria. The sequence goes on along the minus strand of JBAMCI010000173.1, from coordinate 1,960,338 downwards.
CCTAGTGCGGCACTCCCCACAATAGCACTCTTAATTGTTTTTTACTTAAGCTCAAATTTTATTATTATTCAATAATTATTGTTATTTACCAATTATGATTTTTCTTTTAGCAAATGTATCTAGAATTACTTTCTATTATTTAAAATGTTATTTAAGATTTCATTGAAAGATTTCACGTACAAAAGTGTCCCTAGTTACATGCCTCGCACTGTATAGATCGATGTGTGCATGGGCAGCATCAAGTGTGTATTTTGCTGCGTGTGTTCAGCTTATAATTGACAGACAGCTGAATTTTTTATGTGCTTTTCGTCTGCGTGGGCAGCAGCCAAAAAGGCGGTGCCGGTGGCAGTGACTCGAAAACTCGGGCTCGGGCTCGGACTCCGAATCCGAGTCGAATTTCGTACTCGAATTGCTGGGGGGGTGTGAATTATGGCCATTAGAGTCTGTCAATGGGCATTATGTTGCAGTTGCCAACTGCAACTGCAACTGCTGCTGTAACTGCAAAGTGCGTTGCCATGTCGTTTAATTGAACCAAAACGGGCAGCGTTTTAATTAAGAAATATGCAAAGAGAGAAACTGTAGAGAAGTGCAGGCAGCCACAGTGTGGCAGACAAGCCCATCATCAGCTGGTTAACAGGCCACAGCCTCACAGTATCCAAAAGCCAAATCCTAGCCCAGGCACAATTGTCACGGCGTTCCACAAGCATGTCAAGGATGCTGTCGGCAGCTAGTACAGGGGGCAAAGGGCAAGGAGCATGCACCTGGCCGACACGTGTGTGAGTGTGTGTGTGTGTGTGTGTGCCCCACTCTAGGCTAAAAGCCAAATGGCGTTTTGTCATATCAGCTGCTCGTTAGCCGTGTCAAGAGCAGGGGGGCAAACACACTGCGGCTAGTGCAGGTGTCTCTTCATCTAATCGACATAACTGCGGCTGAGGCGCCGGCGCCGTCCCCATCCTCGTCGCCGTCGCTGTCGTCGGTCTGTCTAAGTGCCAAACAATGATGAGCATAAAATGCTTTAAGTTTCTCCCGCTCAAGAGTGCATTTCTACGTAATGTGTGTGAGAGCAGCCCCGGGCGGCCTGAAAATTAAATTAAACAAAAAATGCTTACAATTACCTTAATAAAGAGAACTTATGGAAATGACTGACAATCTTGAAGTGAAAATAGAAATAGAAAATATGAAAAGTGAAGTAGTAATATTAATGGAAAACTGAGAAGCTAACCAAAAAGTTCAGATCAAAAAGAAATGCCTATAGATCAGCGTATTGAAAAAGTAACAGACAGAGCAAGACATCAAACTGTAATAGACAAAGAAAACAAGAAGCTAAGACAGAGAGCGAGAGCAGGAGTTAGAGTTAGGATCACAGCAAGAAGTTTACAGATTACACTGATATATAGAGTAATAGAGGGCAAATTGTATTAGAAATATTATAATAAATATGAAAACCAATCTAACATATAATGATGTGACTATTATATATAAGATATAACTTTATTAATATAAATTTCATGGATATAGATTTATTAATAAAACTTATTATAATCAATATGCCTCATTACAATTGAACTACAGTTATCTGATTATATATGAATATTTAAACTGGAATATTCAATTCCAAAAAAGAAACATATATGGTTATCAAAGCAACTGTTATACTGTTATACTGTCATACGCTAAAAATAAAATGAATATGTGTAAATGACATGCTCGAATGCATATTCGGCCGAATTCAAATTTAATTGTTTATCTTTAATGCAATTTATTCACAAAAAATAAAATATGAAATAAAATAAAATAAAATAAAAGAAAATGCCAGTGAAATAAATTTTAAAAATATGCTTGAAAATCTCGTTACTAACGCAACATTTATCAAATGTAACGGAAAATATATATAACGTTTATTGTAGATGGTTTATTTGATATATTTATTTATGCTTTTTATAGCATCTATCAGGCTTTGTGGCATTATTTATGATGCCACGGGTCACTTTGTCTGCCTCTCCCTCTGCCTCTCCCTCTTTTTCTGCCTTAATCTATTTCTCTGACTAACCGAAACTCCAATCTCCATTAACCAAATAACCAAACACCAACACATACACGCCACGCACACACCGCACGCATACTCCCTCCGGTGCAGTTTGGTTGCTGTGCATGAGCGTGTGCGTGTGCGTTGCTCTGTGGCACACCTTGGCCCCTTAATGTATGCAATAAAGCTCAAGTGTAGCGCCGAGCTTGTGGCAGCGGCTGCTACTAGCTGGCTGTAACAACGCTTTTTGGTAGCTAACCTTCACTTTCGCCACCTGCCACCTGACACATACACTCGTGCAACATTGTTGCATTTGCAGCTAGCACGACAATTGCACTGCTGTCCCCTCCCATCGGCCCCCTCCACTCACCTGTGCTTGTTGTAATTACATTTTGTTTTACTCGTGTGTTGAGGTTTTTTGTTCAGCGACCTTTTTTTTGTGAAAGGCGTGCCACATGCCACCCTGCCCCGCGTCTAGTTGTTTATGCAAGTGGCACTGAGGGGCATGTTGCGCTCTGTGTGTGTTCTGTGTGTCCGCTGTGAACACATGAAATTCATGCGTGATTTTTATTGTCCTGTTGGGTGTGTGCGCACATAAAATAATGTTTATGCATGTGTGTTTGGGTAAGTGTGTGTGTGTGTGTGTGCATGGCAGCAGCAGCAGCAGCAACAAGTTATAACAAGTTATACAAGTAAAATGTCATTGAGCATGCCACGCCCGCGCCCGCCGTCCAACGCCCAACGCCCAGTGCTCAACGCCCAAAGACTAACGCCCCCGGGCCCGTACAAATTGTAAACTTTATTGAATTCCTAGCGCTTTATTGTGTGGAAAATTTATCGTTTCAATTATGCAGCAACAACAACTGACTTATACATATATATATTTGTATACATATATATATATATATTCCTTTTTTCATCAGGCATGCGATTCTTAACTCGAACTGTCTGCCTCGTATTGCTGTATATTTTATGGAACACCCACACACGCACTCTCGTACACACGCACAACCAATGCAGACCTTGACTCGAGACCGAGCTCTCGAGCTGAGCTGCCCAAGATCCGTGCTAACTGCATTGACTTTGACATTTATGGAACAGGGAAAGCAGTCCACACTCATCCATACATACAGAGAATGAAAAGAGAGAGAGAAAGAAAGAGAGAGAGAAGGAGAGAGAGAGGGAGAGTGTGTGTGTGCCCCTGGCATACTCAATGTGTATTCGCATGTCCCCAGGGCCGACGCTGCGTATACGCAATTTGCGTGCATCAACTAGCAAACAGGTGAAATTGGTTTGACCAGAGATACCAAAGCAATGGCAACGTAATGCCTATATGCATATGAGATAAGGAAAGTAGCAAAAGGTTCTCTTCATAAACTAAATAATCCGCTTAAAGTCAAGTAAATTAATTGAAATGCACAATAATACCATAAAATTGAAAATATATGTTTCTATAATACAGTGTGCATATCAATTGGAGTATGTATGTATATAGATATAAATATATATATGTAAATATATAATTTATATATAGTTATGGCTTAGAGCAACATGGTATATACTATATGAGAAGGGCTTGAAATACTTGATAATCAATTGATTATAAATTTAAAACAGCTTTTCATGTTGGTATCGATGGCTTAAGTATCTCAGAAAAGCTTTGAATATTGCATATTTAAACAGATTATAAAATTAATCTTAACTAAGGCATATACTGTAGTATTGAGCTCGAATTCTGGAATACCTCTATTGGTTTACTGTTGGCTTGTTTATTTGAATTGAAGGAAATTCCTCTAATAAAACATTTTACAAAATAAAATAATAACAAGATATTTCGATGTCAAACAAACTTGTATCTTTTAGTTTCCACAATTATATTTAATAGATTTCTTTTTCAATATATCAGATTATATATATGATAGCCTCAAGTTTTCAACTTCTCTGCAATGGGCTTAACCTAAAACCATTTTTCCTTTCCATATCCCTGCTATTAATTAACTGGTTAATTGAATTTACAATCCTTGGGCATTGCATTAATTGAAATTCAACGATTTGCTATGCCAATAGAGAAGCCCTCATACAATTGTTTCAACAATGCCGAGTGCAGAGTGCTGAGTACTGCGAAAAAATGGGTCAAGGTTAAATTAGGTCAACTAACGTGTAGCATGTCGAGTTGAATGCTTTTCCGAGTCGCCTCTTCAGCCCTGTCAGCCGACTCCGCCCGCTGCTACTCCCCTCGCTCTCTCTCTCTCTCTCGCTCTCTCCCTCTCTCTCTCTCTGTGGCCTTCAGTCAGAGCATTGACAGCGACATTGTTGTCAGCTAATAAGTAAATTAATTCTTAAAATAATATACAAATACAAAAAAAAAAAGCAGTTAAAATATGCAAGAGCAAAAAGCGTAGAGTAAATAAAACTTGTTTGCTGTTTATTGAAGAGCCAAGCCATAAAATGGGATTACAATTAAAATATATATATTTTTAAACAGTTTAAAGATATAAAAATATATAATATTTTATATATCTCTTCGCATATTTCCTCAAGTGTGACCACAAAGTAATTTTATTTTAAAAATTAGTTATAGATTCATTTCGTTAACAGCCTCAATATTTTTATAATCATGCGCTTCATTAATTTTCATTTCATTTTTATATATTTTGTATATATTTTTAATGTTACCTCATTTACATTTGCCAGCGCTTCCAATATTCGTTTTAAAATAAACAGCTAATACCCTGAGTCTGTCCTTTAAGGGGCTTTCAATTAAAAAAGGACTTGCATGGCTCATTGACATCCAGTCGCCGGCTCAATGCCCCCGGGGGTATATATACACCATAATAAAGGTAGTATATGAACGAGTCCCGTACAGCGAGCAATCACACTGCCATCACAATCCCTTCAATTCCTCAATTTTTTTGTTGCTGCTGTGCGAAAGGACAATACAATTCTGATTGAAGCAAGCAATAAGCTCACAAATAAAAAGTGGGACAGAAAGAAGGATTGCCTGACGGAAACACTCGGAGATTTCATTTTCTGTTTCTCTTTTATTGTTGTTGCTGTTGTTGTTGTTGTTGTTGTTATTGGTCTGACCTGCATCAATTTGTTGTCTCTAAGGCTGCCACAGCGAAAGGCTTGCCCAATTGTTTGTCATATATTCGTTCGAATATACCTATATACATATATTGCTATCCAATAAAAATGTAGTAAATTATGCCAGTTTATCCCACTGTACCCTCTCTCTGTCTCCTTTCTCCCCCCTCGCTGAGGTCAAAATGGCTGCAATCAAAAAATACGCTTGATTTTTTACATCCTTACCAAAAGCGCACTATCAATATTATGAGATTTCGCGTCCTATCTGCCCCAGCCCCTGCCACACCCCTGCCAGCCTCTTCGCTTTGTTGATGACTTACATATGACTGTGTGTGTGTGTGTGTGAGTGTGTGTGTGTTGGAGAGTGTGGGAAATATTGCAAATGTAATATGCTTGTTGGCTTGCGCAGCCCCCCTTCGACCGGGAATTGGTGTCGGATGGGTTTGCAACGTGTGCTAAGCCCTCAGCCATGCCCCCAGCCCCTGTCTGTATTTTGGGCTCGGCGCAGCAATTCAACATTTTTGCTACACTCAAGTAGACACTCGACGGGTTGCGCCATAAAAAAGGCAAGTGTGATAAGATTTTACAGTGCCGAACAGCGAAATACCCTGTACTCAAGCAAATGAGCTTATGTATGGTAATATTTTGAAAATCTTTTAATAATATTTATAGAATTGAATATGAAATTTTATAAAAATATCTATTTAGAGTTCTGTATTGAATGGAAGCGTTATCAATAAATATTTTGTTATATTAAGGATAGAGTTAGACATTTTTCTTTCTCTACGGAAATACTTGCAAATTCTTTGAGAATCGAAAAGAAAGGTTCGCAAACTATGATCAATTATCAGCAATTATTGTAATTTCTGACTATTTACTTAATCTGCTCATTCACAACTTATATTTGATATACAATTTGAGGCTTTAACTTTTACAGGGTATTTAAAGCGCGGCTTGCGGTATTTTCAGGCATTTTAAAAATTGATTGTAAATACCAGGCAGAGGCGGCGAGTGCGAAAATATTTCGCGCACGTTGAACCTCCCAGCTGGCTGCCTGACAAACCAAATGACTGACGGATTGACTGACTGACTGAATGACTGAATGACAGACTGGCATGCGAGGCAGACTGACGGAGCGTCTGGGTGCAAGTGTGTCAATGTGTGAGCATGTGAGCAACCGCATACTGTTGTCTATGAGTGTGCGTTAGTGTTGGTGTGTGCATGTGTGCTTGTGTGTTTGTGTGTTTGTGTGTTTCTGTGTTTGTTGGCAATTTCCGCTTCTACATTTCCGTTCGTTTTGTCACGTAGTTTATGAATGAATTTAACTGCTGTCGGTGGGACGACGGCGACAAAGAAAAGAGACAGCGAATGCGACAGCGAAGCCGACGTCGATGTTGAAGCGGCTATAAAGCTTGTTGATATGTTTTAATGAGCACTTTTAACATGCACACTCGCATGTGTGGGTGTGAGTGTGTCTGTGTGTGGGTGTGTGTGTGTGTGTGTGTGGGACGGTGTCTGTGTGTGTATGTAAGTGGCACACATAAAACTAACAAGAAATAACAGACAGCTTTGAGCTGTCGAATATTTAATATCCTTTGCTGATATACACGAGATAAGCATTAGATTTCTATACAAATAATCCATTGGTGGGCGTTGATTCCTATAGAGACTGCCTATGATAGTAATAATATTTTACACACATTTTAAATGCATAACAAACTGAATAATATAAAGTTTCAAATTTAAGTTCTTTTATTAATATTGTACTAGATCTTTAAGCTGAAGAACTGAAATGCAACATTCAAGCTCTCAATTTTAATGTAGTTATATGATAAGTAGTTCGATCATACCTTGTTGATTGAGATTTCTGTAAAACTAAAATTAAGTATATTTAAAATAAATTAAATAATTAAATATTTTTAAATTTAAAAAGTATTTTATAATATTTTGTTGTCGCAAATATGGTGATATGATAAAAGAATCAATTATGACATTTATATTTTGGTCAAAGTTCCTTAAGCAATCAAATATTTCATACGAAAACTTTTAACTTTTGAGCAGCCTCTGTCAGCTTTATGATATAGACACCAAAGTCAGTAAGTTTCATAAAAGTGGTATTTGATATCTCTTACATCCTTCCTATAGCTTCTGCCTCAAAGAGTGATAATATCTAACAATATAATATAATATCTGTTTCATCTATAGATACTTCTTAAGTTTATACCTTTATATCTACTGTCCCAATGTGTTACATATTCAATCACAAAACTTTAGTACCCACCACAAAAAGTAATCAAAAAGAGTTTGAGCAGCTGAATGTCACACGAGGGCCGCACTCGGCATTTAAAAATGCACCGTAAATTGTTCACATGACTTTTCTGTCCCTCTCAGAAACGCCTTCGCAGGCGTGCCAGCCCACAAACCCCACTCGACAGAGAGCACACTTTTTGGCCAACAAAAGAAACTTTTTTAATTACATTTTTCATTTCCTGCGCACATTACGTATACGCAACGTTGGCCGCAGGCACTTGAAACAGTAGGGGCCGTAGAGTGGGGGGACTAGAAGCTTTTCTAACAGTTTTTGTGTCCAATAAAAGTGACCAAAAATTGCTTATTGGCCACCCGAGATTGAATGTGCCTAATGTCGTTTAATATATATGTATGCACTAGATATATTTAGCTTTGGCCTGACTCGGATCTGTTATCCTTTGTGGCTGGGTGACTAACTGTGCGACTGGTCGACAGCTTTGCTCGTTTCTTAAATCGAAACGAATAGGAAAATAACCAAAAAAGAGAAAAAAAACCCAAAAGCAAAGAAAGCAATGGAAAAAAACAAATCTGAACAACAATACTGTCAATAAGAAGCCAATATGGAGCTGTCCATACCAAAAGCGTGGGCCAAACATACGAGCGAGGACTGTTCGAGAAGTTGTTGGTATAAATTAGTTTTAAAGGAATTAAACTCGAGAGACGATAAGAATTATGTAAGAATACGATAAAAATCAGTTTTAAAATTAATGTTTTTAAATTTTTTTCAATAGTTCCAATCTTACTAAAAACTAAAATTTATTTGAGCAAATTTCATACAATTATTAAGCTATTAATTATTTGAATTAGATGTAAAAGGTAAAGCAGAAATTAAGACTAATTTTTAAGCAGTTACAGTTACTCTAGACTGCTTAGTGGATATTCAATTGTTTCTTTGATTATATAAAAGTCTAAAAAGAACTTAAACAAACATATGAGACTGCTCTCGCTCTACCAGCTGCCGTCATGAATTGTACTTGTTGTCTGCAGCATTTCGACTGCTTTAGTCCGAAAAAAAATCCGACGGATAACTTGTTAGATGCTTGGCTAAGGGGCCGAGAATGTGAAGCGGCCGACTGAGTAAAAGTCGACATTGCCTTCGGGCCAGGCGTACAGAGCTCTTGTTGCCAAGACAGTAGCCGCACAGCGATTTATGTTCTGGCCAGTTGCTGTGGTCTTCTTCTTCTTCTTCTTCTTCCTCTTCTTTGGCTTGTTGCTGCTGTTGTTATTGATGTTGTTCCGCTGTCTATGCGCTTCCATAAGCTCATAGACGTAGTCAGTTTGATTCTTGGAATTGTAGTCGGCTGCAGAGAGACGAGCTAACATAGACTTGGAGGCATTTTACTTACGAGCGTCATGCGTTGGAAAAGCTCTGCAGAAACTGTGATACGAAATTTGAGCCTGCAGCGACTATGAAGATACTCTATACATATGCTGAAGTAATTTGCGTGTTGATAAAACGAAAGGAGAACACGTAAATTAGAGAAATTGGTATATGTATTGGTATAGGTATAGGAAATACAAATATGTATATCATTAGATATGTTATAAGAATAAATATATAAAAAATAGATAAAAGATTAATTATGTTATGATTAAGAGTGTAGCAAGAAAATAGGAGTAGGGTATATACGATACATATATATATATATATATATATATATATAATTTATATTTTCATATATATATAAAATTGAACAAGTTTCTCTTTTTTCATTGATTTGAATATTCATTATTTCATTAAGGCGACTTCATTTAGCAATGGGCTGAGCACCAGAAAAGAAGGCAAAACTTTCTCAACGAACTTAAATGATGAATGATTTCAAATACAAAACATATAAAAATAAAAAAAAAAATACGTTAGGAAAATTGTCTGTCAAAAATAGATTCTTTTTGAACCATAGATATATTAGTGTAAGGCATATACTGCGCGTCATCAGGATAGCGCACCCTTCACATTCTCCATAAGTGTTGAATATTTTCTATATCGTTTGAGCTAGAGTCCTAAGATTTGTTTTCTATTAAACTTTGTTTTATTCATCTTAAAATAAAACAAGATTAAGTTCTATATAATTTCTGGAAGTATTTTTAATTTTTTTTTTTTAAAAAGCTTACAATAAACGGTTGTTAAAAGTTGGTCGTCAGGATGACTATATTCTATATCGAATATCTTGCTCAATTGGGCCACAGCTACCAATTTTTTTTTTGTAAGCCAAAAAATTGATTTTTTTTAAGAAAAAAGCTACTTAAGGAATATATATAGTTTAATCTTTGGAGGAAAAATCAAAGTTTGAAGTTTTCTTTGATTCTCGACTATCTGGACCAAAAATCCTTATAAAAGCTGACAGAAATAGGAAAACTATTATTTATTTTGTTGGAAATTACGAATTCTGCTGAAAAAGTTTCATTGGCAGCAATTGGTACGGTGATTAGGCTATCCAAATTGAGAAAATCATATAATGCGCACTATTTGTCTTCAGATATCTAGAAAAGAATTGGTGTTAAGGCTGGATATCTATAGAAACTACAAAAATAAAGACAATATACAAGAAGTCTAAGAAAAATGGCAAATACAGTTTGCTTATGAAATATGTAAAGCTTAAAGTTGCTAAATAATAAATCATTGATGTTTATAGAGCAACCTGTAGTCGAGCGTTATCAACTAAAATTCTGTTCAGTTTTAAGATTTGTGTTGTTGTTGTTGTCTATGGATCGCCCACACAATAAAACGGGCCGTAGATGAGACGCTCAATGCATGTCAATTTGTGGCTTTTGCCAGAACTCCCCATTGACTGAGCCCACAGAGAGAGAGGAAACTAGGGTGGAGTGGGTGGGTTTTCGGGTGTGTAGTTATGGTGGTTTAGGCGGGTGGGCTAGGGCGGCTTGCGTGTAGATTTGTAGCCCATGAAAGCCCGTTTATGGGCCGCTTGCAAGCCTGAACCATGTGCGGCATATTTATATGGCATGTAAATGCGGGCTAGCTGCAAGAGAGCGCGTGCACACACACAGTTAGCAGCCACTGTTGTTTGCCATGCGGGTTTTAGCCGTCTTTGTGCCACAGCACTTTGAGCCAAGACAAACTGCAGCAGAGGCAACAGCAACAGAAGCAACGATCAAGTTGCCAAATTTATTTGCGTTTATCTTCGTGCCAAAAGTTTTCGGTTAACGTGTTTGGCATTGTCAACAACTTTGTTGTGGTGCCACAATTGACACGCCCTCTCCCCTCCCAACGCCCACAGCACCGCACCGCCCTCATTCTCGGCTGATGCAATTGCAATTGCTTTTGTCGAGTTTTGCGTTCGTCGCATCTACCAAATTGTTTGTTTTGTTTGGCGCGTGCTGCTTTTGACTAACTTTTTTCTATACTCACTACTTTTTCTTTTCCATTTTTTTTTCTTCCTTTTTCGAATTGTATTTTTCAATTCCTTTTCATTGGGTTTTTTGTGTCAGACATACAATGCCACGCCCACTAGCCAACCTGTCGCCCGTCGAGTGGATGACTGTGACTGTGTCCGTGTCCGTGTGTGTGTGTGTGCGAGTGAGTAAATGAGTGTGTGTATCAATATTTGACTTGTTGTATTGCAAAGTTTATACACTGCACACTCTGAATACCCTGTTCTTATTGTTTGTAAAGGTCGTACAAAAGCAAAATAAAGCTTCATAAAAGAAAGTATATATATATATGAATGTATGGTACAATACTTTAAAAGATAAAAAATGTATTTGAATAAATATTAAGACCCGGCCCAAGTCACTATAAAAAGCCACAGTCTTGAAGTTTGATTAAAAGAAAATTTTCTGAAATTAAAAATGGTTTCAGCTTTTTGATTTTCATGCGAGCTAGATGGATAAAAGCTCTACTTCTGATTCATGTAAAGATTATCTACAACTACTTCATCTAAGTGTAGAAAAACTATAATCGAATTTTCTCACAATACCAAAATAATCTTGAATTAAATGTGAAATAAATATAATCTGACTCTTCATGCCTAAATCATTTTAACTATTGTCTACTTAATTCAAATTATTTTCTCTCTCCAAATAGTGTGGTCTGTTGAGCTGTAAATAATTGCAAAAGTATCTATTATTCGATCACCGCGTTTGACCCATTGCATTTCAAACACCTTCTAAACAAGTTAGCTTTTACTACAATAAGTTTCTCTCAATAACAACCAATATCCGTGAATACAGAGCATTTCATAGTTGGTCTAAGCACAAGTTTAACTTGAAGATTTGCTTTTGTGGATTTGTATGCAACGCTTACTCAATATTTAAGCCATGCGTTAAATGCTTTTACAATTTCTACGGGCTTGTCATCCAGAAGCCACACACTCTCCAGCAGCCCCACCACCACTGTTTAGTTTATATCTATGCTCTGCTTGGGTCTTTGTTGTTACCGTTCATTGAGCAAACAAAAATCAATTGCATTTAAATGGCATATTTTGGGTTTATTTGCATTTTGGGCACTGGCTAAATATGCTCGACTAGTCCCGAAACTCACATAAAGTTAAGTTAGCTACTTATTTAATTGATTGCAATTGTTTTCCCAAAAAGCAATATGCAAATTGCAGTCGAGCTGCCAAGAATTGAAAGCCAAACAATCCAAATTAATTCCAAATGCCAGATATGTAAGTCCTGCAATTGAGTTAAGTAATGTGAAAACTTTAAATGCGGCACAAATTTTCCAAGAAAATTGTAATTAGCCAGATTATTTACGTATTTGGCTATCGTTCAGACAGATTATGTGCGTACAAAGAGGAGTAGAGACGAAAAGAGAGAGAGAGAGAGAGAGAGAGAGAATCTTGATTATGTAATTAATAAATTATAAATGTGACATAGTTGTGAACAAATTTGGAATTTTCATTTATAAACTGATTAGAGAGATTTACTATATTGGCCAAACAATTTAAAAGGTTTCGAAAGCCTTGAAATTGAATATTTCGAATTTTAGTTAATAAACTGATTAGAAAAAGGCTTTCTATATTAGGTGAACTATATATAAGGATATACTTTTATAACTCAACTGTTTTAGTTAGATATACAAAGGATTTGCTTTGAACGTTAGGAAATTTCATTTTCTACTTCGAGCTATTTCACGAATTAAGGTTTTTATTTGACTGAATCTGAATTTGAAACCAAAATCGTGCTCTCATATCAGATTTTCTTTTGCCAAAGAATACAATTTAATTTTCATAATTTTCATTTGAAAATATACATTGCATTTTTGGTTTATTTACTTTAGCTTCCTGTGTAAATGAAAATCGATTTTATTTTTAATTGTCTAAAATATATTCATTTCATTTGCATATATTTAAAAAAAAAAATTTATATTTTTTAGCATAAATTTTATAATGAGTTGAATATAATTTTAATTATTAATTCAAATAATTTAATTTTTACTTTGAATATAGCATGAAAATATGAATAGTTTTAGTTAATGGTTTATCCATTGGATTTTTCCAGATTAGAACTTAAAAACTATTTTGATTAAATTCAATTTTCATTTCAAATTTATATATTCAATTTTTTCACTTTAGTATTCAATTATTTTAATGCTTATAAAAGTTTTGACTTTATCTTTTTTTTATACGTATACGTAATTAATATTGTTATAATTAATGTTTGCACAAAAAGTATTTTTTTTCTGAGCAGAAAAATCATTTTATTCAAATTAAGTTATAATTTTTGCTTCAATGCTTAAAAACTTTAACGGTTAAAATTCAGTTCCAAGGGATCTCAATTTTTTAACAAGCTCAAAATTTATTAAAAAATCTACCTGGACCCAGCGCATATGTCTCCCATCCGCAAAAAGAGGGAGAGCTTAAAAAAAATGTCATAAAAATATCCAATGGCTGGTCAGTTGGCGCGCATACCCATACACCATACACATATAAGTGTGAGTGCCTCTAGCTGCATGTGTGTGGGTATGTCACACACACATTGGAATTGAGAGGCAACCATTAGATGCGCTTAGAGCTATCAACATTCTGTGATAATAGACCATTTACCATTAGGAAGTGAGGCATGCGCAATTCAGTCCGAGCTATTGCCAATAAATGTTAAGTGTACCCCATACACACACACACTCACACACACACACATCCACCAATACATACATATGTCTAAAGCCACTTTTTATAAAGGTTGTATGCGTATTTAATCAGCTTTTGCTTTGACTTTTGCTTACTTACAGGTAAGTACGCACTTCCCGCCTGCGCTGACAAGTTTCAACTGCAATTCGTGTACCATAAAAATGACAAGAGAAGGCAGAGCAAGCAAGTATTAAAAAAGAAACAATATATATAAATATATATATGTATATATATATATACTCATACAAGTAACGTAAAACTGTGCGAAATATGAAAGTAATAAAAAAACCTTGACATAAACCTTAGAGATATGTGTGTAAAAAGTAACGCACAAAAGTCTAACAATAACAGGGTAGACTAGATGCTGAAGGCGGGCGGCTAAAGGTGCAGGCACTGGCTGGCAATCTGGCACAACTTTGGTAACAAGTTTTTGTTATTGTTTTCAGTGTATGCTTGTGTGTGTGGGTATGAGTGTGTGTGTGTGTGTTTGACGTTTGGTGTTGTGCCCGCCTAGGCAGCTGTCAAAAATCAACGCAAGCGTCAGCGCTCAAAAGCGACAAAAACACACACCCACACACACCCAGACACGCACACACACACTTACACACACAGACACACACACGCACAGGCATTGGACACATGTTGAAAATGTCAAAAAGTAGGCAACATGTTGTGTGCCAGGCATCCCATTTTAACCTCCCTCTTCAAGGCCCTCCCCCTCTCATTCAATATATATATATCTATGTATATATATATATTTTATAAGTTTAGGCACACACACAACGTCTTGTCTATATGCTCCTCAAAAGGTCACAACAACAAAAGGCAAGCCTTTAAAAATCTTCCACTCATTTTGAAGCCTTTTGCCCAGCTGGGAACTATAAATTCTTTATTATTATTAGTATTTTTTTTTTTTGCCGAGGCGTTCATTGATTTTTTTTTTGATAACGCCTTTGAAACGACAGCGAATAATGCTTTATGCACCGTTACGTTTTCATAAAAGAGTTGACACAGAGTCAAAAAAAAAAGTAATGGAAAGAAGAAGAATCGCAAGACAGATGGAGACATGTTTATATTTTATTATTCATTTTATATAATTCTTTAAATATTTTTAAATAGTTTTTGGTATCTAAAAAGAAATTATAAAACTGTCCTAAATATTTTAAAAATTAATATAAATTATATATATATTTATATATTTTTCTCCTTACAAAAAAAAAACTGATCTAAGATCTATACGATTTTTTGGCTGTCTTCAAATTTTGATAAATTAATTAATAATTAAAAATCAATTTTGTTTGTTTTAATGAATCAGAAATTGTTTACTTTTTAAAAATTAATATTTTTATAGTCTGAATAAAAGTATAAATATGTTAAAGAGCATGCCGAAGTGGTTGAGTCTTGAGTAAACCTGTGCTCAAGCTTGACTTTTGGTATTGTGTTGACATTTTGATTATTTGGCTTTTAGTTGATTATAAAACGGAAAGGGACACAGAAATACACCCACACATACACACACACATACACACATATATGTGGATGCATATGTGAGTCGGCAGCTGGACAACAATGGAGGACAGACAGACAAAGGCAAAAACGGCACTGCTGTGGCCAAAAGGAACTCTGACAAAGACTCTTGTGAAAAACAACTCCTTTCAGTAGCTTCCTTATTTGTCTTCTCTCTCTTTCTCTTTCTGGCTCTCCTTCTTTAGCCCTTTGTTAAAGCTGCCTGGCGGGTATTTCTCTGGAAAGTATAAAGCGCATAAAATCTGCCGAGCTATGGACTGCGTTTTGGATGGCGGCGTTAGGTTTCAATTTTACGCACGCACGACTTTTTGCCAGTGAAATCATAAAGAAAATTACATTGCAAAACTATCGGGCAACGAGCCATGGCCTTTTCCATTTCACTCCCTGCTATTGCTGGCTGGCCTGGCTTTAAACTTGACACAGTTTAGGGCAGGGCAAAGTTAATCATAGCGAAAACTTTGATTTCATTTGAGCAACTCGTGAATATAATACAACACACAAGAGCAACATCCACAACAGGCGCACTTCAATTGTTTGCTTTCGCTTTGAGTTTGAGTTCATCATCGTCATTATGCTGTTAATAATGATAATGATGACGAGCATGATGATGATGAGGTTGCTGATGTTGCAAATGACAGCGGGTGTGGAAGTTTGTTTCAGTGAATGACGGGCCGTGAATGAGACAGCAAATAATGTGCAGAAGAAAACTCAGAAAGATGCTAATTCCAACGCTCAGAAACTTACTCGAAATTGTTTTCAACAGCTTTTTTTTTGGAAGGGGACTGGCATAGACAAAAGAGGAAATGCAAGAATGAAGAGTAGATCAAATAGAAATGGGCGGGAATATATGAAAATGTATATATATATATATATATATATATATATATATATATATATATATATATATATATATATATATATATATATATATATATATATATATATATATAGGGAAAGTTGCAATAGATAATATATATAATATATGATTATAAATCCTATGTTAAAGACTATGTTAAACAAAAAATATCATTATCAGATATATTAAAATATTATTTATACAATTGTATGCTAAGATAAATATTAATTTTTAATATTTTTAAGAGTGCCTCATTACAGTCGACTGTTATTAGGCCTGCCTAACTGTTATTAACAGCAACTGTCAAAATTTATTAAATAATTAACATATAAAGGACTTCACGTTAACAGTAATGTTAATATCAGCTGCATGTTAAATAACATGCTCTTTGAAGTGTTGGCATTTTGCAAACTAAATTTAAGCTCAATAACAGCCCAATATTAAAGACAATAAATTTTGGCTTCGTATTTTGGCAACTTTTTTGGCAACGCTCGCTGGTGCCACGAAAAATAAAAATTTTTGCAAATCATTCAGCCGCTATGTCTAAGTAACACTGAAAAGCTGCCATACGCACGCAACCAACGCTGTAGCGCTCAATCGTTCTCTCGCTCCCACTCAGCTAGCAGCATATGCGCGCTGTGTCTAAAACAAAACAAACGCAACAACAATTGTAACAGTAACAGCACCGCTGACGCTTACGCTAACGCTAACGTCGACGTCAACGTTGACATTCTCTGCTAAGACACTTGCGTTTTGGCTAGCAGCAGCGACAGTGACTGCGACTGCGACTGCGACTGCGAATTGGGTTAAGCAGCCTGCTGTGCGTGTGTGTATTCGTGTGTGTGCGAGAGAGAGTGTGTGCTTGTGCTTACCCCGGCTAACTCAAATTCAATTGTAGCATGTAGCTTTGTGCCCTTGCCAAGTTAAACGATGAAATGAGCATTTGTGCCAAAGTATGTACAACAACAACAGCTGCAACAACAACAAAAACAACAACAACAACAACAGCGACAAGAACAACAGCACATAACAAAATACACATAAATTATACTTTTTGCCATCCACAGCCGTTACGTTGCGCTACGTTACGTTTGCTGTTGCGTTTTACGGAATGCTGAAGCGGCTTTTGTTTTAGCTTTGCTTTTTTTGCTGCCCCCTCTCCATCTCCCATCTCTTTTGCTTTTGTTTTTTTTTCTCTATTTTTTTTTGCATTTAAATTAAGTCTAAAATGCCGACAAGCAGTTGTTGCTTGTTACTTTTTTGTTGTTTTTGTTGCTGTTACTACAACAGTTAAATACCAGAGTTGCCAGATTGTTCAAAAATTCAACACAATGTGTTTAGCTGAATGAATGAACTTGTTTAAATGGCAAGGCTGGTATGGATGGTGCCTAACGGTATTTAAGCATATTATTAGCATCTGCTATTCGGCGTTACTTTAAGACTTTTTATGTTTATTTCTTTTAGGTTTTATACGATATTTGAACACTTATATAAAATGTGTTTAAAGATAGAATTAAAAATTTAAAAAAATTTTTAATTTGTTTATCAATCGAAAAAAATATTACAAGCATTGGTTCATATTTAAATATTATTTTTAAACTACATAAGATAAGTTTCTTTAAATCTGCATATTTGAAAGAAGAAAATTTAAATTTGCCTAAATTTACAAGCGCTTAATCACTTAAGGAGCTGTAGCTAACTGAAAGCTTTTTAAAATGAAAAATTAGAAATTATTAGATTTATATAACAGCCTTCTGCATCTAGTACCATGTACCAAATTCAATTAAGTTTCCAATTTTTTTTCCAACGTTTTTTCTTCGGGAGCCAGTTGGATATCGTCGTAATACAAATGTTGTGTAGTCAGTATTGACATTTTCCGTGCCACTGAGTCTGCTGGCCATATTTATTTTCAATTTAAGCCAAATGCTCGCATGCTGCACTCTAAAAGTCCGTGGCATGTTGTACGTGTTGCATGACCCGCGCACCGTGCCCCAACCAAAGCTGAAGCGTAATTTATGGCCCCAGCAGCAGCGGCAGTAAAGTTAATGCCCCCCATTTCCCATGCTGGATGTTGTAAAAAAAAAAACTTTGGAAACTGACCCTCATCATAATTGAAATGCGCTAAAAACAAAACGTTGCAAAAATCTTTTTTAATGAAAATTCATACACACACACACACACACATACACTCTGTCACACACACACGCATATCATTTGCGTGACAAGCAGTTGGTCAATATAAATTATTTCTATATGAACTAAGCCAATGGACTTTTACTCCATTCGAAATATGCAAATATTCTGCATGGGGCTTAAATACAATTTGTAGCATACTTATGTGGGCCATGCGAGGGCACTAAATACTGACTAACCTTTATGGAGATCATGATATTGACCCAGTTGTTTTTCAAGCATAACTTTAGTGTTCAGTTAAGAGACCTAATATCATTGATAAAAATTTAAATCTATTAGAATGAAATTATTATTATTTTTTGAGACTTAATTAGACTATTACGGTTTCAATGTCACAAATTAATACAGAAGATATATACTATGTATGCATTTTAATTCAATTTCAATTTTAAATATTGACTAAAATTCAGTATTTATTAAATATTTAGCGAATTCGAATTATAGATCCCACTTTGTACTATTCATAATTACTTAACTTTTGAAAAGTTCAATTAAAACTTCAGTTGCAGGCAGCTTTAAAACAGTTATAAGCTCAATACCCCATCAGCTGTACGCATACCAAATTTAAGCACATTCGCCCAAATAGTTCTCGAGTTATATAGCCTTGTCAATAAAAAATTGGGGGAGCTCAATTAAAAACTGTTGCAACAGCTGCACAAAATTAGGCCAAAAGAAAAATCACATCATTTCGGCAAACGTGTTAGTATGTATATAGGCGAGTGCTACGTGGGGTCTTTGGGAGCACCTTTCGCAAAGTACTCAAAATTAAGCTAATTGCCAGCTGAGTAAAAAGGGGCTCAGAAAGGCCAAAGGCGAAGTCTAGGAAAACTTGGCGCTGTGGGTGGGAGGGTTAGCTTTTTGCTATCTGCATAAAGGCCAACGCTTAAAATGCCAACAATTATTTAACAGTAAATAATTCATAAATATTTTATGACTTGCATGTCACAATTTGTAAGGCCAAAAACATTTTCGGCAGTCAAACAAAAAAAATGAAAATGAGAAAAACGAAAACTGTTCATTTAAATTTTAATTGCTTTATAAATGCTAAAAAGTCCTTGAACTTTTTTCTGCGTAAGAGTGAAAGTGGCGAGAGGGCGTGGCACACCCAACATGCCCTCTCACACGCCCATTTAGCAAATTGTTGATAGAGCCCAAGCGAAAAGCCGAGCTGCCCTTGCGAGCAGCTAGTTTGAAGTCCTTTCATAAAAAAAGAGGAGCAACAGCAAGCACATATATACTTATATATGTCTATATATACATACATATATATGGTATATATATTAATAAAATTTTCACGCGCAAAACTTTTGTGTAAAAAAAAAAAAAAGAAGAGGCAGAAGACAAACAGCCAGCAACAATGGACAGGCTGGCTATTTAGTTACAGCTGTAGCCAGCGGCCATTGCATAGGAAGGACATCGTCCAAGTTCCCCTTTAGCTGCCACGCCCATACCCATTCTCAACTCGTTCCCAGAACAAACAATGGTTATGAGCATACAAGGCTTATCTGTGTATCTGTATATGTGTCTGTGTGTGTCTGTGTGTGTCTGTGTGTGTGCATATATAAAGGCTCATGCGGAATGATGTCCGGTAGGTATACTTGAGAAATTTTTAAGTGTGTGCCACACTTTCGCTTCTTCACCTCCCAAATGGGCAACGAGTCCGACTCTTGCGTACCGTTAACGTGCCAATGCTATCATCTCTTTTGCTCCCTTTCCTTCCTTCTATCCCGTGTCCATTGCTGTGGCCACTTCCACTGCAAACAGTCAGAGTTGCCAGAGCGATTCAGTTACTCGAGCGTGTGCCTGATATAAATATATATAAGACAGTGGAATTTCCACTATTAAAGTTCTCTTATTGAAAATATTTGATTGGGGCTCTCTGATGTTAAGATCTGTTATTGAAGTAAGGTTTTCTGAGTTCTGATTATTGTGTATGAATTGTAAATTAATTTACCATAATCTGAGACCAATAAAAGAATACAAAAAAATTATATTTAATCGATTGCTATTTGGGTATATTTATTTTTTACTTGAACATTTTTGAAAGCAAGAGAGAAATTGTTGATTACACAAATATAAGTTATTAGCAGTTGAATTTGGGTAGAAAGCTTCAGTATTTCAAGCATAATAAAACTCTGACTCTTAAGAGACTTTAGATAGAATACAATAGAATAAGTTATATTACGAGTATTATGTTATTTCTTCAACCTCTTTGCTAAGTGATTGCGTAAATTAAATATTGTTAGACTAGTCTAACTGGAAGATTTAAGTGTAGAGCATTTTGAACTGTTACTAAAGTCGCATCCAAAGATAAATATTCTTGCAATTCTGCAAATTGTATATGTGTGCGTGTGTGTGTGTGTGTGTAAGTGTGTGTATCTTGTTTTGCTGCTACGCCATTTCTTTTCATTGTTATTGTTAGAAGTGAGATAGGATGCTGCTGTTAGCTGCTCCGGCTGTTTCTTAGCCTGCCGGCAGTTTGTTTTAATGAATGAACTGCTGCACAAACAGACACATTCACGCACACTCTCACACACACTCACACCCTCAACACTCACACACTCGCACACTCATATAGAGGCACTAAAGTGGCAATTAGAAAGTTGCTTAAAAAGACAACAAGCAGCTTTGTTGCTGAGACAACCCCATCAGCACCATGAGGCATACTCCACACACGCTGCACGCTATGGCCTTCGAGCTGATTTATATGGCAAATGCATGCGCCTACACAAAAAATTAGCCTTGGCGTTGCATTCCTCCAGCCTGTGTCAATATTAATTATGCATAGCGTGCGCGCTTCTGCAAGCGAAACCCCAATGCCACAGCCCAAAGCAGCGAGAATACCCCAAGTGAACCGTCAGCACAACCTTCCAGAAGCTGGAACGCCGCCCCGCCGTCTTACCACAAAGTGAAAGAGGTCAGCACGACCACGACCACAAAATGAAGTTGGGAAGGTCGCACGAAATGTGTTTCAAGAAAGTGTTCAACAGCTCTACTTATATGCTATAAGTCCGTGGCTCTTACATCAAACGGAAGAAGAGACCACAGAATATAAAATAGCAAATAAAATGTACTGGACTGTACTCCAGGTTACCCTGTATACATATATGCACCCTGTATATAAGTATTTTAATTTATTTATCTACAAAAACAATCTACGTCGCTTTCGTCTTTATCTGATCTCGCTTTCTCTTTCATTTTGAAATATCTCTTGGAAAGCATTGAGATGAGGTATATATATAGAGAATATTTAGAAAATCTGCTAATAATTATATATTTATAATTATATTGATATCTATATCATAGATAGAAATAGAGAGCTGTAGCTCGTAGTTTTCTTTACATAATCAATATAGATATTATGTAAATAGCTACATAATAAGTTAATACATTTAATACAACAGACTTAATATTTGAATATTCAAATAAACAAGTCAATCTAGAACTATTCGATTAATTATCGATACATTCTGAGACATCTTTTGACTCTGCAAGGTCAACATCTTCAACCCATCTTAGTCTTATCTAAGAACTACAGAGTATTAAAAAAACAGCGAAACATTAACAACACGATTCGATTACTGGCGCCATTTGCTTAAGCTGTTGTTTTTTTGCTGTGTGTGTGTGCGTGTGCGTGTGTGTGTGTTTCCCCTTCTTGGCAGCTCTTTTATTATGTGTGCTTTTTATTGTATTACGCTTTTGTTGGTTTTCATATTGGTTTTTCAACTTCGTTTTACGCTTCAGCGGCATAAATATATAAATTATTAACTATCCACAACTGCTGTGTAGGTATTCACAGTGAATATATATATATATATATATGTGTTCAAGTCGGGCTGCTTGTGGCCTTAGTCCTTTTTTTTTGTGCCTTTAACGCGTTGTCCTTGCTGGCACGCGCACCTTTTCCTTTGTTTTTTTTGCTTTCTTTGTGTCTGCCTCTTGAGAAAGCAAGGCGTTTATATATGTATATATGTGTGTATATAAATATATATATTTTATTTTTTATAAAAACGAAAAAGTCGAAAGGTTATAGGTGTGAGCCCAGATATCTTCTTTAACTATCGATAAAATTAAACGCTTGAATGTTCTAAGTCAGCGACATTAAGTCGACTCTCAACTAAATATTCTAATAGAGCTGAACTAAGATTTCGTTGACCAGCAGCTGTCTGAAGAAAATAGTGGATGACGCAAATAGAAAGCTGAACGGCATTGCTCGATTGGCAATTCGCCTGATTGAATTGGATTGATGAAAAGATAGATAACTATAGTATATACTTTGAGTATTTTGCAGGCTTGAACTCATGTGTTTGCTGATTATTACTAATCAACAAATGAACATGGTTAAACGAACAAAACGTAAGCAATTTGTCTGTTGAGATATTTCATGAACTTCCAAAATCTATCATCAGCAGACTTCGCTAGCTATCGACTGCTGGTTCACTTGCACCTCGCTCTAACTTGCTAAACTGTAAGCATTTGAGAATTATATATGAGATTAATTAATTATCGACTAAGTAAATGTAAATTTAATAAAATATTTTGTTGTAAAAATCAAGAAAAATAATCAGCAGTATTTCGAATTAAGAGATAAATGATATTGGAGGCGATTGACATTGCATTCTTCTAATACAAAGAGAAGTTGGGAGTTCTACTCTTCCCTTCCTTTGGGTATCTAATAGTCGCACCTCGTACTTCTCTTAATTTTTTGTTTTTTGGTTTATATTGTTTATATGTCTGTAGCTATTTGTGTAGTTGTCCATGTGTCTGCATGATTTATGATCGCACATTTATAGTGCTGACAATTGAATGATATTTTTGCTGCGGGCAGCAAGTGAGTTGTGGATGACAGAAATGGCTTTGATCAATGGCCGAAAGGGATGGAGCAGAGCAGAGGGTGCTTGTAGAGAGGCAGGGATTGTTGGCATTTTTGACATAGTTTGCATTTATAGTGCACACACATCTGTCCGTGTAACATATTTGCATATAAATTTCAATTCAGACCAAGTAAAAATATTTATTGGAGTTTCTTTTTTTTTTTGCCTCAATTATTTATGGTCGATTTTATTTAAATTATCGTCAGGCATTCGAATAAAGTTATTTAACGTGATATTTAAATCGCAACACATTGCGACATAAACAAAGCTATAAATCTCCGAGTTTGCTAACTGCGAGATTAGTATAAAACCAAAAGAATTTCTCAAAATAAAAAAGTTTTTAACTAAAACACGTTTGCATACACATTCAATCAATATTTACAAATACTATTTAGGATTAGTTGGGAATGCTAGCAAACGCCCAGACACTTATCAAAACATCATTAAAAATTCACTTTGCTCCGTTTCTGTATCTAGGAGAGGGCGTGCATTTCTGTTTCAGTTTCGGAGACATAAAATGTAGCCATTGGGAAACATAAATGTCATTTAAGATAGACATAAAAATGGCCATTTGATGGTGTCTGCCATGGAAATTGCCCACAAGAAAGAACAAAAATGTAAACAAAATAGAAAAGGAAAATGAGGAGAATGCGGCGAAAATTGTTGTGCAAGGTAAGAGGCAAAAGCAAAGCACTCACCTGACGACATTCAAATTTAATTGACTTTACTCGCAAATCGCTTGAAAAGCTGTAAAATACATCCGAATGGAAGTGAAGTAGCGGCGACACTTTATGCCTTACACAATTTGAATGAAAGCGAATTAGCTGCACGAGATATGCTTTACAGTGATTGTGTAATTGTGTAGAGTCTAACTAAATAGTAAGGCTAGAAACTACAAAAACTATTGGGTTCAGTCAGTAAATATGCTTCATAATGTGGAAGAGAAATTAATTGAGTTTCTTATTATAAATGGAACTAATAATTGGGAATCTATGTCTACTCTGCGCTCACGCTCTCCGTTAAGATTGTTATTAGTTTTATATCAATCAAGGTATAGTCCCACAATAGTTTCTCTATTGTACTTTGTTTAGTTTTCGTAAAATAAAACCAAATTGTGTTTTATATCATTACTGCAAATATTTAAAAAAAAGGTTTTGGAAAATTGGCCATCAGGAGCGCCATCAGCGATAATTTATTTAATTTTTTTTTTTTTTGAGAATATTTTTCATAAAAATAGTTGATTTAAATACTTTTATTTATTGTTCAAATATTTTTTATATATTTGTATAATAGTGGGTTCAATGTATGTTATGCCTTAGACTAACTCTAATTGTATATTTTACTATTTTTCGGAGGCGTATAAGTTAAGCCTCTTAATGACCTCTACGTTTTGGTTCTATATGTTTTGAAAATGGTGAAAAGTATGTAAGGCGGCTGCCAGAGTAGCCGCCTCACATGGCATAGGTATATAATTAGTTTAGTAATTAGTAATTATAACATAGTTTTGAGTTAGAATTAAGACGCAAGGAGCGCAACATAGTTTTAAGTTAGAATTAAGACGCAAGGAGCGTAACATAGTTTTAAGTTAAAGTTAAGACGCAAGGAGCGTAACATATTTGAATTTGAATGTAACCGCTCGAGTGCGCGCCGACGATCGGCGATGCAACTCTGCGCAGCGTGGTGAAAGCTCCACCGTGGGGAGCGAGCGCTGTGGTGAGTTGCGTCGCCGAGGCGATCGGGCGGCTCGAGTGTGGTAGAATCGAGGGCTTAAGGTTAATTAGTTTTTGGCACGCGACGAGGACAGTCGAAGAGAAAAAGGAACAATACCAAATCAGCGAGCGCGGGGCGCCGCCGACGGGGAAACAAGGTTATTTGGACACGTGACCGGTACGACAGGGCTCGACCGGCGGTCAAGGTACAATAAGAAGAAAATGTTAACTAATAATAAATAAGGAAATTAGATAATCTAACAGATCTGATTTTCACTTTAACAAAGCCGGCTGAAACGCCATTCTAACAAATCGCGCGCCGGCCGACGTGAACCCCGTTGGCGGCCGCCACTAATCCGCAGTAGTTTTGAGCAGTAGTTTGGGCGAGGCAAAGTCCCGTCCGCCGCGCGGATAACCCCGGCATAAAAACGGCGCGGCCTAGAGAGAACTTCAGCGGCGACGCTGTGCTGTTCCTCGGCCAGCCGTTCTACTGTATCAAAAATAGAAACTAATTCAAAGTAGAGACGAGGCTAAGTCCGCGTTTGATCATGCAGATAACCCCGACTCCAACACTTAGATTTTGCGAGCAATAGTTTGTATTAACCAAAACGACCCCCTTTCCCTTCCCTTAAGTCCCCGTCCCCGCACTTAACAAATATTCTTGTAGGTGCTGGTCCTGGGAGACTGAGTCTGCACCCCAGCCAGATTTGTAACTTTACAAGTGGCGCCCCAGCAGGGACCCTGGGACTAATAAGGAGCGTGGCATGTTCGCGGCGTAAAATACTGCGCACATGCCCAAATAAAGGTGCTGGTCGGCAAACGCCGCAAAATCTACGTCAAGTCGGCGATACCCAAGCATACTCTTCAAGCGCGGCGACGGTAACGGCGAACGAAATTCAAGGGCACAGCGACGCCGAAAAAGTACAGCATGCAACGGGAAACGTCGAAAACGAGCAAGCGTGTACAGTGGGTCGAGAGCTAGAAATTTCGAGCAAAAATCGAGTGAACTGCAGGCCGAGGGCCAAAAACTCAGAGCAAGTGTGTGCCGGCGTAACATGTACGATTTTTTTTTTGAGTGAGTTTTTTTTTGAGAAAAATAAAAATGTATACGTACAAAGAGAGACAGCGGCGAGTGGTGAATGAACAGTAGCGCACAACGGCTTTGAGTGATTTTTTTTTTGAGTGAGTTTTTTTTTGAGAAAAAAAAAATATATATATACGTACAAAGAGAGACAGCGGCGAGTGGCGAATGAACAGTGGCGCACAACAACTTTGAGTGATTTTTTTTGAGTGTTTTTTTTGGAAAAAAAAAATAAAAATAAAAATAAATAAATATATATATACGTACGAAAAGAGACAGTGGCAAGTGGCGAATGAACAGTGGCGCACACCGACTTTTTTTTTGAGTGAGTTTTTTTTTGTTGAAAAAAAAAATATATATATATGAAGAGAGACACCGGCGACGGAGACAAGTGTACAGTGGTACAAAGTTAGGTTTTTTTTTTGAGTGAGTTTTTTTTTTTAGAAAAAAAAAAATATATATATATAGAAACGAGGCAATAGTAAGAGGAACAAGAAGTGCACACTGGTACAAAGCAACGTTTTTTTTGTGAATTTTTTTTGAAAAAAAAAATCGGCAACGAGAACAAGAAGAACAAATTAAATTAAAGTAAACAAATTTAAAGAAAGCAAAAGGAGAAAATTACACAAAGGAAAATTCAGCACAAATCCAGGGAAAACTTCAGCGACAGAACGAGGCACCGCAACGAAGACGGGAAAACAGTCAAAGAAGGAGCAGAGCATAAATGGAAGGAGGTGAGTGCCAGAATCCAGGGGTGGGCGTGCGCTGGGTGTATCAGCGGTGTAAAGAGGAGCTGATCACCATAACCCAAGAGTTCGGGTTAGAAAGCGACGGACGTGTAGAAGACCTTCGAAAGAGGTTATCTGCATTCATCCAGAGCAGCGGCCACTCCGCGGGGGTCTGGGCACGTCTGGCAGAATTGGAGGCACGGTACGCCAAGATGCCAGAACCCTACCTAGGGGGTGCGGCGCCTTGTGCCGGTGGCCGGGCTTACCAGAAGTCCGAGCCGGACCTGCGTAGAGCTCAGCTACAGGAGCCGATCCCTGCGCCATCATGGAAGCTGAGCGTTCCGACGATCAGCGGGATGACCGAGGGCCGAAAGTGCGGAACACGGGAGGACTCGAGAGTCGACGGTGAGGTCAAAGAGCCGCCTCCGACCCTCAAGGTCAGCCAATATGTTCCTGCACACCAACCACAGCCCGAGAGGAGCCCGCCCAGGTGCATAGCAGAGCAGGTCAGGAAGTGGGGCATGAGGTATGACGGCCAGTCGGACCCACTCGGATTTTTGGAAATCTTGGAAGAGCGGGCCATCACATACGGCATCGACCTCGACCGTATGCCTAGGGCAGTGAGCGAGGTGCTCGTGGACAAAGCCGCCAGGTGGTTCATTACAAGCGGGTTAAGGGACGTGACCTGGGCGGAGTTTAAAAGTGGATTTTTGGAGTTCTTCTTGCCACCGCAATATTTTGAGCGCCTCGAGGATCAGATCAGGTCGCGTCGGCAGCGGGGAGGAGAGAGCTTCAAGGACTATCTCGTAGAGATTAGGCTGATGATGCGCCACGCAGCGTATAGTTCGGCACAGGAGCTGTACCGAATATACGAGAATGCCGCCCCTGAGTACAGATTGTACGTAAGACGTCATGACTTTACGTCTCTCGCACAGCTGACTCAGATGGCGGCGGAGTATGAAAATGTGCGGGACCAAGGGAAGGACCTGGAGAAGAGCGCCACGGCTGGACGGACGAGGACTGCCGGGGCGCAAAAAGCGGATAGTCGGTCCAACAACCCGTTCCGCTCGCAGCCGGCGGAATATCGTCCAACAGAGTCGCGACCAGGTACGTCATCGGCACCATCTGCGAAGCAAACGGAGGCCGCACATCAGATGATGAGCCAGGATATCGGATCTGGGTTCGATCCGCGCCGGGTCTGCCATCGTTGTGCACAGACGGGACACTTCGCCCGGGAATGTCCCAACAAGCTGGTGTTGTTTTGCCGCCGTTGTGGGAAGACGGGGAGGAGTACGCAAGAGTGCTGCTACCGTGCAGACGCGGGAAACGGACAGGGGCGTCCTCTGCGGGAGCGGAGCGGCGCCAACTAACCAGCCGAGAGAGAGAGGAGTACCCGCTAGTGGTCGAAGAGGGGAGAATCGTCGCAAGGGTGGAGATTGCGGGTCGACGCATGGACGCCACAATCGACACCGGAGCCACACGTAGCTTCATGAGCGAAGATTGCGTGCGCAGGAGGGCGATTCAGGGAGAGCTCCAGGACGTGCAGTCACGGATCAGGTTGGCTGACGGATCGTCACTGGAAGTAAAGAACATGATGAAAGTGGACGTGAGTCTCGCCGGGAAGGCAGTGCGGATGACAGTGCTCATCATGCCGACCATGCTGGATCACGTCATCTTGGGGATGGACTTTCTGTGCGCCATAGGCACGACGGTGCGCTGTGGCCGCGCAGAACTGCTGATGAGGACGAAGGAGACACCGGCTGGAAAGACGTCACCAACCTCCGCGAGAGAGGCGTCGAAAGAGGGCATCGCGTCTGGAGGACAAGAGATGCTCGCTCGGCGCCCAACTCTTGCAGAGGAGAGAGGACTGAACTCTGGAGTGCCGGGTGGGAAGCCTGCGACGAAGCAAGTGAAGGCGTCGGCAGAGGAGGAGTCGCCATCCGAGATGCGGGTTGAGTCGATAGAGGGCGCACCGTCTGGAGCACGGAAGGCGCCTGCTCGACGACGAGCTCGATCGAGGAAGCATCTGAAGGAGGAGGTGCGGCATAAGGAGAAATTGGAGTCGATGGACGACGAGGGAAAGATTCCGGGGACCAGGGAGCGTCCGCCGGAAATAAAAACGATTGAGGTGGAAGAGAAAGAGGGCGCACCGTCTGGAGCACGGAAGGCGCCTGCTCGACGACGAGCTCGATCGAAGAAGCATCTGAAGGAGGAGATGCGGCATAAGGAGAAATTGGAGTCGATGAATGACGAGGGAAAGATTCGGGGGACCAGGGAGCGTCCGCCGGAAATAAAAACGATTGAGGTGGAAGAGGAAGAGGGCGCACCGTCTGGAGCACGGAAGGCGCCTGCTCGACGACGAGCTCAATCTAAGAGGCATCTGGAGGAGGAGGTGCAGTACAAGGATACAGAAGTAGAGTCGATGGACGACGAGGGAAGGATCCCGGGGACCAGGGAGCGTCCGCCGGAAATAAAAACAATTGAAGAGGAAGAGGGAGCTGGGACTCCCGCAGAGGATATGGAATGGCCAGAGGACCTAGAGGACGAACTCAGGGAGTTCTTGGAAAAGGAGCTGGCGCTGTTTGAGAACCTAAAGGGGGTGTCTCACATAGCGGAGCATAGCATCAGGATGAGGGATAATAAACCACTGAAGCAGCGATATTATCCCAAGAATCCGGCTATGAGCAAGGTGATTGACGAGCAGATAGATGAGCTGCTTCGAGTGGGGGCCATTGAGCCGTCGCGGAGTCCGCACAGTGCACCAATAGTCTTGGTAAGGAAAAAGACTGGAGATTGGCGCATGTGCGTAGACTACCGACAGCTCAATGCACACTCGATTCCAGATGCTTATCCTGTTCCTAGGATCAATCACATCCTGGAGAAGTTGCGCCATGCTCGTTTCATCTCGACGTTGGATCTCAAGAGCGGTTATTGGCAGATCCCCATGGCGGCGGATAGCCGAGAATGCACAGCCTTCACCGTGCCCGGAAGAGGTTTATTCCACTGGCGGGTGATGCCATTCGGTTTGCATTCGGCCGGTGCGACGTTCCAGAGAGCGCTGGATACGGTCATCGGACCCGAAATGGAGCCCCATGCGTTCGCCTATCTAGACGACATCGTGGTGATCGGAGCCACCAAGGAAGAGCATGTGGCTAATTTGAAGGAGGTGTTCCGCCGATTGAGGGCGGCGAACCTCAAGTTGAACAGGAGGAAGTGCAGTTTCTTCAGAGAAAGGCTGGCGTATCTGGGACACGTGATCAGCGGTGAAGGAATTTGCACCGATCCAGCGAAGGTGGAGGCGATACGGAAGCTTCCGGCTCCTACCAATCTAAAGGAGTTGCGGCAATGCTTGGGGATGGCGTCCTGGTACCGGCGATTCGTGCCAAACTTCGCATCGCTGGTCCAGCCAATGACGTCGCTCCTCAAGAAAGGCCGGAAGTGGGTATGGAGCGAGGACCAGGAGGAAGCTTTGAGTAAGCTCAAGGAGAACTTAACGACGGCGCCCGTCTTGGCGTGTCCCGACTTCTCGGCCAAGTTTGTGCTGCAAACAGATGCTAGCGACTACGGACTCGGGGCAGTGTTGACGCAGACAGTCGAGGATCAGGAACGGGTGATAGCGTACGCCAGTCGAAAACTGCTGAAGGCGGAGGTGAATTATTCGGCCACTGAGAAGGAGTGCCTGGGCAATTAGGAAAATGCGATGCTACCTCGAAGGCTACAGGTTCGACGTGGTGACGGATCACCTCGCTTTAAAGTGGTTAAACTCAATAGAGAGCCCTACCGGCAGAATCGCCCGTTGGGCATTGGAGTTGCAGCAGTACCAATTCGATGTCCATTATCGACGAGGGAAACTGAATGTGGTGGCCGACGCTCTCTCCCGGCAACCTCTAGAGATCTGTCAACAAGCAGTGGTAGCGGAGTTCCCCTGCAAATGGATCGCGAGGATGCACGAGAGGATCGTCAAAGAGCCAGCAAAATTTACGGACTACGTCGAGGAAAACGGACAGTTGTATCGAAACCTGGGACACCGCACAGATGAAGAGGACTACATACCCTGGAAGCTTTGCGTCCCCGTCGGTCAGAGGGGCAGGGTGCTGCGAGAGTGCCACGACGCTCCCACGGCCGGTCATCAAGGTGTGAGGAAGACGGCAGCCAGGCTGGCCCAAAGATATTATTGGCCAGGCATGTTTCGAGATGCCGCCAAGTATGTGAAACGCTGCGTAACGTGCCAGAAGTTCAAAAGCGAGCAACAAAAACCGGCCGGTCAGATGCTAACGAGACAGGTAGCTGAGCCCATGGCCGTGTTGTGTGCCGATTTTGTGGGTCCGTTGCCGCGTTCGAAACGGGGCAACACCATGCTGTTGGTGTTTCATGACGCTTTCGCTAAGTGGGTGGAGCTGGTACCTCTGAGGAGAGCGACGACGGCGCTCCTACAGATTGCGTTTCGAGAGCGTATTCTGAGCAGATTTGGGGTGCCGAGAACGCTGGTCTGCGATAATGGAGTGCAGTTCGCGAGCAGGAGTTTCCGCTCGTTCATGGAATCCTTAGGGGTGGAACTCCAGCACACGGCTCCATACTCTCCGCAGGAAAACCCAACAGAGAGGACGAATCGCACAGTAAAAACGATGATAGCGCAGTTTATCGAGGGTCATCAAAGTTCGTGGGACGAACTGCTGCCCGAGATAACACTGGCTGTCAACTCCAGTGTGGCAGATTCTACAGGATTCAGTCCATCGTTCCTAATGTCGGGTCGGGAGCCACGCTTGCCGGCCGCATTATACGAGGAGGTCACACCTGGATCAGCGACGAGGGAATTGAGCCCGAATTCAAGAGGGGGCAAGATGAAAGAGATCTTCCACATAGTTCGGAGCAATCTGCAGCGGGCGTCGAGGGACCAAGGACGTCACTACAACCTGCGTCGACGGGAATGGAGACCCACGATAGGGTCATCAGTGCTGTTGCGGCAGCACCAACTCTCTAACGCAACAGAGGGATTCGCTGCGAAGTTGGCACCTAAGTTTGACGGTCCCTACAGGGTCGTCAAATTCATATCCCCCAATATCGTGCGTCTCGCGAAGCAGGGCGAGCGCAAACGAAGGGTGGCCAACATAGCGCAGCTGAAGCCATTCCATCAGGACGACGACGAGAGCGACGTGGGACCCGCAGATGACGA
Source organism: Drosophila nigricruria (assembly GCA_037075265.1). Lineage (NCBI taxonomy): Eukaryota > Metazoa > Arthropoda > Insecta > Diptera > Drosophilidae > Drosophila > Drosophila nigricruria. Next base: position 1,928,685 of record JBAMCI010000173.1, on the reverse strand, counting down.
CACTGGAAAGATGCACGACGAAGGAAGACTCGACGACGACGGGAGTGGCATCGACGGCGATGCATCAGATCCTTAAATATATTTTTTTGGTTTATGTAACTTTACTAATTCTAACTCTTAACGATCCCGAATTGTAACAATAATTAACTTTAGTAGTTGTTAGCCGTACCGGGAGGAGTAATTAAGAGTAGTAATTAATGAAAATAAGTTACAGATGGATGGAGAAGTTATCAATATCAGCAGCGAGGAGGAAGCCGAGATGGACTTCGAGGCAGAGAAGGACCTCGAAGAAGAAGTGAGTGGCGAGGAGGAAGTAGACGAAGAAGAAGTGAGCGGCGAGGAGGAAGAAAACGGAGAAGAAGAAGCGGAAGAAGAGGAATTAATGGATGTGGACGAAGACGTGCCGGAGGGCGAGCCGGTATTCGTCGAAGACGTGAGCAGCGACGATACCGAACCCTTTCCCGGGGCGCAGGCACATGGTCGACGAGGTGATCCCAGGCAGGGCCGGGATTATTACAGACCGCGCGAGGAGCAGGATCCGCCGCCATTCCTCCACACGGTTTATACCACGACGACGAACGTGGCAGAGAGACTAGATGGCTCGGTGATGCTCGTACGAGCAGAAGTAACCACCATCTTTGTAAAGGTGCCAGAGTCCCGGCCGTCGCCCCCGTACGTAGAGGAGCCACCATCACCACCCATCCTACAAGCTCTCCCGGAGCCGGACATAAACACCGTCTCCGAGGAAGAAGGGACGGGACGATGGGCAAGCCCGACGCCTTGGACAGCAAGTGAGGAGTTGGAGCATCCCACGATCGTCACGGCGAGTTCAGCGACGTGCGCGGTGGATGAGAAAGAGTGGGATGACGGCGGGGAAGGTTGTCCCTCCGTCACCACTCCCGCTCCGGCAGCCGCAGCACGGAATGAAGACGGATGGTCGGAGGACCAGGGGAGGAGACTTTGGACGAGGAGAGGCGAACAGAGCCCCGCCGGAGTCGCTCGATTCGAGCCGGCGACAAGCGACGAGGAGGAAGGCCCCCTCTTCCGGCGCCGCTTCGATGGAGCGCGGCGGGAGGTGGACCAACTAAGCGTATCTCCCCGGGTCAGTGTACGCTACACGCCGGGAGCGGTCAACAACGAGAAGATTCTGTCAAGTCCCCACCTCTCGGAGCAACGACTGGCCGAGGGAGGACGGGCGCGTAGGCGCAAACGCCCAAGACGAAGGGGACGATCAACCTGCGCCCGGGATCGAAGCTCCGACGAGCCCGTCCAACAAAAGAAGAGGATGCAGAATGAAGAACGACAGGCGGAGGATCAACGGCCGATCCCAAGAGACCAGACGGGGCCGATGACGGAGGATGAGGACAATTTGCTATCGGACATGGCCGATATCCTGGAAGGATGGGAACCGGATCTAGCCGACATATTCCCTGAGGCGGCAGATCCGGGAGAGGAGATGCCCGCGCTGGTCCCATCAAACTGGAAAATCTTTCCCCCTTGGATGATGCTTAGCCGCCCCCTGGTGGCATTATTGCGCAGGGAGATCGACGCGCAACACTGGCGGCACAGGCGCACTAGGTTCCGCGTCGAGATGGAGGACGCAGCGTACAACGTGACGGTGGCAGCCAACGGCGGGGTCGTCGTCGCTTTGCGGAAGAAAGGGGGGGGTGTAAGGCGGCTGCCAGAGTAGCCGCCTCACATGGCATAGGTATATAATTAGTTTAGTAATTAGTAATTATAACATAGTTTTGAGTTAGAATTAAGACGCAAGGAGCGCAACATAGTTTTAAGTTAGAATTAAGACGCAAGGAGCGTAACATAGTTTTAAGTTAAAGTTAAGACGCAAGGAGCGTAACATATTTGAATTTGAATGTAACCGCTCGAGTGCGCGCCGACGATCGGCGATGCAACTCTGCGCAGCGTGGTGAAAGCTCCACCGTGGGGAGCGAGCGCTGTGGTGAGTTGCGTCGCCGAGGCGATCGGGCGGCTCGAGTGTGGTAGAATCGAGGGCTTAAGGTTAATTAGTTTTTGGCACGCGACGAGGACAGTCGAAGAGAAAAAGGAACAATACCAAATCAGCGAGCGCGGGGCGCCGCCGACGGGGAAACAAGGTTATTTGGACACGTGACCGGTACGACAGGGCTCGACCGGCGGTCAAGGTACAATAAGAAGAAAATGTTAACTAATAATAAATAAGGAAATTAGATAATCTAACAGATCTGATTTTCACTTTAACAAAGCCGGCTGAAACGCCATTCTAACAAATCGCGCGCCGGCCGACGTGAACCCCGTTGGCGGCCGCCACTAATCCGCAGTAGTTTTGAGCAGTAGTTTGGGCGAGGCAAAGTCCCGTCCGCCGCGCGGATAACCCCGGCATAAAAACGGCGCGGCCTAGAGAGAACTTCAGCGGCGACGCTGTGCTGTTCCTCGGCCAGCCGTTCTACTGTATCAAAAATAGAAACTAATTCAAAGTAGAGACGAGGCTAAGTCCGCGTTTGATCATGCAGATAACCCCGACTCCAACACTTAGATTTTGCGAGCAATAGTTTGTATTAACCAAAACGACCCCCTTTCCCTTCCCTTAAGTCCCCGTCCCCGCACTTAACAAATATTCTTGTAGGTGCTGGTCCTGGGAGACTGAGTCTGCACCCCAGCCAGATTTGTAACTTTACAAGTAGTTTTTAAAAGCCTTTTGTCACCATCCACCTTCATACTTCAATTAAAAAGCTGCATATATAGCAAATATATTGGAATAAAGTGAAGAAGCCTAACAACTAACTCCAAGACTTATGAGTTAATAATTTAAATATTAATGAAATCGAAATCAATTCATTGAATAATGCTTCGATTTGGATTATAAATATATAAAAATATTTATTTAAAATATAATAAACTTCCTTGCATAAAAAACAAACAAATAAAGCAAATATAAAGCTTTTCACCTTTGATATTTATTTATTGATTACTTATAACTTTGTTGTCTTTTTATAGCTCATCAAAATGCTATAATTTTGTATAAAAACAAAAAAATTAACAAAATTGTTAGCATTCTAAATTAAATGAAAGTGCTTCAGTTTCTTCGGAAATCAAATATATATTTATTTTTTTATTTCAAAACACACATATTTCGATTTTCTAAATTATTCTGAATGAAATTATAAATTCACTTACTCGCATTGCTTATTCAAACAGTCAAAATCAATCAATCAATTGAATTGGGCTCCAAATAAAATGCATCCATCAACATTTTCAGCAACGATGACCGAGTGAGAAATTTAAAGTCTGTTGCTCGCTTTTTGATTAACACATGTTTCACGATTGACTGCTGACTCCAGAGACCACCCGAAACCACCTCCTGCTGCTGTCTTCGGTGCCTGACTGCGTCTTTATCACTACAGAAGTCATCATGGGCGTAGGCAGCTGGAGGGGGAGGTGTTATCATTATTGCGTTGCGGAACTATACGAAAAATGCTTTATTACTACACGCTGTACATTTACAGTTACAAATGAGACACACACATACGGACGCAGATATGCTGGCAAACAGTCGTGCGTGTCTGCTGGCCACCATTCACACATACATTTGCACAGACACACAGACAAGGTGTCTGGTTGTCGGCCATTGTGTTGGCCAAGCACAAACAGGAAGATTCGTTTGTATGGGCTGAGGGGGTTGGTTGCTGGTTCCAGGCATACAAAGTGAGTTATGAAATGTTGACAAGACATTTTATTGTACACCCACACACACACACCCACACGCACACACACACCCACAAACACACACACACAGACACACGTAAATAAATCATATCAGTGCGCCCTGCGGTAGGCCACTGTTGCAAGAGCCTCGCTCAGCGTATACTAGTAGAGTTGTCTTATTATTGCATCAAGTGACCCAAGCAACAACAATAACATCATCAACAACAACGTCAACAGCCGCAACGGGTTTGATAAATTTATGTGATTCTCTTGCTGTTTGATGTTGTGTAGCTGTGTAGCTCATAAAGGCCGTAAGACATCTCGTATGAGTAATGCATATTATGTATACGTCATGTGGAGTAGCTAAAAGGTTGCAAATGTGAATTATAGCCGACAAACTACACTGTAAGAAGCTAGTTGTTAAATGGAATTTATCGCATATACAAAATATAATAATACCATGTTAATTAAATGAGAAATATATATATTTAAAATATAGAAGATTTTTGATATATTTTTTATAATGAAAAAAACAAACAAATTTATTTTCAATACAAATAAATAAAATTTATGTGAATAATATTTAAAAAAATCTTATTATGATCTATTTTTATATATATAAAAAATTTTAAAATACTTTCAATACTTACTCTATTTATTATTTATTTAAAAATAGTTAAAGCTAACATAGGAAAGTACAATAATTTTAAAAAAATAACTATTTTCAAAATATATACAAAAAATATCTAAAGTAATAATAAGAATTCATGTAAAATTCAACTTATATGCTTAAACACATGTTTAACTATTTAATTAATATAGTTGGCGTGATAGATCTGACAGTTTACATAAAAGTCTTTTCTACTTGTCACACACAATAGCAAGTAATTATGGTCACGCAGCAGCTCTTCGACTATGGCACCTTGAGGCATGTGGCGAGTGCTATTAAATACCCTGAAATTGATATTATGTGTTGCAGTTGGACAATTAAAGCATGGCGAGGATATTTCACAAACAGAGCTCACCGCAACGGGGCGTATGAGCAATCTGTGGATGATTTGTGCATTACTCAAACGCCGTGTGGTCGGTCAGGAGTTGCAACTAAAATTAAATGAATGTATTTGGCAGGATCTAGTGGTTGCTGTTGTTGTTGTTGTTGTGCCATTCATTCTCTGTTGTTGGCTTATGCTTCTTTGAACTTTTTAAAAAGCTGCGGCATTTGCGCGGCTTACGCTCAGTTTAATTTTGTTTTCGGCATTAAATTAATGGTCGTTCGCTCATTGCAATGCGCCGAGTATCTCATTTGGGTGTCTGTTTTAATTTTTATTTTTCTCTTTCATGAGTGGCGGGCGTCCACTTGAGTCGACTTCAGTTTCCAGCCAGTGCCACGGACAGAACTTCTGTCCAATGGGCGGCGAGTTAAGCCCGGGATAAGAGCGCACTCACAAAAATTCAAATCCGCGGACCTTGACACATTTTAAGCGTCATTTTCTTGCCTGCCATTTGCCGTGCCCTTTATATATATTATATATATATATATATAAATATATGTATATATATATAATAAATACATATATATTTTAGCTCGTTTCTTGGCCAATGTTTTTGCTGTGCGCTTTGGTTTGTGCCCTCTGCTGTTGCTTTCAGCGGCTTTTCGCGTAGGCAGCTTGTTTTAATTTAACTTACTTATGAAACAACTCGGGATTGTTGCCTGTCAAAAGGGCTTTAAACGTTGCGGCAAAACTGTAAATGGAAATGACCTTGAAGCCAGCGAGAAACATGCGCCAAGCGCCAGCGCAAAACCTCAACACGAACTCGCGCCTGCAAATATGCAGCGAAAAATCGCGAGAGTGTGTGTGGGAGTGTGGGTGTGTGTGACCCTTGTAGCCCTTGGCAGCCGAGTGCCATTAAAGTGTCGGCGACGACATTGCCTGTAGGCACTTAAGGCATTTGGGGCATGTTGCATGCAACACATACAACACCACTCGCTCCCGTAGCCAGGCAGCTGCCACGCCACATCTAAGTAATTGAACGCGCACAACCAAATTAGAGCGAAGCGGGAAAAAAGTTCTTGTCGAAAAGTGTTAAAAATGACAACAATATGTCTACGTAGCTGTATGAGAATTTATACTTCCTTTCTTAAAAGAGTTTGGAAGGAGCGAAAGGCTGCTTGCCAGCGCGTATTAAAATCATTGTCAGGTCGAAGGACTAGCAGCTGCCATGCTACGTGCATTACGGCCATCAATTAACGCGCCTGGCCACAAAAAATTTGTGTTGACAGTAACGCTAAGTAATAGACAACCAGACAAGGCAGCCTGCCAGCCAACCAGCCAACCAGCCAACCAGCCAGCCATCCTCCGGGACACAAGCACCGAGTCAGCTTTAAGCAGTTGGGGACACAAGAAAATCACTTAAATCGTCAAGACATCAAAATATTTACGAGCCATAAGGAAGCGAGAAATATGAAAGCAATAAACAGTGTATTGCACATCGTTTCCAGGTGTGTGTGTGTCCAGTGTGTGCTCAGGCATAGATACACTGCAAGAAAATACTAAGCAAGTGTATTTCCAGACATTAGCTAGCCTTAACATTTCCTCCGAAAAACTTTTGAGTATTTTATAGGCTTCATTTTCTCATATACCCTATCTTAACCCTTTTTCTTACTAGGCTTTTGCTTTCAGTGTACGAATGGCAACTCTTGTCATCACTGACCATATAAACTACACACAAGCCGCTGGCAAGCTGGGCAATAAATGCACAGATCAATTTCTAATGCTCAATCAACTAAAAATGAGAGCGAAGCCACTCGAGAGCTTTTCGCCAAAAATTGTGATAAAAGAAGCTGATTGAAAGCAGCTGCAAGAATGGGATTTCTTTTGCTTTTTTGTTCTCCCTCTTCTTATTCATTTTTTTATATATCGCCAGCCACGACTGTTGGGGAAGTTCAGGGCAATTCGGGCAACTTACGTGTGACTCATGCGTCCAAACAGGCAATAAAAATAATTATTATGAATACTCTTTTTATGTTCCATTTATATATACGCATTTGTACATATATATCCTATATAGGATTTGGCACGTGCTGTTCTGGTGTACGGAAAAAATGCCAACACGATTTATTTATAGCGCCAAGGAATTAAATAATGAAATAATAATAAAGACGAATATAAAACTGAAATTCAATAGCCTTAGGAAGCAGTGAAGGGGTACAAAGGAAATATGACTACAGAGGCAGGTATAGACAAGAGATATGGATGCAAATACAAGAAGAAATATATATTCACAAATACTTCGAGGCAGAGATTGTTACAGAAATAATGATTGCAATAGAAAGATAAAGACTGTGAAATCAACATATAAATATGGATACTATTAAAGTCACAAATGCGTTGACCTAGATGAAAGGATACAAATACTCGGGTTCAGATGCTGGAATTAATTCAAAGATTTAGTCACTAAGATATAAATACTAAAATATAATAGTATAGAGAGAATACATAATAATAGATACAAATATAGATAAACATGCAAAGGGAATACAGATGCATATAGAAATATAAACATATTGCTTAGCTTTATTTTATTTATTAAAATTTTTTAAACATAGATTTTTGTATAAAGATTTTAACGTTTTACAATTCAAAATATCTGCTTTCGAATGCAATGAAATTAAAAATAGATAATACATTTTTATACACATACAAAAATATTTAGATTCATTTCCAATTTCTCATTAAGTTATATAAAGATTCAAAACTTGGTGGTGATTAACAATAGAAAACGATAAATATAACATATGTTAAAGTATTGTATGGATGATTTAAGACGGGACACATTATATTTTAGCAAGGAAGTTAGGATGGCAGTACAGTTAAGTTCGCATAGAACTTAAAACACGTGTGATTAATCAGTAATGATTTGCTGTCGATTTTTATTGTTTATTGTTTATTATATCTCCAGTTTTTATGTACCACTCAGCACTGTTGCCACGTCTGATGGAAGTAGCCTAAGTGACCTTTTAATTCACATCTATAAATGGGGGCCAGTAGACTTTTGTATATAAATATTTTGTTTTAAATTAAGCGTTTGAGAGTTTCGATGGGTTTGAGGAAATTCAGGCTCGGGCGATTGTACAAAAGTATTGCTATAAATAGATTTATACAAAGACTTCCCATATAAAGACAATAATTTAGAGTGATTAAAGAATATATATATATGTCGGAGATATAGGTATTAGAATAGAGTATCTTATCGATAGTTATATCAGTGTTAGAAAGAGTGTTGTATAATTTGTTTGAGTGGGATATTAGTGAACAATAAAATCGTGCGTGTCTCTGACAGTGTCGTCAGATGAAAGTGGTAAATAAGCCTAGTCTGAGATTGCTATGAAAAAGAGTAAACAGTGCAGAGACTCGTTGCAATCAGGGTGAATCGTACTGTCTACGAACAAGATTAAAAGCGACATTGTTACTCAGTATTTACATGTTACCAAATTACTATATTACTTCTGCATTATCACAGAGTATATTCCAGAATGAAAAAAAAAAAAAAAACAGTAGCATAACTTTCTGCGCTTCGCCCTCATGCATATTGACAGCTGCCTTTATTTGTTTAAGTTGCCTTTCTGCTGTCCGGCGGCCTTAATTAAACGTAATTAAAAAGTTGGCTTCGCACGCATTTGCTAACGCGCTGTCCACTCTTTCAACCTGATCCCCTCGCCCGCTCATCCTGTCAGAGCCAAATGCTGCCCAGTCAGCAGCAGCTACAGCTACTTCCTGTGCTTGCCCGTCCTAATGGGTCAAAGTTGTCCCAGTAACCGCAGCAGAGCCTTGTGCTCGCATTTTTATGACTCGGGACCGCCTGGAACCCCTTTAATGGTCACTTCTGAGCATTTTTGCGCATAATTAGACAAAGTTCGACTCGGGGAAAACTTTTGCTTTTGCTTTTCACCACAAATGTGCTCAGACTTTTTCGAGTGTAAGAAGTTCAGCCGAAGTCGTCGAGGGAACTGCTACGTCTTTAATGTTCAACATCTCCTTGTGGTGACCTCTCTCTCTCCCTCTCTTTATCTCTCTTCACAATATCAAAAGTTTTCAGATTTACCTGGTTTGTCGACAGCGGAAAAGCAACAGCATCTAATGCTCGTATATAGTACACTCTAAGAGATTTATCTATATACATATTTGGCATTTCTATTTCAGATTTTCATTTGTCTTAAGGGGTAACTTGTGTGTTTCAACTTCATTGTTGTATTTGTTATATGCTCACTAGCTGAAATTATAATTAATAAGAATATATTTTAAGCTCTCTTCTGCACAAATACAAAAACTTATTAATACAATCTAAAAAGTCAATTTGTCTTTCAAACTGTTTTTAGTCATGATTCCATATTACACAGAGTATTGAGTAGTCAGCTTCAGCAATTTTTAGGCTAGTTCTCTCTATTGTTATAAACGCAGGGGCAAGAAAACGCAACGCTGTCGGCTCAACAGTTGTTCATTTACAAAATCTACACATACACATACACACCCAGAGACACTTACACAAACACACATATCCAAGGCTCACACGCATGCAGACGACCAATCGACAACAGCATCATGAATGGGTTTGCAACAACATCATTAAATTGTTTTCCCCAGCTGCATGTAACGACGCAAGCAGACAGACACTGACTGACAACAACAACAACAAGTGACAACAACAACAACAACAACCACACTAACAATTTTAAGCCAAGCAACTCTTCTGTGGTTTTCACTGCATGTCTCTTGCTGCATTAGCTCCCTCTCCCTCTCCCTCTCTCTCTCTGTCTCTGTCTCTGAGATCCAGTCTCACTCGCTTAATGTTATTTTGCTCACGAAATTTGTTATCGAATGCAACTCGAAACTGCCACATGCCACACACACACACACACACACACACACATACTTATACATGTATGTGTCTGTGCAGCGTATTATCATGCATCATGCATTTGGCATTCGAAAGCACAGCAAATGGCAGTCAAATGCTGTCAAAAGTGCTGACAAGCCAAGTTTTTGATTCTATATTACATTTATATGCTTGGAACTTATAAATAATAAATAAAACAAGTAAGAACGTTGCAGTCGGGCGCTACCGACTGCGGGATACTCATTCACACCCCCACAGATCACACCCATTGCCACGCCCACAATTGGTTTGTACATATATAATTTTTTGGAAATCAATAGAGGAGATCAGCAGTAGTATCTGTATATAATTCTGATTTTCTCACTGAGAATCGGAAAAACGTATAGTTTTTCCCGATTTGCCACGCCCCCAGTAGGCGTAGACATATAATTTTTGGCCAGTTCTTAGAAGTAGTGAAGGGTAACGTAAGTGTGAAATTTGGATGCTTACACTCAAAAAATGCGAAAATTACAGGGTATTTTTTAGCCGGGCATACCCCATAAGGGGCGTAAAATTTATTTTTGGCGCACCGATAGAGGAGCTCACCAGTAACTTACCATCCAATTTTGAAGCTTCTAGCTCTAAAACTGTAGGAGCTACAAACTTTTGCGGTTTGCCACGCCCCCTATGGGCGTAGATATATCCGCCATATCTTTTCCAACTTGGGTTGTCAACCCGAGTATATATACCAAGTTTCAAGTCTCTAGCATCAATAGTGCTCAAAATATTACAGAATTTGAAAAATCACTATATAGTCAGATCCGATTTGCCACGCCCCTAGTAGGCGTGGATATATAGATTTTTTGTCGATCTTCATAAGATCGTATCAGTAACCTACGTGCCAAATTTGGGCGTTTTAGCTTTAAAACTGTAGAAGATACAGTTTTACCCGATTTGCCACGCCCCCAATGGGCGTAGATATATCCGCCATAGCTTTTTGATCTTGGGTTGTCAACACGAGTATATATTCCAAATTGCAACTCTCTAGCACTTCTAGAAGTAGTGTTTCTGAGGTATGGGCAAATGCATTTTCCGATTTGCCACGCCCATAGTGGGCGTATCGGGAAAATCTTGACACTTTATAATTCGAGGGTATACACGAGTATATATTCCAAATTTCAACTCTCTAGCTTCAAAACTGTGCAAATGGTTTGCGTTCATACGGACAGACGGACAGACGGACAGACGGACAGACGGACAGACGGACGGACAGCGTGACGGACATTGCACAAAACCAATATACTCATTTCACTTTGTGAATGAGTATAAAAATATCTCTGTAAGCCTTGAAATAAAAAGGATTTAAGTTCTGAATAGTTATCAGAAAAGTAATAACTGAAATTGCTTTAAGTTTATTTCAGTTTTGGCTTAAAGCTCTTTAATATTAGAAAGCATTTATTTTATGGCTTTATAATGCTGATTTCGAGATTCCGCATTGAGGACTTAAAAGCAGAGGCTTAGTTCAAGTGGAAAATCGTAAAGACAGAAACAAGCTAAGGGTTCACTTAATCTAAATCCCTATTCAAAATCAATACTTTCTTTAAATCAATATATTTTTCCATCTGCAATGCAGATTCAATAGAAATATTTGAATTCATTGAAACATCTCATTAAACTTCTAAAGATATTGATACAAACTATAAGCATTTCAACATTTTTAGTTCATGTCTTTAAAGACTTTCTGTATATTCAAATATTTAAGGCAATCCAACTACTCGTATGCTATAGTTGCAAGTCTACCTCTCTACATATAGATAATAATTACAATATTTGCAATATTCCTCTACTCCAACTATGATTATATTGAATTTAGCTCCATAAGCATTTGGGAATACATTTTGTGCGTCAGTCTTCGAAGCTTCACTAGCCAAATAGACACACGTCTCAAGTCTGAGAGTCTCAAGTTTCTCGTTGCTCGCAGTCTATGCATGTCCATGCAGAACACTTCCTTTATGCAAACATATTTGCGCTCCATGAGCCGTGGATGCATACGCTGAAAGCTGCCATGGCAACGCCTCAGCCCTTGCCTTTTCTTTTCCTTCTTATCCGTTCTCTTCCTGCATCCCTGCTTCTTGCTGTTGGCTGCTCAATGAAGCGCGTAGTCACGACTTTAAAAAGGCAGCCGCATTTTCATGACTTGTCAGCTGCAATGGCTGCATGTCTCCGTGTCTCCCACATCTCGCACATATCTCAATGGCGGTGCGCGTGTCAATGCCTTAGCCTTATGTCGAGTCAATTAAAGCGCAGTGGGGAATGGTGTTATAATTGCGGTCAGCGCTGTGAAGGTCGTTGCCAGCTTATAGTAATTATGATCAATAATAAAATTGCAAACGCCCCTAACCTTTCGCATAAAGGGCACTTGCTATTGAAAAAAGTAAAAAAAAAGAATATATAAAAAATAAATAAAAATTCCGACTCTGTGTGTGTCGCTATGCGAATCGATAAGCCACGTTTGCATAGATGCCCGTATATATGCAGAGGGACCGGAGTGTTGGCGAATGTGTATCATAACCCCCTAAGCTACCTCTGAAAAGCTACCTTTCAAAACTTTAAATGAAAAACTTTAAGTGCAATGTATAGCACGTGTGTATGTGTATGTATAAGGTGTATGTGTGTGCGTGTGTGTCTTTGACAGGCGCTTGCACATTGGTTAAAATTGATTTGAATTTGTGGGCTTATGTTATGTTGATCTAGATCAGATTGGATTGAATTAGGATGAAGTGGATTTCAAGATATAGTTCAACAATTCGTAAAATACTTCAATAGTAGAAGCTGAGCAAATAAATGCATTACTAGTTGAAATTTACATAAGAAGTAGTTGATATGATAAACCGTTTAGTGGAACTAGCTTGTAGAATGGTTGGAGTAGAGAGATCGTTTAACTTGTTTTATGAAGATAAAACTAGTAAAACTATTTCTTCAATTAATTTCATTTCTCGACTGACAAATTCAAATATCTTTGTGAAACTAGTTGATAAATGATTTACCTGAAAGTAATTTTAACTTTTTGGTGTATCGGACTAAAACGTATTTTAGATTCTTCAAATCATCTAGTTCAAAACTGTTTTAGTTCTTCTGTTGAAGACTGAAGAATTAGTTGAAATTGTGAATAAAACTGTTTAGACTATACTAGTGTTCGGTATGTCAGGTTGGCGCTAAAAATCTTTTTGAATTACTTGTAAAAGTACATTAATTTGATGGAAGATAGATTTTTATGTGGGTCGATTATGCAAATATGCTTTAGAATGTAAAAAATATTTTCTTTTCAATGACAATCAATCGTCTTTCTTAAAGCAAATGTAAAGTTAAGCTTGAACAGTTTTAAATTTATTTTTAAATTTTAAGACTTTTTAAAATTAAAAAAAATTTATTTTATATAATCTTTCTTTTAAAAAAAAGTACTAAACTTTTTTTCTGCCAACATTTTGCTTCCAGTAGTTAACAGTATTTCAAAGCAATTTCAGTTAATAGTCTATGCAAATTTGGTTTGTGTTAAGTGGCCACTGTACAATGGCCATGGGGCACACTCACACACACACACACACACACATACTTCACTAGACACGCTGCTTTGGCAAGTGCTGAGCTGCGAGCTGTTTATCAATGCAAATATTTTGCATACGCCACGTTGCACGTAAATTGCAAGTGCACATCCGACGTCGACAACGACGACAGCGACGTCGCCTTCTTCTTCTTTTGTGCTGGGTAGCTAAAGTAAATACACACGCGTTCGCCGTTGAAAGGCCTAAAAATGTATGTGTGTGTGTGTGTGTGTGTGTGTGGCACATGCATAATGAAAAGCGTGGTACACAGACAGGCACTGGCAAAGTTTCACACTCCAACAGGCCCCGCGATACCCTCCGTTTGCCTCACTCGCTGTTAACTTTGTTTGCGCTGGGCATTTTAAATGAAAAGCTAAAAGGTAAAAAGGTAAAGCCAAATACCCCGCATAGCCCGCGGGCCCACGGCCCGAGCAGGGCTCGCATCTAGGCATAAAGAAAATATGCTTAAGTAAAATGAGCAATTAAGGATTATTGCTTGGTTTGCCCATTTAAATTGTGGGGTAATAACTGAAAAAGTGAAACTGAAAGCTGCGCCCACGTAAACCACAGCGGAAAAAGAAACTTTAAAACGCGCCTGACAGCTGCTTCTAATGTGTGCGTGCGTGCGTGCGTAGTGTGTGTGTGTGTGTGTGTGTGTAGCTAAGCCACAGGTTAGTTAACAGCATGTGTTGGCATAACTGCGAGAAAGGCTATAAACGAGAGCTTGGAGAGTGCCTTAAAAGGACTTGGTTCTATTACTCTATTGAGTGGCTTTATATAAAAGCTTTTACTCTTAGTTTCACGACTGAAGCGTATTTAAATTTAGTCAAGAAATGAATAATGTATACATGATGAAATCTTTGAAAATGTTATAGACGTAATATTAAAAGTAAAACATATGTAAGAACTATGTTAAAGATGAAGAAATGTACTATGGCTCGCTTGATATAAAATAATTAATATTTTCAATACATTATAAAAATATAATATAATATATTTAAAGTATTCTATTGTACAGTGCTGGCATTTCCAATCTTCAGCAGTTAAGTAAAGAATTCTTTTCAACAAACAATTATGAATTCAAGTCTAAATACAATATGATGTGAATTTAAAAACTGGGACTGTATAAAAACATTTTACTATGTTCTCCTCTTATTCACAAAAAGTTGTCGCTTTTCGAACTATAATTAATATAAATAAAATATTATATTCTTCAATATTATTGTATTTATAATTTATTTAAAGTCATCACAAATAAAATTCACAATGCATAAATACAATTAAACATATATCATTATGCACAGCTGCCATATAAAAAGCATATCAAAAAGTATTGTTTCAGCACAAAGAGTAAACTGAGGTATTAACAAATGCATGTGTCACTCAGCTGTTTTATGTCTGCACATACAGTTATAGTCAAATAAAATAATTCGCAAAAATTGTTGTCAAAAATAAATAATCCAATCCGATTAAAACTAGTCGCTTTATGAGATTAACGCTCCTCCACAGATCTTTATGCTTATAAAAGTTTTGAAGAGCACTTTCCAGCTTCTCTCCCTCATCAGCTTAAAATGTGGATTCATTTATTTTTGTGTACTTCAGAGTTGAGCTCTGTTAATTAAATTTGCTCGCAATGGCATTTATGAAGTACAAAGCTCCCGTCTATCCCCTAACAGCCAACAGCTGACAAAACATATATCAAACAAATTGCTGAAACAAAATGATTAACTCTCCAAAGCAGCACCACATGCGTCCAGTTTTCGAGCACTTGCTTCTGTTTAGTCTCCAAGCACTCTTCTATATATATATATATATATTTTTTTTTTGACCAAAGATATGGAATGGCAGCAGCAGACGAAGAAGATGCTGTTGGGGAATCAGCAACAGCCACGCAACTTTTTGCTGTCATTTTGAGTAAATTTTTCATTTAAAATATCCTGTGAAATTGTCACTGACCAAATGGGGTATGCTCTATCTGAAGCACTGATTGTGGCAGCCAAAAGGACAAAATATATTTTTCTTTTCATATCTCTGTCGATATCTATGTATGTATTTAGTTTACCCTGTTGTTTTGTTATTCTCTTATATAGATTCAATTATTTGAATACAGGGTATTAAGCAGGGAACATCTGTGCCCCTTGCTGTATTGTTAGTTATTATTAGTCGCATTCGCATTGTGCTGCAGACTTGACTCGTTTGTTTGGCTGGCTGGTCATTCATTCATTCATTCATTCATTCATTCATTCATTCAGCTGCCTCTGGCGCGGACGAGCTAGTCGGCTGCTGCTTCTTCTACTGGGCGACAGAGATTAATGAGAATTGCCGCATTTAGTTAATTTTGACAACTGCTTCGCTGACTATGAGTATTATTGCTCTGAGGGCACAGCGCATTGAGCTGTACATTTTGTGGGCACAATTTAATTGTTGCCTTCACGCCCCACCACAACTTCGAGCTTGTCCGTCCTACTACCCATCCAGCCACAAAAAAAGATGAGAATACACTGAAACCAGGCTCCAAACTTCCTTTCATTGTGTGTAAGGCAAAATTTCGTTTTGCGACTGTTGCTGCGGTTCATTAAACTTTTGAGTTTCATTTGTCATTTCCGAGAGGCGGCGGCAGGGATCGGGGATCGGGGGATCGGGGGGCGTGGCTGGTTGGTTCCTTCCTTGGCTGACGCATTGTTTTAATCCTCGCATAACAATTGAAATGTATTTGTCAGATAAACTTTTGTTTGCCGCAGCAACAGCACTCGCAACTCGCGTCTGCCATACCCCGGGGAAAATGCTGAAATACACAGATTCAGTTTTTCAGTTTTCGGTTAAAAAGTGCGCTTAAAGCAATGCTGAAAATGTTGACAGAAATCTGTCGATGAAGTGCCTTTAATTAGCTGCAGCTGTTAAAATTCCCAAATCAATGATCTCTTAACAACGAGTAAAATGTTTTATGACTTCATGGAAATCTATTAATGTTTTACTTATTTAAGATGAAACTTTATTCAGTCGAAAGGCAAATTACCAGTGAAATTATAAATCAAATTGAAACTATATATATATATTTTATATTGCCAAAGTGTCAGTGGTTTCCAGCTGAAATCAGAGAATGTTAATCAAAATTAATTTATAAGAGAAGATTTAGGCAATGTTGTTAAGCAAAAGGAAAAAATAAATATATGTGTATTATATATAATTAATTGCTATATAAAAATGTCCTCAACATTACGAACATATATTATTTTCTTAAAAAAATATATATGTAACTGAAATTTCTCTTCTAAGATTGTCTAGAAAATATCTAAATTGATTTACAGATGACTGTTACAGTAGACATTAAATAAATGCTGTTAATGTTGAAACTGTTAAGCAAATGTTAAAGCAATAATAATTTATTGAACTCTGCAAATTGTTCTGTTAGATGTCGCTGATCAAACAAAATTTGCTGGACTGGATTTCAAATAAGTTTAAGCTCCACTAGCTGCAGAGAAATTGAGTTCAAAGTGAAAAGCCTATGTTAACTTATAGTATAATACTATTTAATATGAAAAATACAATTTTGTATTACTTAGCTAATCAGAATATAATCTTGACCCTTTCTCATACTTTACTTAGCCTTAAGTATCGTCGACAATTGCATTTAACCTCATTATTCTTGATTGCTCTATTCTCAAACACTCGCTAATGTTGTTTTCCACTTATTTTCCACCCTTTCGCTATTGCATTAAACGCTTTTCGTTTATATTGAGTAGTTCTCTCTCGCTCTCTCTCTCTCTCTCTCTTTCTACCTATCAGCCACTTCCTGCTCTTAACCTGCCTCTCGGGCTCATTACCATGGCAATGGCAATGGCAATGGCAATGGGGATTGCGATTGCGATTGCGACTGGTAATGGATATGAAGCTGTTAATTACGAGTAGTGCCAGGGAATTACTATACTATATATATATATATATATATATTTTTATGCAGGAATAACACATGGCACACATTAATAGTTATATTTCTTAATTAAATTAATTGCAATTGGCTCGATTCGGTTAAATTCGTGCTCAGCACTCGACTTTTATGCCTTTTAATTAAGGTTTATTACTGCCAGGGCTTCCATCACACCAAAAAAAAAAGAAAAGAAAGAAAACTATTATGTCGGAAATGCAAACGTATATCCCTGATTCTTCAGACAAGGAAATGGCGTGACGAAAAGCGTCGAACCAAGTTGAACTTTTGTTAATGAAAATAATGCAATTGCAACAACAGCAACAACAACGATAACAACAACTAACAATGGCAACAACTGTGAATGCAGCTCATGTGTGAACGTGTTTTCGGTTTGCCACGACTGAACTGCAACTGCACAACGACGGGGTGGGGATAGCGAAGGAGAAGAGACCGAAGAGCCCAACTCTTGCAGGGCAGAAGACTCCCAAAAACTTTTGGCCCATACCTTGCCCAGCCACAGCCCTTGTCCCCGCTCACAATTACATTACCCGCAACACTCTATCTGTGTGCCTCCTACGGTTTGTTTAATGCAATTAAGCGAAGCGGAAGTAATTCTGCCAACAGCTGCCTGTTTGACTGACTGACTGACTGAATGAACGAATGAATGACTGGCAGACAGAGAGACAGACAGTCTGAATGCTTGACTGAATGGGGTAAGGGAGCTGACTGGCTTACCAGCTCTTGCTCTTCTCACATCTCAGTCATTCGCTCAACTGCCTCCAGTGACGCCTGCTAATGAATCATTGCACTTGGCGCGACGCGTTGGCCAAAGCCGACAATGGCCAGCAGCTAAACAAAGGAAATAAATCTAAAAACAAAAGGAGAACCCATACAAATTACACACACGCAAATATCCTGTAATTTGTTATAGTTTTTATTATATACAAAATTGGGTAAAATGTTGGATAGAAATATTTAAATATATTGAAACTCAAATTTGAGAGAAAAATACAAGTAAATAAATAAAATTTCTTATTTAATACATTATTAATTGATGAACTAAAAGAGGTCTATATAAATAATAAAAACAATAATAATAATATTACTAATACATATTAAAATAAATAATAAAATGATAAGAATAAACTTTATACAATCAGAATTAACATTAACTCGAAAGATTCGAAAAAGCTAAAGCATAATAAAACAAAAAATTAATTTAATTGATTTCAAATAAAATAATAAATAAAATGCTTAAAGTGCTTATTAAATTCTTATCTGATTTCAAGAAAAAACACATTTTGAGAAAATTCATAAAATGACATTAATTAAGATTTTAAGCTCCTTGGCTCATACAAATATCAATCTAAAACTATGTAAACCAATAGTTATGAGGCACTTGCTATCAGTGTAAATTTTATATTTTTATAGCCTAAATGAAGATTTGGTAAATTATTTTCTATAAAACAGTAACAGGAAAATATATCAATCGGCACACATTTGCTTTTGCTTATCAAACACGATATCAATTATGTGACTAAGTACAAATACAGCTTACCTGATCGTGAAATATATATATATTACTTACTTTTTACCTCTTTTCTGGCAAACTTAAGTAGATGCTTAGATTAATACACTTGCCGTGCTGCCTTTGGATTACGAGGTATTGAAAAAGTTTTGCCTTATGCGGCTGGGCTGAGCACAAAATTTTTTATTTAACAGTGCAAGTTTTAATTTCTTTTTCTTGTGCTGCGCATTGTTTCCGCCTCTTGGCACCGAATGTGGCAGCCAAGTTGCAAGTTTCATCCTGGCTGGCTGGCTGGCTGGTTGGTGGTTGGAAACTAAAATACAAAAAAAAAAAAGACAGCTGGGTGTGGGCGTGGCACTTGCCTCAAGTTGTTGCAGCGGTTTTGTTGGCATTTCCCTTTGTTTTGTTTTGGTTTATGCGGCGCATGTTAAAGTGGCTTCAGCTGCCAGCTGCTGGAAGCTGGGGGCGTGAATTTGATTACCGAGCAGAAGCAGCAGAAGAAGCCGCCATAATAGCGCATGCCATAATTATTGTCAGGCTGTGGCCTTTTTTTATACTGTCATGCCATGTGGCACATAAGATTGCACTTTGTTGCAGAGTGCAAAAAAGTTACTGGCAAGACAAACAAACAAACAAATCAACTAGACGATGGCCAAGAGCAACAAACTGCAGCAGCAGCAGCCGTGGCAGCAACTGAAGAAGAAGAAACAGCTGACAGCCAGAGCATCAACTACACCCATATGTTCGCCAAGTTTATGCCACTTTGTTACGTTACGGGCGAGCACATATATGTACAGACGTGTATACATATACAAAAAAAGCAGGGCAACTGCATACGATATGAAACTGAAGTTTATGTCGACAATTTGCCACTGTAACTGCAGCACCAACTTGCCACGCCTCACTGCTTATCGCTGAAGCTTAAGTTGAAGTTGAAGTTGAAGTGCAAGTGACAGGCAGGTACAACCCGATCAAGTTCAGCACGTGAGAAGCGCTGTGAAGGGCGCCTGAGGAGTGCTGAGTTGAAAGCTGGAGAATTGCGCATAATAAGCCTTAAGAGGGTCAAATGAAAAGGCGCTAAAGGATGCATGAGAGGGGCGCGTGATCGGGTCGGAGTAGGGGGAAAGTATAAAGACGAGAATAAGCAAAACTTAGCAGAGTCTAAGAATCAGATATGGAAAGATGGATAAACGTGAATTGAAATTTTCTCTGAGCACTTCAATATTTTGCAATTTTTAAACTAATTGACAAAATTTCTAACAAGTAAAAACAAGTAAAATATAAATATATTATATTTGTACAAAAATGTTTAATTAGGCAAACATTTTCTACTTTTCCACAATCAAATTTATATCCCAAGTTCTATTGCTCTTTCCAAAACACTTTACTTAAAGAGAGAAACTCAATGTAAATGCCAATTGCAATAGTCTTAGCCACATGTTAGATTATGTTGTCAACAAATTGGCATTCGGTACGATTCGATCGATTATACAATGCGTATTACTACAGGTATTTCGTGTTTTGACAAGCTGCAAATAGATTTTAGCCCCCAGGCAGGCATTTCATCAGCGACTCTGTTGCACAATTTGGCTTTGAGCGAGCCTTGCGCATACGTGGCGTATGACATTTATTTATTGCTGCACGTTAGACACAGACATTTGCACAGATGTAGATGTGTGTGCTGCCACATATTGTGGCACGTGGCTTGTTGCACAAACACAAACGTAGAGTCGAGCATAACATTGGGCTTATCGAATGCCAAAAACGCCTGCATATCAAATTAATTGAAGGCAAAGCAAAGTACCACTGGACCTGAATTATTTAGACAACTCCAGAGGGAGGAGAGAGATGGGCAGATATAACTTTACAATGCAGCAGCTCACATGCATTAGCAATGCGATGGCAGCTCAAAAGGCGCAAAGAAAAAAAAAAACAATCGAGTATTCCCACACGTGCTGCCATGTGCTGGCAATTGAAACTCAATTTAGTCAACAGGCCAAGCGACAGACAGACAGACACACACACAGACTCGACACTCAACACTCGGCACTAGAGTCGAGCCGACAAAAATGCATTTTACAAATTTCACGCCAATTGCCATAAAAGCCGTAAGTGAAATACATAGTCAAGTGCAGCGCCAAGGCAGCAGCTGCAGAGCACAGATTCCCAGCCTCAACTGCGAGTCGGAGCTCCTCTTTGCCGGCTTCTGTATGTCCTTTGGCATTTGGCACTGATTCCAACAATGTCCTTATTCGACTCACGTTTGGCCAATGTGTCGCCACAGCGCTACAGCGACAATCAACCAGCCGCGACATTGTTCTCCTTGCTGCTCTTGTTGTTGTTGTTTTTGCTCTTGTTTTTGCTGTTGTTGCTGCCCTATTGAACCTGCCCAGCTGTTTGCCCACAGTCATAGGCTTCATGTGCGGTTGGTTGGGCAGCATCAGGCGGCGCTTGTATATAGCGCCTGGTTGGGCAATTAAATGTGTGGCGGGGGGCGTTGCTCAAAAACTTTAAAACAAATTGCCGAATACAACAACAATTAATGGGAATTTATTTTCAAACTCATTTCGCTGTAATTGCCGAGCAGCAGGCAGAGCCAAAAAAAAAATATAAATAAAAAAAATAATGAAAAAGCGAAACACCAAACGAGGGACAGTTGAAGCAAATGTTAAATATCCTAATTAACATCAGAAAATTGTAATTATGAAGCGAAATTTAAGCGCGCTTAAAGTGTAAAAGTTTTAAAACTAAAAACAGCAATGTTTATATATGATATATGATTATACATAACATTAAGCTATACAAAGTATAAAAAGCTGATGGACTTAACCCAAAATTAATGCCATGGAAGGGAACTATAAAACGCACGAATAACTAAAAACTAATTCGAAAAAAATGCAAACTGATTTTTAATTAAATTGCGATCATCGGATGCCACAGGTTGGCAGTAGAAGGATAGTAGGATAATAGGAAATTCTCTAGGCACAAGTTAAATTCAGTTTTATAAGGCGACATTGCGTAGCAGCTTGCTCTGAGCTTTTGTAGAAAGAAACTTTGGAAGATTATAAAATGTAGAATTTCAAACTAAAAGCGATAAATGAAGCAAATATTAATAGATGAAAAGTGATGGAGTCGAGGCATAAGCCTAATGAAGAGAGAGCAACATTGCTTAATGCAGTCCTTACTAACTTACAATTGAAGGGAGAAGCGAATGAGGCAGTGAAGTTATGAATACAGAATGTAGCAATGCAAAGCAAAGCAAACGAGATCCAGTATAGAGAAGAGTAGAGGAAAAGCGTAGAGAAAAGAGAAGAGTAGAGAAGAGAGAAGAGTAGAGAAGAGAGAAGAGTAGAGAAGAGAGAAGAGTAGAGACGAGAGTAGAGTAGAGAAGAGAGAAGCATAGAGAAAATAAAAGAGTAAAGTTAAAAGGTTAACAAAAGAAGCGAACAGCCTGTTGTAAGCAAACGAAAAGGGATGATATGAAGTCATTGGAAATTGAGATACGAAGCATTGAGGACACTTGACTTTAAACTAAGACTAACATTCAAGAGTCAAGTTGGAATCTTAAGAATGGCAATCGTTAGTTGCTTAAGCCGAACTGGAAATAGCTAATGATTTAACAATATATATTAAATAAATTTTCAATGCTTCTATTTATAGAAATAATATTGATTATTGATTATTTGCTCTTCTTGGCTTTGCCAGTTATTTCGTTTTTCAGAAAAATTTCGTTGAAAATTTTCGTTAAATTTTCAGCTTGTTTGCCCAACTTGCGGGTCAACCCATTTTTGTAGCTGGCAATTTTCAGAGCATTTACGTTCAGCTCATTTACAATAAATTTTGGACAGCCTACACAGTAAAAGGCTTAACACGCCTGGCCCCGCCTCAAGTCCTGCGCTTGTTCTCTACCCATTGCTAGCAACATTTCAGCTGCTTTATGAGCTGCAATTGTGGCCTGGCGTTCCCCTCGGTTAGGCCTCCAACGATGGCCAACTGGCGACTGTAAATAACTTTGCTTATTTGAACATTTATTGGTGACGTAAACGGCTTGTAGCATTGTTGCCACAGCGCCAAGGATTGAAAGGATGTCTGCAAGAGAGTGGGCTTATTGCCTCGATTTTTACTCGTGTTAATTTCCTGTAACTCGGCATTTGTGAAATAACAAGAGGCCAGCCGACTCAAGTGTAATATCCGAGACAGAGCCTCTATAGAGCTCTACAACTGGCTCAGCAGCTGAGGAGCTCAGCAGCTGAGGAGCTCAGCAGCTCAGGAGCTCAGCAGCTCACTGGCTCAGCGGTTCAGTCACGAGTTCGAGTTCAAGTTGAGTTTACGAGTGCTCTCAAACGAGTATGTGTCAGGTTAATGCCACCGGCTGTGAATTGGTCTTCTAAAGCTCGTAAAACTCGCTGCCACACCATGTTGCATGCTACATAAAATATGATGAAGGGCACTTAAGGCAGGCCGCCAACGCTCGTCTCGTGTGTTGACAGCTATCAAATGTGTACACAACATGCATAAATGAATGCGACACACTCACCATCACACACACACACACACACACCCACACACACACTCACACACCCGCCGGGAGAGGTGTTTGGTGACAAAGGCGTTTGTTTTCATAAATATTAAAGCAAGCCAAAAGGTTTTGGCCCACAAAATCAACGCCAAATGCCAGCTGACAATTTATGAGTAGCACAAAATATAATAATCATAATTTAGCAGCATTTGTTTGCCAAGCTGCAAGAGTTGCAGCCAGTTTGTAAAATATTTTGCATGGCAACTATGCAATTGCTGCAGCAGTTGCAACAGCAGTTGCGCAATAATTCAAGGCATATTTTGTTGCACAGCTTCGACAGCTCCCAGCAGTTGGTGCAGCAGTCAAGAGTGCAAGCAAATAGCTGATCGGAGCGGAAGTGGAATTATAGAAAGCAAACTCCGACCTTCTGCAAATAAAGCGTTTAAGTAAGAAAGAAAATGAATAGGCAATAGTTTAGGATCGATTTGATTAAACAAAGTTAAATTTTATTTTCGAGCGAAATTACTGTTGAATTACGATGGGAATCGTAAAATTTATAAAGTTATATATATATATATATATCCATCTTAAGAAATTTTCAATGAAATAGGTAAACGAATTCTATAGCTATTCAATCGAAAATCTGACAAGAATTGAATAAAAATGTTTTTGTTTTTATATTATTGTTTTAATTATATAAAAAATAAAAATAAAATTTAATTTATACAGTCTAGTAAAATATATAAAAAATAAAAAATAAATATATTTTATAAGTAAATAAGGGATAAAATAAAAATCTATTCGCACATTCCTGGAAAAATGAATTTGCATTCAAAATCTAAGCATCTAATCTAAGAATAATACTTTAGTTATAATATATAAGATATATACATATATAGTATATATCTACCTAAATGAATTCAATTCAAACTACACAATTTATACTCAAGTTGAAATTAAGTAGAAATCAATTTATGTGAGTCATGATAAACAATATCTAACATTTTTTGTTTTTGCCAAGTAATCTTTGCAAATTGGAGAAGTTTGCAAAAAGTAAAGGAGAAACGAAAATCAATTAAGTCTGTATAACATTTCAACAGTTCAAAGCTACTCCTATATGCCAGATACTTCCTAATTATACTGAGCCCCTCTCAATACCTTTGACCATTTGCCTACTCCACCCAACACTTAGCAACTCATTAACGTTTGGGCTGGACATTGCTGAAAGGAAACCAAATCTGCGCCTATTGATACCAATTGACCCGAAAGGGGGCAACTAACATATCAGAGGTATACGAGATGGCCATGGGGTAGCTCGGTTTTCCAGCAGATTATATTCCTCACAAATGAGGAAATCCCAGAGAACCGACAGATTAAATTTGTATAGCACTTGTAAAAACGGATGTGTGGGGCATGTGTGTAAAGTAAGTTGAACTTCC
This sequence comes from Drosophila nigricruria, assembly GCA_037075265.1. Lineage (NCBI taxonomy): Eukaryota > Metazoa > Arthropoda > Insecta > Diptera > Drosophilidae > Drosophila > Drosophila nigricruria. Next base: position 1,904,096 of record JBAMCI010000173.1, on the reverse strand, counting down.
GTTAGGCCAGACGCGCGGGGGTGTGTGGATGTGTGTGTGTGTGCGCCCAAGCGTTGGTCATAAAGTTTTTCACATGTGAAAAACAAAAGTCGCCAAGGCACAGACACACACACACACAAAGATATAGAGGGGAAGAGAGAGGGAGAGAGATGCTAGGCTAGGCATAGATATAGCAACAAAAAGAAAGAGCATTTCATTATTTATGGAAAGCCAACGCAAATTATATACACACATATACACCAACGGGTATGCTTGTATGTGTGAGTGAGGAATTTAGAGAAAATGGCTGCCGCTGCGGCAGTTAGTTAGCCTTACTAGAGAGAGGGAGAGAGAAACAGAAACAGAGTGCGAGCGCTGTGTCAAATGTAATTTTGTGTAAAAATTTTCATGAATGAAAACGTTTTTGTCGTCACACATATATACACACACTCGCACTCACCCTCACACTCACACACACACACATATGCACACACACCGATGCACGCCTTGGGCTTGTTAACAATTGTGTAGCATATTTTTGGGGGTCAGTCGAGCATGCCACACATGTTGGCAGTTTAGCTGCCGCACAGGATTACGTATTTCAGCTAGGGAATATGCACACTAAATTCTCTATTTCACTACACAACACACACACACACACACACCGTGGGCCCTGTGCATTTAAGCACTCGAAATTAATTTGACATTTTTATACACTAAACAAATCCTCGCAAATCGCAAATCCCACACAAACGGAGCTTACTCTAACCAATCGGCTAACCAACAGCTGAAGCCTGTAGGGTATTGAAGCCGCTTAAATACCCGACAATTTAACGCTTTGTAGATCATATTTATACTTCAGGTTCTCTGTGTCTACGTCCGACTCGACTCGGGTTGATTTCGTGTGCGGTTTTTGTGGCAAAGTTGCAGCTTGATTAATGACAGTTGCAATGCGATTTCAATTGCTTGCGACTGGCCACAGTTCAAAAGAGAGAGAGAGACATAGAAAGAGAGAGAGAGAGAGAGAGAGAGAGAGAGAGAGGTAGCATGTGCATTGTGCTGTGCGGTTGTATTCAATTTGTCAGAGTACAAACCAGAAACTGTCGCACATTCTTTGCAGTTTATATTCCATTTGCCAGAGCATTTATCAATCGAGGCAAATCGGAGACAGAAAGGCAACCTATTAATATGATTTTCTCAACTTAATTCATTTTATTTTGAAAGACTTTTTGTTATTAATTATAATTTTGAATTGCAGCTATAATTAAGGGAAGGCGAGACCGAATGAAGGTCTCTCCTTTCACTTGTTACGAAGACAGATAGCACTTGCTCAATGTTAATCCAAGTGCGAAATTCTGAATGCTGTCATTTACTTTTAATTACTTTTTAATAACGTAATTATTTATATGAACGAATGCTGTTCAATGACATGACAATTAATTGCACAGGAATAATTGCACGAATTAATGAAATATTTATATTTTGTAGACATCCCAAACTGTACTCAACTTCTTTCAACCCGAATTGGAGACTCAGTCGGGATCTTTCTTATCGTTCTTTTCACACAAAACTAATATAATTTAAGATAATATAAGAATAAAGCCTCAAATGTTCATTATCGTTTACTGATTTTCTTGATAAATCATTTGTTCATATCCTTAAAATTCCATGAATTAGTAATTTACATATAATTTTCATTATTCATAACTGCTAATTTAAGTTTTAAGTAATTAGACTTGTTATCTTAAATGAATATTTTCTACCTATAACAGAAGTTGAGATAATGAATAATAAAAATTATTTGAGCTTTATAGGTCAAGTCTGATTTCTCTTAACTTTTCTTACTTATTTTCATATATAATAAATTGTTTTTAGTTCAAAGCTCAAAATAGAAGGCTTTAATATGCATCTAAAAGACATATATTTACTCCAAATTATTTTCAATATTCAATCAATTCAATTTTTGTAGACAACTTTAAGGTCAAGACTTACCTAGTAAAAAAAAAACTTAATAGTTTTTCTCAATTCTTGCGTTATATCTAGCTGTAGAGCATATGTTAATAATATAATATTTTAATATTATTTAAATATACCTAATAGGGCAAGCAATAGATCACGATTGACTACTAAGATTTACATCATAACTTAACTTGTTTTGAGTTTCTATCATCACTTCTCTCATATCACTTCTCATATCAGTTGTCTTTTTTTGTCGACACTTAACAGCTCTGCTCTAACTAAGCTCCAACTATTTCGATATTCAAATTCTTAAAGAACTCCAACATACTATTCGCTCTTTTGGCTGTGGCAAAAGTAATTTGTGACATTGTTCGCATTCCTTGTCGGCAAGTTTCATGCGGACAATCCACTTAGGAGCAAAGCTTTTGGTGCGATTTATAGACCTGCCCGTTGACTCCTAACATATGCATAATTTTTCAAGTCTCTCCAAGCGCTGCTCGCTGCTCGCTGCTCGTTGGCACTGCGCATAGAAATCATATCATAAAATAAAATCACAAGCTTTTAATTTGTCGTAGTAAATGCACAGCCCACTAGTTGTGAGGGGGTCTCATACACCCACACACACGCACACATGCTGCTCGTTACTTAGCACACATTTAATTTTGTTACCAATACTCAAGCACTCTTCCACACACACACACACATATAAGTAGATGGTCTGGCTTTTGGCTGGGGCTCGGGCAGTGTGAGGGACTCGGCGGGGCTCAAGTTTTTGGCGCGCCATAAAACTATGCGGCAAATTTATATGTTGCCATGCTTCAGCGCCTGCTGCTCATGAATAAAATGGGCGTGGCACATAAAAGCCGAGAGAGAGAGAGAGAGAGAGAGAGAGAGAGAGAGCTAGAGTGGGCGATAGCTGTTGCCAAATGTTAATGCCACTTTCACCATTTACGAGTGCTTTTTGCCTTCTGCTTGCACGGAGATCTAAAAAATCTGTGCGTCCACAAATTTTATTCAAATGCATTTTGACAGCTTATTGTGATTTTTATTGATTGTTTGTTTATGCAATTCAAATTGAGTTTTCAATTAAAAGTAAATGACTATTTGTCAAAAATAAGCTATTTGGTAAATGATGGTATGAATTTATATCTATAGCCATTAGCTATAGTTGATGAACATTGAAATAAAATATTATAAAAGAATGCGAATACGAATATACGAATATGAGACGTTTTGACTATTAAACTCCATTACGAAGTCAAAAAGATTTAGATCTTAAGCAAAATTCATGAAAAGGAATTTGATAAAATAAAAAAGTAAAAAAAAGTTGAAAAATCTGCTAAAAAATATAAGGAAAGTTTAGTATTAGCTTGTAAAAAGAAAATGCAAACGAAAAGATCTCATTATATATATATATATCTAGCTATACATATGTGTCTTTAGTTACAATATTCATTAGAAGAATTAATTTTGTTAGAGTTGTTTAAAAAAGGAAACGAGCATTTAAATAGTTGATATTTCGGTTAGATCCACTGGGATCATGAATAAGGGACAGCAATCTGTAATTTTTACAGTTCTAATACTTTTATTCATCTTCTCTATATATTAATGAAAACTGGCGTAAATATGGATCTCTACATTTAGTACAGTTCTATAGCTACTATGCTAGAAATGAACAAATATATATATCTTCTATAGTGTTGATCTGGCTGTTGTTGATCTTCTATAGGTTGACTATAAACTATAAATCTAAGCTCACTAGGGCCCTGGCAATTCAAAACTACGACTACTACTATACATCTTTCTTATTTTAAATCAAGTATCGTAGAGTTTTGAGATATAAGGTTGATGATCCGTCTATTAGGGCGGCACAAATCGAGAAACATAAGTTTTCTAAGATAACTTAAATGTTTGAAATAATTTGTTTTAATAAATGAAATGAAAACAGAACACATTAGAGATTTATGGTAAATTAAAGGCAAGTATTCTGTGATTTTCTAAAATTATATTTCAGGTCTTGATTAGCACACTTTAATTTCTGGAGAATACTCTTTTAGTTTGCACCTAAAGTTGCTAATATTTCCAGACTAATCAAAAATCCAAATATTCTTTTATGAAACTATACAGACTGTAAATATAAAGCGTATTTCAGCGCGCTCTGCACGCCCAGGGCTTAAACGCATTTTGAGCATTAAAAATTGTGGTTTGTACGCAGCGAAAAATAATCGCTGGCATCGGTGGAAATTGAATTTGCGAGTGTTCAGCCACAAACGCAAAAACCGCGAGTAAAATCTATGCACGCACACCCGACACAAACGCAAACATACTCATATATATATATATATATATATATATATATATATATATATATATATCTATATATATATATATATATCTTGCCATCTCTTTCGGGCAGAGGCAACGTGTGTAAGTCACAACACATTTCAAATGCGTAAAGTGTTTTGCGCCAGAGGCGTAGCAGAGCAGGGGGACAGGGGACTGACAGTCGCCTAGCGTCGCCTCGACTAGCCTAGCCTAGTCTAGTTGATGGTGCTGGTGCTGGTGCCCTGTTTGGGCTCTAAGCCTTATAAATTAGCGGTTAGATTGAGCGTCATAAATCATGCGATTAATTTTAAAGTGCGCGTGCGTCTGCATGTTTATCTAGGACAACACTTTTTGCGCCCACTTTAAAATCTCGCTAAAATTTAAAAAGGTTTGACAAGGGGCCTGCAGACTATAATGTGGGTTCAGCAGGTGGCTAAGCCGAACGAAAAATTGAGGGTACCTATTTCACAAGTGATATAAAGGATTCTAAGTGACAGAAAGATATCTGTGAAAGTATTCAAAATGTATGTAGGGAAATAAGAGAGTGAAACAACAATCAAAGCACATCTCAATGAAATGAATTACGAATTAAGTGAGATTAAAAAGGTTATTCGGATTTTTCTTTGCAATCCTCCATTTCAAACTTACTTTGTTAAAACTGAGCCGTTGAGCTGATCTTGACAATTTTATATCTTGGTTTGTCATTTTTTTATACCCTGCGCCTATTGAAAACGAGAATTCAAGTTGAGAAAGTGTACTTAAGAGGCAGAATAGCGAACCTCTGAGCCTATAAAGTATAATTTTCTTGATCATGAAGATGAGTTGAGTTGAAGAAGAACTAGAGTTCTTCTAATAGTCTAACTGTCTGTCTGTTTAGCTGAACTCAGTTATATACTTGAGATTCCATTTGCCTGATACATACAATTTTACAAGATCATTATATCCTGGATTCTTATTTTTTATGTGTTCAGAGTATGATAGTTAATTTCCCATAGTAAAGACCATATTGTAGCCCAAGCGTGTACTTTCTTATGTATGTACATGTGTTGTTGGTAATGTATGCATAATTGATGATTAGAATGATCAAAATACAAACTCTGCGCAGGGTATAGGGTATCTACTTGTTAGGCACTCTCAACTAGAACACTCTTGAATGCTGATACTACATATACATGTCAGTTCGTTTTAAAATTCGAGAAGTAATCTCTAATCAGGCCATGCAACGTATTTTTGAAAAGTATATCATATAATTTTCCCAATAATCAATATGGGTACAAAAAGTTATTTGAGTTAATAAGCTTACCAAAGCAAGTGACTTAAGTTTCACATAAGCTAATGAAAATTGGTCCAATTTTGCGATGAGCACTATTGTCTCAATTACCTCATTTTCCTAAGTGAACTTTACTCGTTTTGGAAGGAAATATTTCATCTAAAATTCCGTAGCCAAGTTCATTTTCTATCTATTTTTTTCGATATATAAATAAAATAATTTATTGAAATATAACGATATAAAATTATGTTTCTACCATGGATTAAACCATGACTTTCTATATTGCAAAACTTTAATCGAGTTGATAAATTTAAATATTTAATTATTTTAGACGAATTTATTGCTCTTGTCCATATAGTACATTTTATACCTGCATCAAGCTTTGCCACATTCTTGTAGGCTGCGGCAGTAATTTGACTAAACGATGCCATCAAAAAAAATGTATGTATCTAATTAAAATGAAGAAGCATAAAAAATGAGCTCATGAATGCGCTACGCTGCGTCGCAGCTGTGTGCTTAGCGCTTCGCCTAACTTCATGCCGCATAAATTTCGCGTAGTGGCCTAGTCGTCCTACTCGTCCTGTTAGTCCCACTCGTTCTGATAGTCCTGCTCGTGCCCCTGCCATGTGCGTGCGTGTTGAGAGTTGGGGCTCAGAGCCTTTGGCGGCCCTCCCCCGGCCCCGGCAAGCTGTTTGTTTATGCTGCCGAGCTGCATTTTTATGTGCTGCCAGCTAGTGCGCCGACAACAGCAGGCCACTCCATCAGTTGGCCAACTACACTGCACAGTACACTGCGCAACAAAATGAGTAACAGGCGAAATGATTATGTGTGCCTTCTATCAAGTGGACAATATCGAAAGGAAGTCGAAAAGTATGGTACTATATATTGTATAATAAGTTTTTATATCATTTATATTACACACCTAAATTCAGCATCCAGTTATTAAGGCCAATTTTCCATTTTGATGCAATGCGAATATAAAAGTTAACAAACAAAAGATTTGATTAACTTTTGAGATAATTATATCTTAACTATTAGTATACAATAATTAATTGAATTTATAATCAATAGAAATTCAGCTTGAAAATAATTTATAGAAGAGATTCAAATATTGACTTTGTGTGTTAAAGTGTTTAAGTATTCATGAGTATCTAACCAAAACTGTGGCTATGTTATAGACATTAGCAAATAGTATGTGTAATCAAACGATTTCACTCTGTGCCAAGTACATGAACAGCTGATGGATTGATTAATACGTTCAACAGGTTGATTTCCAGTTTAATGCATTTGCTGGCACTTGGCTGATATTTGTGGATATGTAAATATTGTGATTGTATTAATCAGTCAATCTTTATTGCATTTTGGAGGCCCCATTGAATTTATCAATTTTGATTCCCAGCTGGATGCACAGTGTGTCAGGGTGACGCCCAGAGGGACTAGCGTTGGCGTTGCTTTTTAATAAAATTAGCTCCGGCATTGGGTGCTTGTTTATGCAGGCAACAGTCGAGCGTACGCGAAGAGCGCGGTCCTCATGTTGCACAGACTTTTAGTTGTGTGTGTGTGTGTGTGTGTGTGTGTGTGTGTATGAGTGTGTGTGTGTATGAGTGTGTGTGTGCGTATGTACTTGGCTGCTTATTATGCATGAATTTGAAATGAAGTCGCGAACGTGACACAAACTCATGACCGCCCCCAAGCGCCCTCTTCAACAGCCACCGCCTCCCCTGCCCCGCCCACTTACAAGTAAGAGTTCTACTACAACTCTGCTGCCTTTTTTGCTGCCTGTCTAACACACACACACACACGCACTCACACACAAAATTTACACATTCGCATTACGATATGCATTTAATATGAGCAGGTCGCAGGACTCGACTTGAATTCTCGAAAGAAAAAAAAATTGGAAAACCCTATAAAACTCTTTGCCCCAAACGAGAATTGAGAAATGGCAATGGGCATGCGGGACTCAAAGTCGTTCGCGTCGTCCTCGTCCTCGTCGTCATATTATGCATATGTGTAGTTAAACTCATAATGAAATTTGTTGCGAGTGGGCGCTGATTGTTTATAGCTCTTAAGTGGGTAACCCACTTAACATAGAATGGAAATAGAAGGTCAGGGATCAGAGCCGGGATCTGATGAAACTGACCTACGAGCTAGAGTTTGGGCATAGCTGAGGCTTTTTATGCAAACGACTGGACAAGTAGGAATAGAAAATTGAATTACTTTCAGTTATTGTTTTGCTTATCTACAAAATTATTCAAATTACCAGCTAAATTCCAGCGAGACTTTTCGGCTATTGCTTAGGTATAGGCAAAGTTTTAGATATATATCAACTGAGAATAAACTTATTTATTATTATTATTTATACTGGCATTAGATATACCTTAACTAAATTGAATATCATAACTGAAATCCTTTTAAATTCTGCAAATCAATTAAGAAGTAAACTACATATATACACAAAGTCTTTTCTTTAAATTGAGTCTAGCATGATTCAAAACATAAAAGCGAAAAAAAATTTGTTTTTCATATTTTACTAAATTAATTACATATTTGATTTGATAACTGATTAAAGAAATACATTTTTATTTAATTTCCAAATCATTATTTAATCTTTAAAACGATGAAAATAAATTTTCGCATATTTTCTAGCTAATTCTTATTTTATTTTAAATGTCTTTTAATGTTTTATGAATTTGCAGCTGAATGATTCCCATCCAATTAGCCTAGCGCAGAGCTCTCAACTTGACATTTTTAACAATTATTCAGCTAATAATTAAGTTCAATCAAATCTCCATTCTGAGATCCACAAAAATTCCCGTTTTAATTTCGCTCTCAGCATAATTTTCACGCCAAGTCTTCTATTGAAATACGCAGCAAACTTTGCCGACATTTTGAAAACTCGCTCTGGGGTTGAAGAAAACTATTTAAGCGAAAAGTAGAAGAAGATTTTCATTTGCAAATTACAAATGCTAAAATCAGTTGAATGTTGCTTATAAGTTATGAAGTTTTTAGCCAGCTTTTAGCAAAGTTCCCCTCAGAGCTACGACAAACGTTTGGATGCTCTTCACGCTTGCACCTTAGCAATGCAATTTATTAAACTAACTACTTAAGCATGCGAGAAAACAAATATAAAAGCGAGCTAGAAAGAGAGAGAGAAGGAGAGGTAGAGCTTTGATCGCCTGGAGTATTCTTGAAGATACCCTGTAAAATGTGATTCGCCTCATGGATACACAGAATAAAAGCTGTTTCTGCTTAAGTTTCCTGAAAGTCTTACTTTATATAGAATTATTTTGCTACTTCATTTTGATTGTGAGGGAATTTAACAAGATGACATATTATCATATCATTTGTGAATATTATGAGAGAATCTTAAAACTTGACATTTCTCCTTTCATAATAAATTTGAAAGAGGTTGAATCAAAACTTCATTTTTGCTGTTGTATAGACAGGAACCGATATGTAAAGTGGGATAGGTAATCAAAATTCTTTCTGTCTTTACTTTAAGAGACTTTTTTATTGAAAATCAGATGATTCAGATCAGATATATGCTTTAAATTAGTATTTTGTTAAGATCTACTACATATACATACATATATACTAAATACCCTTTTAATAGTTTTAATGACTACAGGGTATACAAATAATCTAACACACTCTCAAGCCGGGAAGCACTTAGAGTCAAGCAGCGCAACGCGAAGGATCCTGCAGAAGGGATAGGGAAATAGGATTGGGCAGGGGGAAAGAAGTAAAGGAGAAGTGGGGCTTCGCCTGAACACCCGGCGCACTCAAGTGGCGGCAGCACACTTCAAGGAGATATTTTCAACACGCTTTGGCTTCGACAGCAACAGCAACAAGGACAATGGGCGCTAGGCATTTGCAACTTAATTGCAATGTGTGAGGTGTGCGTGTGTGTGTAGGTGTGTAGGTGTTGTGTATAGAGGGGCGTGGCAGGTGCTTTGCATTATGCATGAGACGACGACACACGGGCGGCTCGTCATAATCATTTTGTGAGCTGCCTTCTATGCGCTAATTGCAATTAAACAATAATATGAATGTAAGAGACAGGACACAGAGCGAGAAAAAGCGAGAGCGACTGAGTCTAGTGGAAATTTGTGAAAAATTCGTTTAGAAAAGTGAAAATGGCGCGTAATTGCGTCGCGCATGTCACGCTTTACGCAGCAAAAGGCATTTAATTAAATGTTAACAGCAACACACGAAACAACAAAAGCAACAACTACAGAGAGAGAAAAACAACAGCCAACAGACAATTAACAAAGCCTAATTGTTGTTGCTGTTGCTGCTTTTTCGAGTCGCGTTTGTTGTCTTTGCCATTGTCTGCATGTATTTGCATATCATTAAGCCAGGCAATAACAACAATTCGCCCTCTTTCTCACACTCTGGAGTGCATTACCAACACTTGTAATACACGAGTCAAGAATTGCTCAAAGCAAAATGGCCTGCAAAGGGTTCTCATGTATGTGTGTAGGCCATGCATGTACTTAATTGTCAACAGAAGTCGGCATCAAATGCTGACAGTTTAGAATTTTTGGAAACAAATACACATTTCTAGTTGAAGTTTCAGAATCAGCTGAAGTCTACCTTAAAATATAAAATAATAGTTTTTTATCGATATTTTAATCTAATTTCTTGATATCGATAAAAATTAAAAAATAATTATTTTGTCTTTTTATTTTTGTCTTTTATTTTAGTATTTCTTTGCATATTTCCAGCATTTTCATAACAACTCATTAGAACATTAAGTAGATTCATTGACTTTTCCACACATATTAATGGGAAATCATATTTAGTCTAAGCTCCAATAGCGAAATATTCCTCACTTTAATTCCTTCAAATGTTGGCTCAAGTAATCTTTATCCGAGTGTTAGATATTCCAACCCTCACAAGTAAAACGTTTTAGATGCGTAAAGTGCCTTCTATACTACTTCCATACTTCCCGACTTGTTTCAGTATAGAGATTAAACAAGGCTAGTTTAGTTAATATAATATACACTTAACTAACCTGAGGCAGGCCGCAATGGCAGTCATAAAGCGTCATTAACTACCGCACTCCCATTGGCTCGGCTCCCATTGGCTCCTGCATGTTTTGTGGCCCAGTGGAAAGTGTGTTTTATAACAGCCCGTAAAAACGGCCACGACAAATATTTGAGTTGAGCGCAAAAAAACAGGTAAAAATGTAGGAGCCGAACCAAGGTAAGGTGAGGTGAAAATGTGAAGACTAGTGCTGTTCACGTTTATCTAGCCCGAAACACAGGTCGGGGGCAAAATTGACAACTCAATTGCGAAAACTATTTACACGCAATTAGGCGAAATGACAGGGCGCCACAGCTCACGGCAAAGTTGTCAAGTGAAATGCGAGCAAAGGCACATAAAAAGAGGTATAACAAAAGGACTGACAGGGCACTGACGGACTGCCTGCCACCTTCCAACAGCTCCGCTGCGTCTCGAGTGTAAATATTGACCAGGCCTGAACAAACTGTGGCCCAGGCAGCACCAGGCAGCGCCAGGCAGCGAGCAGCCACTGAGGACCACAAGCTCGAGCAAGGCGGCAGAGCTCATTCATAAATGCATTAGCTAGCTGTCAGGCAGTGCAATCGAATTCATGTTGGCATTAAACGTAAATTATGCAGTCCATGAATTTAACATGGCTGAGCAAACCACTTGGACACCGACCACCAACCACGTACGTACGTACGAATACTTGTCAAGGTGACTGTAAACGGATTCTGTGTTTATTACATGAGCCGCATTTCAATATGCCAAGGACATGTCAGCTTTAAACTTGCATAGCGTGTGCGACACTAATAATATATAATGGTAAATATTAACCGGCTTTGTTCGGTCAATGTATTTATTTTGGTCTTATTTTTTGAATGTGTTGTGAAGCCTATTGAAACGTATTATTATAAAGTACTATAAAGACATTAATAAATACTTATATAAATCCAGTGAGATGCTTCTACAGATGTGTCTTTATGAATACCAACATCTCCAAGGAAATTAAAATTGAATTTTAATCTATATGTATGAGAATCCAATCAATTTGCAAGAACAATTTGAAAACTCTTCATTAGCTAAAATATCCAACCACTGCTTAGTTAACAGCAGCTAAAATTATTAGAGAAACTCACAAAACTCTTTTCAAATGATTTCAACAAAGATATCTTCGGAGAATAGTTTTTCTCTGCGGCCAACAGCAATGCAAAGCACAGCTGCTCCAACGCTTTAGGTAGCATGTTAGTCCTCAATCAGTTAGTCACTCACATATATATCTATAGATACATATATATATATATATAGTGAATATATATTACATCTAACACTCGACTTATTTGTATTGCATGCCGCCTTGTGACCCAGTTACGTCTTGTTGTTTGGCCTTGAGCGACAACTTGTACAAACTTCTCTTAGTTCTGCAGTTGTCCTCGCATTGCAGTTGACATTTGTTCACATACACATACACACACACACATACACACACACATGTACAAGCACCCGCAATCACTGCACGTGTGTATGTGTACGTGTATGTGTTTGCGTCTCTTGGGTTGCCCTTTTGCATGATTTAAAACTATTTAACTTCTTTTGGTCTCTTCTCTTAGACTCTCGTATTTTCCTTTTTGCTTTGTTTTGTTACGTTTTTTGACATTTTGCGCTGTGATTTCCCATTTTGCACCTTTTATTCTGAGTGGTTTTACGAGTACCAAAGCTCTCAGTTTCAACCCCGTGTTCCGTTGTCTCTCTACCTTTCTAGTTCAAAAATTTATGAGTTTTTTAACCTTGCTGCAAATGGCAACAACAACGTGACCAAAAAAATACAAAAATTTGCTGACAAGTCCAAATGCTCGACGGGTTGTCCCTGTCCAAAAGTTGATGTGCATCCCTCTCCCTCTCCCTTTGTGTGTGTGTGTGTGTGTATGTGTGTGTAAATTGTTAATTACTACTGTGATGCACATTGTATTTTTGTAGGCCAATTGCTTACAGCAGCAGCGGCAATGCGGAAAGATACGGATATGTTGCAAATGCGGCGTATGCGTAATATTTTTTGTTAGCTTACTTTGACAATCGGCGTAAATAGTGGGCTTAAAAGATTGCTTCATACACAGATATATGAAGATATATGTTTTTTTGTGAATAGAGCAATGTATGTAATACTTAAATGTTTAAGCAACGATTACAGCTTGCCTTCATTTGCATTAATTTAATTAAATGAATTTAATATAAATATACAGAGAGAGTGCTCACTGAGGGCTAGAGTGATTTTTCATGATGATTTGCAGAGAAAAAGATAAAACGAAGGAAGAAATAAAACACATGAACACATTAACAAATGAATTAAATTAAAAATTAAATTAATCGAGACATGAAGAGAAAGGAACAAAAATAGAAACAAAAGATGAAAGTTTTTAAAATGTTAGTTAAAAAAGCAATAAATTAGAGGAAATAGGTTTAGGGTTAGGTATATATATGTAATATATGTATAGAGAAAGAGAGAAAGAGACAGAGAAAGAGAAAGAGAGACAGAGAGAGAAAGATAACACATCCAGAAAAGAGATATGAGAAAACTAAAAAACAAAAAATTGACGAGAATAAAAAACAAGTAAGAGTGCTCGAGACTCGAGTCAAGACTGCTCGACTAGGAGATCCTCTGAACCCTGCGATGAGCCGATATTCCAAACATTCAATGCTTACTTTACATGCAATACATGCACACACACTTACGCATTCACGCATATGCACGCGCTCTGCTAGCTGCGCAGTTTACGCAGCTATTGCGCTTGGGCAGCAGTAAGGGCTATATTATGGGAACTTACTTGTTGAATAAGTTTCTTTGTAGATTTACTTTCTTAATCAAACTTTCAAAGCATGATAATGTGTATATATTTGGCAAAGTAAAAATCTCTAGTATTCGAAATACGTTTTTTGGGGAAAGTTGTATAAAATAGTTATTAAACTAACTACAAAATTTGGTGTCTCTAGCTTCAAAGATGTATGAGAGATAATTTAATAGCTGAGTTGCGATAACGTTTTTAATCGATAACATTAAAACGGGAACAGTTATCGAATTTTTGAAACAAACTCGATCTGTGCGTGCGATGAGATCGATGCGTTCTAACATACGGACAGACAGACGGACAGACAGACGGACAAACGGACGGACATACGGGCATGGCTTTATCGACTCAGCTGGTCGTCCTGATAAAAAATAAATATACTTTATGGGGTCTGCCACTCCTCCTTCTGCCCGTTATATACATTTTAACAAGCCCATTATAAACTGATTTCCCATTTTCAATGGGTTCACCGTATAATAAGTAGTTATTGTGACTGTAATAAGTATGTAAACATAACATAAATGTATATATTGTTAGTAAATAAGATGCCACTAGAAATATAAAACGCGAATAAAAACAATAGACTTTTTCAAAAAGGTATTAAAAACTCGATGCATTCGAATTGCATTTATCTATTTCGATTTCTATTTTCATTCATTTTTCCATTAAATTGAAGAACATGTTATAATTGCTTAGCAAATCAAAGGTAAAATTATATTTCCACATAATGAAAATTTAATTTATTTATTATTCATTTGCACTCAACTAGATTTGAAGCAATTTGAAAATCTATATGCTCGATATAATTGTCTGCCTCGCAATGCAAACACAGTGATGAATGTGCCCGCTTGAAGCGCGGCAAACAGGGGCAACAATTTTGGCCGAAATTAAGTGGCTGCCAAAAACTGAACATGCTGAAAGATTTTTAATTGCTTTCTAATGAGCTGCCACAGCGCACCCTGCTGTCAATGTGAGAGTCGTTCATTAGCCAAATTTAGTGAAATGTGCCATAAACATAAATCAGTGTTTCGAGTTTTTGAGGCCTTTGGCAGCTAATTGACTTGAAATGTGTTTGCCTTACGTATTGCAGAAAGCTGTCAGGGACCACATGAGAAGCGCTTACTCAATCACCTGCTCTCCACCTACAACACACTGGAGCGACCCGTTGCCAACGAATCGGAGCCCCTGGAGGTTAAGTTTGGACTTACGCTTCAGCAAATTATCGACGTGGTAAGTGACAAAATTCCAAAGAGCCAGAGCAAGCAAGAAGACTACGTGTCTCAATTCTGAAATAACAATAATCAACTTAAACAATTATAAAAACAAAAGAAACAAAACAATCGGAATGGGCACTTCATGAAGTATTTTTTGTATCAAGTGTGGCCGTCGCGACGGTTTATGTGTATAGAAAAAGATAAACATATATATACAGGTCTTAACTAACGATAAAAAAAAAATCAGTTGCTGACCACAGACATTTGTGGTTGTTGTGGTAAGTGACATGTACCCGCCGTTCGGAGCTCTAGGAAACAGTTCTTTTAGCTTTTTGTTTCAGAAAATAAATTTGGAACTTTCTAATATTTTTTTTTTTTACACCAAAAATACTATAAAAATCTATTGGCAGATATTTATGCAATTATAAAATTCGTTTGTCATTGTTACGACAGCTAACAAAACCAATCAGCGATTAAAAAAAATAAATGGAAAAGTAGATACGGTTAAAAATAATATAGCCAAACAAGTTAGAACGTTGAAGTCGGGCGTTACCGACTGCAGAATACTCATTCACGGCCGCACAGCTCCAGTCTTTTGCAAGACATAGATATTTCTGATATTTTTCCGATATATATAAACAGTAACATCGTCGAAAATTTCGAAGTTTCTCACTGAGAAACCGTGAAGGATACAGTTTTTCCCGGTTCTCTGCGCCCTCGTTGGGCGTTGACATATAATTTGCATATTCATGCTCCAAAAATGTGAAAATTACAGAGTGTTTTTGTATACCATGCCCTTATCGATAGAGGAGGTCACCAGTAACTCAACTATCCAATTCTGAAGCTCCTAGCTCTAAAACTGTAGGATATATAAACTTTTGTGACTTATTACGCCCCCTATGGGCGTAGATATATCCGCCATATCTTTTTGATCTTGGGTTGTCAACGTGAGTATACATTCCAAGTCTCAACTCTCTAGCACTTCAACTAGTAGTGTTTCTGAGATACCAGAAATTTAATTTTTCGATTTGCCACGCCCCTAGTGGGCTAAACGGGAAAATCTTAACACTTTATCAGACAAGGGTATATATACACGAGTATATATTGCGAATTTCAAGTCTCTAGCTTCAATAGCGGCGAAATAGTTTGTGTTCATACGGACGGACGGACAGGCAGACGGACAGACGGACGGACATTGAACAAAACGAATATACTCATTTCAGTTCGTGAATGAGTATACAAAATTTCAATTTAATAATTTCAACAATAAAATATATATAACTTTTTTCTTTCAAAGAAATGCATTGGGAAAAATATATGTTTTAAATACATGTGTTATAGATCTATGAAAACATTTTCAAAATCAAGTTTTATTTTAGAAATTAGAGGTAATATTATACATTTTGTTTAAGTTTTATTAAAAATCTTTTATGTTTTTACAAAAAAGGGTTTGGCTTGTAAAATTCATGGGTTTCCACTATATTTGATTAATTTTAAAAATATATTCTCACACCTTCGAACAATTCATCACATATTTAAGCAGTTTGTACCCGTCGCGGCGGTTTGTCAATTCCCTCCTTAAAATATGAAAAAAAAAAACAAATAGAAACATCTCTCAATAACAGTTCAATTTACGAGTTCTTGCGTTTTTTATAGGACGAAAAGAATCAGATTCTGACCACGAATGCGTGGTTAAATTTGGTAAGTGACATGTACCAGCCGTCAAATTTGTCTAGCACCTGTTTGTCTGTCTAGGGTCTTACTTTCGTACACAGTTTGTGTTTGATTTGCTTCGATTTATGATTTACGATAAACAGCGAGCGACTAACTTTTTAGCTAACAGTAAACACAAGCATATTTTATTTCAAATACATTTTTGGTTTTTTTGAAACCGTCTTTTATCAAATATGTGTTGTCTCGATATGTGTGTGGAAAAAACTATATACAAATATTATATTTAAAATCAACTGAAATTTATTTGCTGTAATACACCGTTCAATTATAAATACATACATATATATATATATTGTTGTTAGTGCAAGAACTGCAGTCACTTTAATTAAAAGCAAACGATAAAAATAATCAAAGCTAAAACGAACCCAAAAACTAAATAAATAAATATGTAACAAACAAGCACTCATCCTAAAGATAAAACTCTGTTAGCCTACATACTCGAGTTTACGCCTTAACAATATTTGATTTATAGTCTGCTCTGTTAGCCCAAAACTTGGGCGTGGTCCCACTGCCTATGCATACTGCAAGGGCCTTGTTAAATTGGCATAAATTGCCAGAGAGCACTCCACTCATAAGCACAAACAAATAAATCAAGTGAAGAGATGTGCGAGAACCAATATATACCCCGTATATAGCCATATGGGCAGACTACAATATTAGACATTAAATAACAAGGAAATAAGTTTAACAATTATTTATTTTTATTTTTAGCTTAAAAAGTAGAAAAGATATTTGAATTGCCAACCAGCCTTAACTTTTTGCATACAATAAAAAGCAACTCAATTTACAGCTCGCAACAAGTATCCGACCTGTTTCCCACCTACAGGATATTGCTGCGCACATAAATTAAATTGATGTGGCAACAATTTTTACGGTCTGATTGTGGCATCACCTGAAGCTGGGTGCAATTGATCAAAAAAAGAAATATATTGAACCCTTTTCAATAAAAATTAATAGCGCATTTTTTCTGCGAGATTTATGACAGAAACAAATAATTTTCCATTTTTGCAAAGCTGATTTTTGATGTCTTTTTTTTATGCTGTGTTTAGAAACCGAAGCCTAAATAATTGTTACAATATATACGAAAAAAAAACTGTCAAAGAGCTAAAATAAAAACGTGATTAAATGAAACCTGCATCATTGTTGCATATACACAAAGCAAACAAAAAATGTTTAACTAAAACAATTATTAGTAAAATCCATTTTAGCAGCGTGTCTAGGCGTTTTTTATTGACGTTGTCTTTGTGTGATTTACATATAAATATATCTATATGGTTTTTTTTTTTAAATGTATCTATCTATACATGATTTCTTTTTTCATTTGAATAAATGTTTTTTCCTACGCGACATTGTTTGCCATTTGGGTTTGTTTTTGGTTTGTTGTGTGCCACATGTTTTCTCACACAAATTAAATTAACACATGAAAAATCCAATTTAATTAAATGACAGCTTGAATTAAAAAAGAACTATGTATATATATAATTATATATAAATATGTGTGCATATATATATATACTTAAATATATATGTAATGGAATGCGCTTAAAGTGTTGTTAGTCTGTGGCATAGGTGATAAAAATATTTATGGATTACTTATAAAAAACAAACTGAATTATAATATCCATTTTGTGATATTTTTATAATAAAACGTGCGCGACTTTAATGTGTCTTTTTAATTATATTTAAATCGTGTTGAACGAATAATTGATGAGGTTTTTATTTAAAAATTATGATAATTTAAATACCTTAGCATATTACAATAGTAATTGATTAAGATTATTCTATTAAGAATTTCACTGTAGTAAAGGTTTTCGAAGTGGAACAAGTTGCAAGATTATCATATCGAAAATTATTTGCTTATGAAACAGACGTATGAGTCCGACAGACTGAAATAATTGACATACAATAATCGATTAATACTAGGATGAAACAGATGGACGTATCTTAGTAACCAAATAATAACTTAAATTCAGCTGAATCAAAAACTGAAAACTGAAGAAGGTATTATGTATGAAGTAGCTGGCTTATAGCTTTTCTGGCCTCTTTTAATAGACAATATCACAAAATTTTATTGAATAAAATTCTGTTATTTAAAACTCTGACTAGGATCCAGATTACGAAACACTAATATATAACCCAAATGTCTAGCTAGCAGCCTATTATGTCATTCTCAAATAATTAATTGATATCATTTGTTACAGAATTTTTGATTTCTAAAGTAATTTATTAATTAAATCCCATTTAAACGAGATGCTTGGCATCACAGTTAATGCCCCACTCTCGAGTTGATTGCACACAAATAATGTACAAACAGGATAATTAAGGGATTAGACATATATACTACTAGCCGAGTGCTTGCAAGCCAGACAAACAACTTGTGTTAAGCGCATTAGAGACAGAATAAACCTTCGCATTAAATACGCATTTAATTTCAAATTAATTAACACAAATACTATTGCAAAACCTCGTGTTAATTTAGACAATTTCAATATTTTTGTGAATGTGTGTCTGCGTGTGTATGTGTGTGTATGTATGTGTGTATTTACTAACCAAATCAAATACTGCAAATGCATATGTGAAAGTATCAACTACAGATATGTTTGAACAACTTAAATATTGCTGGGTACATGTCATAAAACGTTTCCGAACAACTGAATAAAAGACAAAAAGAAAATGTTTAAATAAATCGATATAAGACGAAGTCATGCATGTTGCTTTAAAATAAAAAAACTAAACTAAAACAAAATCTAACTAAATAGCTAAACTAGGTGTACTCCTATATTCAAAAACATTATGAATACACAAATCTAATGAAACAGTTCAGTCTGAACGATTTGGCTTTAATGCGTGCAGCGAGAAATTGTAATTAATGCAGCTAAATTTATTTATTTATTTCACGCGCAAGCATTCGCATTTAGATAACCGAACAGTTGATTTATGCACTGAATTGCGATTGATGCATTGATAGAAAAACCGCAACGCGAGTTTTGTTCATTTCCAAATACCATTAATTATTTATCCTAACTGCAGCTTTATGAATTTTTAGCCCTGACATTTTCAACTTTCACCCTGGCCGCGTTGTCAATTACGCTAATTAGTTTACGAATAATTAATAGCTTACCCTAACCCAAACACACGTGTGCAGTTGCTCATATATATACTGCTTGCCAAGCTCATCTTTCATACACTGAAAAAAAAACGAGTCGACAAAGCAAATGCACTATAATAAACTTATCACATACTGCAAACAATTGTAAAAGCTTAAAGCTTGATGTGTTCTATTGCTCAATTGCATGCCAAGCTTTTAGGCAAAAGCTTACTAATATATTGACATTTATCACTTATAAGTGTAGGCTATGAAAAGAAGAGTTTGATTTGAAAAAGTGAGACGAAAAGTGATTAGGGTTTTACTTTTATTCCGGATTTGAAATAGTGTTGTATATATATATAATAAGATCATACATTTATTTTAAATTTTAATTAGTTTCATCTTGGAAGCTTCAAGCGAAAGTAAGCGAGAAAATCACACTACAATAATTTCCATACATTATCCAGACCGAAAGCAGTTTGAAAGTTTGAATTTTTACCGATTCCATTACAAGTTGATGCGCTTCCTACCCTGAACCCACATATGTTTAATTTAACAAACTATATAGACAAAAAAAAAACAAAAAACACTGAAAAAGCATTACAAGTGTCCATGGTCTCGTAACGTGCTCAGTGGCTGCCAAGGTTTTTACTTGATCTCCTCTTTTTTCTATCAACTTTTTTTTTCCTTGTTCTTGTTGGTTGATGTTGATGATGATGATGATGATGATGATGATGATGATGATGATGCTGATGCTGATGGCGATGGTACCGTAAGCTTCAATGGCCCAGGCATGTCAGTCAGCCAGTCAGTCCATCCGTCCATCAGATGCAACCAGACACCAGCAGGAGCACATGGTAAAGTGTCATTGGCAAAATTACAGCCGTACGTTCCGAGCCGTACGTGAGGCGGTCTTGAACTCTCAAGTGTCAGAAGCCACCTCTTTGGCACGCCATTAAAATGCACATTGTGTGTGGCCGACAAGCCAGCAGGCACAGCGCAAGCAGCACCAAAATTTAAGAAATAAAGTCATTAGCATTTTTCGGCTAACATCAGGAGCACTAACGAACATCTCTCCCTCTCTCGCTCTCCTATCGCTTGCTCTCTCTCTCTCACTCGGTCTTAATAAGTTGCCACACAAAAGCCCACAAAATGACTGGCCATAGAAATGTGTCAAAAGGAAATGTCTAAAGGGTATTCAAGGCATGAGCAACGCTCAAGTGCAACGTGCACTAGAAAGGTGCTTAAGCTGCTAATAGCAGCTAGTTAGCTGTGCAGTCAATGTCAAAAGCTCACGGCGGAACACTGCAAAAACAAAGAGTAGGCCCAGTAAGAAGAGGGAACTGTATTTTAGATAAGCCATGCCTATATTTTACTGTTTGAAAATATATTATTCATTAAACTGCTTCCAGTTCCTGTTGAAAAAATATGTTCTTAGAACTTCTTCATTATTTTCTAGCTTTAAAAGTTTTTAAACCTGGTTAGCTTTTTAAGTTCTACCTTGGCTACATATGTTTCGAACATGCATTAAATATAATGGCTGTAATTTTTTCTGCTCATACAGCTCATTACAGCAAGCCCTTAGCTTAACTCCAATTTTATGAACGTTTGCCACACAACATGCAACAATTTGGCGCGCAACCAAACTGCGCGCACTTATCACACACTTATTTGTTGCGGCATTAGCAGCAGCGGGTGGGGGCGGGGGCGGCTGTAGGTGACAGTGGGGTACAGCGGGTTAGCAGCTGCCAAGGCTAACAAACTTTGTCCTTGAACAGTTTCAGTTCGCACACAAACCAGACATATGTAGGCAGGCATGTAGTAAACCCCATTCATAAGCAAGTTTTCTGGCAACATTTATCATAAAAGACGATGGCTATACATATATTTATATATATATATATATATATATATATATTCGAGTTGGATCTAGATGCTGGGGCAATTGTTGGCTCATTAGAAACTCATTTAAAAACAATTTGGCACGTTAATGCAAAATAAATCTATAAGCTTATGCAGGCAATGACAACGTGCTCGACGAGCTGCGATATTAAACTCTACGACAACTTTCACTAAAGCTTACATTATGTACAAAGCGTAAGCGTATGTATCCCATGTATATATATATGCAGACCATATATATAAGGAGAGGAGTGCGAGCATTTAATGCAAATGTCATTTGTTGCAAATGATGTTTTCAGTTTGGCTAAATTTTAGCAAACAAAAACGTTGAGGTTGAAATGGGGACAACTGAATGCCCTAACTTAGATATATTGAACATTAAATTATATATATCAGTAAATCGACTAAAACCAAATTGCTTAAAGACTGTTTTCCCAAGTTTCGAAACATACTTTGAAATTCAAATTATGATGTAAGAAAAATAAAAATTAGATGATATATCAGCTCTTCTTTTAGAGCAGTTTCTTTGGTATGGTTCCGCCAGAAATCTCTATATTGAGACTCTACGCCCGCTACTAGAAAATGACAAACATTATAATATATATTTACATTTATGTATATATATACATATATACATTTATATATATTAGTATGCGTCGATGTTGGGTTCTCGACATTTACCAAACACGCTCCAAGACGTGCTATGTGTGTGTTTGTTTCGGTGAGGAAGAGCGCTTAGCAAACTGCCTGTCATAAACATGAAATTTGCACAAAACCGCCATTTTTATAAGGTGTCAAAAGCAAATATCGCATAACACATATCACAGGCGCATGCATATATAGACGTTATGGCATTTGCTGATGTCAAAAGGAAGTGCTGCGCATATTGGCTTACCAAAAACGTTAAGTGGCACCCTTGGCCCCCCCTTTAAAAACTGAGTGGAACCACCCTGCATATCATTACAAACATCCTGCCAGGTTGGGAAGAGCCCAGCCTCATCGTCCCTCACCTCGTAGAGAGGGCCCTCTTTATACCCCTACAGTTTGTATCTTTTAATGGCTCAAGTCGTTATTGCAGCTGCTGTCAAGCACTAACTGGGCCAAAATGCTGCTCTTGTTGTTGTTTTACCATTTTTGTTTCTCACATTTTCATTTTTGGCTTTTTTTTTGTTTTTCGTTTACACTGGCAAGTTATTAATGACAGAAGTCACCTCAGCTTTCATATGCAGATGTCAGGCAAATGAAAAAGCAGTGAATGGAGCAAAGCTTAAAGGCAGGAAGAGGAATTTTGAACTTTTCTGCATCAGAGGTGAAGCAGCTTGAATTACATATTAAATTTTAGTAAGCCCACACACATTCAGCCGACACCGACGTTTGACAGACTGTCTGTCTACTTTTGACTGACAATAGGCCAGCATGAAATATCTTTAATTAAAATTTGTATAAAGATAAATGGGTTTTGATATCTACAATGGCTAGTTCAAAGTTTTTATTGCACAGACACATGCCCACATCTGATCGAATGGCAAAGTAAAATGTTCCTTCACAATGAACACACAAAAGGACTCAGCTGACTGCTGACTCCTCTGCCTAACCAGCAGCTTAAAATTGGGCATTGAGCAGAGCCCAAGGACATGGACAAGCCATGCTTTGTGTAAGCCAACAAAGTTTTGATAGCTTTTCCATACATTTTGTGCTATTTGATTAGGTCTTTGTGCCTGCGTCAGGCTAATTACACGACTCGTTATTCAATTTCTAAAGGAAAACAGACGAAACTCAATTCAATTCAAACCTAAAATTTGATTAGACTTAACTTTCGCTGCACACAATTTCTCGAAATGCGCATTGAAGCTAAATCGTGGGAAAAGGCTTATAAACGAAACCTATCAAGAACACAAACAAAGTCTGACAAAAATCTTAAAACAATATATAAAAAAAAAAAAAAGAAAAAACAAAATCTCTTTTAAAACTCATAAAACAAAAAAATATATATATATATAAAAACTTTCTATTATCATGCTCTGCTCTTTTTAACTTTATGCCTTTGATTAACTTTTATTTCTCTCCTTTCGTTGATTTTGTTCTCTTTTGGGTTTTATTAATGTCCATTTTGCGTTGATGTAAATAAATTTTATAAAAAAAAAAAAAACAAAAACAAAACAAATGCGTTTGTAGGACGAGAAAAATCAGCTACTTATAACGAATCTTTGGCTTTCGTTGGTAAGTTTTAACTTAAACTCAAAACTGAATTAAACATAAAAATCTTGAATATTGTATTTTATAATAAATAAATCATCTGCTTTAAATACCATATCATAAATAGTACAAAAAAGCCTCTTGTTAGCTATGCTGAGCAGCTTTACAGATACCTGAGTAAATAGTCTTGTAAATATTTGATAGATCATCAAATGTAGTTAGTCTCGGCTGCTAGGCATAGCTAACCAACTGCTTCTTTTGCCTGCCTCATAATTTATACACACACACGGCCATACCCTATGCTAAGAGTTGTACCAAAATAGTACTCAATGTTTATAGACCCAAACTTCTATTTCAAGGAACTTTCAAGTTCCGAAAACTTTCCATTTTGTGTATTCTAAAGCCCAGCTCTCTACAGTTCCCAACTTTTCAATTTTCTCAAGAATATCACTCTCTATCTCTCTCTTTCTCTCTCTCTCTCTCTCTCTGTATATATATTATATATAAATATATATATATATGTTCATTATCAATCAATATCGAAACCAACTTTTTAGCTTGATTGTGTGGCTTAGTACGTGTGTGATAAATTATTTAAACATTATATCTTAAATACAATTAAATCTAATCATATAAACATTTAAATCAATGCGCTTTATTAAATATATATCCACATTATTACACATAAACTACAAAAAAAAAAAGAAGAACTGAACATATTTTAAAATCTTTAACTAGCTAAAGCATAATGCAGTTTGATTTCCTATTTTATTCTTCTACTATTTAGTTTTCGGATACATTTTTAAGTAGCTTTTAAATGCTTCAAAATACTTTTAGTTTTCAGTTTTAGCTGGCGCAGTATACAATGTTTATTTATAGTTTCAATATATATATATATATAAATATATATATTTATTTTTCATTTGGCATTTATTATTGAGAGCAACTAAAAACCAAACACATAAACAACAAACAAAACACTCTAAACAACAATAACAACAACCAAAGTGAACAGCAACCACTTTTGCATGGATTAAAAGCAAAAATTTCTCACATCAAATGCATTGTTCGATAAGTCTACAAATTAAACTACAAATCGCATGTCTTAAAATACATATATATATTTTTTATTTATCTATTTTTTTATGATGCATGTGAGACGTGTCTCTCTGTGTGTCTGTGTGGGCGAGTGTGGGTGGGTGTATTTTACATAATTTTTTATGTTTTTTCCCAGCATTGGGCTTGTTGAAACTCTCATCAAAAGCCCTGTCAATTTGTGAAATTAATTAAATTATTTATTTAACGCAACGCCTCTCTCTGCGCTTCTCATGTGCATGTTGTATGCGTCCTGTAATTTGTAATTTTCGGTTTTGTCCAGGGCCAAAAGCTTTCAAAATGTGATTCGTACAACGTTTTGTTGTTGTTGCCATTGTTATTGCTGCTGTTGTTGTTGTTGTTGTTGCTGTTGTTGCTGTTGCCAATTGGCAATTTGATTGATGGCTTATGCGTCATTTATTAACTGACATTTTGAAATGTCCTCAATATGTTCGACAATTCACAGCAACAGTTGTAATTTGAATGTTCCACACCGAACGACAGCCAACAAATCTACATGATTCAAATGGATCGACCCTACAAAGTGCTTTCCACTCGTTTAGTAAATGTCGGGCGAATGGGCCAGCAGGAGAGGTAAAGCAATGTCGTACAGCTGTAATGGGTTAATCAACAACTCTGATATTACGACTAGAAATTTGAACACAATTTAATAGGTAGTCAGACAGCAGAGAGAAACCAAGCGGAAATGAAATAATATACATTATAATTACTATTGAAACTCACTAAAGCTGTGATGCGATGGGACTATGTAGAACAAATATTTATTTCTAAATGATTTATCAGCATTTAAATAATGTTTATGCTTTCGAATAACAATAATAATGTGTGTAATATGCAGCACATGGAATTGGAACATGGAAAATGACAGACTCTGACAAAAAATATACCAATTTATAACATTGAAGAAATGTTAAGGCTGAGAGCACTTATTAAATTAATATGTATTTTTAGTGTTAAGCTATATAAAAGCTATCAACACTGAAATGATTGAAACGGGTGATATTGGAATATGACTGAAGTGTGGAGTCAAACATATTAAAAGAGAACCTACAACTCAAGGAGAATGAATTGAAATGAAACCAAAATAATTTGAAGAATAAAATCATTGAAGCATTGAGAGGTACCACTTATACAACTGACTGTTTGAGCTGTGGAACATAAAGTAAAATGATTTATTATCTGAAAGAGAGCGAACTGAAATTCGCTCCTCCAAACTAAGAAGAAATCAAAATTAAAAATAATTAAAAAGCTGAGCGCTTAATGTATTAAAAACAGGATAGCCTGCAATATAAATTTTCCAGTGTAATATTATTACCCGAAACTAATTGCTATTGTGAAAAGCGGGAAAATCTCACCCGACTATGCCACAAAATTGCGTAATGCGCGGTCCAAATTGCTGACAGTTCCTAGAAGAGGAGCGGCAGGAAGGCGTCTGTTCGAAAAATTGGTCATATTTCTGTTGCGTGTGGTTAGTGTGTACCGTCATCTGTTTTTACAGCTGTCATAAAACCGCACACAATAACAGCAGTAAAGTAGAAAGTTTTTAAAGCCAAGCAGACGTCGCTTCATGCTATATAAGAGTCATATATATATATATACATATCTGATGTATATATACATACATATATATAATATAATGCAATGTCATGGCATGTAATTAAATTTTTTGTGATTTAAAAAGGGATTTGCTGCAGCAGGAGGCAGCAAGACAATTGCTTGCTCTAAAAATGCCACAAATGGGTGTATCTTGCTCTGTATGTATGTGTATGTGTGTGTGTGTGTATGTAAATTATAAAGCACAGCAGCAACAACAACTATAATAACGAAGAGGAAAACTAGAGGAAAAAGTTTGCCGCTTTTATGACAAGAACCACTTGTAGGCGAGGCCGCAAAGCCCGAGCGAGAGTTGCAAGTTGTTTGGGTGTTTGTGTGCATGTGGCAGTAACAGAGCAACAAGCAGCAACAACAGCATTAACAACAACAACAACAACAACGAACAGTCAACCGCAAAACGACACAAAGCACTGCCTAGTCCTGTGCCGCCTCCTCGTGCTCGTCCTGGGGGCAAAAGATAGCGCGACACAAGTCAAAACAGTTGGCCACGGCATGTTGCAGGATCAGACATTCACGTTTAAATGACAATAGCAACAGGCAACAGCTTACATAACGAAAATTATATACCCTAACTGCCGGAAAGAATTGTAATTTTTAACCATATCTAATATGGACTCTGTATGGTGTAAGAGGTGAATACGTTATATGAGACACAAAATATAAGAAGAAAAAGCTATTGCTATTTTAGAGTGAAGTTCGATTCGATATAGTAGTAAAATGCCTATCAAATATGGTCTTTATGCTGAAACTAGTAAAAATTAATTTAATTTGTTTGAAATCTCTTAAAGATAAGTGAACTAAATCGACTTTGTTTAGTATATTCATGCATATAAACTTATAAGATATATATATATATTTCACAGTTAGTTTCTTCCTGCCTGTTTTCCTGCCTTAATTCCCAATCATCCCATATCTTTTCACAACTCCAGCAACATTTATACCAGCTCTAAAAGAGTATTGTAAGAACTTATCAAAAGTGTGTGTGTGCGTATTTGTGTATATATATTTTTAAGGCCAAGTGAAGAAACTTAGTTAAAATCTTACTGTCAAGTTGTTTTTCCTATAAACTAAGTATGTGTTACCGCTTGCCATCGAGTTTAACAGTGACTTTACATAGCTTTGACATAGAAGTGTTATGCGTTATGTGTCTGTTTTGTGCATGTGTTCAACGTGAGTTAGTTTCATTCCATATATGTATGTATATTTATTCTGTGTCCACTATATAGCTTAGTTTCTGTATGTCTCTTGTCTCACATCATGTTGCTTTATTCTTTCAGTTATAGTCATATTTATTGGTTTATTTATGAATAGTCTTTAACAAACTGCAAATATTTGATCGATACTAAAATATATTGAATGTATAACAACTAGGAATGGAACGACTACAACTTACGCTGGAACGAAACGGAATATGGAGGCGTCAAAGATCTACGAATTACGCCCAACAAGCTGTGGAAGCCCGATGTGCTAATGTACAATAGGTAAGTCGGCCCAAGTACAGTTCGAATTTCGGACTAACAGATTCAATATAACAATGGATAAACCAATAAACGATAAGAAATCAAAATGACATTTTGATTATGCGCTCTATATTTAGTAATATAAATCTTAAAAGTTCTCTAGGTATAAAACAAGAAAACGATATACCAAAACCCAAATAAATCACAATTATATACTATACTATATATATTCCATATATTATAAATGCCATGGTAAGTGTGTATAACAGTTTTAATCAAGCCCCAGCCAGATGATAGCTATAATCTTATAATCTTATAAAACCTAATATTGATTAAATATTTTGGCTCTAGCATTCAAACTTTATGTTCCAAATATTATACAATTATATAAATTTTATTGTAGTTGTTTTGTGCACTTTAGTTGTTAAAAAAAAAAACAAACAAAATATTTGTTGAGTTATTTTTGTTTAAATATTATTAGCTAGTTCTAATGGTAGTCTATAGATTATAGATTATTCAGCTATAAATTACATAACAATTTATTTTAAGTTCCTGTGGGAGTTATGGCCTTTCCAAATGGAGTAATGGAAATATAAGAAATTTATAAACCTTAAATTTACAGAACTGTTTTAAACATTTCATTCATATTATATTTGCTTTATAGTAGTAGAAACTAGAAGAAATAATAAATTAATGTCCCTTAGCTAAAGCTGAAACATTCCTGAAAATACATTTCAAACATTGTTAATTATATATTTTAAATATATTTATATATTGTCTTAAAGCAACGCTTTAAAACTGAATTTGAAATTAAACTGCGACTCACTCCACGCACTTGTTATTCAGACAGAAAAATGTATTATTTATTGTATAAATTCAAATAAAAGAAAAACTACTAAGTAAGACGTCGCTGTAAGCGACTGCAATATACTCGTTCACAGTCAACAACAGCTGAATTACATTTTATTGATTTCCGATTTCCTGTGTCAGGTCAGTCGCAATTCACCAATTCAATGCAAAACTTGGTAGTTATAAAATTTCAAATTATAAATTAAAAATCAAAGTAAAATGGTAAAAGAATAGTTAAATTCCCATCTTATCCACACTCCAACTCTATTGAGCAAAGGTATATATACTCTATACGAGTTTCTACCTTTTCATTGCATTCATACAATCAGACTGATGGACAGTACACAAAGCCAATATACTTTCTTATGACTCGGTTAACGAGTATAAAAACTGTCTTTTGCTGTACACAAATCAAATATCGAAAACAAACGATAAATCAATGCTGAATAAATTTCCAATGCTCCAGCCAAACGACTTGCCCAATATTTAGTGCTCTGTATGATTTTGTTTTCGTAATTGTAATTCAATATTGTTTCTAGCTTACTTTTTTATTTGCTCAAAGCGTAAACATATGCTCTATACAAATATATATATATGCAATATACATAAATATCTATAGATAATACCTGACCTGCTATTATTAACGTATCATAATCCCACTCGCTATTGTTTGTGTTTATGTCTATTACTAAAGGCAAAGTTGAAATCTATACATAATCAACTATTTGTGTTTATTTCTATTTGTGTTTAAATGTTACCCAAATAACGAATTTTTAATTTGCTTTCAATGTTTTCGATGTCAAAAAATCGACTAGACCTAAAAAAAAAAAAACAAAAAAAAAAACGAAAAAACTGTTATATTTTTATTTAAATCAATACAAGAAAAAATCGTTGTTTACTTCAAATAAGAGTAGTTTACACGCAGTGGTGTTCTAGTGGGACTGTACATTGTCAGCTTGCCGTTGATGTGGGCCTCACTTTGTAATTGGATTCGTAATGCTAACCGAAACAAATATATATATATATATGTATATATATATATATACAATATATATAATCTGTAACATCTAATCAAATAATAACAAACTATAAAAACAAAACTTTTATTGATAAAAACGATCGAACTAAATAAAAACTCAGACTAAACTCCATGAACTCAAAACACATATTGTTTAACCAGAATATTATGCAAGTAGTTTGTTCGAAACAATCGAAAGTTCCCAAATAAAATATTTCCAGATAATCTGTCTCACATATATATATACGCAATTCATGTGATGTGTTCCATTAACATATAAATATATATATATTTATTTATATATATATGTATATATATATTTATATATATATATGTATATATATATATATATTTATATAATGTATAGTTTTGCATACGTAGTACATATATATACATATATACTTAGTTTCCAAGCAAGCAAAAAAAAAAAAACACATAGACAATAACCAACATAAGAAATTGTTCAACAATATGCTGGTGTAATATTTCTGGTTAGACGTTCAGTACTTGAATTTATTTGGCCAAAACTTAAAAAAAGTAAAGAAAACATAATTGTCAAGAGAAACAAAAAATGTATTTGTATTTGTTTGTAAAAAAAAAAACCAAATCAAAGGCAAAATAGATTTTCAAGTATTGTGCATGAGAAATCAAATCCCTCGTACTAAACAGCAACTAAATAAAAACGCATATATAAATAATACCAATCAACAAAAAAAAAAAAAGAATATATTTATCAAAAAACCTAACATCCAACCTAACCTTAATTAATGTCAGGTGTCTCAACAAGTCTAAAGCTTTGTTGGCACTTTTAACTATTACCATTCCCACACCATTTTGTTATTTGCTAAACCCACATCCCCAGCCGAACCACCAACAACAACACACACCACAACAAATTTAATATATATACTAACCAAATATATTAAAAAAAGAAAACAAACTTCATACTTAAACTAATTTCATATTTAAGCCATAAAAGAATTTTAGTTTAGACTAATCTGAATTAACTTAAGCGCAACGACACCAAATCATATTACATTTAAAAGCGAACGTGAAACATGCTAGCAAAATTATTTTTATTTAATTTCATATTTTAATCAAAGTATTTAAATGTTTTAATAAGATGCGATGCTCGGCTAGCCGATGGTTAGGTGAGCTGTCATTAATATGTTTTTAATTAAATTATATTGATTACAATTTCTATTTAAATATTTGAAAAACCCATCTCAAATTTAGTTAAATATTTTAAAGTCTACACGATGATATGAAGTTAGATTCAATTCTGTAAATTTCAAATATGTCTGACATTCTATATACAATTAGTATATGAAACTTTATTAATGTTTATGTAGTTTTCTTAATAACTTCCATGAGAACTGCCTTATAAATTAAATAACATATTTTTTTAAATGTATATAATATATATATATTTGGCTAGCAAAATTTTCTATTCAATTTCTAAGGCAGTTCTCTTCGAAGTTATTAAGAAAATCTTTATGTAAGCACCTTTGTATTTCAAGTAATTTCCTATTTGCAAACAATTTCATTCGATGAATTCAGTGTAAGATATAAGTTATCTTAGAACTAGATAATCATCCATTAAGGAATTAAATAGACTGAGTTTATAACTATATACAAAGATGTAGTAAGGAATACTTCTATCTCTCTCTCTCTCTCTCTCTCTCTCTCTTTCATATATAATAGATAACTCCCTTGATTTTCTCCCATTCAATGTGCCTTGTCTCAGCTTTGCTTTCTTTTCTGTTCAAGGTTGAACTACAAATCGAATATTTGAGTAAAACGTGCTCAATTATATACTTCAGCTTAGAGTTGGGTATTTTTTATGCCCAATAGTGAGCTCAGTCCAATTTTTGTCTACTTTTCCTTTTCGTTTCTCTCGTTTTCTTTTTCTCTTGCTTTTTGGACAGCTCATCAAAGAATTGTACTAAATGCTAAATGCCAAATGCTTATATTCCAATCACGCTCGAAATACAGACAAACTTTTGCCTAATTCACGTATCAATCACTCAACAATAAGTACAAATTTTTGCGCTAAACTTTATTATCATTTGCCGTCACTTAGTTCATCAGCTCAGACATACTTAAATATACAAACAAACTCTCAATAAACCCAACTAAAAATAACCTAACTGTATCTAACTTATATCTATGTGTATGTATGTGTTTACTGTGTGTCTGTAGTTGTGTGTGTGTGTGTGTGAGTGTGTGTGCTTAGATAATACACTTGAAATAAAAAATCAACGCTAATTACGCCCTGCCCAAATACAACAACGTTAATCATTCGTCCACCCATACAAGCTATAGATGAACGTGCTCGATTGGAAAATACCCTGTAATCAAGCTTTGAATATTCTAAACAATACTTACTATGAATATATATTGTGTGATAAATCGAAATTCGAACAAAAACAATTTACTTTTTAAAAGTTTTCTTTAATTATTTAGAAATAAATACATTCAAATAGTTCGTTTGTTCTATATTCTGATAAAAACATAAAATACATAAAAAAGAACTTTTAGCACATGCGAGTCTCTTAAAAAACTATCAGAGCTACAAGATAAGCTATCCTTTTCTAAAAGCAATTACAGGGTATGGGCGCAGTAACGATTAATGAATTGTGATTTTCACGTATTTCTACGTATTTCCGATTGCAATCAACATAATTATTCAACTAAATGCAATTGATATGCCCACACAATAAATACTCATTCATATTATTGTCATTCTTTCCATTGCATTGGGCGTATAAGCTATACAATGAATGTGTGTGTGTGTGTGTGAGAGTCTGTGAGAGTGTGTGTGCTTACCTATTAACCAAATAATTAATTGTTATCATTGTTTATATGCGTGTGCTATTTTACGTTCTAGCTGTGTTCCACTGTGTCTATAGCAATAAATATTTTCATATCATGTCTTAGTCGATTGCCAGTTAAAACTAACCCATTCATAACCATATAAATAAATATATCTATATGCATACATATATATCTATTGTTATAACCAGTTCTATGTGCATTTATATTTGAGTGTGTGTGTGTGTGTGTGCGTGTCCTTTTATATATCTATATGTCTCCAGACAATTGCATCTAATGATGCAGCGCACACAAACAACGAATATCTGCAATAAGCTATCCGAAACAAAAACCAAATCAATCATCTATTGGTTCATTAAGTATCTGTAAGTTAGTTTAAGTTTTGTTGTAAGCTCAGCTTAGTCGCATGTCACAGTATAGTTTACAGTTAAGCTATTTATGCAGCAGAATATCTCTGTCTGTGTGGGTGTGTGTGTGTGTGTGCGAGCTATGAACACTGAGTGATTTGTGGCAAAAAGTTTTTAATGCCGACTGTTTGTAAGGATTTTGATATATATGTACTAATTTATATAACTATAGATATATTGTACATTTCACATAGAGATATCAGAAGGAAAAACCGTTTACCATATGAATACACAAACATATAAATTTGTTATATTACTTCCTAAGATTGGTTTCTGAATTTCTCTTTTAAGTGTCTTTCTTCAACGTTTGAGGCACAGTGAGGATATACTTTTGTACTCTCTCACTGCCAACTTTTAAACAGCCTCAATTCATTTTTTTTGTAGTTGTATAGATTGTTTATTCACAAAAGTCTCTTCACGATTAAAACCCATTCAATTTCTATAAATTGTACCAAGTTAAACGTTTCACTGGCATTTCAACGAGCCAATAAGCGTCTACCTATATAATTTATGTGAATAAAAATTATAATATTCTTTCACTCTGTGTTGTACGTCACAGTAAAAGGACAACCTTATCACACTTTGCTTGCTAGCAAAAATATTTGTATCTATCTCATATCTCAAATATCAAAAAGTTAATTATTCAAAAGTCGGATATAAATTTGTTCTCATTAAACAAAAATAAAGTATATTTAAAAGGCATTTACTGACTCGCCAGCAACCAACTTTCGCATTGGCTTGCTTGATATAAGACCGGCATCATTTTTTCCTGTATATAAGTTTTCCAAAGTATTTTCCACAATTTGTTTTATTAACTTTTGTGCAGTGGCAGGGCAAATGAAACCATAGCATACTTTTGAGCTGTGCGGCAAAAAGCTTTTACGCCACATTATTTAAGCAACCAGATGAACTGAAACATTTTAAGCCATAACTTAAAATACGCAAAAAAAAAAGAGTGGAGGATAAAGTCTACTTAAATACCGCAAATCCTCTTCAGGTGCCGGCACAGATCTAAAAAGCGCGGGCATAAATGAAGATAAATATGCCGCAGCTGCACAAATTGTGGCCAGAGTGCAGCTAGCTAGGTGTCAACTACATAAATTTTGTAGAGCTAATTGCACTGCAGTGAATACTCTAACTGGAAAAGCTTACGGCATGAGGTCGCAAATGGATTTTAGATGTCAGTCAAGAACAAAAGGCTTAAAAGCCAAAACGGAGCTGAAACAGAACGCTGCACAAAATCACGTAGTTCTGGGCACGCAGTATCCGGTGTTGATTACCCGAGCCCGAGCCTGAGCCCAAGCCCGAACCATCGACTAGAGTGCCTAGCATGCCCACGCAAGTTCCGGGGCAATAGCAATCCTAAGGCCAAAAGATATCTATTGATTCTATAGTCGACGGATGAACACAGTCAAGGGAAATCAGCGTATAGAACTGCTGTTGGGCGTGGTCGTACACGCACGAGCCTACGGACGTCAACTTTATTTACTAATGAACCAGCGATGCGTTTCAGGCTATTCCATAAAATAATTTCAACGAAATCTCGCCAAATTAAGAGCTGATTAACATTATGGCTAGGACTGTTAAGAGCTTAGCTCAACAAATCAAAAGTCGAAACACGTTTGCGCATCTTCGTGGGCGAAACTGTTCCTGGGAACACACTGCGATTGACATTTATTTGGTTTAATTTATTAATTCAGCTCTCTTTGCGACTTGGCCATGACCAGAACCAAAGAAAGCCTAATTTGTATGCGTCGGCAGCGCTGCTAATGTGCGGCCATCATTTAGATCAATAGCAAGACGAACAAGGCTTATACAGATACAGTTACATTTGTATGTGTATATATAGATATATACATACATATATGTATGTATACGTAGATACATTTTTCTTCTCTGGTGCGAGGGTTTCTTTTTGCTCGACGCCAGCTGCACATCAATCTGCCGCAGCTTGGAATTTTTGTAATTTTATTTATGCTGATTCCAATGTGCGTTGCAGGAATCTCAATTTTCTAGATGTTTAATTGAGACACTTTTTACACACAGCTGGACTCTAAGCCAGTTGGCATAAGAAACCCAAAAAAAAAAGCATAGAAAGCGACTTTTCCACTTAATGAAAGTTTAAATACGCTTTCATTTGACTTACGACAAATTACTTTGACAGGCATAAAGCCTGTTCGCAACACAACAGTATCTGTAGATAGTTTCTTTTATGATTTAGGTTCGAATGGAATATGATTAAGATTTCACTTTTATAGTTTAACTAGATTTTACTCAGCCAAAAACACTCAGAGATGAAGAAAATGTTTTAAGCTACATAAACTAATAGTTTACAACAAAAAATATGTTCCAATTCTTCAATCATCCCAATTCTAATCAATGCCAAGTCAAAAACATTTTGAATTTGTTTCCTTTCATGCTTCAGCTATACTTCACTTAATAGGAGTTTATATAGTAATTCCAATTCAGTTTGACTTTAAGTACTTTGGTAATATTTACGATAATATTTCTATATGATGTACTCGTCTTATGTCAGTCGAATCGCATTTACCATCTCTGATTCAATTTATCTGTCCTTAGCATATTACACACTTTACAAGTAATGCGTAATACCCTTTGTTAGTTCATAAGCGGTCAAATTTTCGCAGGGAAAAGCTTTCACATTAATTGCAATGTTATCTCTGGCAAATGCCGTAAACAGATTACAAAGCATGTGCAAGTTCATAAGTAAAAGCCGAGAGAAGCTAAGAGAGAAGTTTTGGTAAAAATGCGGCCTTCGCCCCAAATGTGATTGACAGCGGTTGTGGCTTAGCCAACTGAGGCGTAAAACATTTCCTTCTGTCTCTCCTGCCACTCCCCTCACTCTCTGCTGCTCTCCTCTGGTCCAATCTAAAACAGACCAACATCAATTTTAATAATGCCCTGGCAATGATTTTATTTATTTGTTCCAGCGCCAAGGCCAAACCAGAGGCCGTCGCGGCTAATCCGAAAGGCTACCAAAATCTTTCACTTTCAAATATTAAAATCTACGTCGCAATTGAAATGTGGAACAATCACACAGTTATGAATGGGTCTCTGGGAAATGCAAATATGATAAAGGTTAACTGAATTTGACTGCCATATAGTAGCACATCTTTTGCTCGTTAGTTCAAGCATTTAGAATAAAGTCTAAGCATCAAAGGGGGAAATGTAGATTACTAACCGAAATGCTTAAAAATAAAATAAACTTTCATATTTTTTCCATGAGTACACACTCTTAAAATGAGGTGATGACATGCTTATTTTTAATATGCGAAATGAATTCATCTTTAATAATTTCTGACTCTTCATTGCTCCTCCAAAAATATGTTTAGAAACTTAACAGCAGTTTTAGATTAAGTTTTTAAAGCCTAAGCAAATATCCCGCAAGATTTCCAACTGTTAAAACTTTGTAAATTTCGAATATTACATTAAAATTTAGATTTCAAATTTTGTTATATGTTATAGCAAAACTTTTTTTTTACTTTATTGGAAAATTACTAAAAACTCTTCAAAGATCTTAATTTTTGATTTGGAAAATTAAAATCAAGTTCTATATGCAAGAAAAATTGTGTTTTAAAGCGAATTCGGTTGGCCGAACTCTTAGATTTATATTAATATTGTAGAGAAAACTTAACTGATATTTATGAAGATTTTATAAGGGATACCTATTAAAAAATGCTATCTGTAAATTATTAGGAAACAACTTTATTGATTATTTTATCAATTGCAAAAGCAATGAAACTTCATTAAAGTATTAACAATTTGGTGTAGACATTTTCTTGTTACAATTCATTGATTTTGACTTCGGTGCATCGTAAAGTTGTTAGCTTCAGCTTTGTAATATTAAATAGAATTTTTCAAAGATTTTACTTCTTAATACTTTCTGCATTTTAATTTAAATACAAATTTTCTTGACTTTTATGGAATATTCAAAAAATAACGAGGCATTAGAATTGACTTGGCTTTGTGTCAAATATTCTAAAAGATCATTTTCTTCATTCATTAGATATCGATGAGAACTGTGGTGACTTTTCAGCACAGCAGTTAACAATTCGGTGTCTGCCACAATTGTTGATACTCCAATTAGTCAAATTACTGTTACCTGTTGTTGCTGCCGTTGTTGTTGCTCTAGGCATTGGCTTATTCGCACGCAAGCCGGGTGCGTCGGCCACAATCTCTCAAGCCTGGCTGCGCAGCGGCAGCTGGTAAATGTGGCAACGTGTGTGTGTGTGCCTTGGCCAGGCTTACAGCTGGCGCTAATCGAGGCACAAATTCCATTTAAATGCCATAACAATAGCATGTAAGCTTTCGCCTAGCCACGCCCCAAATGACACCCCAACGACGTGGACGCAGGTGCTTGCTCGCTTGCTGTGCGTTGCCAATTAAATGCACACTTTAACCGCAAAATTGCAATCCAGCCATGAATTAAGGTGTGTGCTTGTGTAATGGGAGGTCTCTCACTCTCTTTCCCTCTCTATCTCTGACTCTCTCTCTCTCTCTCTATCTCTCTCTCACACACACACACGCAAACAGAAATTGCGTACAAGTCACGTTGACCGCAAAAAGTACGCAAAATGACAGCAAACAGCTCGTAACTCAAAATATCTATGCAAATTGCGTACAAAATGTTTGCGCAACAGTTTAGTCCCCTCTTGAAAGTCCGCCCCTCTACTAAAAAATAAAAGTAATTGCATTTTATTGCAATGCAAGAAACGAAAATTCTCATATATCTAGTCTATATATACATATGTATAGTATATATACAATATTATACTGTTGTAGGCCACTTGTGACTGGCTTTGACTACTCCACACACACACACACACACGCACACACTCGCTTCTCGTTGAAATTGTATTTTTGTTTGATTTGCATATGCTTCATATATAGTTAGATACTGTTATTGTATCTAACAGATTTCGTTTGCTTAGCCAAAATGTGCTGACAATGCAAATGCCATTTGGAGCACAATCTGAATGGAATATATGAACAGCAAATTCGTATATAGGTATGCATAAGTGATAGTTAATGTTATCCGATTCTGCACGGCATAAACTACTTTCCATTCATTTTGAATTTTATTTGCATAAAAATTCAAACAAGTGCAATTATTTTGCAAGTTGAGATTCATGGCTTGCCAGCAGACATTCCAGCTAAACAGAAATTCAAAGAATTTCGAACATTTGTTTAGCAGGCACATTAAACAAACAAAATGCCATTGTGCGAAAAAATTTTCATGATATTTTTAGTTTTTCACACTTGGATATTTCTTATTTAGCTATCTGAGCATAAGACAATAACTAATGACTGTAAAAATGTGCAGCTTCATAACTCTTCAGGTTTACGGTTCACTAATGAAGCAGCTCATCAATCAATCTATAAGCAACTGAAACTATATATATATAGACGCACACATAGTTTTAAATTAAATAAAAGGTGTAAAATCAAGCAAGTTATGTATATAAGTTTAAAACAATTCATTACATATTTACTTTAGACTCCAACCTTTATCTATTTATATCTATAACGAATATCTATTAGCGAATATTATTAATATTAAGTAATGTATAACCCATATATATACAATTAGAAAATACTTTAAGCATATATCTAATATTTAGTTTATGACCGAACACAACATCCACTTAAAACTTGAACCTAGCATATAAAATCCTAAGTTCTGCTATCCTAGCTACACGAAACAAAACACAACTAACTCCTAGTTCCCCGAGCTCCATTGGAGCACTTATCCCAATAACTTTTTTTTATATAAATTAGCTGAAAAAAAAACAACAACAAAATGCGCATATAATATAAAACAAAAGAAAATACGTATAAATAATAAAAGAAGAATATAACAAACAACACAAATAATACTAAAGAGAATAAATATAAATACCACAAAATACAATATCAATCAAAAACAAAAACAAAAAGAATATACGAAAAAAAAAAAAAGAAAGAAAAAAGTCGAATAATACATAAACAATATTGTACAATAATCTAGCGCGGATGAGGGATTCGATGGCACGTATCACACCAACATTGTGGTCAAACATAACGGCAGTTGTCTGTACGTGCCCCCTGGTATCTTCAAGAGCACATGCAAGATAGACATCACGTGGTTCCCATTTGATGACCAACATTGCGAAATGAAATTCGGTAGTTGGACTTACGATGGAAATCAGGTAAAGTGTTTAGTACACAGTTACAGTACAGCTACAGTACACACTCAAAGAGCTAAACAGTGCCTGGTACAGTCAACTCTGGCTGTAGTGCAGCTTAAAAAACAAAGACATCACAACACTTCACAATCACGCTTTTTGCTAACACACTCACACACACACACTCACACACACACACTTATACACGCACAAATAAAAACGAACACGTGCACGTGCACAGCAAGAAAGTCGGTTATATACAATATACATAGACATATATAGGCAGGCAGAGGGAGTTATTGACTATTTAGACTATTTAGTTCAGGTTCGACGTCGTTGTAGGAAAGGAAAACCGTAAGAGTCCTTTGGCACGCGCTGCTTTTGTTTATGCTTTTCCAAAAATCTATCTCTCTCTCTCGCTCTCTCTCTCGTTATATCAAACTATCTATCCCATTTATTTTAAAAATCAGTACCTTTCTATCTATAAATCCTCACGTCGAACAGTTCTTTGCGTTTTTGCGAATTACAAAACCAAAAAATCAAATGCGCTTAGTCGCCCGAAAACAAAAACGTTTCAGCGTGTTGGCTAAAATGCTCAATCAAAAATTGAACATTTTTGCCAAGCACTCAAAAACATAAAATATAATAAAAAAGAAAAATAGGAAAATATCAGAGTAACAGTACAACAGTGTGTTGGCAGATCAGTCGACTGCCAGCATTTACCAACACTGGCACAATAGAAACGGAATCATGTGTGAGACCCTAGAAATTTTTCGCCCCTGTTTCAAAAACACTGAAAAATTTCAGTTTCAACTATTTTGCATGTTAGCAGACCAAAAACCACGCCCAAAAGTAAAACAAATCAAACAATTTTGGACGTACGTAAAGACTCTTAATGGAAGTCAAACAATATACAAGGTTTTCAGTACAATTTAATTTTATTTCCACGTTTTTTTGCACTAAAAACGCAATTGCAAACTAAAGAAAAATAAAAAAAAAATAAAAAACAATGTATGTATAAAAAGTAAAGCTCTCTCTCTCTCTTTTGCTCGCTGTATCTCTCTCTCTCTCGCTCGTACACCTTGAACACATGCTCTCTCTGTACATAAATGTTGTTTCAACGTGGCTTTAAGCTAAATTCTCAAACATTATTACTAAAACAAACTAAAAATGTTAAATTTCTTTTTCTCCAAACAATTAAAAATAACAAAAAAAAAAAAAAAAACTCAAAACAATACCCAACCAAAAATTTTCTTTAAAAAAAAAAACATTCGTTACAAAAAAAAAAAATGTCAAACAAATTTGAAAAAAAAAACAGTTGGATTTGGTTTTGAATTCCGAAGATGGAGGGGATCTTTCCGATTTCATAACAAATGGCGAGTGGTACTTGCTTGGTTAGTAAAAATCATCATAAAACCTAATGCTTATTTCACTAACTGTTTTCTGAACGTTGTCATGTGTAAATGTCTAAAAAAATAAAATCATTAACCCAAAACCTAATCACGTATTTATTTTTATAATTTACGATATTATTTTGTACATAAATATATATATATATAAATCTAATACTAAGTAGAAATTTTTGGCCTGGCGCTTAATCAAAATTGCTTCTTAGAACTTTTTCATTTGCTGCTACTTAAATTGCAAAAAAAAAAAAAAAAAAATTTCCTTTGTAAATAGTATACATATTTATATAGATTAAGAAAATATGAAAATATCCGTGTACATATGTGTATTTGTGTCTCAGTGTCTCATTCAACTCTGTCTTTGCCAAGTACTAATCGAGAATTTTATCGTTCAGCCATGCCCGGAAAGAAGAACACGATAGTCTACCAGTGCTGCCCAGAACCCTATGTCGATATCACCTTTACTATACAAATACGCCGACGTACATTATATTATTTTTTCAATTTAATTGTACCATGCGTGCTAATATCATCGATGGCTCTGCTGGGCTTCACATTGCCTCCGGACTCGGGCGAGAAACTAACGCTGGGTAAGTATATCCGAAACCGAATAAGAAAATCAAAACCCAGAAGAAGAAAGTGAAACTTCACAACACTATTTGCCCCCAACCTGAACCCAATATTGAGCCACTACTGTGATAATTATATATATAAAACAATTTTGCAAGTTCTTTCAGCGTGTGTTTTTTTTTTCAAAGTGCTACAAATCAAATTTGGTTAACGAACATATAGTTAGGGCTATCATATATGTATATGTATATACATATATAAATATAATTTTTGGCCAGGTAATGCAGCGGTAGCGAAATGAGGCTTAGCTGGATTTAAACATTATGCATATATAATAATAACCTATATAAAGCTCGTAAAACCCAACCAAAATATATTATGAACGCTGCTTCTAAAGCTAGTCTTGACTAAAACTGCATGTTTTACTTTCTCCAGTATTTCTAAAGTGAAGTATACTAAAAAAAAAATAAAATAAAATAAATAATACTAGGAGTGTTGCTCTTTGATTCACAACCCAAAAGGCAGCACTCTCGACATGCTAAACCAAATAACTGTAGATCTTCAACAAAAATGTTGTGAGACTCCCTTAAAGCAAAGACCTCAATAAAACCAAAAACCAAATCCCCAAAAAAAAGTATTAAAATTTTTCTACTAATATATAAAACATATATATAAATATTTTTAAATAATATTTCTTACTTTTTGTCTTTACAATTTTTTCCGTCATTTAGTTTTTAATTTCGAATTGTTTTTTTGATATACGGTATTTATTGTATCTCTTGTTCCAGGCGTAACTATACTACTCTCATTAACAGTATTTCTAAACCTTGTTGCCGAGTCAATGCCGACAACGTCGGATGCTGTTCCTCTTATAGGTACACACACACGCTATTTATTTAACAATTAATAAAAAAA
Organism: Drosophila nigricruria; assembly: GCA_037075265.1. Taxonomy (NCBI): domain Eukaryota; kingdom Metazoa; phylum Arthropoda; class Insecta; order Diptera; family Drosophilidae; genus Drosophila; species Drosophila nigricruria. The sequence goes on along the minus strand of JBAMCI010000173.1, from coordinate 1,862,201 downwards.
TGATAAAAAAGAAGCTAGCATATCCGGCCCAAATGCTGTTTTTAGTTGTCATTAGTTTAACTACAGTAGTGCAAGAAAACAACAAGACAAAACAATAACCAAAACAAAAACAAAACAACAAAAACCAATTCAGAAATAAGCAAAAAAAATACCAATTATTTAGATCACTTACACACACACACACACACACTGAATCGTATGGTGAATGATAACTGCTCCATATATATGTATATCTATATCTATATATCTCTTAATTCTATACGTTTGTGTTTGCTAATAGATAAATCTCTCCACTTCTGGACTTTTAACTCAGTTTCAGCCAGCTAAAACTTCTCTTTCTTCTGGAGCTTTTGGATAGACCTTTGCAATAGCCTCCAAAAGAAAACAAAAAAGAAAACAAACCACAAGCAGCACACCTACCAAAAAAAAAATATATATCAAAATATACCTCCAAAAATACACCTCCAAAATACAAAAACCCGTCTGTCTCTCTAACTGTCTATAACATTAAAGTAAATAAGAATTAATGCAGCTGCAGCAAGTTTTCTTCAACTTCTATTTACTCTCTCTCTTTCTTTCTCTCTCTCAACCTATCTTTAGCTGACTACTCTTACAAGAAATAATTTTGTCTTATCTTAAACGTAAACTTTGAACTTAATCTTAACTATTTTTTATTACTTTCACAAACCTTTGCTCAGCTGATCTAAACAGTAGTCTAAGCCATATATCGCGCGTCAAAAGCTCTGACATAATTGGTATTTCACAACACTGAAACATGACCCGAACATTACTCACGAATCACGCAACACGAATCGCCTGACACAAACCATATTAACTTCATAATCGAATCACAATGAAAAGTTTTTCGTTTCTCCATTTCCATTTTGCTGTTTGAACAAAACCAAAAGAAAATGCATATGTTGAACCCGTTTTCCACTTAGTTTTCTTCGTTTTGTGTTGTTTCTGTCGGTTCGTTTGTTTTTCTCTACGTGTTTGCCGCTAGCTGAATATAAGTCCTTGTTTTTCATATATACTCTATCATTTTGTACAACTTTTCAGTTGATTTCTATGTTATGTTAGCCTGTTAAAGATTGTTACAAAATAAAGAAAATCTAACAACAAAAAAACAAAATAAATAAACTAATACAAAGCCAATACGTTCATTATGTATATAAGCTTCTCTATATGAGTAGTGGATCATACTTTAAAATATCATATTGGGCAGATCATATTTTATTGCCTGATCAAATCAAATCAAATCATCTAACTAATTAGCAGCAGTAGACGCAATATACTCGTTAAATGTATACTAAATTTAGTGCTAAATTGTATATAAAAGAAACTTATAAAACTATTAACAAATCCAACGAACAACCTTTTTTCGCTACCAAAAAATATATATATTCAACAAGGCCAACAAAACGGCCGACAACAAAGCCAAACAAAACAGTCAGATAAAAACATGAATAAACAATAATAAGAAGTAAAAGCATATTTTAGGAGATCTCAATTTGATTTCTATCAAGAGTCAAGGTCAGCAAAATAGAACAGAGACGAAACGATGCTTAAAAGTCAGTATTAAGCAGATATTTTACAATTGAACTACTATTTCTTTTCCAAAAATAAAAAAAAATATTGATAGGATTTTTTTTTATTAATTGTGTCTCTATTTTACTGGCCTCAACTGTGATAGTCCATTAAAAAAGAATTGAAATCTGGTACAAACAAAAACTCTAATAAAACGCAGCCCAGTTATTCATTTAGCCTGACAATCCATACGTATAAATATAAAGATTTCGATAACAATATATGTATATACACATATACATACATATATTTATGATTTTGTATGCATTGAACAAAAATGACAAAAACAACAACAACCACAAAGCATATCAATTATTAAAACAAACAAAAAATCAAGAACACGCAATATAAATATTTATATGTTGATCAAGGTTTGTATTGGAGGAGACATCAAATGTCATTTTGATACTTGGTAAAGTAGAGAGGAAAACATTTAGGCAAACTCTGTATCTATATATATATATATACATAAATATATATCAGAAAAAACATGCATTATGTGTATATATATCAAATAGGCTAAGCGATTAACACACACATAAAATTTGTATGCTTTGTAGTTATATTTTGGTAGGTATCCGATATACGATATACGACTATTATTTTCAAAGTACTTTTAAGCCGGGCGATAGACCAATTGCCTAACTAATACACATAACTGTAAATAATACAGACACACAGACACAGACACATACCCACACACACACAAACACACACACACCTGAACCGACGTAAGTACAAATACAAAACAATAGCAACAACAGCTGAACTCTAAACGACTATCAATAACTGGCATGCATACCAGGCTAAGAAAAACTAAAAGCGTAGCTCAACTAGCCAAAAATCAAAGTCACCCATTCATTCAAAGTTCTCTCGCTCACTCTCTCTCTGTCATCCTCTGAGTCACTCTCTGTCACTCTCTCTCTCTCTCTGTCACTCTCTTTCTCTCTCTCTCTTTCTGTCTTTCTCTTTCTGCCTATCTCTCTCTATCTCTCTCTATCTATCTGGCTCGCTATTACACAGTCACACTCTTTCTCTATTCTTCTTCTCTCTCTCTTTCTCTCTCTATGTCTCTCTATCACACACTCACACTCTATCTCTCTCTCGCAAATTATTTCGTTTTGGCAAGAACTCTTTGTACTTGCACCATAAGCAAAAAAAAATGAAGAAACTACACACAAAATACCTGCCCAAAAAATAAGTAAAACTTTTTGCAATCTAATCAAAAAATAATTATTTATATACTCTATGTATATGATCTTAAAAATGTCCTGACTTACGCACCTGTAAATTCCCGACAGTAACAACCCCGCTCACCCTCAAACGCTAAACAAACTCCACTTAAACTGAAAAACTCTAAAAAATATTCAAAGCGCAGATCCATTTGACCAGATGGTAGACTTGCAACTCCACATAATATCGTATCGCTCATCAGGCGCGTTCCATATTATGTCATATATGTTTAACAAATATATATATATATCTATATATATTCCATATACATATATATATATATATATATTTAACCCTTCCAACGACGAGCCCCGCGTTGAGCCAAACATAATTTGCATTCAGTGCGAAAATTTCTTCTTTCTCTTCATTTTTTGTTTGCAACCAAGGAGAGCCCATTGGGTTGACATTTAGCCGGGGCTGCACGTTCCAAATTAAATGAGCCGCACGCTGTGAGCTAGTGTGTGGGCGTGGCAAATTGGCGGCACGTACCGCTAAGCTCATTGCCAACGACAAGGCATAGTTCGAGCGACAAGCTTCAGTTCAATTTACAAATTTTACTCATTTAAGTAACGGCAAAAACTTGCCGCTAACTTTTCAACCACCCCTCGCACGACCCACTTGACGCCAAGTAATGGGCAAATGTTGGAAGGATGTGCACCTTATACCACCATTAAGCTCTTGAAAAGTTGAGCAAACTACCAAAAAAAACAAACTGAAAGGTGAGCAAAATGAAAAATCATTCATTTTCGCTGCGTATTGCGAAAATTTGTGTCAAAATCTGTAGTACTTGTCTCACTGTGCAGCCACAGTTTTCCTGTCCTTATAGGGGAAAAAGTAAAGAAGTTGAAAGTTCATAGCATAAATAGAATTGCAGATCTAAAATGTGTGAGAGGAAAACATAACTGATTGGATTTTAACTAATATATGTTTCCGATTTAAGATCTATAGCATAGAAGATGTTGAGTAAGTTGGAAATCAACGATGTATATGATAAGCAGGAAACAAGTTATAATAGATATATACATATTTAGGAGCATAAAAATTAAATAGAAATGAAAATATCAAAGTATTTATAAAACTCTGAATCTATATGGAAACTTTTCAAAATAAGATGAAAAATTGCAAAATATTAGTTTTATGAGGAAGTTCCTTAAATAATGTCTAAACCCAGCCTTTAGATAAAATGTGAAAAAAAATATATCCAAGTGAAATATAAAGGAAAGGAAATAATTTTTAATAAAAGAATTTTTATAACATTTTTATTTTTATTATACCAATTTTAATATAAAATCTATTTCGAGTTTTATAGAATCAAATTTGAATACCAAAGTTCATCATACCACATAGCAAATTAAATAAGAAAATGCTGGTATTACGAGAAATAGGGCGAACGGGTCGCAATATCAGAATACATGCCACAGAGTCTTCAAAAACAATTATAAAACAAAATATATCTGAAAATATAGAATTAAATACAGTTGGTTCAAGGCCCTTTTTGCAAACTTTGGCTAGATTCACGCTCAACTTTGATAGAGTTTAATCCTACTGTTTGACTTTATTTATGAATTGTGTGTATAACCCCCAGACAAATATACATTCCCACTTTAAAGCTTGAGTTGTCAGCCAGCCCTATAGACCCTGCCTGCCTGCCTGCCTATGATCTCGATCCGCCCCGCCCTGAACTTTGAGTTTGTAAAGCATATACAACGCATATACTCATCCACATGAAAATCACACTTCATTGAGAAATTGATAAATTAAATTGATATGAAATCAAGCAAACTAAAAAGAACATACTAAAATGCATTGAATTAGTCAGCCAGGCTAATGAATATACTAGAACAAACAAAAACTATAACAAAATGCAGCGGCTCAGCGGAACATCAACGAAAACATCGATATATCGCTCAAGCTCTCTCTTTCTCCCTGCGAACATCTTAAACACAACTTACTACTACAACTACAACTACAACAACTTTAGCTACAACAACAACAACAAGAACAACAACAACAACAACAATAACAAGAACAAAAACCAACAACAGCTACAACAATAACAAACTTCTGAATATGCCCTCGGAATAAGTCTGATATTGTTTTTTTTTCGGTCGATTTTTAAGTTTCATACACACATACTTTATCTATATATTTTATGATTTCGTGCCTCATGATTTCAATTGTATTTTATATCAAACGAAATTCTTTTGTTTCAGGAGTTACAATTCTTCTATCGCTCACAGTGTTTCTCAACCTTGTAGCTGAGACATTGCCCCAAGTATCTGATGCAATCCCCTTGTTAGGTAGCGATTGCATTTAAAACAAAAATCATAAAAAATGCAAATATATATTCAAATTTGTCAAAAACAAAAACAAAACATTAATTAACAAATTACTTAATATATGATTTATATATACGTACATATAATATATATATATCTATATATATTCATAAATATTATTGTTATTGTTGTTATATATATATATCTATTATGATTACTCACACACATTGCTAAATTGTTCGCATATATATAATCCTTAATTAAAAACCAAAAACAAAAACCAAATCTTAACTTAAATAAAGTATTAGTCTAACAAAAAAAAAAAAACCAAAGTCAACAAAAGTGTCAAAAGTTGTTAAATGTTATTTGTGTACTTCGTACTATGTTTACTAATTACAACAAGTTTTAAATTATTAATTAAACTAAACCAACTCAACTAACTAACTAAATAACTATCTCTCTGCCTCTCTCTATCTCTCTCTCTCTCTCTCTCTGTCTCTATCTTGTTCTAAAAATTGAACTTTAATACTCTCTCTATGCATATATATATATATATGTATATATATTTATATATATAAATATCAATATATATATTCTGTATATATATATATATATGCATATATATACATATATATGAAAATGACGTCGTTTCTTATTTGATCATAATATTATGTTGCTATCTCTCTTTAACAAAAAAAAAAAAAAAAAACTACTCCGTCTCTCTCTCTCGCTCTTCAATATTTTTCGTTTGCTTTTTTAATCCAGTTTAAAAAAGTAAAAATAAATCTTTTTTTCGGTACACATACCAAAGCAAAGTGCTACGGCACAGTATTCCCCAAAAAATACATTAAAAAAATATTTTTTAAAACAGCAAAAAAAAATATCCAGAAAGTCCTTAAATCGAACTACGTCAAAACGAACAAGAAATCTTTTAAATGCTATCGTTATCTACTTACCAAAACTCTTCTAATCTATATATTCCCAACTGAACTTTCTCTTTAAAATTTTCTTCTCTTTGCCATTGGTACGTGGCTTGTATACTATATTATCCAAAAAATATATATATTCTTTTATCTAGTGGCTACTATCCAGCACATATGAATAATCGTCAAGGCTGCGCCAAGATTTCCAATTCACTTCAATATAATAATATATATACTCAATTTTATTCTGAATCAAATTTGGTGTTGTTTCTACTTTTTGATCTAGCAATAGAACAAGGAAATACTACTCAAGTATAAATGCAGATATATTACAATTATATAAATATCTTCTATCTTTTCAACCTGAACTCCAATAAATATTTTGTCGTCCCTTTTTTCGAACCATATATATTTAATTTAAAAAAAAAAAAAAAAACATGAAAATATTCTATTCAAAGTATTTATTTTATAAACAAAATTATTTGAAAACTATTTAAAAATCAATATTTATAAGATATTAAATCTAAATTTGAATTATAATGACAACTTTCTTAGAAGCAAACAATAGCAGCCCATATTCTAATCTCACATCTCCAAAACTATTTGCAAATATAGATCTCGATCCCTCAGCTCGATATATAACCCCTTCAACAAAGTTCTATTGCATTCAAAAAAGAAGCACATCTCAAAAATACAAAAACTTGGTTTTGTAATTATTCAGAAAAGCAATATAGTTATTCCAACTTCCACATATCAAAACTTTCACTAATTATTCCAATATATTTTATAGAGTACACACCTTCATGTACTTCTTACTTCCACTTCGCAATTATGTAAACTCTATTCGAATGCAATTACAAAAGATACTTATGAGACAGATTTCAATACAAGTGCGCTTGGGAAAATACTTGTGAATTATTGTGAAAATATTAAAAAATAAAAACTTTGATAAAAAATGCCGATAATTTTTTAATGCATATTATCGTCGCCATATATATATTAAAGAAATTTTAAAAATACGTCACTGATCGATGAAGATGAAAGAAAGAAAGATGTTTTATACTTTATGGTATTATTTTTACTACTTTTGCAAATAGCTTTGATTTGACTTAATTCATATTTGATTTCTCTCGCTCTCACTTGTCGCTCTCACACACCCACTGCCAAGTCACGTTTGTTTGTTTGTTTGTGTTTTTCTTTGTAAAGCATCACCATATGATGTATATATGTATAAATATATATACATATACTATATACTATATATGTACACCCCCACTGTTCCGAAAGTTCCACCATTCCAAAACGAGAACTGTTCTCAATCAGAAACTGTTCTCGATTATCGCCCACTGCATAGCTTAAAAACACATTAAAAATACCACTCCACACCACCAAAACTCAAAAAAGTAAAATCCAATACAAATCGTTAGCTTCCATAATTTTCCATTTTTTTCGCTATATACGCTTTTTCGTACCATTTGAGCTTCTTTTCTTACTTTCACCTTTTTGACCCATTTCTCGGAATGATATTTTTTGCTCGAGAACCTTTTTGACCAATTCAAGATGTATATAACATATATATATGATATATGATTCTAAAAATATTTTACAATATAAAATAACCAAAAAAATATCATTTCGTCAAAAAAAAATACAATGAGAGTTTAGTTTGGTTTGTGCAAATGGGTCAAAAATTTGTATCTTGCATTCGCTTGCTGTTCCTTTTTCATTAATTTACCCAGTAAATGCACTGCCATACAAAACGCAATAAAAAACAACAACAAAAATTAAATAAATAAACAAAACAAACAAAGCCTAACTAAAAAATATAGCTTGTTTAAATATATAGTACTAACTACTATATGTTTCATATAAATCAAGCCTAGCAAATGCACCCATGGGCTATACATTTATTTCTTGTATTGTCTTCCTTTATGCAACAAAAAAAAGGTTCAGCCAAAAAATATCATTTAGCTATTTTCCTATGTAGAATCTTACCTAATTTACAGGGGCTGTAAATAGATCGAAAATAAATTTGAAATAATCATAATAATCAGAATTTAAAGCTAAATTAAACTTAATATAATATAGTATTTTTTAAATATCACTAAAAGCTATAACTTTTATTACTTATTACTTTTAATTATAGCTACAAGTAACAAAGCATTTATAAACTATTTTCGTGAAACTACAAATAGAAGTTTAAAAATGTGAAAAATATTTTGATAATTGAACAAATTATTAAAAAAAAAAAAGATTAAGTCCAGGATTAGGCAATGTGCCTATCCATGTTTTTCCTTACAAAATAATATAATAAGTTTAAACTGCATTTAGCTATGATTAAAAATATTTATATTTTATATAAAATTGCTATAAGTTTATTCAATCTATTTTTAAGATCGTTAAATGGGAATTCTTTATAAAAGAGCTTATTACGCAAATAATTATAGAAACTGATCTATTAACAGACTCCTTACCATCTCTTTTCCTATACTCTGCACTCTCTACATCTTTTTATAAATTAGTTGTTCCTACTTGACAACTACATTAGTTTTTGGCAAGTAGCCACTGACCACTGACCACATAAACCATCAATTGTTTTGAATGAACTTCAATCTCTCAATCTGTAGTTTTAATCTGACAAAAAAAAAAATTTAAGAATTTGCAATCGGACGCAACCGACTGCAGAGTACTCGTTCACGGTATAAGCAGTTCAACAGCTAAATGTATTAAAAGCCTATATTTTTGGACTGCCCACTACGGAATGGGCAGAATATATAATCTATACATCAACCTACAGAGAAATTAAGCGCTGAAATGCTTGCTAAACTCGATGATGCCGGGTCCAAAACTGAGAGACATTGTTTTTGTTCTCAGATTGTTAAGTCTATATTCCAAATGACGAAATTCTCTATTACAAAGCGAGCATGCCGCGAAACCAATATACTCTATTTTCACTTCGTGAACGAGTATAAAAACAATCCAAAATCATTGCAGGTGTTACCATTCTACTGTCGCAAACAGTTTTCTCTTTATTGGTCGGCAATGTCATAACAAAGACGAGCGAGGCCGTACCGCTGCTAGGTACTAGTACAACACCCATTCTCAATTAATTGTTAATGTTATGCTTTATTTTAAGAATAAAAAAAAAAAACAGCAAATTAAAAACAATTTACAAATCCAGACAAATTTTTAGAGCTGTAATAAAAAATAAAAACTCTTTTCTCTTTTAGCTAAAAACGAATGTAGCAAACGAAAAAAAGTTTCCAAATCTAAAAAATCTGCTGACTAAAATCTAAAAAATATATATCAAAATATATATTTTGTACAAAATCTAATAATTAGTGCCACTGCGCATTTAAAGTAGGAAACAAAAAACAAACTGAATTTTAAGAGAGCATGAAGTACAACTTGAAAGGATAAGCAATATATTCCCTATTTCTGCCGTAGCTGAACCCAACTGAATTTTCCCTCCCCTAACAAAAACCAAACTATATCAACTGCTTCTCTAGACTTTGGCTGAATCTATTTTTTTTTTACACTGTATATTCGCTTAAGTGGAAAACTGACCACAAACTAAATGAAATCGTTCTCAGGAAAAACAATTTTAAGCAATAAATAAAAGTAAAAAGCATAAAAGTTGAGTTCGGCTTGCCGAAATTGAAATATCCTTGCTGTTTATAAATTACTCTATGTATTCCGATATACAGTATGTATTATATGTATTCCGATATACAGTATCCCACAGCATTATGTATAATATGTATTAAGAACTTACAACAAAAAAGTTTGAATAGTTAGAAAATAAAAAGTTCTAATTCTGCTTCTTAAAATTGACTAAAATGCACCGAGTCCAACTTTAAAAATTTGGCTGATATAGAAATATTCTTTTTAGAAAGTTCCAAATTCACCAAAAAGTTTTCCACAAATTGATATCTGTCATTGGTATTAAATGGACCTTTATACATAGATCTTATTATTTCTACATATATTTATAAATAAATAGAGGGATATAATAACTCTGATCATCACACATAATGTTTACAGCAAGGATATTCAAAAATATCATAAATAAATATAAAATGAAATCATAAAAGTCGCTGCTGTGGGTGCATTGCTTTAGTTGCTTGTCACGGACCTCTCCCCTTAAAACGTTTGATTAACAAGCTAATATAATGCAAAACACGTATGCAAGCTATGCCTTAAGTAATACTTAACATAAACTATGTATATATACAAAAACATATTTGTATCGAAGCATATTTAAAAAATTCCTCACATCCAAGTATCAAAAGCTGACTAAATTGATTGAGAAATTGTTGTTAAGCGTAAGACGTCAAACGCCTTAAATCAATAATTGCAATTTTTTTATTCTAAACCATATATTAAATATTTAAAACAGAAAGCATACCATAAACAAATCCAATGATAAACTAATGAAAACATTTAACTAAAAGATAACAAATTTCGTTTGCCAGAGCAATTGAATTCTCACAAAACTCACATTTTACGTATTTGGCTTCTATTTTATTAAGCATGCAGTTATTTTATTAAACTTTATATTTTGGCAATCAAGAAAGAAATTCAAATAAATAAAAATACAGACAAGTAGTCAAAATCATATAGTCGACTAAAGAAACAAATATGTTAACTGTTCTAAATTTTTTATTTTCTTATATAAAATAAAACGATTTCTTAACTAATTTGCACTTAATTAATTGAATATCATATAATATCTCCAAGTATATAAATTCAATTTGAGAATTATAAAATTCCTTTACTTATATTAATCACGCGTAAAATTCATTTATTCACGCGCATGTTACGTGTATAAGAGGTCTTATACTCTTAATTATACGTCCGGAGAGCAATTAAACGTTACACTAAACTCCAAACATATGTAAATATATATATTCATATAGTACTTTAAAGTAAATATTAAAATGATTTGTGCAAATTTTGTTTCTAACAATAAAATCTTTTTTAAAAATATAAATATAGAACTAAACTAATCAATATATAAACAAAGAATCGAACATCAAAAGCTTTTTCATAATATAAATAATCAAATTTCATAATAATTAATTTAAAATAAAAAGTAATTGACACTTTTTTTTAACCAAAAGTAAAGTATTATAAATTATATTTTTACATATTTGAAAATATTAAAAAAAAAAAACTATATTTTGACTACTTTTCTGATTTTACCCAACCAAAATTATTTTCCTTTTACAATAATGCTTGAACGCAGACATTTGAACCGTCTAACGAAATTAAACTGCATGTAATGCCTGATGTAAAACTATAAAAATAATAATACCTATGCATGAGCGATACGCTGTAATCTAGTTGTGTGGTCGTAGAATCATAGCGTCGAGTGCATGAACAGAAAAAAAAATCACAGCATTTGTTTGACACACACTCAAATTGTAATACTCTTGTATGATTTATCATGATATTACGAAACTAACTAACGTAATGTAAATGCTGTTTTTTTGTAAATTATTATTTCTCAAGCTTCTGTTGTTAGTGTTGCGCAATATTTTTTGTTGTAAGCCCATGGTTCAAATAATACTAATATCGAACATACAATTTTTTCTTTTTTTTGTTTTTTTTGTTGTTTTTGGTGTTGGGGTAAACGCTATTTAGGAACATATTTCAACTGCATCATGTTCATGGTTGCATCGTCTGTGGTGCTCACGGTTGTGGTGCTCAACTATCATCATCGTACCGCGGATATACACGAGATGCCACCGTGGGTAAGTAAAACACACTTGTAGACTACTCGAACAGAATGCCAAACGAACATTTCCTCCATTAGATAAAATCCGTTTTCCTACAATGGCTGCCCTGGATATTGCGCATGGGTCGGCCTGGTCGCAAGATCACGCGCAAATCAATATTATTAAGCAATCGCATGAAAGAACTGGAATTGAAGGAACGTTCTTCCAAATCGTTACTAGCCAATGTCCTTGACATCGACGACGATTTTCGTCACACAATATCGGGTTCACAAACCGCCATCGGCTCATCGGCGTAAGTATCGTGACTCAATGCTTAAGTTTATCGTATATTTATCGATTGTTTGCTATCGCTCATGTAGTAGCTTTGGCCGACCTACAACGGTGGAGGAGCATCACACTGCAATAGGCTGCAATCACAAAGATTTACACTTAATTCTTAAAGAATTGCAATTTATAACCGCGCGCATGCGCAAAGCTGACGACGAAGCGGAATTGATAAGCGATTGGAAGTTCGCTGCAATGGTTGTGGATAGGTAAGTTATCGCAAACATACCGATAATCTACAATGATTAAATCATTAAGAGCTTGGAGTACACTTTGTCTATTATATTAAAATTTTTAATAGAGCAGAACTATGCTCATCTTTTGAAGCGAGGGCAGTTTCTTTTAATGAACGTATTGCATAAACAAATATAAATATATGTGAATCCTTATATCAAAAATAGACTAAACACTTTTTATCTACGACCACGCCCCTAAAACAACACTCAATCAAACCCTCAAGTCAAATCTTTATTTAACTCCGCAATCCTCATATCACTTGGAGCACTACGCTCATCCGCTATCCCCAATTTTCTATTCGAATCAAACATAGCCACAATAGAACAAAAGAGATCATGTGCCAATTTAAAGTATAAAATAAAATAAATGCGAATATATATGAATGAAATCCATTTCTTCCAAGTGAATCAAATAATCATTTGAATACAATCACAGCTGTTAATCAAGTATAGGCGCTAATCCATATCAATATGGTCCAGACCAAGATGATTCTTTGGTAAAACTTTGTTACATTTGTAACATTTCTCTAACTAGAGAATGGGTAATTCGTTTATATTGAATTATAATATAATTACGAACTAGTGAAAATGCGTGATTAGGCCTGTGGAAAATATCCTCACTGACCAGTTGAATATATAGACAGGCTTAAATCTGGTGAATAACTAACACAGTGACTGCAAACAGTGCGGTTACTGAGAACTCCCTGACGCTCTACTAAATCAAACAATTAAGGCAACAGCCACATGGCCACACAACTTCCGGTTATTTGCTCTAGCATATACGAACCATATATGTATATACGCTTGCACACACACTCACACAAACACACACACACACACATATACCACACGTGGCTTTAATATACAAGTGTGGCTGTTGCGGCTGTTTTGTTGATGAGGAAAATTAGATGTTGATATACATGTGCTTTATATATGCTCTTTCACCTAATCTTCTTGCCTTTCTTCTATTTCACAGATTTTGTTTAATTGTTTTTACGCTCTTTACGATTATTGCAACGGTAACCGTGTTGCTCTCAGCTCCGCATATAATCGTGCAATAAGGCCGCTCAATTTAGACACGTTAAGCTACACACACACACACACACACCTACACACACTGATACATACACAGACATATACATCTACTGTATATGAGTAGATGCCTAGTTAAGTTCATTTTCAAAAACAAAAACTAGAGAAGCTACTTCGCAAAAAAAAGCAAAAAAAAAATTGTTAATTACATTTTTAAGTCAAAGTATAAGAAAAGCAAAAGAGGAAAATTGCAAGAGAAAGGGAAAACAAACACACACACAAACACAAACACCCACAACAAATTGCACACAATTGTTGTGTATTCAAAAAAAAACAAAAAAAAAATATTTTATGAAAATGAAATGAAAAAAACTAACAAAAAAAAAACAAAGCAAAAATTACTGCCGTACAACAAAAAGAAAACAAAATAAATAAGAAGAAGCTAAATGTCTAGGTTAAAAAATACGAGAAAAGAGAAAAAAAAAACAAAAACATTTGCATAGTAATAGCAATAAAAAAAACTTCAGAGAAAAAAAGGACAAAAAGGATTTTGCAATTATGCTCACACACACATGTGTGTGTGTGTGTGCGTGTGAGTGTGTGTGTGAAAAACTAATAAGTTAATTATGCTGAGTTGTAATAAATTATGTATGTTAGCATACACACGCACACACACACACACACACAGAGAGAAGGAGAAGCGAATACATTATATGTATGTATATAAGAGAGATTGTTCCTATGAGACATTAGATATGTATTTAAAAACACACACACGTACACTCAGACACACACTCAAGGACTTAATTGAGCAATACATGTAAAGAAAGGGAGACAGTGTTAGATATTCTGAAATGGACTTTAAAAATCATTTTTTCCATCAATTATTTATGTGTTCAAAATAGTTTTCAACTTGTGGACCAAACTAAAATATGTTTTCTTGGCTAAACTCATTTCACTTAATTATGCAAATTTTATATTTTTATTAAAATTTACTTATTTTTGTTATACATTTTTCATTTTAATTACAATACATTTTGGTAATATTTTAAATTATTTTTTTAACTGAGGGTTAGCTTTTTTAAAATTAATTATTAAATGGATTTTTGAAATTTGTAAAATTATTTATTAATAAACAAATTTTTTTTTGCGTAAAAATATTTTTAACAAAACTTTTTTTATTAACTGGAATATGTTTTTTAATGAGTTCTAACAACATTTTTTATTTATTTTATTAATTTTATTTTATTTTTGATTATCTCTTGTTTCATTAAGCAAAATAAATATATCAATTTAGCAATATATTTTAATAAACAAAATTTTTATTAATTTTAAAGAAATTATTTTTTTAAGTTAAAAGAGAAAAAACAAAATTTGTAGCTTTTTTAAACTTTCTTGTTTAAAAAATCATTTTTTTTTTCTTTTGAGCGTGTGTACCATAAGTTGTGTGGTTAGGATAGCATTTAGGTGGGGCATAAATGGTAACAAACTGACACATAATATTGAATATAATTATATATACATAAAGATATAGTACCATATAGTTAAATAATAAAAAAAAAAAACACATGCAAAAAGAATAACAAAAAAACCAACAAAAAAATACTGAAGTAAATATGAAAATTAATACAGAACAAATACTTTGAGAATATGTTCAATGAACAAACGCTGTTTTTAGAAAATTTATTGTTGACAATGTTGTAGCCAATTGAGAAAATACTAAAACTAATTATGAAAAGCATACAAAAGAAAAAAACAAAAAAAAAAAACAAAGAAACACACACGTTATAGTCACCAATTAAATGCAAAAGAAGAAAATTAGTCAAATGAAAAACAGAATGAAAACAAAAACAAAATCTAGCAATACGAAAAAAACTTAAAAGTAAATATATATATATATAATAATAAAGGCAGGTGTATATATATTTTATGACACATATATCACCGCAACTCGTATACAGATATATTTTTAATAAAACAAAAGCAACAACTGCAAACAAATCCCCAAAAGGAAAGAAAACACAACCAACCAATAACTACTAAAACTACAACAACAACAAAAACAACAACTACAACACAATTTTGTTGGAAATTTTCGTAATTATTATTTACCAATAATGATTTATCTCCACATACCCTAGCCAAACACTTTTTTTTAACTTTCAAGCGAAACAGTGATATTTACGGTATAAACAAAATACGCTCCCAGATTGTAAAACTTTTCAAAGACCCACCTATAAGAAAAACCTTTTCTACACACTACAAAAATAACGAAAAATATATTTAAAGCAAAAAAAACCTACCTCCTTGTTACACATGTTCAAGCATATGTCTCGTAAACACTGCCGTATGAACTCACACATACTCGCTATATATCCCACATATAACCAATTCCGATCTGTACTTATGTTAAGCCCACCCGACTGCTATAGCTCGTTCCCTCTCTCTCTCTCTCTATCTATTAATCCATCTATCTCCTAGGAATTTCTAACAGAATTGTGTCATGTCACCTCTCTCTCTCTCTTACTCTCTCTCTATCTCTCTCTCTCTCGCTTAATGGCCAGATGACAATTTACTTACTGAAACAGAATCGAGAGCAATCAACTCGTTTACGGTCCAAAAGTCTTAAAGTCCTAGAGCTACATTAAAGATCTATCTGTAGAGGAGATCAAAAGTGGTCCAACTTCGCAGTGTGGACATCTTGTCTCTCATATTATCGAGGATATAGTAATTCCCGGTTTGTTTACTTATTTTGATACTTTCAAGAAGTCAATAGTAGCAATAAACTTAGCTATAACCTCTTCACATTTTTATCCAGTTTTATCAGGCATCAAAATCAAATTCCCATCTGTATTTTTGATAGCTCCGCAATAATAGTGTTTTCGTTTTAAAAGGTATAATCTTAACACTTTATAACATTTCAAACCTCTCGACTGCAAGACGGAACGAGTATAATTATCCCATAAAACCCACGCACTCACATCCACACACGCACACACACACACACCCACACACACACTCTGAAGTGTGAGCTGAACTCAAGATCTGACGGTATATATAAATATATATATATATATATGTACTAGAGGGCAGTCGTTTTGTATGTTTTCGTTTGATATGATGTAATTTTTGACAAACTGTTCTGTCCCTTTAAGGTTGTTTAGCGAGCAATGAAATAATGAAAGAGAATTAATTTCGATTTATTTCACGTTTCGAAAACCCTTTCCTTTTTTGTGATTCGCGCAATTAGCAATGTAATTCAATTGGAAATAGTACTTAATTTTTTTATATATAATTAATTAATTTAGTGCTTAAATTCGAGCAACTAGGCGCATAATTAGAACTACTATCTATATATATAACTCTATATATATGTATGTCTTTTTGATAAAAAGAAGCTATTTTAAAAAAGCAAAAACCATTTTCTACACTCTTTAAAAGATTGAAGTCTACATGTATGTATAATACTATAGCATTAACTAGGCAAACAAAGAATACAAAAAAACAAAGATTAAAAATAAACTATAAAATAAGCGTCCTACATTAGGAGAGGGCTAACTTTAAAGAAAAACAAAAAACGAATTTAATATTACAGCAGAAAGTAATACGTTAATGAAATAAAAATAAAATAAAAACAAAAAAACACATTTCACACGGCAAAATGTAGTTAAAAGTAAAAAAAAAAAAAATACATATTATAATTTGCTAAAAGTTAAAGAGAAAAAAAAATGAAAAAGAAAAACAAAGCAAAAACTCTACTTACTAATACTTCTGATCAGAGAGTTTGACTAAATGCTTAAATTACTTAAAAACAAAAGGTTGGCACACCCACACACGCACACACATACAGCATACTCAACCACACAGACACAGACAGACACACACACACACACACATTCGTCTTATTCTAAATAAAATGCAGCTCGAAAAAATTCAGAAATTCCGTTTGACTTTTTTATCGCAAATACTTTTTGTTGCATGTCTATGCAACTGCAAATAAAAAATAATACATAAAAAATAAAGTCCCAAAAGATCGGTTTACACTTACATTTGAAAGAAAATGTATATTTAATAATTAGCATTTAAATTAAAAATAAAAAAAAAGCTTGACTATAAACTGCAAATGTTAAGCACTAAACCTCACCCAAAGAAAAACCGTTAAAAGTCCCAACGCCTATCAATAAACGAATCGAATAAAAAACACAAAAGTAATATCCCAAAAACCAAACAAAAAACTACCAATTCAATTTAAATAGCTAATTGCATAATTATAAAAATAAATCGTTACCACAAGTTGAAAAACTCAAGTTATGCATGTAAAAATAAAGATTTAAAACAAAACAAACAAAAAAAAGTAATAAAATAATTAGAAAAACAAAAATAAAAAGTCTGTTGTCGATAAGAATTATTGACAGACAAATAACTTTCGTCACATTGACGATAATAATTAATTGTAAGCAGAAACGGAATTAAATGATTTAAATAGTAAATTAACTTAAAAAAAAAAAAAAACGAGAGAAATGATTGCGACAAAACATAAAAAAAAAAACAGAAATAAGAAAAAACTGAATAAAATTTATTTTGAAAAGAGAAACAACTATTTTTAATACTTATTTAGGGAAGAGCATAAATATTTGCACACTTAAAGTTTAATTTTTTATTTATTTTATTTAAAGAAAAAAACTATTTAACAAAACTATTTATTTCAATAGCGGCAGTGTGCACACACAGAATGGTCACGATCCTTTGTTTGGAAGAAGGAGAGGGGTATGGACTTATCCAATATACTCTTTTCTCCTAATGTACGAGGATAAAAAAAAAACGCTTGGCCAATTTAGATATAATAAAGAAAAAGGCGATTTGAAACTATATAAAAATGGCCGCTATTAATATCAAATGTTACTTAACAGCATTGAACCGCAATTGCCTTGAATCGCCCTGTGAACTTGTTAACAGTACGCATTTTGCGTTAACAGCACAAATTGTGTTTTGCAGCCCTGGAAAACAGCTGATTGGCCAAAACCTAACAAAAAATTTGTTTTTAATGCCACAGGAAATCAATAATTACAAATTGTTGATATAAAACTATAAAACATGAATATAGATCTAAGGAAATTGTGCCGCATTTGTTTTGTGGATAATGCGGATGTAGACATAACCCAGCATAAAGTTGTAACAGCAGGTCAAACAAACGAAGCGGAGACCGAGGAGGAGGAGCACACAATATGTGAAATAATGGAGGCCATGTTTGTAGGTTGCAAAGGATTCAAAGTAGAATAGAATATATAAAATTGTATAATATACCTGCAGCACATCTCGCTGGATCTCTCTACTGAGCTGCCCATGATATGCAATGCGTGCCTCGAGGAGAGCTTGGTGCATTTTGCATACTTTAGCAAATTGATGATTGCCAACCGACAGCTGCGACAGCTCTACAACGAGGCACAGCTGGAAAGGGAGCAACTGGAGATAGAGAAGGAGGAAGATATGCAGCTAGAGCAGTTAGAGGAGCAGCATCAGCAACTGAATCAGAATCAAGAGCTGGAGCTGGAGCTAGAGCTAGAGCTAGAGCTAGAGCAGGAGCAGGAGCTACAGCAGGCGGAGCAGCTGCCAGAGCAAGAGCTAGCGCAGCATCTTCTATTGGAGTCACGCCCCTCGCAGCGTTTGGCCAACGAGGATTCGTTGATTGTATCCGAGTTTCTGCCCGCAACTGAACTAGATGTGCAGGAGCACGACAACATGCCGAAGCAGCTTGCCCACTTTTCCAGCTACGAGCTGCGCACCCTAGACTACGCAGCTGTAGAACTGAAGCACGATAATCTAGATGAGTACAACGAGACGAATCGCTTGTTGGACACTGAACCAAGTGGCAGTCAGGCTATATACAAGTGCAAATATTGTCCTTTAGCGTACGCCTCGCAGCAGTTCCTTAAGACCCATGTGAGGCGCTCGCATGTCTGCAAATATTGCACCACGGCGTTCGTCAAGGTGAAAGATCTGAATGCCCACATCCGGGCAAAGCATGCGAATAGTCATCAATGCGTTGTGTGTTTAAATAGCTTCAGCACGAGCAGTAACTTACGTGCGCACCTAAAACGGATGCACGGCGTTCAGCTACCCGCCCAGGTGGCTCTACTCGACTACCGACCAGCGCAGCGGCAGAAGCAAACAGAGCCTAGCATCGCTGACCATAAATAAATGCCAAGTTCAGTTTTAAGCTTAATTACTTTTAATTGTCCAGTTCACATTATCTCTTACCAATTGACCTTTATCCTTATCCATGCCATCGATATACATGGGCGTAAACTCTCGATAGGCAATGCACACTCTGCGCTCCGTCACATCCTCTCGCAGGACCGAATGCTCGAATTGGTATCGAGAAGGCCCATACAGCACGATTAAAGAGAGGCTGTAAAGAGGGAAGAAAGCGATGAGGTTTGATTAATCTTGAGTCCTAGTTCTAGTGGATACCCTGTAATCAGTTGTCTACTATCACATCTTAACTTGTAAAAGTACACTTTGTTTCAAGACTGTTGAGTTCATAAACGAACCAAAACCCTTAATCTTAATTTCTACTGAGAACTTGATGCTCTGAAGAAGGGTATGAAGCCTTGGACTGTCCGTTACTCCAGAATATATTATAGTATAGTATAGTAATTCCACACAGAATATATGATTTATGTAATACTAAATGGTTTGCTCTGATCTGAAAAGTTATATCTATATATATGCAGATATAAGATATACGAATAGCTACTCACTTATTCATGGGTATTCGCAGCACCTTGTCCTTGTAGCCACCCAGCTGCTCCTGCGTGAGAAGTGGTTCTAGCAGATGATTTTGATATTCCGGTACCAGGTCCAAATTGTATTTTCCAGGCAGCTTCTGGTCGTACAGATTTAAGGTGAGCACTGCATTTCCGAGGCAATTGACTGTGACCACCCGCTCGCCCCAGATCCAGCAATCGTCCACGTGCGGATCAATGCTAGCTCCTTTGCTGGGCTCGTACTCCAGCGAGCATTGCTCGATTGTTTGGAAGTCTCGCAGCAAGGGAACCGAATCGAAACGCTGCTGCACATAGCGCGTGGCAGCGGGAAACCCCTCAAAGGACCCCAATTGGAGCCGTCGTTTCTTAAAGTTCGTCTTCGGTCCATAATTTTGCTTGCGACGTCCACTCTGTGAAACATCCCAAGGCAGGTCATCCAGATCAGATATGAGCCGTGCTCCTTCAGCACTCGACAGAAACTGCTCCTGCACGTATACGCCAGGCAGTGGCAAGCTGTCCGTCAATTTGTGATCTGAATGGGCTGCCTGCACAGCCTGCGTGTCCCAGCCGAGGAAGAAAGCTTTGCATATTGTGCAATAGGACCAGGATTCGAGCTGTTGTAGCTGCTGCTGGACGGAGGGTTTTTCGATGTTAAAGTTCTGTTCACAAGTGAGACAGGTACGAACACCTTTGCAGCCGCAGGGACGAAGTGTATTCATTTTAAGCAAAACAATTCAAGAGTCACAATTGCACAGACTTTCGTTTGCACAAATTTTCAAACAGATGTTCGTTGAAGCGAGTAGACAACTCTGGCACACACACACGCTACACGACACAGCCACTCTTAGGTATGACAGGCCATATAGCCATTGGTTGGCATATGAAAAGATCAGAAAATGATGTTGAGTTACTTAAATATGCCTTTTAATAGCACCTATTTGCTTGCAGCATAAGTTTTAATATGCAGCATAAGTTTAATACTTATAAACATTCATATACAAGCATATAGACTTTATACCATTGCTAACTTACAATATTTGAGTCTGGCAACGCTGAGAGTTTCGTGACCCCTAAAGCGCTTGTACCTATCGTTATTCAAGTCTTAAGCGATATACTGAGCATTAAATTTTGTATATGAAAACTGTTGGCAAGATAAGTGTTTAGTATTTACAAATTCAAAGTTTTCATTTTTCATTTTCAATTTTACATCTCTTCGAAAATATCTTCCACATATTGTTTCAGCTTCTTAGATAAAATTTACTTCAACATATAGAAGTATGATGCATAATAAATAATTGTTCTTAAATTTGCAGCTTTAATTAAAAATAAACTTAATATTATTTCAAATACTTTAAACTTAATTAATAACTTTAAATTATTAAGTCTTTCCCATTCACATGGAAAGTATTTATATGTTATTCGATATTTTCCTTAACGTTACTATCGCTTGCATGTCCAACCATTCGTGACGTGTGTGAGCCCTCCACTGTCATTTGGCGCGTTTTGCCGCTTACACTGTTTGTGAAATTGTTTTTTGTAGGACGTATTAAACGACGCACTTAAACAAAATGAATGACTCCTGTAAGTTGCTGTATGTAATAATTACAATATATATTATAATTGATTTGCTATATTTGCTTAGTTGGTGATTTCAATGCCACACAAACGGCCACAGCGGGCGCCGCAAAAGAATCTTCAGGCGAGGTAAATTGAATGATTTATTCTGACTAAATATTCACATAGTTAATCCTGTGTTGCGTAGGGTATTATTTCATTGCTGGTGAAGCAAATACTTGATTCGCCCGAGGGCAATTTCAAGATGTTCGACGTGACCTACGCCCTGGTTTGCGCCGTTGCAATTGTGAGGAACGTGGAAACGTCCTCGACAAAGATTACCTACACCTTGGAGGACCACAGTGGACGCATCGATGCGCACTACTGGCTGGAAGAAGGCGATGCGATCAAAGCACCCGAAGTCATGATCAATAACTATGTAAAGATCTATGGCTCAGTACGCCCGCAGGCGGGCCAAAAGGTTTTGATGGTCTTCAAGTTGATCAACGTGGTAGACCCCAATGAGGTGTGCACCCACGTACTGGAGGCTCTGCACTCCCGCTACAAGGCCGAGGAGTATCATGTCAAAGGCAATACATCACAGGCACCAAGCAATACGCAGATGAGCAATGTGTCAGCCAGCCAGAGCAATGCTATTGTCGCTGGCCTGGATAGCAAGCAGATGGCCGTCTTCCAGGCCATCAAGAGCAACTGCTCCGAGGAAGGCATCAGTAGGCATGAACTCAAAGCCAAGTTCTCGCAAATAAGTCAAACCGAAATAAAGTGAGTGTCGGAGGAGGAGCCCTTGAAATTTATATACCTATTTGACCTATTTATGTCTCCATCTTTTCCCTTAGCAATATTTTGGAGTTTATGATTTCCGAGGGACATATTTACTCCAGCATCGATTCGGATCACTTTATAAGCACCATGTAGTCATCAAGCTTGATCATTACATTGCATACGCAGTATATAAATTTGTACAACCATCGAGGAATAATCGAAAACTTGTTTTCAAATTTAGTTTTGTAAATCTTTTTTAAGCATTTAAAATTGTATTTTTTCCAATTTGTAACATATTAAGAATCGAATTTTGAATTATATTATATTAACTTGTATAACCTCAAGAAGTTCAATACTATATTGATTGCTGAAACTCAACTTAACTTAATTTCAAATTCAGTCTTCACAATTAGGTCGTTGTGCTTTTTAGACTATTTTGTAAATAGAAACACGTAACAATCGACGAGAAATCAACTCGAGCTTTTAATCATTCCGAGCATGTTGCGATATTTAAGGAAATAAATTTTAGTTCCGTAATATGTTAACATTTTGAAAAGTGTATTTATAGCAAATATTGCTTGAATAGAATATTTGAAAGCATAGCCCATATTTCACCTAGCTGAGTGCATTGACCAAAAGACAAGGAAAATATTTATCTAAATAAGTTTCCACAAAAATATTTAAAAGTGAGTTTGATAACAGATTTATATATTCAATGTGCACTCATTTTCCTCCATTTTAATTGTTTTTTAAACTAATGATGATAGAGATAGAACACCATGCTAGGTATCAAAGATGTAAGCTTATGAATATATGAACAAAAAATAGGCAACTTAACCTTTGATTTGATCTTTATGATATTCGTCAAATGCATTTTACAACAATAACATAGTTGAAAGAGAATTATTCAGAAATAAACTCACTCCCCTTCTTTGGAATGAAATAAACAAAATTTTGAAAACTGCCGAAAATTTAAAGTCTGAAGTTTTCCACTTTGCACTCACTGTTCACGCTGGCGAGTGAAGTTCGACTGAAACATTAAAACTTTTGAAAAATATAAATTTATAAAGTAGAATAAATGCTGGCAAACTCATTAAAATGTCTGCCATAATCCATCAAACTACATAAATCCATATCAGTATCTTCGTAATAATTAAATTTGAAAATGACTATTATCCAATCGATTCACCCATTTTTCACTTTTCCCAGTGCAATGGGTTGATACTTCATCAAAATAATGCATACAGATCGTAAGTTCCCAAAAGTTTTTAGCTGCTTATAATTTGCTCATATATATTTATAGAGTAAAAAGACATTTGAAATTTTCCATTTGATTTTGTATCTTATTTTCTCTTGAGATTTTCTTTTTATTACATTGGTTACATTTTTTCTCTCTCTCTCTCTTTCTCGCTGTCTCTTAAACTTAAATACTTAATCAAGTTAAACCTGTTTTTCAATCAAACAAAATGCTGCTTGGTGCTCAATACTAATCGTTCTCTCTATATACATACTATATTATATATAGTACATATATTTATATATAAATATATATGCATATATGATGTATAGATCTGGCGCTTATCGTTTGCTTCCAATATGGAAAATAGTTAAAATGCGTCGCATGCAATGAAGGCCTTCTTCTCTTCTTCTTCCTCTTCCTCTTTCTGGGAGACATGCAAATCAGTCTTATGTGCCTGTAGGTGGGCGTGGCTGTGGGCAAATGCGCAACATGTGGGGCATGTTGAAACTGGGAGCTTGTTACTCAGATTTTCAAGCAGCTGCGATGACTGCCGCTGCGCGCATAGACCTCCTCGAAGGCGTGGATCAGCTCGTCCATGCCATGGAGCAGACCCTCCTCGCGATTGCCTGGCTGCCAGGGACTGCGATGATTGACGCACAGATGGGCTGGCAGCTGTCGGGACTTGGCAAAGTCTATGAGCCAAGCGCCCATGCGGTGATCGTCGTAGACAATGAACAAACTGGAGCCAATTATTTCATGGCGATTGAAGAACGCCGACTGTTCGATGACCAGGCGCATATGCTTCAATCGCTTTAGCAGTTCCTTCTGCACAGATCTGCGTGCGGCAAGGAACTGTTCGATGGTCTGTGAGATTTGCTCGCTGCTGCGGCACGTCTTGAGATCCTTCAAGGGAGCACGTCCGCGCAGTCGCAACGCCTCAATGCGGAAACCTTTGGTGTGGGACGAGGACAACGATTCGCGGAAGAGCATGTACCGCAGCTTCGTAACCGCCTGAGCTTCGTGCTCCGCAGGCGTCGGTGCACTGGCGTCCACGGCAATCATTTTCTGATATAAATCCGGACGCAGGGTCTGGTTGCTGACCTCCGATTCGAGAAAGGTGCGACTACCGAGCTTGATATCCATCACGCACGGATCCTTGAATCCTGACAGTAGATCCTGCAATTCGATATAGTGCTGTGCTTGCAGTTCCCGCAACCCAAAATAGGCGGGCACTATCTGTGAGGTCTTTGGCTCCTGCGAGATCTGCTGATAGGCTAGCACCTCGCTATCCTCGATGCCGGCGATCCGTTTGCGCACAATGCCTGTCGAGGTAGGCACGATGCTGAATGGGGATGAAAGTAAGAGAGAGATTTGTTTATGCTTTGCTTTCAGAGGAGGATTTTAAGTTGTGGTGCTTACCTCTCGGGATGCCCGGAGAGCTGCATCCAGCCGTGTGGCTTGGAGTGCGTTTGTTGTTGTTCCAGCAACAAGGGCGTGGCAGGGGCGCTCAGTTCTAAAGCGTTCTAAAAAGAAGAAAAAGAAGAATGCAAATTGAATTTAGTATTATATTAAATAGTATTAGGAAGTCCCCTTAACTATGTCTCTAGCATACATAAAAAACTATCTTAAGAATAGGAATAGAGAGAGAGAAAGAGATAGGAAGAGAGAGAGAGAGGCAGATACATAGAGATAGAAGGTAGGAAAGAGGAGATGTGGAGAGATAGAGAGAGAGAGAGAGAGTCAAAGTAAGTGGATCATAGACTAACAGAGATATATGATAGAAAAGAGAGTAAATAAGAGAGAGATTTGAGCGATATATATAGAGAGAGAGAGCGATATGATGTTTGAATCGTTAGAACTGTAATAATCGAACTAGGGAGTAATACGATCAAATCCAGAAATAAAGTCATAGAAACTAAAGATGTAAATTAAGCCTAAGCTATAAAGGAATGCGGAACTGTAACTAAATTAAAGCGAACTTATTCGCAACTGAAACCCTATTAAATGCAGTGGTAATGTTTTAATCAATATCAGAGAGTGTATTGTGACTATATTCACTCTCAATATTCATTTAGGTATTCGCTATATACTAATAATAATAAATAATTGTCGGATATTCCATTACACGACAGTGAAATGCCACAATTGAGCTATACAATTGATTGAAATGAGTTCCAAAGAGAGTTTCGGAGTTCATATGCCCAATTGTGGTACAAGGGTGCAAACACCTATTGATAACGCGAAAGGAAACAAATGAATGAAGACAAAAAAAAAGTAAGAAAAGAAAAGAAAAAATTGATTTCACACTTGTCGTGATATCGCGCCCCAGCGACAGAGCCAAAGAAATTGAAGAAGTGCTTTGTTTTTGCTTTTGGTTTCTTGCTAAAACTGGTTTCAATCATTCATATTGCTTTTCTATATATCAAGCGATGCTGATTATAAATAATCAAACAAAACAAAACAAATTTTATTATACTATATGGGGCTTAAATACTTTTTTGTTTATATTTTTGTAATGCGAAATTAATGCAGAAAGAAGCTGGCAACAATTGTTGGCTTATTGTCTGAGGTTACAAGCAGGAAGCGCTTTGAGGCATTTGTTTTTATCATCGGCGATTATCATAAACGTTCATAATACCAGATACACCCCACCTTAATCCCCTGCCTAACCAACTGGTACTTACAATGGCCAAGAACTTGAGCAGGGACATGTGCTGCTGTGTGGTGGGCATCGATGGCTCCACGAAGCGGGCCTGAGCGACTCCTCTTTGCAGGCTGAAATAGTCGGCCAAGTTGTCGCAGTTATCGTAGGGTATGGCTAGGCGCTGTAGAATAGAAACATATATATACATACATATAGCGACTATATATATTTTGACGTCAGTGCACTGCGTGAACCCCAGCACGCAGGGCAAACAAACAAATGAAAGCAAAACAAAACCCAAGGGCGTTTCAATGGAGTTGCCTGTGCGGGCAGATACCCAGGAAAGTTTGCTGCATCAATTTCAATTCCTTTGATTAAATGTCAGGATGTCAAGCTGATTCCTATACTTTAATATACTCATATAATAGTTAAGAATCTATATAAATGTAAAGTCCTTTAAGATACCCTATAAAGAAATCGATTTTCAATACTTTTAGTCTTGACTTTGGGTTACCCCTTTTAATTCAATGTTTTAAACGACATTGGAAAAAGCAAAACCCTGTGAGTCACAGGCATTAGCATCTAAAAAAAGAAAAAACAAAAAGCAAACCTTATTAATTATACAATCAAAATGCAACAGCAAAGTGCAAAAAATTCTATTTTGTTTACGCTGCTGTCGCTTCGTATATGGCTTATAAAACGGCTCGTTTTTTTTTCTTTATGGATCTTTCGGTCTGACGGGGCCCATTTCAATGCTCATGCCATTTGATCGATGTGTGTGGCTTTTCAACGTGCCCCCTAATGAGGTACTTAGTATGCAAAGTTGAATGTATTTATCCGACCTGTTGTTGTTCTTACGTTTGTTGTCGCTGTCGTTGCTGTTGCTGTTGCTGTTTCGTATCCATAAATTGAGTTATATGCTTCAGAGCTGTTTGGCTATAACAAATTACGAGTCCGAACTCGAAATATTTTAATTAATTTCAACTAACTGTGTAGCCAATCGTTTATCCACAGCATCTTTATATAGCCAGCTGCCGGGCTTTGGGCGAGGGCGAATCTTATCTGTTGTCAGTTTCCACTCTTATCGCTTATCAGTTGCGATAGCAATGCGTCTTAACTGTTTTTCTTTTTAATTCATAAGTCAAGCAAGCTTTGTGGCGGCAATGACTTGACATGAGTTGTGCCTTTGAATATATATCTATATATATACTTAATATTTGTATTATAATATATGTTAAATATATTATTTTTTACGTTAGTTTATCAAATTTGCATTTGTGGCATACTAACTGACACCCATATATATATACATATATATGGCGGGTATTAAACGTTGCTATAAAGATAATGCTTATGGCTGGGCTTTAGATAGCTAGGTTTCTATGTGCACAGTGGTGTAAAAATATTGATAAGAGTTATTTGTAAATATGTGGTAAGCATTTAAATGGGATTTCCACTTTGAAAAATAACATGCTTATTTTTTAATTGAATTAAACTGATATTCAAATCAAACAGATTTAATGCACGAACTTTTTGGGCAAACAAAAGCTAGGTCTGTTAAGTTGGCGCCAGTCGAGTCTGTAAAGTTGAATGCAACTGTTAAGGTGGGCCTGTTATGTTAGCAGGGGCTGTTAAATTGATACTTGCAAAGTTGCCAAGGATCGCCTGGCAAAAAGACTTGATAAGTTAGGTGCTATTGAATAAAACTGTATTTTTAGCTACTATGCAAATATGGAATATATCTCGTTTATGTTCAGGCAACAGTTATCTATCAAAGAGAAAATGAACCCATTTCGACCAGTTTCAGATACATAAAACACATTTACTAGCTCCTTAAGCGTAACCATGAATGACTCAAAAATGAAGTAATTAATCTTTAATCAATTTATGTACGATGTATGGCCCATTGTTTTCGCATCGTATGCGATTAACCAACATTCGAGGCAACACAAACTCGAGGCGTGTGCTAACAATTGTATTTGCCGTCCAGAGCTGACCTTTATGAATATTGAAAGCGAGCCGCATGCAACAGAGAGAGCTGGCATGAGGCAATTAGAGTGAGAGAGAGATCGTAATAGTTGACAACATTTAATTATAGCAACGTGGACGTCGTGAACGTCACACAGCTGCAGTTCTGAGCTATTTTTATTATTTTATTATTTTTATTTTAATATTTTTTCATTGACAACTGGAACGAGCGCAAACTGCATTTAGTTTATGCAAAATGCAATTTGCTTTGATTTATATATAGTAAGGGGTCTACGTTGAAGTTTTTGCATTTTTGCACGTACACACTAACGGTATTTTAGTTATAGTCTAGTTAAAAGCAAATCAAATAGCACAAGCCTTCAAAGAACAGGGCTCGCCTGGTTTTGAAGTCGTCATATATCTTTGCTTTGTTTTCTTTTGTGGTTGATGAATAAAAATTTGTTTATATTATTGAATAGGGCAGACGACCGCAACGTTAATTAGCTCTGACATTTGCACACAAATGCGTAATAATGCACAATATAATAAAAGCGAAAAGCACAATTGTAAACAAAAATTACAGCATTTTCAATTATTTTTCTCCCAAGCTCTGTTTTTCCGTCGCGCTCGAGTGCAACGCGACTCGCGCGCGACTAGAGCGCGTTTTAAAACGCGACCTTATTTTTTTCAATTTATTTTTAGACGGTGTTTAACTAAGCCGCCGTTTTACTAGTGTTTATTTATGACTACTTAAGATTATCGTTTTTTCGAACGTGTTAACTTAAAAACAGACGAAAAAACAAAAATACAAACACAAAAAAAAATTAAAAATAAAATAAAACAAAACGTTGCGGCGAGCAAATTTATGCGCGTGACGTCAAAGCGCGCAGAGCTGTAAATTAAGCAAATTCAAGTTGCCCGAATTTGTCAAATTGAAACTTTAAGCTTAAACTTTTAGTTGTTTAGATGCCCTGTAGCGAGCTGCAATCGGGTAGCATAGAGCTTAAAGTGCCGTAACGAGTTACTAAAGTAAACCATATTTCTCTGATCGATAGCTCAGTCGAATTATAGAACCTATAGTATATCTAGGAATCATATTGAGATCAATAGTCAGTGCTCTTTAGGAAAAGATCTATCGAATTACAATAGTATATAACATAGCTGTATACTGAGTATCTTCCAGTCTGTTCTTTTTTTAGCAATAAAACTTCAATTTATTTTTTTTGTCTTCGTTTTCTTCATATACTCAGCATTTTAGCCAGCGGGGAGGTGCGCTACGCACTTGACTCTTGTGGGCAGCAGGCAACAGGTTCCAATTTTCTGAAACTGAAAACTAGTTTTCCTTTCGGATGATCCGGCTTTGGCGGCCTTTAGGTGTAGGTGAGTCAGTTATAGCCTCCTGTTTTTGTTGTTTAGTGGAACACAACCCTGACATTCAATAAACTGGGATGTCGTAGCCCTCGAAGACGCAGTGTCTGCATAGAGCGATGGCGAGGGGAGGATGGGAAGAAGCCAGGCAGAATTCACAAGTCGATTGATTTGCATTGACGTCAATGCATTGCGAAGCCCGGAGGGGGTGTGCGAGGAGAGACTTAGGGATAATATATATATATAGTATGTATATATATATATATAAATATATGAAACCAGTTATGGGTTATAAAACATAACGCATTGTAGTTACGTTATGTGAAGCGAGCCGTAGGAAGAGGCGCGCAGGGCCAGTGACTGCCTGCGATTTCAGACCTGTATAATAAACCTCTCTCAGCTCATATATAATATATCATATATATCATAAAGAAGCTGTTAAAATTTAACAGTTAGCTGAGCTTAATTGCTGTAAAAGCTATTCAAATTCTTATATAGTAATATGTAAATCACATGGAAAGAGCTGGAAAATAAAGACCAGCTTTGACTTAAAGCAGATTTGGCTGAAATTTGAGACATAATTGCCTAATAAAAATAAACCTAGGCTGTTACACGCTATGATTAATTTCTTTTCTTCTTAAACACAAATGAATAATTTGCCAATGATTCACGATGATGTTTCCAAAAAAAAAACTACTAAGCCAAGCTGTGACTAATTAAGACGTCATCAAAGAAAGCAGAAGGGTAATCCCTAAGCTGACGTCTAATATTGTAGCATACACAGACTTGCCCTGAACTTTACTCTACATTCATGTGGCCGGACAGACAGCCTTCGTAGAAGGCAAGCTCGAAGGCAGAAAAAACACTTATCACAAGCCTTGATCGAAGCCAAAAAATTATGTATATGCAAAATATTAATAATAACATATTGTACAAAGTATATTGTCTGGAGCTGATAATAATTTAGCAGCTGCTGACAGCGTGGGCTGCTGCACTTGACAGTTAAATCTTCTATACAAAATTATTCAAGTGCGCAATGTACACTGAGCGAAATACTTGAAGCATTCGTTGTACATTGCAGTGAGTTTATTTGCTGTTTGTTGCTAAAATGACAGCTGTCAAAATTGTTATGAAAGATGTTTGAAACACTTGACAAATTGAGTGCTTGTTAATATATATTCTATGTATATGTCTTGAGAAAGAGTGGGAGAAAGAGAGATATAGCTAGAGGAAAGAGAGGAGAGCGGAAGAGCGTTGAATAAAAGCCTTTCAATTGTTTTCAATAAAATGAATTGATTTGTTGTCGCCAAAAGGCATGTGACTATATGAGAGGAATCCATAGTGGTATAACAAGACTATATTTTTCATTTAGATTCGTATATGATTCGACAGGAATTCAAAAATTTTCATTTACAATAATTTTTATAAATATTTCTTTCCTTTCTCTTCTAATTGTCAGTGTTCACTGTAGCTTACTGAAAGATTGGATCTTGCTTGTCTTAATTAGCGCTTGGTTTTTTTTTTTTTTTTTTTGTCTTGGCATATGCAAATTGACGTTACGTGGGTTACTGGAATTCCAGTGCTTGTTTGCACGCCGCATAGCTGCTGGGAGGAAATCCGAACAGTTGTTTCAACAAGTGCTTAAGATAATGCCAGATATTGTACGGAATGAATGGGCCAAGTCATGTGTCATGTGCGAGAGGGGTGGGTGGGGTGGCTTGCTCAGTCTTTGGGTCACTTTCTCTGCTTGCGTTGCTTTCTACATCCGTGTATTGCCCCTGCTCAATTGACGTCATAAGCTCTCTTAATATTTAACTGTTATTTTTTGTTTTTTTTTTTTATTTTGTTGTTGCTCTTTTTGTTTTGCTCCCTTGTTAGCTTTCTTTTTGGTTACTTACCTCAGAGTTGCTGTTGTTGTTGCTGCTGTTGGTTGCTTTTGGCTGCTGGTGCTCTACATTGCCAGATTTTTCGGTTGGCGGCGTTGCCGTATCCAATGCAATCAATTTCCATAGCTGCTTCAGGCCAATGTTGTCGATGCATGAGAAACGCAATTTCTCATGCGACCAGGCCATCGTGGAGCGACTTCTTCTTGTTGTTGTTGCTGTTGCTTTTGTAGCTTGTTTTTCCACTGTCGTGGTTGTTGCTGTTGTTGCGGGGCGCTGCAGCACGGTGGAAGTCATAGTCATTTGGTTTGAGTTCTAGTTATCCGTCGCACAAAACTTGTGAGCTCTGTCTCTCCCGTGTTAAATAACTCTGTTTGGCGCTCTGCTCAACAGATTTGCATATTTTATTTAACTGATATTTGTTATGTTTGCATACACATGTATATTTTTTGTGTTCTCTTTTACGTTACACACACTGCATTTGCGTTTATCTTCTGCTCTTCTCACACTGCACTTCACTTCGGCTTCGGCTTAGGCTCCGTTAAATTTTTGTTTTATTTTTGCGTGCGTTTACTCTTCTGCCCGTTGTGAAAACAAAAGCCGTTTGAATTTTAATTGATATTCAACGCACACGAAACGGCGTTCAGCTGTGTTCACGCGTGCTACTCTGTGGGGCGACTAACTGGTTTGCCCATACGACGGCCAGTTTTGTACAAAAGCTCAGCGCTCGCTCATCGGCTGCGCCGTCGCGAGTCGCCAAGACGAACGCAAATAAAGACGAGCGTCGCGTAGTGCCGCTCACAGCGCAGCAGCGAAGTGGAGTAAGCGGACGCAGCAAAACGTATGCTCGATCAGCGCTCTCTGACTGCAAAGAGAAACTAGATTGAGAGAGCGTTTACCAATAAGCGGTTTCTAAGAGAAATAACCAGAAATAGGGGGCATAGCGAGGATCTCTGCTGAGACACACAGCACAATGTCCGCAAGGAGATGAGTACGGCAGAGCGGGCAAGGGCGACAGACAATATTCATTAGTTATGATTTCCATGGGGAGGATTATCTGCAATCAAAACTATCGCGTGCGCCTCTCCCAACATGTTTATACTATGTATGTGCGAAAGGTGGGGCCCGTTAAGACTGAAATAAACCAGATATATCACTGTTCAATAATATTGATGAAATATATGTGTAGAAATATGGAAATACCTATATAGGTGAATGTGTAGAAATGTGTATATAAAAGCGACGCCTCAAATTAGATTAGATGAAGAGAGAGAGGGGGAAGAGAGGGAACGAGGGGCGGGTTGGAGAGAGAGAGAGCGAGAGAGAGAGAGAGATAATTCATTCAAGCTTAGCAAAGGACATATTCCCCATAATTTGTAAATTGAACACCACAAAAAACTTAAGAAAATTATTATATTAAATTGTGAATTTGAATAATAGCACTGAATATATGATATAGGGAAAACATTAAAAGAAAGAGAGAGAGAGAGAGAGAGAGAGAGAGAGAGGGAGAAAGATAATCAAGCTTAGTAAAAATTGAGAAATTCTTCAAAAAGAAAGGAAAGGGGCCGGAATTGTAAATTTGAATTTTAGTACTGAGAAAGCACGAAGAAAGAGAGGCAGAGAAAGAAGGCAAAAGAGAAAGAGACAAAGAGAGAGAAAGAGAGAGAGAGAGAGAAAAAGAGAGAGAGGAAGAGAAAGAAAGAGAAGAGTGAGGGAATTAAACCGATTTGCGAAGCTGAATTGATCTTAAAGATTCCGGGATAATAATGCATAGTTTGAGAAGTTGCATAATGATGTTTACTTTATCCACTATCTGCGATGCGTAGTTGGCTGAACGTCGCAGTTAGATAAGATATATCGAAGATACAGCTCGTAAGCCTAAAGCTCGTCCACATGGCGCCAACTAAGGTCAGAATCAGGCATTGAACTGTCTGGAAGTTGTTTATCCGAATTGTTGAACTGATCTTTTAAAGAGGGAGTAGAGTACTTGGTACACATATGAGGCCACGCCATCTGCATTGCTAATGGACATACGTAAAGCTTCTTTTATATGGAGGCTATATGGGAATTATGCAAATAACGCAATCCCAAATCTGCGCCAGTTTCTTTGTTTTTGTTTTCTTGCTGCAGGCCACTTCGGTTCATGGCCAACGCAAGGGAGAGTGCAAAATGCGCATATTTATGGAACCCGGAGTCGGAGATAGCGACGGATCCGGAGTCGAAAACTGGGGAAGGGGGCCGGAATGTACGTCAGGCCCGATATGCTGAGTGACATACAAACCCCAAGTTGAGTTTCGACATCGTTGCATGCTCCACATGGCAGCCACATACGTCAGTCCCAGCCCCAGACAAACTCCCAGTAAACGGGGGAGCTGGAGAAGGAGCAGGCCCCAATTGTAATGCGTAGCCAATAGCATATGCAAATTTCTCGTATGAGGCCCCAGACTCGAAGAACCCGCCGCGAATGCATTGAACTTTCCATATGCGCTGCAACGTGGCGTATGCGTAATGCAATCAGCACAAATTTAACAGCTGCACGTGACCATAACTAAATACTATTATATATGGAGCCGTAAAAACAGCAAAAACTGAATGGCTTATAATTAAAAGTGGAAACAAAAATAATGAGGCGCTTTGGCTATTAAAAGAAAAAAACAACAACAGTATGCTAAATATAGAGAACCTTGAGAAAATCTAATAAGCTCGAAAAATATAGTTTAGAAAAGGGAAAAAACTGGAACAGAAGTAGACATTTATTACTAGGAATATTCCACATTATTAACAAGAGTGCACTGTCGGCTAAAGAGCCTACAATGTGTGCTGTAGTATAGAAAATTAATTATAGAGTAATTTCTGTCTAGATGTCATATTATTAACAATACTTAAATGGGGGAATTATTCTAAATCATTTTCAACTTTACTAGTCTTTATGTTCTTCGTGTGATGATTTGAAATACATGAGAGATCAAATATAAAGGGATCAAACTTTGATACAATTAACTAAGAAAAACTAAAAGTTTTTAATTCATAGTTATATTAAAAAAGAATTAAAGTAAAAAGAAAAATACGGTATAACGCTACTAATCCGGACTAGAATCCTTGCAAATAGTTTTCAATTCTTTTAGCTTAAAGTGAGTGATCAAATAAAGTAAAATTTTCAATAGTGGGGGCAATTCAGTAATCCAGGTAGTGAAAACTTATTAATGCTATGTGGATCTGAAATAGAGAGGCTATCTCATCTATATAGTTAGTTAATAGTCTGTACAGAACTTTATTAAAGAATTGCATTTATGTTAATAGGAACTTCTTACAAGCCAAGTTTCTCACTGATGCAGCTGAATATTCATAAGAACAAACACATTCAGCTAAAAACAATTGATGTGAAGGCTGTGACTAATCTCAAAAGCTGAAAGCGAGAACCCACTTGTGAAACAAGCCAACCTTAAAACACACTTCACAAGCAACAGAAAATTCAGAAATACCCGCTTGAGTTCGAGTGAACGATTAAGCAATTAATTGAATGAGTATTCAAAGTGCCAATTTGCTTGGAATATTTGTCATGGCAAAAAGCGAAGCAAATTCATTCATAACACTCATGAGTGGATGCCTTCCGATTCACTGCCACAGACCTGCCCGAATGCTAGATGCAATTCGAATGCTTTTTGTGGGGCTGCACTTTAATTAATTCAAGCTCTATCAAATCTCTCAGATCTATTGCTC
This sequence comes from Drosophila nigricruria, assembly GCA_037075265.1. Classification (NCBI taxonomy): domain Eukaryota; kingdom Metazoa; phylum Arthropoda; class Insecta; order Diptera; family Drosophilidae; genus Drosophila; species Drosophila nigricruria. Next base: position 1,826,916 of record JBAMCI010000173.1, on the reverse strand, counting down.
GAATGTCGCTCTCAAATAATCATCGAGCCGAGCGAACGCACGTTTGCTTTGTGGAAGTCCGCGAGAAATGCCCAAGCTTCAAGTTTGCTGACGTCAAACGTAAATTTTGCCTCACTTGGAGACTTGGGTTGGGTTGGGGAGTATTGGGTATCGCAGCGACGATTGCTGACATTTCTCTGTCATGATCATCATCAACAGCAGCAGCAGCACCAGCAGCATCATCAGCAACGGGATCTGCGGGAGTAACTGGAGGCTGGCCCCAGGGCAGAGCTCTGACAGCTAAAGTGCCTTTCTGTGCGCTTCACTGACCATCATCATCTTCGTCAGACAAACAAAGACGCGAAGACAAAGAAACGGAGCGCTGACGCAGTTGAAGAGAGCTCCAAGCTTCAAGCTCCAAGTTCCAAGCTCCAAGCTCCAGCTCACACATTGCGCTGACGTTTGACGTTTGTTTGTCGAACACCCTTGAGGAGGGTATTCAAATAAGTTGACAAAGAATGTTGTCAGCTATCAAAGCATGGGAGAAATGATTGATAGGAGCTAGGAATACATTTGGCGAGGGGGTTTTGTGAAATTTAAGACTGATAATCGATTGCTTTACCTGTAAGGAAATATCTTTTAAAATTCACGCTAAAACTGAAAAGAAAGTTTTAACGAAATATTTAAATTAACATATATTTTTTATTGATTGACTGATTGATGAACTTTACACAGACTTTATTCGAAAAGCTAAGAATCTAAGTCTTTGTAAAAGTTAAGTAGTTTTTGATATAGTTTTAATATATTCATACATGATTTATGAATATTTACTTATAACTGACTGATGGATGAACATTGTCCAAGGTAAAGCATATGAGTTACGGATACAAATATTTCCTATTTGCAGTCAGAAATGCAAACCTTAAAGTAGTCTAGGAAAATTTGACTTAAGTCTTCATCAGAATGATTAGCCAAAGTCACATTTAAAAATATTATTAATTATAAATATATATAATTATAAATTACAAAGCCAATCAAAAACATATTTGAATTAGACATTTATTGAGATCCACTTGAGTTACATTCGTTACCAGCTAAGACTATTGTAAAGCTGTTTAAGCGTATTTAAGCTTCGTCAAACTGGCTCTAACAGTTCTCACTTGTCGTTCAACATTTTTTATGTTTCTTTTTTTTAATTTTTATATAAATTTGCGGTTGTGATTGACGCACTTGCGTGTCACTTGACATTTTTTTTAATCTCGCGACTTTATCGTAGCTGACGGACTGACTTGCAATCGCAATCGCAATCGGACTCCGACTCTCCGACACCGATTCCGATTCCGATTCCAATTCCAATTCCAATTCACACTGAATTCTCGCTGAGAAGTAACTTGATAGTTTGCTCAGGTAGCAAGAGACGCTTCGTCAACTCTTCCGCGCCGGCTCTTAAAACAATTTGAGCTGTTGTTGCTGTTGTTGTTGCTGTGGGTATTACGCACAGCTGAACAAAATGTTTGTTATAATTTTGACATGGCGCTCGTTATTAATTTATAATTCAATGACTTTACTGACGTAATAGTATTAAGCTTTGCATAGAGCGAAAAAAAATTGAATTGAAAACGTTGCCTCATTAACATGTTTGCTTTGTTGTGCGAGCATCCAGCTGGTTGTGTGGGTGTGTGTATGTGTGTGTGTGTGTGTGTACATAGTTAATCGCCCCTTATAGCAGTATAGACACAATTTTAGAGATGTGTATGTGTGTGTGTGTGCACCACTGGCGCCCCAAACAATTAGCTTGGTTTTTGGGGGAACACTACTTCATAAGCAAAAGAAAAATATTAACAAATATACGAGAATACAGTATTTTGGAAAAATACTCTGTGCTATGGCGGAATCTTGATAGATAAATATACAAATAATCTTCGAGATTCCAATGTATTTTGGTTTATAAAAGCACTTATTGCTTAAAGAAATTTAATACTGATATAAAGGAATGAGCTTTCAGTTTAAATTGTTCTTTAAGGGACATTTGATACTGCAAGGAATGAATTAGTCATTTTCTTTAATATTTTTTTATTTCAGTTAAGAAAAGTAATATTCTTTTATCAATTACAATCTTAAAAGGAATATAAATGGGAAAGGGTTTAAAATTCTTTAAATTCTACACATTAACTTTTATATTTGTAGCACAAATAATTGATCTCTTCATTGTTTATGTTTATTTGATTTATTTCTGTTTTCAAATTTATAAATTCTATTTTTAATTTATTTGTGTTTTCAAATTTATAAATTCAATAATATATATGTATATTATTTGGTTCTTTACAATTTTGTTTATAATTCTAACGCTTATATTTTGTGCTTTTTATATCAGATAAATTTTAGCAAAATTTTAAAATTTTCAAATAAATTTAATCTTAAATGTTTTAACTAATTATATATTAATTCTCATATAAACATTCCCACATTTGCCATAAGGAAAGCCGTTTCAACTTTATCTAAAATCTATTTCATTTAAATAAATTCTAATATCTGTCCCAAGCTAAGCTAATCACTGAAGTCTATAAAAGGCAACTCGGGTTTATACCATTAGTTTCACTCGATTCAAATTTGTGTTATATTGCGAATCTGAATCGGTTGTAATATACGCATTAAAATACGTAAATCCCAGGCAGTCGCTGAGAGCTGCGTCATTAAACTGAGACGATTAGGCAAAATTTTAACGAAATCTAAGCAAATATTTTTGTTAATAGATTCATTCATTGAAAAATTGTTGACAACTTATTTCATGGGAAAGTTTTTTTTAAATATGGGCTGATCCGTATTATTCATATAAAGAAATATTAGAAAAGAAATACTCAAGTATTTCGATGAAACTTCAGCTTGAAAAAGACCAGAGCTATTGCGTCAGTCCCACGACGATCGTAAAATAGATGGAAGCTAAGATTGACAGCAGCAAGAATAATAGAATAAAAGTATATATATATTTATATATATAAATTTCGGTTTATTTTTAATAAATTATGCCGACAATTTCAATTTATAAGTTCAACAACTAATTTGAACCATTTGCAAATAGTCTCTGGCACGTCTTGCCCCTGGTAACAATTAATGCTGACAAAAGTGAAATTTGTTTTTCGTACGACGGGGCTATCAACATGTTAAAAATACCCTGTAAAATAAATTTAAAGTAAAGTGTAAACCTTGTGATTAAGTATTAAAATTGAATTATAAATATGGGGTCGGGAACTTTTACTTCAAAAAATACTACTGCTATTGTATAACAGATATTCTACCAGGGCAACTAAAATAAGAAATTATCAAATTATAAATGCATAATTGAAATTTACACAATTTAAGACTTTCGAACTGTTAAACTCAAATCTAAATTATATTATATGCCCACTCCATTATCGAGGAACAAAGTTTACAGGGCATTCGCAAGCCAATCATTATTTTCTTTGTGTCCCATTCGCTTAGTCAAGATGAATTATATTCATTTACTTTGTGAATTTTTACCATTAAAAATAACGTAGTAACATGTGAATGGCGCGAGCCACATTGATAAGCTCAACAAATATGGCACCCTATTCAATACGTATATATGTATATATGTATGTATCTCGCTATATATATCGCTCTATCTATACATTTTGACGATGTGCTAATCTTGGGTCACGCCCAAATCAAATGCTCAAATTTTCAGAGCCAAAAAGCAAAAGGCAAAAAATCACGCGAGCCAAATGTGCAAAAATGCTCGTAAAGTAAAATAAATAAAAAATTCGAAAAGCCAAACAATTTTTAGAAAAACAAACGGTATTATTTATGTGCGTGTAAACATTTTGATGGATCTAAATCGAATGGGCACTAGAAACATTTGGTTTGCATTCGAGCACATCGTAACCCGCTTTGTAAATACTTTCAAATTTATACAAATCTTTCGTATTCGGAATCATTAAAAAAAGATGAAACTAATAATCTCCTATTACTCGAGTATTTATAGCGATCGATCCTTTATATGTATATGTAAGAAGAAGAATATTTCTTAGGCAAAAGAATTTCAACTTAAATATGTTTATGCCATGAAAACTGATTGAGCAATTGTAACAAAAATATTGTATTGCTCAATTGTCATTTTTGGCAATATTTATTTATTTGAAGAATTTTCATGCGGAGGCTTTAGCATTATTTACACATATTTTAATTGTATTGTGTGTGAAAGAATTTCAAAAGAAAACGTTGCGTCCACGATTGAAGATCTGAAGAAACGAAACCTTGTCTGGGTTATACATATATAATACATATAACCCAGACAAGGTAAATTTTCTTCAAATCTAGAAACAATATATGTATATTGTGTCTAGTATAAATAATTTACACTGAGGGAAAAAATACATTTTAAATAAAACAAGTAAGAAAGCTCTAGTCGGCGGTACCCGACTAGGAGATCCCCTGAACCCTGCGAAGAGCCGATATTCCAAACATTCTATTCTTATTTAACACATATATACAATCAACACATGCACACACACACACATGCATACGCACGCACGCATAAGCACGCGCTCTGCTGACTGCGCAGTCAGCGCGGCGACTGCGCTCGGACTGCAATATGCCTATTGTATGGGAAATTAAATGTTTAATAACTTCTTTTGTAGATGGACGTTCTTAATAAAACTTTCAGAGCGTGATTATGTCATTTTTACGTGTGTATTTTCCAAAGCACAAGTCTCTAGTATTTGAAATACGGCTTTTACAAATTTGGGGGGAAGGGAAGGAAAGGGGGCGTGGCATCCAAAATATAACAAATATCAAAATTGTATAAACTCCACATTATACTAAATACTAAATTTGGAGACTCTAGCTCTAAAGATGTGGAAGATATAAATTTATAACTGCATTTCGATAACGTTTTAAATCGATAACTTTAAAACGATCAATTTATCGATTTTTTGAAACAAACTCGATCTGCGCGTGCTATACACGGATCTACATAAAAAATTTCAAGTCTCTAGCTCTTATAGATTCTGAGATCGACGCGTTCATACATACGGACAGACGGACGGACGGACAGACGGACAGACGGACATGGCTATATCGACTCAGTTCGTCGAGCTGATCAAGAATATATATACTTTATGGGGTCTGCCACGCCTCCTTCTGCCTGTTACATACATTTTAACAAAACCATTATACCCTGTTTTCCCATTTTCAATGGGTTCAGGGTATAACAAGTAAGGGTGCTCTAGTCGAGACGGCTCGACTACGAGATACCCTGAACCCTGCGAAGATCCAATCTTCCCAACATTATATGCTTATTTTACATATACAAATATTGCGAGCAACGCACACACACACACACACATGCATACACACGCACGCATAAGCATGCGCTCTGCTGACTGCGCAGCTGACGCAGCGACTGCGCTTGGGCTGCAATATGCCTATTGTATGGGAAATTAAATGTTTAATAACTTTTTTTGTGGATGGACTTTCTTAATCAAACTTGCACAGCGTGATAATGTCATTCATATGTGTGTATTTGCCAAAGCACAAGTCTCTAGTATTTGAAATACGAATTTTGCGAATTGGGGGCGAAGGAGGCGTGGCATCCAAAATCCAAAAATAACAAAATGTCCGCATTCATTACACAAATCTACACAGTAAATTTGGAGTCTCTAGCTCTTACGGTATGCTTAACCGAAGAAAAGTTATCGATTTTTATCGATAATAAGGAAACGGGATGAGTTATCGAAAATCTAAAAAAAACTCGTACTGCGTAGGCTATAGACGAGTATTCTCTGAAAATTTCATATATCTAGCTTTTGTGGTTTACGAGATCGCTGCGTTCATACGGACGGACGGACGGACGGACGGACGGACGGACGGACGGACGGACGGACGGACGGACGGACGGACGGACGGACGGACAGACGGACAGGGCTATTTCAACTCAGCTCATCGAGCTGATCAAGAATATATATACTTTATGGGGTCTGCGATGTCTCCTTCTGCCTGTTACATACATTTCACAAAAACATTATACCCTGATTTCCCATTTTCAATGGGTTCAGGGTATAAAAATAATTGATGTACCAAGAAATGTGTATTCTTTAAATTAAGTATATTAGCATCCAGAAATAAAATAAATATAAATAAAATAGAAATTCTTTAAATATGTATATAATTTAGAGCCAAAATATGTGAATCTTCTAGATTTGGGTAACAAGCACTTAATTTTTCGCTAAGTGTAACATCTTAAAGGTCATATAAGACCAGTGTAAATTGCGTAGTGCACCTAAAGCCAATCATAATCCTTAACATGATCGTCATATTGCTTGTTTGTTTAACACATGCAGTAAAATATTCATCATCGCCCATTCACAGAACTGCGCTGCAATTAACAAAACGATATGGAATTGCGTTTTCAACCTTCAACAATAATGACAAACGATCTGTTGTTAACATTACATATGTGCCGCCCAGTCCCTGTCCCTATGTGAGCCGGCACGTTTCACTGGAGACAGCAGTCGCCTGACCTAGGGAAACGCTGATTCAGTAGGGAAGTTCAAAAGCCGTTGCCCGCACTCTCCAAATTGACAATAAATAAATCAGAAATATAGAAGCCTGAAACATCGACTCATATTCAATTTGCGTCAATTACAACGAAAGATTAGCCTCGCTCTAGTTTCGTATAATGAGGCGCTACGTCTATATAAATCAGCGTCCAGATAATACAATGCGAAATCAGGCGTCGCTGGGGGCAGCTAAAAAAAGAAAATATAAAACTCGGCTGAGCCGCCTGAATGCAGCTTATCATTGCCGTCATTAACAAACAAAAAAAAAATCATTTTATAAATAAAAGTTAAATTTACCAAAAGCCAACCAAAAATAGCCACCGATCGGAGACATTAAAGATGAAACGCCTGGTTTTTACCGTACTCTATGACGTAATGTATATCATATGCCTCATACGTGTATATAAACCGTTTACAGTTAAGCCTGACTTATATATTAAAAATAAACGAGATGATTTTATATTTTAAGGCTTCAAGTTCAGTTGCACCCGCAGTTTTTTTCCATCAGCTCCAACAACACGCTCAGATCAGCTGTCGTACAATTTTGTTATCTCTCCCCGACATCGGCCACATTATTTTGTAATAAATATAATATATGTGTATATATGTATAAGCGTTGCTGTGGCACGTGGCTGCCAAATGAATGAATTGAAATGTTCACAGAATATTATAATATCATTAGGCGCCGGCTCGTGCACACATATTTGGACAAGAAAGGAAAAAGAAACAAAAAACGAAAAACAAAAACAAAATGTATACGAAAGAAATATTAATAATAAAATCCAATTAATTAAAGCCATGCGAACGTCGATTCGGCGAAAATTTATGGCATTCAATTTTTCATAGAAACCCCAAATATTTGTCCCGGTCGAAAGCAAACTCTTTTTTCGTAAGTAAATATTGTGAACTCAAATATTTGCACGCGACTTGGTAATCGGAATTTGGCTAACGCTTAAAAGTATTCAACAGTTTTTTTTTTAATCTACAAAAATTAAAGATTTTTAGGTTGATTGAGAAGGCTTTCAAATTGTTACACAAGTTCTCGACAATGAAAAGAGTATATTGGCATTCTGCAATATCCGCCTTGCTATTCGTCCATCTGTCTGTATGAAAACAAAGCATTTCACCGCAGTTAAAGCTAAAGACTAGAAATTTAACATTTTTGTGCTGTCAGTTGATAGTGTGTTAAGATATTTTAGATACGCACGAGAAATCGTATCTTCAATAGTCGTTAACCTAGAACCTCCTTACTGTTGAGATCGTCTACAAAATATGTATATATATTAATTATTAAGTTAAAATTACAAACTATATATTTTTGAGTTTTTTAACTACACACACATCAAATACAGGGGACGTGGCAAATACGAAAATATTGATTTTACACTTAACAGTTTTTGAACAGACAACGAGAATTATGCAGTCAATGGCAGCCAACTGCAACATTTCTTACTTGTTTGGAATTGCTTATAATTCTTTTAACTAACGAGGATTAGCATATTTAAAGTTATCAAAGCTCTCTCAAAATGTCAAAGTTTCTTTTATGGATTTGTGTTTAAATTGACTTGTCTGAACTCTATTCAGATATTTAAAAAAAAAACAAGTATGAAAGCTCTAGTCGGCGGTACCCGACTAGGGGATCCCCTGAACCCTGCGAAGAGCCGATATTCCAAACATTCTATTCTTATTTAAAATATACATACATAAATACAAGCAATACATGCACACACACATACACATACGCATAAGCACGCGCTCTGCTGACTGCGCAGTTAGCGCAGCGACTGAGCGTGAGGCTGAGCTCATAGGCTTTACTATGGGAAATGAAATGTTTAATAACTTCTTTTGTAGACATACGGACAGACGGACGGACGGACAGACGGACAGACGGACGGACGGACGGACGGATAGCTCGTCGCCCTGATCAAGAATTTATATACTTTATGGGGTCTGCCACGCCTCCTTCTCCCTGTTATACACTATACATTATACCCTGTTTTCTCATTTTCAATGGGTTCAGGGTATAAAAAGCATTTTCAAGTTGATGCCAAAAAAAAATTGTAATTCATTAATATTTAATATCCTCACTTTGAACTAACGTAATCTTTTTTTTTAGAGGTCTGAAAAATTTATCAGTCTTTTCAGTCTAAGGTGATTGTACCTTAAGTATCGTTTGTGCTTTTAGCTGAATAGCAAGAGGTTTCCAATGCTCTTGTTTGTTGGGAGGAGTTGGAGTAGCTATTTGCCGGAATGACAGCAATAGCTAAGTAGATTACATTTTATTCTCATTCTTATAGGGCGGATCTTTTGGTAAGCTTTATGTAAATATAATTTTTGGTAAGTATCATTAAAATGAGTGTTGAAAATTTGGAATCTTTTATCGATGTAAATGTCAAATATAAAAGTATAATAAATTCTGCGAATTTTTCATTGAGGAAAAAAAAACAGATACGAAATTGTTTTAATTGAGAGTCCCTGATTTAATCGGGCAATAGCGCTAATTGAATATCTATGGATTAGTGATATATATATATAAACATATATCTCTCTCTATATGTGTATCGTATGACCAAACCGTTAATGAATCACCTTGCTATAGCCATTATAGCCATCGGCCAAGCCATATCCAATTCTAACGCCCAATTTGCGCGTGACTTTGATGTATCAGTATTTGGTCAGTACATATATATATATATATATATATAGACAGATATATCAAGGGTACAGGGCAACAGAGCTCTGTGACTTGAGCTGAATATTTAATAGTATGTCAACGAATTTCATGTTATCAGAGAGAGAGAGAGAGAGAGAGAGAGAGAGAGAGTGGGGAAAGAGAGCTAAGTTTACTGTGTGGATGGCTGGTTGGATGTGTGTGGGCGTGTGTGGGTGAATGGGTAACTGGGTGGGTATGTACGCTATACAAACAATAATAATAACAAAAGCAACAATAAACTCATTAGTTAAGCAATGCATAACAACAATAGCAACAACAATATCTGCTGCGTTCAACTGTTCTATAGGAATAGGAAGCAATATTTTGTTGTAAACAATTTCCTATTATTATTTATTTATCATGCTTATCGCTTGGGTAGCTCTCAGTAGCTGCCCCCATATAAACAAATGCTTAATTGATTTTATTTCTTTTTTTTTCTCTGTTCTTTTGTTTACAATCATTTTCTCAGGTGTGAAGGTGAGTAGGTATATGATGAGGCTGATATAGCTAATCAGGCAGCAGCAAAGTCTGATAACGATATGTACAACAGCTGAAGGGCGTGACGAGCTAAATTTACCAAAGAGTGGGCGTAACACTAATAATTTGGGGCATACATGACTATCCATATATAAGGCCAATGTCTATTGGCTGCTCGGAAATAGATTCTTAGCGAAAGTGAAACGAAGCTCTACAAAGTTTTTTTTCTAAAAGAACATATATATCTTATATATATCATCGATATATCATCGAATATGGAATATATTTAAAATTGAATAATAATTTATTTTAACAAGAGGACAAGAATACGGACGTGTCTATTTGTTGGTATGGAAAGTAAATATAATTTTATATAACCGATTGATCTAACCTTATCTGTTCAAACACCTATGTAATAATATTTCTATCTGTACAGATTAATCATATCTGAAGTCTGTGTCTAAAACTATCAATTCCTAATTTATGTATTAAAATATCAAAGATCTGTATTATATATAGCTTTAACGATCTTCGAATATATATGCTCTAATATATTTATCTCTTGATAAATCTCATTTCCCTAAAATTGATTTTGACAATTGATACTTCAGCGTAACTGATTAACTACAGAGCTAGTACATCAAAATTTGCTTGGAGGCTTTCGCAAATAAACCTTCTGAAGTATTCCAGTGTTTCTACTATATATGTCTACTATATATATATTAGATCTGCGAATAAATTTATAAAATATGCATTAGTATGCATTCTGCCTCTTACATTTACTTACAAAACTTCAAAATACCTTCCATGAGTGGAATCATTAGGTAATATAAAATATATAATCTTTAACAGGTCCAAACTATATAAGTTGTTATTCAATTGGAATATACAAACAAAAAAAGATGTCAAGTGCCTCAGCCAAAGATGCTCCCCAGCCCATCTATCTAATCAACTTTGAGGCCTATCTGCGACCCAAGCAACCGAACAAGATAACGCCACTTCAGTGCTTCGATAGACCGCAAAAACCTAAGTCCAGATGTAAGCAGTTCCATAAGACACTACAAAGACTTAAGATCCTTCGATATTGGCGCACGCAACGTGCGAGATTCGCAAAGAGTCTGGAACAGCTGCCATTGCCCGGATTTCTAAGCTTTCTGCGTGCCCGCCATGATGATGGCCTCTGCAAATCGAAGACGGGCTTTGAGATCTACTGTGAAATGTCGAGCATACATGGATTCCATGTATTCGTCGGAGCTTGCACCTGGCAGCGTGTACTCTGGTGGCTGCTCATCTGCACGGCTATACTTCTTTCACTGCTCGTCTTGGTCATGTCCTATAGCCTGTCGGCGGAGACGCCAACTAAAAGGTATATAGAGAGCATGTTGCAGCCCATGTCGGAGCAGTCTGTAAGCTATCCGGCATTGAGCATATGTAGTATGAATCGTATATCTAAAAGTCAGCTCAAAATGAAGGAATTGTCGTTGCCTCCGCAATTTCTGCCCTGGCTAACTAAGCACAATTGGAATCCGAATGACCAAGGACTACCATCTGACAACATAAGCTGGTCTCAGTTACTGGATGATCTGGCTCCTCGAATTTGTGAGTCCCAGGTCTTGGGCTGCCTGTGGCAGGGCCTAACTCAAAGCTGCGATCAGCTGTTGACCCCCAGCTGGAGCTACAGTGAGGGTCGATGTTGCACCTTTAACCAAACACCTATTCATTCAGCTGGTAATCCAGCCAAGGGCTTAACACTACGCCTAGCTAGCCAGCTAGAGGATTATGCTAGTTCACGACATGCCGCAGCTGGTTTTCAGTTGCTGCTTCACGAGGCACATTCTGGCATTCATGCAGCTACAGAACGTATGCTCCTACCTCGAGGCACAGAGGCTCACATCATGCTGAAGCCTTTTAGCACGCATGCCACGCCCTACGTTGGCGGCTTAAAACCAGTTAAAAGAGGCTGCTATTTGAGTCAGGAGCGCCGGCTATCCTACTATCCCATATACAGCCAAGAGAACTGCCTGGCAGAGTGTGAGAGCGAGCAAATCCTTCAAGCTTGCGGCTGTGTGCATCCCCACATGCCGAGGCTTCGGCAATGGCCTCTTTGTCGATTAGAACAGCTCAAATGCCTCAGCGAGCAGGGTAAGTAATTACAGGTTCAATAAAATAAGCTAGACTAGAGAATACAATAGAGAAAATGACTAATAGAATTTAAAAGAATAGAAGTGAAGAAATGGAAAGGAAAGGAATGACAAAAAAACGAGACAGGACGAAAAGTGAAAGGTATAGAAAAGAAGACAAAAAATGGAAGATGAGAGAAAAAATCAATATGGCACAAGCGACAGAAGGAAAGACAAAAACAAAATAGAAGAGATGATAACTGAAGAAAATGTAAGAGAATAGAAGAGAAGAAAAAAAATAGAAAAGATCTTCAAGAATTTATGCGACGATCAGTGATCGAATCAATTGTTGCTCATCAGTTTATAAGTTATACAGTGTACATAACTTTAGCAGTTCATGAACTAGACTAGTTCTGTTGAGCTAGTCAAGTGTAATCATGACTTTAATATTCATATTTCTCAACTAAGGGAATTAGTGAATAAAATGATCGATTTAGTTCACAAATTGAAAATGAATACAACATGAATGAGTTAGACTAGAATCTAAATACACTTAATGACTTGACCATAGCTCACCATTGATTCGGTTGATATACGAATTGATTGACCAACTACGCCGTAGACATTGAAATCACCTATTATTTAGCTTATGACTTTTTTGATGTAAATGAATAGTTGAACATTATTTCTCAATTTTTTCCCTTTAAGTCAGAAAATGGGAAAATATAATTTTGTCTTGCTTGTGGTACGATTTTTGATTGATGAATATGGAACTTACTCGCACAAACTTGCATAACATTTAGGAGTTTCTATAATTAATAAATATTCTCTCCAGTTTACAGCTGGGATCAGCTGCAAGGCTTGTGCAATTGCTTGCCGTCCTGCCAATTTAGGCGCTATGAAATGCATATGGATCTGACCAAGCTCAACGACAGCTACACAATGTTTGAATCCAATCATTACAATATTTCCTTCTAGTAAGCTTGTTTGATGTTTATATTGATGGGGCTTAAGTGATATCTCTATACATATATACCTATAATTATTTTATGACAGCAAGAACTTTAATGGGTCGGACGAGGTTCTACTACACATATATTTTGATTCATTTAGCGAGGAGCGACTGCGTTTGGATGTCTATGAGAATTGGCTGACTTTTATAGGTAAGTACAGTTGAACCAGGGTATAGGAAACTCTGAATGGTTATAAACATTAAGGACAAAACTCAGTAATGTTTGTGATGATGAGGTAGATACAGAACCTAAATTTAAGGCAATATTAAATTAATAGTGAGAAGTTGCTAACTCAAGGTGAAATACCTAATTATTGTTTATGTTCACTATTTTGATGTTTCCCAGTAACTTTCGACCATTTCGAATATCATTTTCTAATCAAATTATTTTGAGGAATCTTGTGAAAAAATTGCATATGAATAGTTATGCATCGCATAGACATAGCTATTACAACTATTTAGAATAATGAAACTCATAGTAAACACTTTTAAAGAAGCTTGACTGAAGCAGATTTAGATAGATTTTGATAGACCAAGGCATACTAAATTTGAGAAGACTGACTATAAGAAATTTGAAGAAGCTTGCATAGAGAGTTTTCATATAGATAGATGGCTTAGCTGAACTATGGGGTCCATCTATTATTCCATTTCAGATGCAGCAATAAGAAGCTCAAATAGATCACATATAAACAGTTATAAACAGATATATTAACACTAAATCAATTTGGAAAATGTTTTTCAAATTCAGATTATTCAAGTTCATTATAGAGAAGCTCAACTGTAACTAACGACCATTTAGACCTATATTTAGTAAACAACTTATCAATTGCCTTGTGACAGGCACCTTTGGCGGCATCACAGGCCTATTTATGGGCTGCAGTTTCGTATCTGTGTTCGAGCTAATATTCTTTGTGTGTGTGCGACCCACTTGTAACTGGCTAACTCGACAGCAAATACGCTATAGACGTCGTCGTCAACAACGAGCTACAAAGGCTAATTAGGACAAGCCAATTAGTTAGCCTTCCAAGCACATAGACCACATTAAGCCAGTTGCCCAAAGCACCTCCTACTGTTCAGCATGGCCTTCAAGAAGCGACGCATCTTTGATATGCAAGTGGTTCAATCACAACAGCTCCAGAGCAAAGCCACTGAAAGTCATAAGAGCAGCAGCATTGACTCCATCCAGAAAACGTCCAAACAGTGGAAAATCTACAAGTTTCGTGAGGTGCGCACTTGGTTTATGGATAGCTTGCGCAATTATTGCCAAACAACATCGCTGCACGGCTTTAGCTACATCACACGGCCGGATATCAGTCGAAATGAACGGGTTTTTTGGCTTGGCGTTGTTATAGCAGCTATTATTAGTGCCATATCTCTGGTGCTCGCCTCCTGGTACTCGAACCGCGAAACGCCAACAGTGACTGTTATCGAAAGCTCACATTTCCCCACCTGGAATATACCCTTTCCAGCGGTAACCATATGCAATTTTAACAGGGTTTCCAAAACAAAAGCGTTAATGCTTATGGAGCAAATGTGAGTGGCATCTTTAATCTTTAAACAAAGAGTTCGTTATATTATTTCGATACTCTTCAGGCGGTTGCCACCGAATGTAACCAAAGGGGAGCTACAGGAACTTCTTAATCTCACTTTATTACCCGCTGGTCGCTCAATCAACAATAGTTCATTGCAAATCTACGATAAAATATTGAATTTGAATAATATTACTCTTATGGAACTAACCAATCGTCTATCGCCCGATTGCCTCGACATGATTTCCCGCTGCATTTGGAAGGGCATTAAGACGCGCTGTGAGAGTCTGTTTCAACGCATTGTCACCATTCAGGGCATCTGCTGCAGCTTTAACTTCTTTGGTGCCATGTCCAATAACTTTCCAATGTAAGTGATTCTAACCAAAAGTACATTTATGGGGGCTAACTGAATGTGTTATAGTAATTATAGTGAGCTTAAATATTAAATACCAAATATGGGCAATCGCTCCTTTTACGCATTGTCATAATGCAGGTAATCTGTTGTTAACTCAACATTAATACAGGTCAACAGGATTTAGTAATCAATCATAATACAGCGGCTTTTAACATACTAAATTCGAGTCAAATCAGAGCAGCTGTATCCGATAAGCGTGTCAAGAGTAGTGGATCTGTTCAATAAATAGAACTGACGATATTCCAGTGCCACAGTTTTCTAAAGAATTTAAATTGGGAAGTAATCAGATTTTAAAATAAAATAGCTCTCGATATCTACGAAGGCATTAATGCAGTCCTAAAATAGGTTTTTTGCACTACTTCATTGAGTAAATCTGATTTAATAGATCCATTCCCTAGCTATCTATAATCCTCAGAAAATTTGAGTTTGATCTTGGTTTCTAAATTACATCGAATTTTGTTGACCAAAATATATTTTATACCCTGAACCCATAGAAAATCGGAAATCAGGGTAATGTTTTTGTGATAATGTATGTAACAGGCAGAAGGAGGCGTGGTATACCCCATAAAGTCACTGCGTTAACTGCGCAGCTAGCAGAGCTCGTGCTTATGCGTTATGTGTCGCTCGTAATATACATAGTATATGTATGTAAAATAAGCATAAAGTGTTTGGAATATCGGCTCTTCACAGGGTTTAGGGGATCTCCCAGTCGATCAGTCTCGACTGGAGCAGTCTTAATTGTTCAGTTATTCTTCCTGACTATCCTTCAGTAAACTTGTATTTTAATATTACCAAAATAATAAATATAAATATTTATAAATAGAAACTAAGGCTGGATCATCACATATAAAATAATAAATGTACACATTAAACGTTAAATAGTTCCCTTCTACCTCATCAATTTCATATCCTATCTCAACTAATTTCTTCTGTTAGTAAAATCGCCTACCAAGTGCCTAAGCGACCCTATCGCGTAACTGGCTGTGGCTATACGACGGGTCTATCTATACTGCTTGACCCCATGGTAGCTGACTATTATGGCACGTTCTTCAGTGGCTTTGGCTTTCGTCTGCTCATTCATGATGCCTATAATTTCCCGGATGAGAATTCAGAAACTAAGGTGGTTACATCCACTCGCGAGAGCTTTGTGCGCATCAATCCAGAGTCGACGTATGCCACGAAGGATATTCGTCAGATGGACCTGCGCTTGAGGAACTGCCTCTTTGGCAGCGAACGCAAGTTGGATGGCCTTAGACGCTATTCCTTTATCAACTGCATGTTCGAATGCAGAATGAAGATGATTCTTAAGCGTTGTGGGTGCTTACCCGCCTATCTGATCAACAATGGAACCATCAAGATCTGCGGCGTACTAAGTATGAATTGCATGCTCGCAAGTAAACGTGAGTAAGATTCAGACTCAGACGAAGATTCGAAGACTGTTCGAAGACTGTTCGAAGAGGTTCTGAAGTTCCCATCGGGCATTAATATTGAATTCTTTTCTTAATTTCAATACATTCAGGCTTCTTTTCTCGCGCCCTGGCTAATCTAGACGCTCCACTCTCAATAGTACGAAATACGAACAATTTTCCTTGCAATTGTTTGCCTGACTGCGAATCGAATCAATATGTGTCCGAGAGCACCATGGGCAGACTAGATGTCAGCTACTCCCGCAACAATTTGACCAACAGGCAAGATTTTCCTTCAAATACTACACAAATAATAAAACTTTTCTATTGTATACAAATTATAGCTCAAATCACACAGATAGCATATTGGTGCATGTCTTTTATAGCGACTTAATGTCAACCAGATATCGTATGGAGATCTTTCAGAACTGGCTTTCAGCATTGGGTAAGCTCTTATTATTTGATGCATCCTATGACTATATAATATGTTTTCTCTTCTCAGCATCATTTGGCGGTCTCCTAGGTCTTATTCTAGGCTTCAGCATTGTCACGGCTTTTGAGTTTGTTTACTTTCTCACCTTTCGTCCAGTGTTCAACTACATCAATCGAGAAAGAGATTAAGTCTAGGCTAAACGAAAGTACAATCAATTATTAACTTTATAAGCACCCATCTTATAATAAATGCAATGCACAAAATTGAAAAGTCTTCACCAATAACTATGAGCTTAAGTAGGTATCAATCTCCTACACAATATTATCATTTTATTAGAAACGGACAAATCACTTATGTAGAGTAGATGCACTACCTGGTAAAGCCACTTAAAATATATTCGGAGAGGAACCAGTGTAAAGTGTAATTTAGTCAAAGTATCCCAACTTCTTGATCTCACCAACCATGGCGGTGATCGAGTCCAACACTTCCTCACTAGCAGGTATGATCTGTTCAGCTGGCAGCTTGAAACCGGTGATGAGTGATTTAGATGAAGGACGCAGCTCATAGCAGAAAGCCATGCGCACATCCTGAGTTCCATAGGCCCAATCAACGCTAGCTCCAGCTGCCGGGTAGATGGCATCATAGATATTGCCACCAGTATACTGTGTATTGTAGCGCTGGGATACAGCAGCAATAGAAGCATCAAACACCTTCTGGAAGTCCTTTACGTTGTCAGGCAGATCGCCCGTGTGTCCATAAGGGTACAGCAGGTACTGTGAGTAGGCGTGGAACGAAACATAGAGCTGAATTTTGTCCTTTATCGAGGCAATGTAGTTCGACAACGATAGAGTCTCGATCTCAGAGAATGCGCTAGGTCCAGCATAGGTATCAGAGCACGGGTCGTCGCTTGCACCGACCTCATTCCAGTGGAAGCCCCAGTTGCGGTTGGGATCAGCGCCGAAGCATTTGCCATAGGGAGTGCGCGTCTTGCGCCACATACGATTAGTGGTATGGGTGAAGACGTAACCATCGGGATTGGCGTGGGGAAAGACGTACCAATTGTAGTTGTCAGCCAAATCCTTGACAGAATCCAAGTTTGAGGTTAGGAGTTGATTGATAATGAAGGTGGCAGTAGCGGGAGCAATCCATTCGCGAGCATGAATACCAGCCTCCAGAAAGATGCCGGGCTTCTCGCTGAGACTCTTAGATATCTTGACACCAAGAATCGAACGTCCCTGATAGGTCTTTCCTCCCTCAATCAATGTGACAACGTGTGGGTACCTCTTTGCCAGGCTAACCATCCAACTGTATGTATCATCCAGCTCATAGTACTGCGCCCAATTGTAGTCGGCAGCGCGACCCTTGGGTGCCACCTTCTCGTCAATCTCATCCATCGACTTTTGGAAGTCTTTGGACTGCAGCACGTACTTGATCTCAGCTTTTCCCAAAATCTCCAATAAATCAGGAACCTTGTGTGGGGCAACAACCATTTGGACATCAGCTCCGACGATGTGAACACCATCCAGGAACATAATGGAATCCGAAGATCCTTCAAGCTGCTTCAGCACAGCCAGCTGCTCGGCATTCTCTGCATTGGCTTGATATAGACGGTAGTTGTCAAAACGGACCCGTTCCGCATGACTGATTCCAAAGGTGGCCAAAAGGCCAACTAGAGCGAAAAGAAGCGACTTGTTCAGCGACATGGTTGTCGTTGGTATTAACCATTTAAGGTCGCGTGGTTGGTTTATATTGTCGATGGAGTTTTTGGCGCAACATTTTGATAAGCGCTGATAAGTCAATTAACTAAATCATATTTATAGCCCTTGCGATTAAGACGTCAATTCTTAGCCACATAAATAAGAGCGTTATCTGCGCCCAAGCCCTTATCAATACTTTTATTACCCTAGTATAAATCACTGCACTTTTTACTAAACACCTTTTTTGTGAGTTTCTTGAAAACATGAGGTTTTTCTTTCATTTAATTATAAAGCATGTGGGTTTACCCCAGCAATATTCAGTGACTGGCAGTATTCTGGTATTCAGGTACTCGCGTACCTTCACATTAAAGTACATTTAAGGGCTGTCTGAAAGCTATTCAGATTTTTGCAAACCTTTTATCTTTTACACATAAAACTTAAACTTCAGCAATATTAAGCCCATATAATTCGATTTACGATCTTTCATATATTTTCAAGAAAGGAACAACATTGTGTTTAAGAAGTTAAGCTCCGGGCTTGTGAAGTAAGGGAAATTCATCACAAGTTGCTGTTGTCATTTGCTAATAGTTTCTACAGAATAAGTTGGCCTGTAAAATCTAAACAATTTGTAACAGTTTTCGAAAGGCCATCAACCTTATCGACTCGTTTTATTTAATTTAATTAATTAATTTTGCTCTATACTGCCATGTATGTAATTTCTGAGCTATATGTATACAATTGGATTACAACCAATTGTATGCGTGCAATAAGACAAGTCAAGATCTGAAACTCCTCTTTTAGTAAATAATCCAACTGATACCAGTTAACTCTATCTACTGACAGAGCTCTTTGACCAGCTATTCTGGTTGCGAGTATTGTTATAGATATCAATCAGCCCACTGAGATTCACATGGCACCCAATATCCATCAGTCCCTTTCGCGTTGTGGGTGTCTTCAGACCGAATATGATTAGCAAGAGTGAGAATGCATAACTATGCTTTTAAAATGTGAGTCGTTTATTGTAGAAATCTTTATTTAAAGTAACCCAACTTCTGGACCTGACCAACCATGGCGGTTATTGAGTCCAAGAGCTCCTCGCTGGCAGGAATAATCTGGGCAGCGGGCAACTTGAAGCCAGTGACATATGAGTTGGAGGAGGGACGCAGCTCATAGCAGAAAGCCATGCGCACATCCTGGGTGCCGTAGGCCCAATCAACACTGGCTCCAGCTGCCGGGTAGATGGCATCATAGATGTTACCTCCGGTGTATTTCGTACTATAACGCTTGGAGACAGCAGAGACGGCTGCGTTGAACACTTGTTGGTAGTCCTTAACGTTATCGGGCAATGATTTGGTATGACCATAAGGGTATAGCAGATACTGCGAGTAGGCATGGAACGAAACATAGAGCTGAATCTTGTCCTTTATCGAGGCAATGTAGTTCGACAACGATAGAGTCTCAATCTCAGAGAATGCGCTAGGCCCAGCATAGGTATCAGAACAGGCGCTGTTGCTGGCGCCCACCTCATTCCAGTGGAAGCCCCAGTTGCGGTTGGGATCTGCGCCGAAGCAGCTGCCATAGGGAGTGCGGGTCTTGCGCCACAGGCGATCCTTGGTATGAGTGTAGACAAAGCCGTCGGGATTGGCATGGGGGAAGACGTACCAATTGTAGTTTTCGCCTAACTGCTTAATGGAATCCACATTCGATGTAAGTAGCTGGTTGATGATGTAGGTTGCAGCCGCTGGGGCGATCCATTCTCGAGCGTGAATACCAGCCTCGATGAAGATGCCGGGCTTTTCGCTGCCACTCTTGGAAATCTTCAAACCAAGAATAGAACGTCCCTGATAAGTTTTTCCACCCTCAATCAGTGTAACGATCTGTGGGTTTTGTTTGGCCAAGGATTGCATCCAGGCATAGGTATCCTCCAGCTCATAGTACTGCACCCAGTTATAGTCGGAGCTGGCGCGACCCTTTGGAGCCACCTTTTCGTCAACTTCATCCATCGACTTTTGGAAGTCTTTGGATTGCAGTTCATATTTAATCTCAGCTTTGCCTAGAATCTCCAATACATCAGGAACCTTGTGTGGGGCAACAACCATCTGGACATCAGCTCCAACGATGTGAACACCATCCAGGAATATGATGGAGTCCGAAGATCCCTCCAACTCTTTTAGCACAGCCAATTGATCTTCATTCTCAGAATTGGCTTTGTACAGGCGATAATTGTCATAGTGAACACGTTCCGCGTGACTCAATCCAAAGGTGGCCAAAAGGCCAACCAGAGCGAAAAGAAGCGACTTGTTCAGCGACATCGTTGTCGTTGTTATGAAGCACAGCAAGTCGTGTGCTAAGCTTTTATATGGTTTCTCTTTGTGTTCTTATTCGATAGAAACTTTGCTGATAAGTCCAGTCGATCAAAGTTTATTTATAGTCCTTGTGTTAGGTGGACGTTTTTGCGCTGGACTTAAAAAAGTTTAAAATAATCTGGGTATATACACCTATCGGGACACATCTAGGTTGTAAATCAATCCAAAGTGACGTAAACAAAAAAATCCAATTCAAAGTCATAAAGAACTTGAGTTTACAGTAAACACAAACTTGAAAGAAAGCAGTTAGAATGTTTTTGTTTACATATTTTTGAGAGATAGTTCTTTGATCACAGGGTAGTCAATTTTTGACATTCAAATTGTAACACAAGGAAACAAAAGGATTTTTGGCAAACCTATCACTAACCCAATCACAATCTCTATTTATATCTATCTAAAGTAAAGTTTTTAATATAAACAACCATCAACATATATTAACTAAATTGAATAATATTATCCATATATATGTTAGGCAATATATATCATACATGTGTATACATATATTACCTAAATATATATATAACATAATCTTTTAAGAAGAGCACTATCGTATTACAAAGCTTCTCAATTAGATCTATCAAGGAAAGTGTATCAAAACTATGCCTTATCTTTAAATATTTTCCCTTTATAGCCCTTGAGTTGCTTTTACCAAGAATCCACTTGATATTCGCACTCAGCCCGCATTTTAATACCCCATTCGATTCCCAGCTATCAGCACCAGACTGAATACGAAGCAACAGTTGGCAATGACAGTCGCTACTACCCGTTAGAATTGGAGAATTTGGCGGACCGCCCGCTGCTGCTGACCAACTTCTATTTGAATGCAGACGAGGAGGCACCATTGGATGTCGATGAACTGGGTCAACTACACTGGCTACTCACTAGCTACTAAAATGTCAGTGTGTAGTCAGTGCACAATATACACCCACTGCCGGGACTTAGTGCTGTGAGCGTTCGTTCATGCATATCTGTTAACAGAAGCCAAATGTTTCTCAGGAAGGTAACATAGTCTGGTGTGTGATGAAATTTTAACTATAGGTGACTAAGCTAATCGTAATCTCCGTGAGCATCGAAAATGAAATCCAAGGAAACTGTAAGAGTTTTCTCATACTTTTTAGGTATGTATGTATGTATTTAAGCAGAGAGAAGTATGAACTTATAAAAATTCATTCGTACTCGCACTTTCACAATAAAATAGCCTGTTAGTCAAAGAGAAAACCCAACGAGTTGAAGCCACAACTCCTCGGCAATGCTCTACCAACACCGCCGCTTTACTTCTCGATCAGTAAGTAGCATATCTAAACTACATAAAGTAGCAATTGGATGACTCAGCTTTTCGTCAAGAATATAGATACTTAATGGAGTTTGCCTGGCCTTCTTCTGCCTGTTACACGCATGCCCACAAAACCAGTATACCCATAAAACCCATTTTCAGGGGATTCAGGGTATTAAAATGAGTCATGGCAGACCCCATTAAGCATATATTTTCTTGATGAAAACGACGAGCTCAGTCGATCTTGGTATTTTTGTCCGCCCGTCCGTGTGAACGCAATGATCTCGCAAACCACAGAAGCTAGAGACTTAAAATTTTTAACTTGTATTCCATACGAGTATATCATTTTCTATATCCTTATTATTTAAGTATAAGTAAGCATTACTTATTTACTGTGACCCTATGATTTATAGAGACATTTTGTATTTTTCGGTTATTGGACAGCTCCCTTCTTCCCACAAAATTAACAAGTAAGAGTGCTCTAGTCGAGACGGCTCGACTACGAGATACCCTGAACCCTGCGAAGAGCCAATCTTCCCAACATTCTATGCTTATTTTACATATACAAATATTGCGAGCAACGCACACACACACACACATGCATACGCACGCTCGCATAGGCGCGCGCTCTGCTGACTGCGCAGTTGACGCAGCGAGTGCGCTCGGGCTGCAATATGCCTATTGTATGAGAAATTAAATGTTTAATAACTTTTTTTGTGGATAGACTTTCTTGGTCAAACTTTCACAGCGTAATTATGTCATTAACATGTGTGTATTTGCCAAAGCACAAGTCTCTAGTATTAGAAATACGATTTTTGCAAATTGGAGACGAAGGGGGCGTGGCATCCAAAATCCAAAAATTACAAAATCTTCGCATTCGTCACACGTATCTACACAGTAAATGTGGAATCTCTAGCTCTTACGGTATGCTTAACCGAAGAAAAGTTATCGATTTTTATCGATAATAAGGAAACGGGATGAGTTATCGAAAATCTAAAAAAAACTTGTACTGCGTAGGCTATAGACGAGTATTCTCTGAAAATTTCATATATCTAGCTTTTGTGGTTTACGAGATCGCTGCGTTCATACGGACGGCTGATCAAGAATATATATACTTTATGGGGTCTGCGATGTCTCCTTCTGCCTGTTACATACATTTTTACAAAAACATTATACCCTGATTTCCCATTTTCAATGGTTTCAGGGTATAAAAACAAAAGTATTGAAAGTATCAGCGCTTCGCAGGGTTCAGAGGATCTCCTTGTCGGGCAGTCTAGACTCGAGTACTTTCTCTTGTTATACTTGTTCTCGAAGTGACAAATGAATGGTTATGATCATTGTCCGTCTCTCTGTCCGTACATCTGTGCGTATGAACATATTTACTCATTGGTATCGTCAGATTTTCTGGATGCACCAACTCGAAGCATTGCAAATTTAAACCTTGGAAAATACACACTTGTAGAAAAGTAAACATAGTTTTAGGGCTAGGAATTCAGTTCAGTTATTGTTGACCACCTCTTCTGATTTACCACGCCTTGATGGCGTGGCGATTCGGAAAATATGTTTCTTCCAAAGTTTTAAAGCTCGAGCTCTAACATTTGACAGTTTAGTTACTAGAGACCCCCTGCTGAGAGAGGGGGTCTGTAGTCTGTTCCAGCGTATTTGAGGTAACATCTCAGCAATTTTCAGACACAAAATAATTAATTATATGGCCCGGTCAGTGGGAGTCGCAAATCCGACAATATCTCTGCTTAGACCGCGAACGAGTATCATAAAGTCGATATATAGTATTATATAGAAAATATATTTATATTTTTCCTTCACATGTATATGCCTATGCCTATGCCTATGCCAATGTCTGTATTTTCCGACCTATTTGACTCATCCATTTAATACATCAATCATTCACTTTTGACAGCAACTGTCTAGGCCCTGACACATTCAAATTGTTTGTTGATTGATGAGCTATGCGACAGACAGCTCTAAAAACTGATTCGATACTTGTTTTCATTCAGTAATAAACAGCAATCATGTACCAATTGCCTGAAGTGGAGTCCAACTATCGCAGACTGTTTAAAGACTTTCTGCGCCATAGCTACATAAGTGGATTAAAACCTCTGCTGTTACACAGCCCCGTGCAATACGCCAAGTTAAGATCTAAAACTCCTCTCTCAGTAAATAATCTAACTGATACCACTTAACACCATCTATTGACAGAGCACTTTGGCTGGCATTTCTGGCTGTGATTGTTGTCTGGACACACATCGTTATTGTTAATCTGACACTCGAGTACATCGATCAGCCCACTGAGATTCACATGGCACCCAATCTAGTGCATGTATCCAACAGTCCCTTTCCCGCTGTGGGTGTTTGCAGATCGAATATGGCTAGCAAGAGTCTAATGCGTAGCTATGTTTCTAAAATGTAAGTCATTTATTATGAAGATTTTAAATTAAAATAGCCCAACTTCTGCATCTTGCCAACCATGGCGGTTATTGAGTCCAAGAGCTCCTCGCTGGCAGGAATTATCTGGGCAGCGGGCAACTTGAAGTTGGTAAAGTAGGAATTGGAGGAAGGACGCAACTCATAGCAGAATACCATTCGTATACCCTGGGTGCCATATGCCCAATCAAGACTGGATCCAGCTGCCGGATAGATGGCATCATAGATGTTACCTCCAGTGTATTTTGTATTATACCGCTGGGAAAGGGCTGAGACAGCTGCGTTGAACACTTGTTGGTAGTCCTTTACATTATGGGGCAAGGCTTTTGTGTAGCCATATGGGTATAACAGATACTGCGAGAAGGCATGAAACGACAGATAGAGCTGAATCTTGTCCTTTATCGAGGCGATGTACTTCGATAGTGATAAAGTCTCAATCTCAGAGAATGCACTAGGCCCAGCATAGGTGTCAGAACAGGCGCTGTTGCTGGCACCCACCTCATTCCAGTGGAAGCCCCAGTTGCGGTTGGGATCAGCCCCGAAGCAGCGGCCATAAGGTTTACGGGTCTTGCGCCACAGGCGATCCTTAGTGTGAGTGTAGACAAAGCCGTCGGGATTGGCATGGGGGAAGACATACCAATTGTAGTTGTCGCGTAACTGTTTAATGGAATCCACATTCGATGTGAGTAGCTGGTTAATGATGTAGGTAGCAGCCGCTGGGGCGATCCACTCTCGAGCGTGAATACCAGCCTCGATGAAGATGCCGGGCTTTTCGCTGCCACTCTTGGAAATGTTCAAACCCAGAATAAAACGTCCCTGATAGGTTTTTCCACCCTCAATCAGTGTAACGATCTGTGGGTTTTGTTTGGCCAAGGATTGCATCCAGGCATAGGTATCCTCCAGCTGATAGTATTGCACCCAGTTGTATTCCGAGCTGGCGCGACCCTTAGGTGCCACCTTCTCGTGAACCTCATCTATCGACTTTTGGAAGTCTTTGGACTGCAGTAAGTACTTGATCTCAGCTTTGCTCAGAATCTCCAATACAGCAGGAACCTTGTGTGGGGCAACAACGATCTGGACATCAGTTCCGACGGTATAAACACCATCCAGGAATATGATGGAGTCCGAAGATCCCTCCAACTCTTTTAGCACAGCCAATTGACCTTCATTCTCAGAATTGGCTTTGTATAGACGATAATTGTCATAGTGAACACGTTCCGCGCAACTCAATCCAAAGGTGGCCAAAAGGCCAACCAGAGCGAAAAGAAGCGACTTGTTCAGCGACATCGTTGTCGTTGTAATGAAGCACGTCGAGTTATGTGCTAAACTTTTATAGACTTGCTTTTTGTCTTGCTCTTAATGTTGTGCTTGACTGGACATAGTTTTGAATAATGTAAGTAAAAGCCCTTATCAGGGCACATCTTGATTGTAAGCCAATTTAAAGTGACATTGACAGGTTTAAATTACAGTTACAGTTACAGTTAATGTAAGTCAATCAAATTTGGTATCTGTTAGTTTATATTTGATTGAGACACAGTTCTTTTGTCTTACAAATCCAAACCGTATTTAAATTTCGTTTTAACTGAAAGGGAGTTTTGCGGTCCTTGATGTACTACTGTTTTAACTTTACCATACTTGGTTTCAAAGCAGTAAAATTGATTTAATTTTCGTAAATATTTCTGTATAGGAATAAAACTTTTCTCTAATATGACACGTTACACTAGGTATAGATAGATCTATCATTTTTTCCCAAGCATTAGAAGGGCAATCAGTAACTCAGTTCTTTAATGTGGAGTCTCTCCCTCTAAAACGTATAATTTATCCGATTTAGCTCCAGTCTAAAAAACAAATATAGTTTATATTTTTGTCCGTGGCTTCAATATAGATTTAATTTTCAATTTGAAACTTCCCGTAGTGGCTGTATCCAATAATTTAACTCTTATTAAGACGTAAGACATATATTATCAATTGCGGCCAAATGCTTTGCGTTCATACGGACTGAGGGACATTGCATGAAACCTTTTCTTTTTTTATGCGTCAAAATCAGATCAATAATCTCAATAACCTTGTTTTTGGCAGATTTTAAAAGACAAAAAAAAACAACTAGGAAATCTCCTGAACCCTATAAAATCCAATTACTTTATGTTGTAACCAATCTTCGCCTGCGGCATGGGCTATACGAGCTTACAAATTAGCTAATGAATAACATCAGTTCCAAACTGATGTGATAGGTACTCCTATTCAAAAGTTTTCAATTAGATGACTGTTGTACTCCTTGACATATATACCCATACATTTTATGACTCTTCACACGCGAACTGCGTATCCTTAAGAACAGATTTTGATTCCGGTAAAAACATAATTTCTTAAAAACATGCCCATACATATATCATGTAAGCATATATGTATATAAGAATATTTATCTTCTAGGAATTGCTCTGTTATGTGCTATACTTGCTCAGTCGGATCAATCAAAGAGAGTGTATCGAAACTACGTCTAACTCTAAATATTGCAGCTTTATATTGTTACTCAGTCCGCATGCTAATGTCCCACTCGATTCCCAGCTATCAGCACCAGATTGAATACGAAGCAACGGTTGGCAATGACAGTCGCTACTACCCGTTAGATTTTGATAGCTTGGCGGACCGCCTGCTGCTGCTGACCAACTTCTATTTGAATGCAGACGAGGAGGCACCATTGGATATCGATGAACTGGGTCAACTACACTGGCTACTCACTAGCTACTACAATGGCAGTGTGTACTCGGTGCATGATATACTCCGGGAGCTGACACCCGATTGCGGGGACTTAGTGGTGAGAGGGATCGTCTATGGCAAACCGGTTAACACAAGCCAATTGTTTCTGAAGCGGGCAACATCGTCTGGTGTGTGCTGTATATTTAACTATAGGCGGCCCAGCTATTCGCAATATCCGTAAGCAATAGCAATTGATTTTAACTATGCTGAAAAGGTTCTCTCTATCTCTATCACTTATTCCAACTTACAGCGGGCAGCGTGAGCGGGATGATGCAGAAATGGCGGCATTGCCACAGGTGGTATTTGAATCGAATTCCATTTTGAACGGCATACAGTTTGTGCTGCGAGACACACACAAGGATGATTACACATTGAGCTATTTAAGAAATACAGCATTTCGGGTAAATTCAATACTTTTTACACTTAAAAACAAGTTTATACATATATATACATCAGCGATGTTTCTAACGACACTTGCTTGTTACGTTTTTACCTGCATTACGTTTACATTAGTGATGCTTTTAGTTCTTTTTAGCTGCGTATCCTTAACATCCTTGCCTTTAACATTTGCTTGTTACGTTTTAACCTGCATTACGTTGATTCTTTTTAGCTGCGTATCGTTAACATTGTTGCCTTTAACATTTGCTTGTTACGTTTTTAGCTGTGTTACGTTTACATCCGCGATGGTTTTAACATTTGCTTGTTATTAAAAACGTAACAAGCTGCTTTACGTTACGTTAAGTGAATTTAATTTGAAGTTTTGCTTGGCTTGCAGCTCCTGATATTTCCGCAAGAAGATTATGCCACTGTGCAGTGCAATAAACATGGTGAAATACTTGTCGACCACAATACCATTGTGGAGGTGCCCGTGCAGCCGAAGTTCTTCGACTCCAGCGCTGCGGTGTTCGGCGTCGCGCCTAAAATACGCCGCTGCTACTTTCCAGAGGAGGGCAGAAAATTGCTGAATCAGTGAGTGGAGTAAGATCTGATTGGACAAGAACTATAGCTTTTGCTTCACAGATCCTACTACTCACTCGACGAGTGCATCTTACTCTGTCGCATTACGAGCATGTTACAGCACTGTGGCTGTGCGTCCTCCCCCATGGCCGGCACCGCTCTGAACGTCAGCTACTGCACGCTGCTGGACTTGCCATGCCTGATGAAGTGGCGCAGCGTTTGGTATGGCTTCAATGAGTATCCGTATGTGGAGCAGGACGACGAAGAGGTGGAGGATGCCAGCAGCATGTCGCAATGTCCACTTTGTCTGCCCAGCTGCGACGGCGTTAACTTTGAGATTAGCAGCAACGTGGCTCCGCTCAGAAAAGCCTTCAATTCATCGGGCTACAGACATGGCCTACTGTATGTTAGAGTTCTCTTAAGACCGCTACAAATTGATTAAGCTTATCTTTACTTGCAGCAAGGGCTTGAACAACGATCGTCCTTTGTCCATAATCAAATTGTTCTTCAAGCTGCGCTTTGCGCAGTCCACACAAATGGATATGGTTGGCGATTGGGTTGTGCTGCTCAGTTGAGTCGAATTATATATAGATGCTTTTTATACTCATTCATGAAGTGAACTGAGTCCGTCCGCCTGTCTGTCTGTCCGTATAAACGCAAACCATTGCGAAGCTATTGAAACTAGAGACTTGAAATTTGGAATATATGCTCGAATATACCCCCGTCTGATAAAGTGTCAAGATTTTCATGATACGCTCACTAGAGGCGTGGCAAATCAGAAAATGCATTTTCCGATATCTCAGGAACACCACTTGTAAAAGTGCTAGAGAGTTGCAATATGGAATGTATAATTGTGTTGACAACCCAAGCTCAAAAAGCTATGGCGGATATATCTACGCCCATTGATGGCGTGGCAAATCGAGTAAAACTGTATCTTGCAATGGGCGTGAGTTGTGCAGCCGTGAATAAATATTCCGCAGTTGGTAGCGCCCGACTGCAACGTTCTCACTTGTTTGATTTAGATATAGGGAATTATATTAGGCTAGCTAAAGCTAAGTTACGACCCTCTGGTTCCAAAATTTTTCTTTCTTTCTGTAATTGATTACAAACTAATATAGGATATATATTTACTATATATTCTATTTAAACTAAATTACATAAACGAAAGCTCTAATGGTTTGCTGTAATGGAAATTAAGCTAAAGAAATAACATTGAATACACAGCGATGTTTGTCCTTTTGAGTCTTCAACTTATTGTTGGATGCCAATCTGATAATCTATAAAAACATTTTATGTTATTGGAATTTCAAAGATACTATTTGTCATCCTTGAAGCTATAGAGCACAATGTTTGTCTATTCCGAAGCTTGCAAGAGCTTTAGTATTTACATAACGACATTACCTAATAGCATTATCTTATCGTTTTTCATACTAACTCATAAAGTATATTAAAAACCTTTAACAATTTTACTTTTCAATGTGTTTGTAGATCGCTTTGGTGGCATTTTATCATTGATGTATGGCTTCAGCATAATTAGCTACATAGAAATAGTTTACTACCTAACTGGCAAATGGTTTGTCTTCTACTACAGAGCCTGCTTCAAGCCAAGAGACGATAGCAACAAAACGGATTTACACAGTAGCGCGCTGCACTGGATCGAATAATAGAAGCAACTATTAACTTTTCAAAAATACAGATTTCGCTTAGAGCTCAAACACACAAAAGTATATTGATCGCTTTAGGCTTCTCCCACTCACGCACACACAACAACAATCGACTTATTGATATTATAAACTGTAGTTAATATATGTGTATAATATATAATGAATGCTACAAAATGTTAATTGCTCGTGCAAGCGTTTCATGTTTCAGATCGTACTCAGATATCATATTTAATAATCATCGCCGCGAGAGACAATCTCTTTGCAGGTGGGCCGCAAAATGATGGTGTGCTCATACTGTGCCGTATAGCAGCTCTTGATGTCGCACAGCGGCGGATAGGCCTCCACGATGCCCTTGTCACACAGATCTTTAAGTGCCATTTGGTATTTTGTAGCGCCTGCGCGATCCAGCCAACGTTTGCAGAAGGCCAATGTGCCGAAATGCTTGTTAATGGTGCCCAATAGCTGTTTGGACGACTGCAAACGCAGCGGCACAAATGGTAAATCAAAGTTCTTCATATAATGCGAACAGTCCATGTCATCGTGGACTAATCCACGGCCCGTCGAGCCGAACGTCTCAATAGCATAGAACTCGTCCTCTTCCATGCGCGTGGACTCGCCGCCCTTGACAATGGGCACGGTCTTGCCAGCATGAATACCTGCAAGGAAAGTGGATGAAGTTAGCAATTTAAAAAAAATACTCTTTAGTATATATAGATTATCTCGCTTACGGTACGGGCTAATTGAGTGTCCGTTCAAATTACGTATGGCCTTGATCGGATAGGTCTTGCCGTCCAGCTCGATTTCGTACGATTCCATTACCTCTTGTATGGCCGAACCAACATCGCATAGACGCACATCAATACCCGCCTCCTTGATGCCCGTATTGGTGGCCTCCTTCACCGCCTGCAGCAGCTTATCGTACTTATTGTTAAAGGTCAGCGTGAAGGCGCAATCGATGATGCGACCCTTGATGTGGGTGCCAAAATCAATTTTGCACACATCATCGTATTGAAGCACAGTAGTGTCACCCGCATTGGGCGTGTAATGAGCAGCGCAATGATTGAGCGAACAGCCAGTGGGAAAGGCCAAGCCAGCCTCCAAGCCATTCTCTCCAATCAGTCGGCGTGCGGTATTTTCCAATTCTTCGCATATCTGGATCATGGTCATGCCCGGCTTAATATATTTTTGCATATATTGACGTGTCTGGCGATGCGCTTCGGCGGCTTGGCGCAGCTCATTGTAGATGTCGTTGTTCATACGGTCTAACGCGCGCTTCTCCTCCGACGTATACCGATCCTTGGCGGTGCGATCGTCCGCCATATCCTTGGGTGTTGGATGATCCATTATCTGACCCTCTGGATAGTTGCCGTTGGCAAAGAGCTCCGATATAGGTATGGTGGGTGGATCCGTCTGACCAGATTTTTTGCCCTTGTTCTTCTTCTTCATGGGGGGCGCCTGCGCCTGGGTTGGCGCTTTTTTCTCAGCTTCGCCATTGGTGGCAACTTCCGCTTCGCCACCCTCAGCGATCTTCATTGCTGCGGCTTCTATAATTATTTTACATTTGCGCATGTAGAATGCATACAACAGACATGTATATACATATACATATGTATTTATGTATTTATATATATATATATTTATATATATATGTATATATATATAACTGCATGACTAAAGGGACAGGTCACTTACCTTGTCGCAACTTTTTATTGTTCGGCTTTGGCTTCTTTTGTTTCTTGGCGTCGTCGCCGCCAGCCACTTCTGTAGCGACCGCCTCAACATTCAATGCTTCCACTGCTGACATATTTGGCGTATGTGCAAAAATTATAAAATACACTTGCGGTTAAAGAGCAATGATGGCGATGAAAGGAGAGCACGAGGTTAGAGATGTGTTGCTACCTTAAAAACACGATATATTTCATTAAAACGATAGCTTCAATCGCATGCTTGACTTCACAACAAATTTGGATACCGATACTAGACAGTGGTTTTTGTACGCATGTAATATACATGTATTTTTATTGAATTTACTTTATTATTTTTCTTAAATATATATACATATCGATTCTGTGCAAAAAATATTGCAGAAGCGCACGAGTCTACCGATAACAAATATCGATTACATACATCGCATGCAAAATTGCAATTTTGGTTAAGCCAAACAACTATTCATTTGAAATGCATTTACTTAGAGCCTGTATTTCTTTATAAGTCTTGAGGAATTTTTTCATTATATCTGTTCGTGGTCCTATCGATCTTAGCAGTAACAATGCTACACAAACTACTGCTAACCAATTTGATTGTCATCACTAGCCATAGTATTGTTAGTGGTTTTACGTCCACCGATAAATAGTGGCGGCTGCCCGATAGTTGTTTGTTGTTTACTCTTAACGAAATGGATGAAATTCTGTTTCCCACACAAAATTCATTAAGCGACAATGATGATGGTGACTTAAAGTTCTTTAACACTGCCACCGAAAGCCGCAAAGACAGCGAAACGTCCGACACAGCAGAAAATGATGGCAAGGACATCAAGCCTGATGCCGATGCAGATGGTGACTCCGGCGAACCCTCTCAAAAAAAGCTGAAAACCAAAAAAGAGCTCGAGGAAGAAGAACGCGAGCGCATGCAGTAAGGAACATGTTCTCATTCTTGTAATAGATAGTTAAACCATGCTTTACAGGGTGCTGGTGTCCAACTTCACGGAGGAGCAACTTGATCGCTATGAGATGTATCGCCGTTCCGCTTTTCCAAAGGCAGCGGTCAAAAGACTTATGCAGACCATCACCGGATGCTCGGTGTCCCAAAATGTGGTTATAGCCATGTCCGGCATAGCCAAGGTGTTCGTGGGCGAGGTCGTGGAGGAGGGTAGGTAACCAAATGATAGATCATTAGATCTTTTGCATTCATACTCTGCCTTTTAGCTCTCGATGTGATGGAGCAGCAAGGCGAATCAGGTGCACTGCAGCCAAAGTTTATCCGAGAAGCTGTGCGAAGGCTGCGCAGCAAGGGCCGCATGCCCATTGGACGCTTTCAGCAGCCGTACTTTAGACTAAACTAGACTTAAGAACTAGGCTAAGGCTTGTAGTTAGCTTGTAAGTGAAACCATTCTTACTCCATATACAAAAAGCGTCTTTATTACTTAAAACCTAAGCTAATCCTGTGTCCTCGCCTCAGCCTGCATCGTCTGCAGCACAATGTGCGGCACCAGATGCGAGGAAGCATAATTGAGTGGAACCGTTGCCAGCGGCGCGCTGCCGTCGGATGGAAAGTTGAGTTCCTGCGCCATCGGCATATCCCGATCGATCACATCCTGGGCAATCAGGGTTTTTGTCTCCTCGTATTCCATGCCCGCCTCTGGCTTGGCGCCCATCAGCAGTTTGCCTCGCTGCACGCCCATATATTGCGTGGCCTTCGCATTGAGGGGCAACTGGCCGCAGGTGTCGGCGTGCACCTTGCGATGCGCCTGCAGATTGGAGATGCATGTGAAGCGTTTGCCGCAGTTGTTGCAAAGGAAGCGTTTGATGCCCGTGTGAACAGTCATATGGGTTAGAAGGCTTTCCCGATATGGATACTCCTTGGGACAGAGCTGCAATGGGAGAAGAGGCAGGATATGAAATAATATGGAAAGTGAAACACCATCTCAAGCATCTACAAATGGACTTTATGCTTAACATTCGCTTTTACGACTGTAAACTTAGCAGTTGAATAGTTAAAAGAGCTTTAACAACCAGTTGTAAGTCTATTAGAACTTAGCCCAGTTGGGCTAGGTTAGAAACTTCAACTATGTCATCTTTTTTAAGAACTAAATAAAAACTGAATGAATCAAAATATTTTTCATTATCTTTTGAATCTGATGGACAACCATGATGTACAGCGTTTTCAACATCTGCTAGGATTCGTAGAGCTGTTAAAGGCAGAAATTATTTGTCTTTAAGCCTCAAGCTGAAAATCATGACGCGTCTTCGATAGATTCTTTTGATTTTTTAGAGTGATTCAGCGGGAGTAAGCAGCAGCATTTTCAATGTACTTTTATAGCAAATTATATTTAAGGAAGAATAGGTAAATACGATGAGATCGCAGTGAACTCTGTCTATTAAATTATTCACCATAATTAACAGAGGATGACAGAGCATTAACTGAACTGTTAGCTCATTTGAAAAGTAACGAAAATGCTTTTTGCTTAACCAACTGGGATCTAGCTTTAAGAGCAGCACTAACTGTTAGTAGAATACTAAGTATATGAGCTTTAACAGACTGTAACAGTTGTGTTAACATTTAAAGCGGATGTACAAAACTTAAATATAATAAACAGGTAGTATAACAAAAAGAACAGCATTTATATTAAACCCTTAGCTTTAACAGTATATTAAAGGATTAACAGCCAACCAAAGCTGTAACAGACGGACCTTAACATTAACAGCAGTTGCATACTCACATGGCACTTGTAGGGCTTGTTGTCCGTGTGACGGGTCTTCAGATGCGATTTGTACTGCGCCTTCACCTTGAACGTCTTTCCGCACTTGTCGCACTGATACGGCGTCTCCGACTGATGCAGGAGCATGTGCGTCTTTAGTATGCCGGCTGTGGAGAGTCGCTTGCAGCAGACACTGCACTCGTACAGAGGCACTCGTCCACACTCGGAGCGCACGTGATCGGAGAGAGAGGTACGCCCCGTGAACTTCTTGCCGCACTTATCGCAAATCAGATTCCGGGGCAGATTGCGCGGCTCCTTGCGGGCGTGATAGTTCTTCTCGTGATTCTTCAAGCTGTCATGCCCAGTCATATACTTGTCACACTTCTCACAGTAGAGCAGCTCCTTGTGCTGCTGGTGGGCGTGCTGGGTGGCTAGCTCTTTGCTGGCGAAGAACAGATTGCAATAGCAGGGACACTTGTGTATTAGACTGCCATCCTTGCCGTGCACCTTCATGTGCGTCTCCAGGCGTTTCTCTACCAAGTAGATTTTGCTGCAGATTTTACATTTGAAGACTTCTTCGTCCAGTTTGGCATGTGCGTCTGCATCCTTGAAGAGCTCCTTGACCGCCTGTTCGCTTAGCTTGTGATCGTCGCGCAGATGCTTCTCATATGGCTTGCGAATGTGATAGATCTTCACACAGTGTGGACATTGCCAGGTCTTTTCCATTTTACTCAGCATTTTCAGGCGCTCCTTCAGCTCTTTTTTGGTTATTTTGGCCACGCGGCGTGGAGCTGTTGTTACCTCTTCCTGAGCCACAGGCGAGGCGGTAGCTGCTCCTCGCTTTCGATACTTGCGCTTGACACTGGATTTGGTTAGTGGACGCAGTTGCTCCTCCTCCTCGCTGTCCGGCTCTGTTTCGCGCAATGCCAGCACATCCTCCTCCATGTGGTCCTCCCCATTCTGCTTGGCCATGGGCACGGCGGCAATCTCATCCAATATGCCCGTTGCATGCTCCACTTTTAAATGCTCGTAGGGCTTCATGCTCTCATCCTGGTTGAGCAGCACATCCAGCAGCTTGTCCTTTTCATTGCTGTAGATGTCCAGGCCATTATTGCCCTCCATTTTAACAAAGGCGCTTGCATCCTGATACTCAAAGTCGGGATCGATGGCCTCCTCTTTGACGAGAGCTGGGGGAGGTAGCTTAAACTGAGTCGCATCCGCTTCCTCGTCGCTGTTGTTGGGCTCAAAGTCGGGATACTCCTCGTCCGTATCGCTTAGTTCCTGGCTGCTAACGAACTCCTGCTTTAGCTTGATAGGTGCTTGAACTTTCAGCCTGCTGGCGAGGGGCACATCGTCGTCGCTGTCCTCTGAAGCCGGCGCCGGACACTTCTTGGGCCTGCCCCGCTTTCGCTTGACTACATGAGCAGGTCCGTCCGCAGGAATGGAAGCTGCAAGGGAGACGGGATTACAATGGGGCTAAGGGACAGAGCCAGTGGCTCTTGATGATTCACCCACAACCTTGTCGACAGTTTCGTTGCTGCTTGGCCGGGCTGGCGGAGCTCCCTTTGTGCTCGGCCTGATGCTTCGCGTTGCTCTCGCGGTCCGCAAAGCACTTGCCGCACAGCTGAAAGAGGGAAAACAATTTATATTCGAGCTGGAAAAGAATTACAGATGGAGGCTTACCTCGCACTTGAACAGCTGCTGATCCTGATCCTGATCCTGGCTTACATTGAACTTGCGCTCCTGATGCGCTTCCTCGATGTGCGCCTCGTGCTCCGCCTCGCTGCCGAACAGACTGTGGCACAGGCGACACTCGATATAGGCACTGCTGTGTGTGATCCTCAAGTGCTCCTTCAGCTGCTCCTCATGGCAGCAGGTGTGCGCGCAGAAGCGACACCGAAAGCCGCCCGGCGGCTCATGCTTCTTCACATGCTTCACGTAGCCGGCGAGCGAAATTAATGCCTTGTTGCAGACCGGACAGTGGAGCTTCGGAATGCCATCCGTCGTTATCTCCACAAGCATCTTCTGACCAGCATTCAACGATTGAGCTGCTGTAAGAGTGGTTCAGCACAGTTAAAGTGGATTTGCATAGGGAATTATTTTTGTTTCATTTTTTATATACAAATGCAGCCCTGGTTTCGCATGCAACGCAAAGAAGGGAGCGGGAGGGGAGGGGGAGAACCCAAGCAGCGCGGCTTAGACATACAATAAATATACACAAATAATTATGTTTGCCTGCATTAGACCTACCCATTTGAATATTGAAGAGCTACATATGAATGAAACAATTGTTGTTATTGAAATGCAAGTGATCGAAGTTTTTTCTCTGTGTATATTTCTTTTTATTTGTTGTTGTGTAGCAGCACTGTGAAAAAATTGAACTACTTGCGTTATACACTCAGCGAATACATATTAGAGATGAGCGTGATAATCGTGTAACTGTTACGTGTCACGATGCGTGTACCTCTGGCTGGGCAAGTCGCAGTTGCGAAAAATGGAAAAATATTAAGTGTAAATAAACAAAAATAGACTTAAAATAAAATTAAAAACGAAAACAAAGCAATAAAGCTAAATTAAGATATTAAATGCATCTGCTGTTAGGTGAATTAGAAGAGTTCTCTGTTGACTGCAGCTACTTCTCTTAACTATCTCTGAAAAGCATTCGTATCACGTACGGCATATTGTATATGTGTATTCGAATTTGAGATCATAATAAATCGTTGCTAGAAGTAACCAATTCAAAATAAACAAACGAAAAAAATACTGGTTTTTATTTGAAAAAGGCAAATGCATTTGACAGCACTGTTAAGTGCCCACGCTGTTAACCAAATGGAACAAGTGGAACGAGACATTTCTGTTAGCTACCATAGATGCTGTTAATTGACTATCGATTACATTTGCAGTCATGGCGCTAATTTTAAAAAATAAATTCAATTATACATGTGCAATTACATATATCAATTACATTTTATATTTTGTTACATGCTAGCAAATATTTCTGTAGAATGAGATATTTTTTCTGTTAACTGCTAAGCTCTAACTGCTGTTAAGCTTTATGTTACCCGCCGAAGTTGTTAGGTCCCTGAAAATAATAACATATTCATGTTTGGCGGCATTTTCAAAAAAGTTTCTCTTTGTATATTTTGTAACAGAGTGTATATTAAAACTATATAATGTTCGCTTTAAGCATTTCACAAACCTTTTGCAACTTAAACAATAATTATTACCATGTATATCACGCACACGCTCATTGCTAACCATTACATTATTTACACGTATTTACATTTGTGGTTCCGTTTTTGGATTTGACTAAGCTTTTATCGTAGCTATTAGAAACTGATGGCCGTGTTGTGCTCGATATCATAGCTGTGCATCTTATCAATTATTCTATTATTGATCACTTCCTTGACATTGACTGACCAAAGGAAATCATAGTGATTCCAGTCCTTATAGGGTATGCGATAGAGGTCCGCACATGGCAGCAGTGTCGCCAGATATTCAACATCCTCCACTGCGGACATATAATCATTATCGCTGTAGTACATATTCACACAACTATTGATGTTTTGCACATTATACGAGGGTGGCTCCGCTTGCCTATAAATGATCTCATTCTGCTCCTTGCCATGATCGTACTGTCGAAAGTCGCCCGACGTATATAGCTGTAGATAGTGTATGATCTGTGTAGTCGACGCGCCAGCTGGATGCGTCTCACAAACGTCTGTGAGTAGCGTCTGAAGTGTTAATAAATTTTGAATGAGAATCGCTGCTGATTGACAGACCTACACGTCGACCGGGGGAACTACTTACATGATTTAAATGCCGGGTGCCCCAGCCGCCTATGAAGTCCAACAGACCCGAGCACAAAAACTTCAGCATGGAGCCCACGGAACAGACATGTTCACATAGAATCTTCTGAATACTTGTAATGGGCAGCAGCTCCATGTTGCCCAGCACCCAGCTGAGCACCGAGGGCGACCCGAGCAGCATGCCACCCAACTTGGACAGTATAAACGAATGATTCCTCATGTAGGCAATGGGCGCCAGCAAGTGCACCGTGCGCACCTTGTCATTGTACCAAGGCAGCGAGGACATCAGCACAAAGTAAGTTGTGGTGCCCTGCGAATGGGCCACGAAATGCAGCGATTTGCTGTCGCTCACTGCCAAGGCAAAGTCCAGCATCGCGGCCAGATCGTAGACCCCAATCTCATGCCAGCTGAATTTCCAGAAGTCCGATGTGTCCGGATGTATGTGCTTGTGCTGTCTAGAATAGGTATTGCCTCTCGCATTGCCCAGCCAGACATCGTAGCCCGCGTCGGCGAACATATAGGCGAGCGATGTCTCCGGTCCATTGAGGATCCAGTCATCAGAGGCACAGAGTATGCCATGCTGCAGGAATACCACAGGCTTCTTCCTCTCCTGTGTCTTGTTCAGCGCCTGCAGCTTGGGCGAGGTGGGTATCCGATAGATCGTGAGTATATAGTCGTCTGGTGTGTGGACTATGTGTTCCTCCACCGGATAGTTGTGATTCGTTATGAGAGATGCCTGCAAATAGAAAGAGAGGAAATTTATATAGTTCATTATATTAGGAATACTAATGCGCGGAGTAGGAATTCCTATAGATCTATATATGTAGAATTACAGTTAATTAATTAAAATTTTTAATTTTCTCTCTTCTCATTTCTTATAAACTAAAAACTAAACTTTATAAATTTAATAATTTTTTTTAATATTTATTTTTTTATTTATTCATATTGTTGTAGAAATTGAGAAACTTTTTTATTTGAAGTAATTTATAATTACTTTATTATTTTATCTAAGCATATTTTGTAATTTGTGTTTTTATTATGTTTTAATATTTATTTTTTATTTTTATTTTTTATTTATTTATATAATTCTATATTTATTTCTTAATATTTGCA
Source organism: Drosophila nigricruria (assembly GCA_037075265.1). Taxonomy (NCBI): domain Eukaryota; kingdom Metazoa; phylum Arthropoda; class Insecta; order Diptera; family Drosophilidae; genus Drosophila; species Drosophila nigricruria. The sequence goes on along the minus strand of JBAMCI010000173.1, from coordinate 1,787,759 downwards.
ATTATTAATTATAGATCATTTAAATTTTGCAAATATGTGTGAAAAATATAAAGCAAACAAAAACCTTTCCAAGCTTTTCATTTTGTTTGTCGATAAAAAAAAGCAACAAAAAAGTTCTCGAAGATCACACCACTTTATTTTGCTTCTTTTTTATTGCTTTTCTTGTCCTCATGCCTCACCCTAGCATTACGCCGATATTTCGCAAAGTTAATCGCGATCAAAGTTCAAGTGCTTCATTTTTGTTTGTTGTTGCTACCTACTAATATTTCCCAGGTGGGTGTTGTGATTAAATGATCGTAAGATATTTAAGTAAGAAAACAAAGAGTTGTTATTGCTGCGCGCTCTCTCTCTCTCTCTCTGCCCCTCTCTTTCTTTTGTGCGATAATACGACAACAAAAGCTTTACGATGCGTTTCGTTCAGTTGAGAACGCATCACTCACCACCAGCTGTGAGCAGAGCTAAAGCAACGAAAGCCAAAGTCCAAGCACACGCAGCGCGTCATCGCTCGAACTTTGCCAGTGACAGCGACAGCGACAGCGCAGCAGCAGAACGACGGCCGCGTCGTGTGCCATTCATTAGTGTGAGGGGCGTGGCAGAAAAGTTTAGCAAGCAAAGCTCCGTTACACTGATCGCTGGGGGTTGTGGGCGGGCAGGCAGCGAGGCCATGCTCGTTCGTACTTCAACTCTCTTATCACAAAGAGCGCACATTTTATTGGGCACAATCAGCTGATATGCTCAGCCGCTACTGTTGTTGCTGCTGCTGCTGCTGATGCTGCTGTTATTGTTAATCGGGTGATCGCTGGTTCTCAATAGAATAGAGCGCATATAGAAATGAATACACTGATAAAAATAAGATAAATTGTAGACTAACTATATAAAGAACTTGTTGGAAACCCAATTGAAATTGATTGAACTTGTATTGGAAAAGTTGTATTCTTATTTGAAGCAAACTATTTTGATTCTTTTTACGTTTCTTTTACATAAGTCTATTATTATTAATTTTTTTTTTTTTTCATTTAATATAGTATACAAAATTATATTATTATTATATATTATTTTGTGTTTATATTTTCTGTTATTTATTTTTCGCATTTTATTTATTTTTTCCTAAAATTGATTTAATTGATTCGTAGTTTCTATTTAGATTAATTTAATAAATTAATTTAATAATAAAATTTAATAATAAAAATTTAATAATAAAAAAAATTAAATAATTAATAATTCATATTTTCAAAAAACAAATATTTTGAAATTTATTTAAAAATACTCAAAAACCAAGGCAAACTTCTGCGCACAAATTTCTCTCAGTGCAGCCCACATGATTCTATATTTCGGCATTTGCCTCTAAAATAAACTTTTCTCATGTGTTTTATATATGTTTTGCTGATATTTTGGCTAATCAGCAAAGTGGACGGAAGAGGGGCCATAATAGAATGATATTATGCTCTATATATACTGGAATCATTATAAATATATATTCATGTATATGTACCCATAAATGGGTTATGTTTTGTTATTGTGTTTAGTTGAACACGCGCGTGTTTCTAGAGCTTTCCCCATGAGAACTGGCACAACCCAACTTTATTATCAGCCACACACATAATGCGAAATATATGACTGATATGGATGGGGAACATAAATAATTATTATACTATCAGCCGATCAAGGTTAAAGTTAGTCCATTTCCTCAAGCTATCGTTCACGATATTAAGCACTAACTCGAATTACTCATTAGCAAATGATCTCAGCTCTTATCTTTAGTTCATTATGCCGTTTCGATTATACCGTTAATGCATATATAGCTATAAATATAGATGATAATCTTTAGTCACTATCAGCTCATTCAAAGCCGTAATTCAATAATTCTCAATAGTCATTCACTATTACTTTTCTTCTTTCATTGAACTCTTTGTGTCTTTCTGATATATCTGTATATACATTATGAGTGCCATATAATCGGCGAAAACAAATGATTTAGATACCATATTAGTTGACGGGCTGGAAATACACCACGTCTATTAATGGCCAAGCCAAAGTTCAAGATAATTATGAGTCAATTGGAAATATCTTATCTTAATATATATGTACATATATATATTATTGATTCCCAACTGTCTCACAGGTGTTTAACCAGTAGATAAGGTCTAGTCTCTAGTTAAGAATCGGATGTTAATGAACTTGGTAACTAGAATGTTATATATATGTATATATGGTCAAGTGAAAGCGTTGAGTATAGATTTTTTGTTATAGAGATTTAAGGGATGATTTGTCGATGAACATATTTTATGAAGATATTTGTCAATAGAAATAAAACATACAAACATTCAATTAAATTTGAAAAGTATTATAATACTATAATATATGTATTTCCTAAATAATACAATATATATAATACTATAATATTCTATTTGTAGAAATGTATAAGGGTTCAGTTTATATATATGTATATACATATATATCAAATTATTCAAATAAATTATAAATTATACAAATTATACAAAAAAAGGAAAAAGAAAGAGAAATTTGCAATTGTCTTGAGGCCTAATTGAACTACTTGATTTCATTTTAAAGTTATGGTTATTTATAAAATATCAAGTATACGCACAGCTATCGGCCTGTCTCAATAAAGAATTTATTCAATTGGCAATTGATAATTTTAGTTTTAACTAATTTAATAGATAGCCCAAAATTATATGAAAGCTCCTATAAGCTACCAAACGAAAAAGCTCACCTTTAGCTATAATAAAAGAGCTCAGATTATATTACTAAGTTAATATAAATATATAAATATATAGATATATCGATTCTAAATTATATATAATGTACTATAAGCTAATGATCCAATTAACAATTAGATAGCTGAAACTTTTTAACTAACTTCATATTTATTATATAATTATATAATTAAGTTAGTACCTCTAAAGCAATGCAAACAAGTCAAGCTTGTCCTATGATTCCCAACTACTTTAAGAGTTTAGTAGGCTACGTGAAATACTTCAAAATGAAAATGAAAATGAAAATAAAAATGTGTAACAAGTATAAAATAATGAAATTTTACGAACTATAAAATATAAAGTATACGCACGCCTGGCTAGCTGGTTGCAAGTCTTTTTTTTTATTACATTTAATACGAAGCTTGGGCAATTGCTTATTGGCAAGAGCTGTTGGCCAACACGAGCTAAGGCTAACTAACAACTTACCGTTACTTTGAGGCCATCCACCGGTTCGATTTGTCCGCTCAGCAGCAGCAGCAGCAGCAATGCCAGCAACAACATTTGCAACATTTTGCTGTTGTTGTTGTTGTTGTTGTTTCTGTTGCTGTTGCAGCTGGTTCGCCTTGTTGTTGCTGTTGTTGTTGGCTGTTGCATTTTAATGCACATATTTTGTAACTCTCATCCAAAGACTGACCCACTTGCCGAATATGTTGCAAGGCCCAGGTCCGCGTTGCGGCCTGTCCCGTTAGCTGCGGCAATAACTATATACAAAAAAAAAAAAAAAAAAAAAATCCAAAAATAAAATTAGAAAAATTTATAATTGTAAAAAAATATATAAAAATTTTAGCTCATTTTCATATATATTTTTTTTAAGTTTGCTACGATTTCACTTACACTTTTTTTTCTGTCTTTCAAAAGAGCTTTGTGCGCTGATAAGTTTCCTCTTGACGAATCATAGAGTATATATATATATGTATATATATATATGAGCAGTGAGTTCTGATCAGTCTTTATATAATATATATATATATAATTGTTCCTTGTTTGGCTTTGCTTTGTTGTTAATTGTGCGTAATTTAAATGATTGCGGTCAGCTTGAGTTCTTCTCGAGGACTTTCGTATTTCGCCTATTTTTATTGTAATTCTAATTATTCTACTTTCGCTCAAGGGCACAGCAATATATGTATTGTATGTGTGTGAGTGTGCGTGTGTGTGTGTGAGTGTGTGTGTGTGTTTGTGCTGGCGATTAACTTCAGGAAATTCGCACTCATACGTAAATGTTTGAGCTCCGGCAGCTGATTACAATTGTTCTTGACGTCAATGTCTCCTCTACATATTTCGGTTTAGTCGCAGGAAAACCTATAAATACAGAATATATATATACAATAAATACAGAAAGTAATTTAACAAAGAGTGAATATTTCAGATATACAAGTTTAAATCTTTTAAATAATATTTATGAAATAATTTAATAATCTTTTAGCTTCTATTATATTTCAGTCTAAAATCATGAGTTTCAGTTTATATCTTTCAAATATAATAATTAAAAGTTATCAAAATCTTCTGCCTGTCGGCTAATGCACTCAAATCCATAAGATTCGAAACAAAGGCTTATAAATGGCATATAATTTGAATTTATAATGTACATGAACTATATATTTTATATATGCGAAATATGACTGTTTGCGCATTTTATATATTATATAGCGTTGAGTGGGTCAAGCTGAGTAGGTTAAGCTCTATATAAAACCTATGAAAGTAAAAAGAAAAAAAAGTAGAATGTGGCAGTTGGTCTGGACCGACTACACAATACTCGCCCAAAAATATCTAACTCTTTTTTATTAATTATTAATATTTGTCAGAAATCAATGGGGAATTTAAAGATATGTATGGAGAGAAGGTCATATAGATATAGCAAGATATAGGAAAATGTCGAAAGATATAGTACTTTCTTTTCAAACTGTAGAAGATGTCAATAGTAACTCAATTTATGGTAGAAAATAAAGGTTTTCCGCTTGCCATAAACTTATAAACTTGATTTACTTAGCCTCCAATGTTATGCAAGAAATCTCTAGTCACAATATCGGCGATCCATAGACGATAACGAAAACCAATATACTCTCTTTTTCAATTTGTGAACGAGTATAAAAACAATGCTTATCAGCTAATATACGAATTTTTTTCCACTATATTTTGCTGGTCTCATTTTTTTTTCAAAAGGTAAATGATCTTTAAAAGATTATAGATGAATAATTATTAATGGCTTTGTTAAGTACACGTCTAGTGCACCCGTTAAACAGAATTGCACTGAAAACTGATTAGACATTTAAAAATTTGAATATCTTAAAAAAAACTCAAAAAATATATCAATTGTCAAATAATCAAAAACTGGTAAATAATGCGTTAAAATTAAATTAAACTTAAAAATTATTTATTTTTGAAACTAATTCGAACTGAACGTGAATTTGAACTTTTTTTCCGATTATTTTGTTTGGCTAAGAAATTGTATATTTTGAAATGGAAAGGAAACATTAAGTTAAGTTATTAACTAAATAACCAAATAAATTTAATATATGATAAAAATTAAAACTTTTTCTGGATACTACAAAATTGAGTTTGAAAATTAGATTGGAACTGAAAGTAAATATCTTCATAAAAATTCATGAAGCATCAACAATTTTAGACAAGAAATAATTAAAATATTTGATTTTTACTGAGTCTCTTTTAGCTAAGCAAATATTTGCTGTTTTTAAAGATTTCTGTAACATTTTTGTTATTTAAACCAAATTTTTTGCTTGCATTTAGGCAAACATCTCTTTGAAACATGAGCAGATTTCTCCTCGCAACGATCGTGATGAAGTAATTCGAACTTAAGCCATGTTTTTTTGAAAGTTTATAGAGCAGTTAAGACTAAAAACAAAAGATTGTCAATTGATCTCAGATCTCAGATAATAATTGAAATTTAATCAAAATCAATTGAACAATTTCTTAATATTTCACTTCTGATGATTCAATGAGCAAATTATGAATTCAGCGCTGGTATTTCCCACGCATGGCCTATGCGCTAATCAATGAACTGATTGAGCCACAATCTGCCTACATATATGCTTGTGTGCGTGTGTGTGTGTGTGTGTCTTCTGTTTTTTTCGCGCTTGGCACTCGCTGGCAAAAAAATTTCCATTTGTGTCTTAAACCATTTGTAGAAAAGTTGTTTGAAATCTGTTCAGTCACTCACTTGAAAAATCCAAAAATCAAAACAAATTTCCACGACGACAAATTGTTGTTGTTGTTTGTTTGTTTTTGTTTTCTTTTGATTTTTTAACTTTTTCCAAATTATTTATAGATCGTTTGCCGTGGCCCGCGTGTCGTTTCAGCGCGTTTTTTCCAAACTAAAACTAGCTTAGACCCGCAGCCAGTTGTGCTGGTGCCCGCTATGCAAAGCTCTGGCGAATAAAAGCTCTCCTCGGGCAATCGTGTTGCCGGCGATCGCAGAAGCTCTCAGCTCGGATATGACGGAAGCAGCGAGAGTCGAGAGCTATATATAAAGGGTAACAGCTGTTGCTGCTCTGCACTACACTCTCAGCTCTTTTTACATCCTCTCTCTCTCTCTCGCTCTCTCACTCACTCTTTGCTGTTGCTTCTTTGCATTCTAGAAGTTTGTTTGTAAACAATTACTTAATGCCGCCGCATAGCTGCACGCATTGCAGCACAGCGCTGCGCAGCGAATACGCTGCCCAAAATGAAGACAGCGCGCTAGCGAGCAGCGGGTCAAGTTCAACGGGAACCGGTTGTCTCACTCTCTCTCTCGGTCTCTCTGTCTCTCTGTTTCTTTCGTTCGCTCTTCTGCTTATTTCGCCCACTCGCTTTGCCGCGAACCAAACAAAAATTCGACGTTTGTAATAAAAAAGCTTAGCGAATTTCAAGGTCATTTGCGTAATTTATGCTTTGCTTAGTTTTGCTTTTGGCCAAATAATTGCCCTTAAAATGTTGGCAAAATAATGAGCAACAAGTGTTGTGACTTTAATGGAGACATTATTTCTTAGTTAGAGGCAAGAGTTGCAAGCTCTAGGAAGACTCGATCTTGCTTTCGCATGCTTTATATATACCCTGTAAAATTTGTAAATAACATTTAGTAGATTATTTTCGATATCATCATATATCATTATAATATATAAGTTATAGTCTTTACAGAATTGTAGAAGTAAAGATATTAATTATATGTTTAGAAATACTTTAAATTGTATGAAACTGCTTCAGTTATTAAACTATATCTTATACCTAGCTACTTATAGCTTTGGAGGATTACAATTTTTATTTATTCTACTTATCAAATTCTTATTTATGGAGATTCAAGCTCAAATTTAGAAGGTGAATTGTTTTCTTTAATATAAATATTAATTTTATTATACAATATTCGGACTATATTCTAATCTGATCTATATTTATTCTCATAAAAAAATGGTGTTTCTTTGTTTATGTACTATAAATAAAACCTGGTATGCTTAGTTAGGTCGATCTTCAAGGTATCTCCTAGTCGGGACTACTCTTACAAGAGCTTTTTTACTTGTTTACCTATTACTTTCTTATCTTCCAAGCGTTACTGATTGTTTGTTTTCCAAATATATTAGTTATACTCTGTAAAACATTTATTGCTAACACTTGACAAATATCTCTCTGGCAAAAGCTCAGACGAAATGCGAAACGAGTTTGAAGTATTTCTGTTCTCACCTGTTTGATACACTTTAAATATTCAATGCATAACAAAATATTATTTACCTTAGCTAATCTCTTTTTTTACTACCTGCAAGTGGCGTAATCCTTAGGTGTTTCCCCTATTTCATGGTCTGTTTTTAATTTCTCTAATCAGATATGCTCTTGCAACTTTATGCATTCCTGCACCTCTGATCCTTACTCTGTTATGCACTAGTTTGAATGGCTTTAGGAAATCCTTTGGACATGCTTGCGCCCTAGCGAATCCATTTATTTAGTCCATGGAGCACTCTCTAATTTAGTAAATCGCTTAACTGCATTCAGCCATAAAATTTGAATAAACTACAATAATAACATAATCGAAAAGTCGATTCCATGATACCCTGTGGCATTTACTGACTAAATATTTAGATATGATTTGTTGCTATTCTAGGGTATCTGTTGTATAAGCGATTAATACCTGATTTATTTTATAGATTCCAAACAAATATATTTTTGATATTACAAAGATACAAAAAATATAGGAAAAACATTTTTAGAAAAAGTTAAAAAATTGTATTTATATTTCATTCAAATTTATGAAATTTGTTTTCTGTATGGAGCTTTAAAAGTTTAAAAAAATTTTCAAAATAAATGCAAAATTTTATCGTCTTGCAATAAAAATTTAGAGCTTTATTAATAGGTTGACAATTAAACAGCATTTAAAGCTTAAAAGCTTTCACGAACTTTATATAAAATATACAGAGCCTGCCGAGGTTTTAAGTGTTCTTCAAAATCCTGCAAATACTTTAGGACCTATATTTTCTTTTCATACAAACATATTGTATATTTTTATCAGTTTCAATAAGCTTTCGAATCTTTTAGATACACAATGTTGTAAAGCTCGACAAAAAGAGCGACGAGAGCTTATAGATTTTTAGAAACTTGTATGAAGCTTTAATTATATTTCTAATTTACACCTCCTAAATTTCTTCTTGCTCTATATCACCCTAAGCCAATTTTTGTAATTTAACTTTTTTCATTTACAAACGCATACGCCCTTCGCACATTTTGACAGGGTATTGCATAAATGAGCCTGCAATGCGCCGTAGTTTGCGTTAGTCACGCAAAAATGTGCAGCGCGCACTTGATTGTGTTTATTTATTATGCAAATTTGCATTAATTTTTTTGTTGCAACACGTGGCACGACAACTGCAGGCTGCAGCGGCGCCAGCAATTGTTGCTGCTGTTTCAATAGTAGCAGCAACAGTTGCTGCGTTTGGGTCTTTAAATTACATTTATGAAAAATGCATGCGAGGCCAATTCAGATCCTTGGCAAGGACATTTTTGTTGTTCCGCCCTTTGTGTGGACTTAAAAATAGACACGTTGATAGACAATTAAAAAATGTTGCTTACAAAGCTATCAATAGTTTGGCTCAGGGGCGTGGCAGCTGGGGGCATAAAAATTCCTTAAAAGCAAAAGCAAAAGCAAACGCAGCCCGCTGCCTGGCCCAAGTCCAAGTCTAAGCACTTTGTGCAAATTGTCAACGGTGTGCGTCCTTCTACGCATACGTGCAACACCAACAACAACACCAAGAATCAACAGCAGCAGCAGCAACAACCTCGACAACAACAATGTGGCAACAAAGGCTTCAGGTTATTGCATGCATTTTAATTAGTAGACAAGCCAAGTGGGCTGCCACTGTGTTGCACTGTGGCACTGTGGCATCTACATATGCATGCCACGCATCTAAAGAACAAGATGAAAGGCAAGAAGCGAAGGCTGTTCGAACTGTTTGGACGAATAGATAGAGAGGAAAAGAAAGAGAAAGAGAAGGAGAGATAGAGAAAGAGAAAGAGAAAGAGAAAGAGAAAGAGAAAGAGAAAGAGAAAGAGAAAGAGAAAGAGAAAGAGAAAGAGAAAGAGAAAGAGAAAGAGAAAGAGAAAGAGAAAGAGAAAGAGAAAGAGAAAGAGAAAGAGAAAGAGAAAGAGAAAGAGAAAGAGAAAGAGAAAGAGAAAGAGAAAGAGAAAGAGAAAGAGAAAGAGAAAGAGGAAGAGAAAGAGAAAGAGAAAGAGAAAGAGAAAGAGAAAGAGAAAGAGAAAGAGAAAGAGAAAGAGAAAGAGAAAGAGAAAGAGAAAGAGAAAGAGAAAGAGAAAGAGAAAGAGAAAGAGAAAGAGAAAGAGAAAGAGAAAGAGAAAGAGAAAGAGAAAGAGAAAGAGAAAGAGAAAGAGAAAGAGAAAGAGAAAGAGAAAGAGAAAGAGAAAGAGAAAGAGAAAGAGAAAGAGAAAGAGAAAGAGAAAGAGAAAGAGAAAGAGAAAGAGAAAGAGAAAGAGAAAGAGAAAGAGAAAGAGAAAGAGAAAGAGAAAGAGAAAGAGAAAGAGAAAGAGAAAGAGAAAGAGAAAGAGAAAGAGAAAGAGAAAGAGAAAGAGAAAGAGAAAGAGAAAGAGAAAGAGAAAGAGAAAGAGAAAGAGAAAGAGAAAGAGAAAGAGAAAGAGAAAGAGAAAGAGAAAGAGAAAGAGAAAGAGAAAGAGAAAGAGAAAGAGAAAGAGAAAGAGAAAGAGAAAGAGAAATAAAGAAAGAAAGAGAGAAAGAGAAAGAGAAAGAGAAAGAGAAAGAGAAAGAGAAATAGAGAAATAGAGAAATAGAGAAATAGAGAAATAGAGAAATAGAGAAATAGAGAAATAGAGAAATTGAGAAATTGAGGAATTGAGGAATTGAGGAATTGAGAAATTGAGAAATTGAGAAATTGAGAAATTGAGAAATTGAGAAATTGAGAAATTGAGAAATTGAGAAATTGAGAAATAGAGAAATAGAGAAATAGAGAAATTGAGAAATTGAGAAATTGAGAAATTGAGAAATTGAGAAATAGAGAAATAGAGAAATAGAAAAATAGAGAAAAAACGAAATAGAGAAATAGAGAAATAGAGAAATTGAGAAATTGAGAAATTGAGAAATTGAGAAATAGAGAAATAGAGAAATAGAGAAATAGAGAAATAGAGAAATAGAGAAATAGAAAAATAGAGAAAAAACGAAATAGAGAAATAGAGAGTAAGGGAAAACGAGAGAAGAAAGAAAATGAAAAAAGAAAGAGGAAGATAAAGAGAACTAGAGAAAGAAAGAAATGAAGAAAGTGAAAGAAACATAATAATTCTGGTTCTGGATCTGTTTTTTATTTTCTTTAATTTGCTGTCGATAGCTTGAGCACGGCTCATCAGTTGGGGCGAAAGGTAAAAATGATGCTTGAAAAATGGCTAAGCAAAAGCGAAAATCATTTGAATGATGAAAACGATGCGTGCGAAACTGCAAACTAGACAATGACATATGAACGAAAGGATCCGCAAACGTGTCCAATTCGCATAGCAAACAAATAAACTGTCCAAATTGGCAGCGAGTGTGCGAGAGCAAGGGGTCCTTTTCAGCACAATTCAAGTCCTTTTCAATCTATCATTCTACCCTCGCGGTTGGCAATAGCAGCCGCCGCCACGCCGATTGCCTCGCTGATGCCCAGCAGGCGCTCATTCGACCCATTGCCGCCACGTTCTGCGCTAGTTTCTTGTATTTATTTTTAAATTGTTACGCACACACATAAACAAACACACACTCACACACACACACACACTCCCACACAAATATATGTATATGTATATATGTGCACGAATACTCAGACAAGAACAGCTAAAATGCCCAATAAGATACTATGGGACGAATATCATTTACTTGAAATGAATAAAAAATCACTTTGAACAGTTTGTTTTTAGGCATAACTCGAGAACTATTCGAGTGATGAGTATAAAATTTGGGATGTTTACTCTCGTATTATATTCACACCTTCCAAATATAACAGTATTTATATTTCTTATAGCATACCAATATGTATAAATATTGAAGCAGAACTCGAGAACTATTCGAGTAATGAGTATCAAATTTAGGATGTGTGCTCTCATATTATTATACTAGTCCCACCTTCCATATAGTTGTCTTTATTTTTCTTATAGCATACCAATATGTATAAAGATTGACGCAGAACTCGAGAACTATAACAGCTAGACAACACAACTTTGGTTATAGACTTTTGTAATTAAAAGAAGTTGCATATGTACTATTATTCGGAACTGTTATTTATTTATATCAAACATTTTTACTATATTGTCCACTGTGAGAGACGACAACGCGGCGTATGCGCCATGTGACTTGAGCTTGTGTTTGCCATTGTGTGCTTTTAAGTGTATGTGTTTGTACTTGTGTGTGTGAGTGTTTGCACAGTGTGTATTGGTGTGGTATACGGCAACAACAACACCAACAACAGTGAAAAAATCTGTGTAACGCGCATCTGTCAAGCAACCAAACGCCCCCACGCATGTCCCTGCGTGTCTGCCTCTATGAGTGTGTGCCTGTGTGTGTGTGTGTGTGTGTGTTTGTGTATTTGTGTGTATGTAAATGTCCTTGAGTGCTTGACGGATGACATTCATAAACGTCACTTCAATTACCTCCACGCGCCAACGCCGACCACCGCCGACACCGTCGCCGCAAAAAGAAAGAAAAGAAATTCTGAAAAGTCAGCTAAAGTTAAAGAATTTTCGGTTTGTTTTCCTTACAGTTATTTGTTGTTGTTTTTGTTTTTGTTTTTCTTTTTTTTTTTTTTGGTTATGATTTTTGTTTTCTTAAACTTTTGTTAAGTCTTCTTTTATTCCTGGTATGCAACGTAAACTATCGAAGCATTTGAAATAAAACAAATGACGTGGTCTAGAAATGCTGACGGGAGCTCTAAAGTGCTAAACGGGCTGAGGAGGTTATAATGGATCGTAATGTTGGTTACAAACATTATAGAACAGTCAGTAAAAATATTATTGTCTTGCAGTAGGAATGCTTCGCTAGGAGATACCAGGATATCTGCTTCGTCTTCAACGGCTGAATCATTATCAAACTACCATTGAACCTTTTACTTTGACAGTTCCAATGCTTTTAAATTAAATTTCAACATTATTTTCAAAGTTTCAAATTTAGATATTTGGGATTTTCAAATTCAGATTTACAATTCGTTTAAAGCTAATGCGATGAACTTGACTCCTTTGATCTCTGATAATGCATAACAAATTCTAATGATTTATTAATCAGAATCAATAAAATTTTCTTAGCTTTAGCAATATTCTATTATTTATAAAAAATAATTGATAAATTATATTTAATTTATTTTATTTACATACATTTTACTTTTTAGCTATTTAACTAAATTATTTTACTTGAGTGTTTTGTGTCTTACAAATTTTTCTGCATTACTTTTATATTAACTAATTATTATTTAATGTTGAATAATGTTAAAATATATGAAAATATCCAAATTATGTTTACTTGAATTTTTTATTAAACAGCAGAAGTGAAGAAGGGACTAAAGTTTCTTATTATTATAAATCTTTATTATATGCATATGAATATTTATATACTATTTACATTATTTTATTTTTTTATATTTTAGATTTCAAATTTTAATTAACTTTCTACGTACTTTTTAATATGTTTATTTCTTATTGATTTCTTTTTATTATATTTTTTATTTTTTATAGATATTATTATATATTTTAAAATATATAGCATACTTTTTGGAGCAATCATCAAATACTTTGCCAGATGATTAAAGGTTATTATTTTTACTTTTTATTTGATTTGTTAGATAAACTAGATGTAGAGCTCGCCAATTGTAGAATCAATTAATTTAATCAATCATCAACTAATATATATGTATATGTTTTGTATATATGTATATGTATGTCATATAGTTAAATAGATATTTTTATATATACTATGTATATAGTTAAATACATATAGCTATGAATCATGTGAATATTTGTTTCCATTTAAATTCTTTTTTATCAATGTAAAACGCAGTAATTTTCTGTTTCTTTTAATCATGTGAAGCTGCTTTAGTTTTTTCATAGTTTTTCCAATTTTCCTTTTTTTCGATTTTCTGATTTTATTTTTGTTTTTTGTTTTTTTTCTTTTCATTTTGTTGTTGTTGTTTTCCACAAATTAAGCGCATTGATTTTCACTCGAAACCATGAAAAGGCAGCTGGCCTGCAAACAGTTATGTGAGTATACATGAGTGTGTGTGCGTGTGTCCGTGTGTGTGTGTGTGTGTCCGTGTGTGTGTGTGTAAGGGCAGAGGCTGTGGCTGGGGTTGGGGCTGAGGCTGTGCTCATGCTTCGCCTCGCTTACACTTGTCCTTACAAATTTGTCCTTTTTCTCAAATGTGAAAAGACGCATAATGTCCTTTTACTTGATTCTCCTCTCCATCCCCCCGGCCTCCTGCTTCATCTTCATCTGCTCTTCTTCTTACTGTTTGCTGCTGCTGCCACTGGTGCTTTTCTCGTTGATTTTTCTTTCATTTTATTTTTATTTTTGTTTCGCTTTGGTTGTTGCTTTTGCTGTTATTGTTATTGTTGTTGTTGTTGTTGCTGCTGTTGTTGTTGTCGACATTTCGCCTCGGCGTCTGTCACGTTACACGCCCACCGCCCACATTTGCTACTTGTAAATTATTTGCATTAGTAGCCACTTGTGCCTTCGTGTGTGTATGTCCCTTTCTGTGTGTGTGTGTGTGTGTGCGTTTAGTTGCGCTTGGTCTGCCCGCAGGCAAAACCTGCCCAAGTTTTTGCGTCCACCCCCCACCCGCTCTCACACTTTCGCTGCGCCCACCCTTTACCCTGCCACGCCCCTTTGGCCGTCTTTGTCCACAGTTTAGCAGCCTGTAGAATTCGCTTGCTGTGCTGCGTGTTTGTTTATATATATGCATGTATATATGTATGTATATGTGTGTTATATATTTATATATATATAAATATATGTATGTATATATATATATATATATATATATATATAGTGTGCGTGTATGCACATTGAAATTTCCATTTCTTGTTGTTGTTGGCACTCGTGGCTGCCCTTGCTTGCGATTTGTATGCCCTGTAAGTAGTGGGCTACATGAAAAGGGGTAGCTTAGTATACAGAAAAAAAGTCAACAATTGAGAGCAGAAGAACAGGCACAATAATCGAAACAAGAAAAGAAGACTTTTAAATAGAGTTTTCAAAAGACTTTACTTAAGATTGATTTCTATTGATTCTATTATCTATTTGGTAAAGGTTGTCATTCCGAATAAGTAAAAAAAATAAAATGAAAATGATATGTATATACATAGATACTAAGAAAATTATTTTCGGATTAGATATATTTGTATATATCTATACGAAACAATACGAATCACCAACTTTGATAAAAGTCCTACCATGTAATAAGTTTCTTTCTCTAATTTGCGTCAATCTACTTTTTTTCTCTTTCGCATTATGGCAACCAACTGAAAATAAACATAGCTTAGAAATTTGTTAGTGCTCCTTACTGCTCGACTAGGAGATACCCTGGATTCTGCGCAGAGGACTTAAGTCTTTGAGAATATATACTTACACCGATACCACACACACATACAGATGCAGATGCTCTGCTCTCGCCGAGCACTTTACAGAGCAACTCCAGTAATTATACCTACAGACCTTATTATGAGAAAAAGGTCGATGGAACTTCGGTCCGAGACATAAGATCTTAATGAAAGTTTCAGAGCATAATTATAATATAAAAATGTCTAAATATATAAGAGGAGAAGTCTGCACAGATTTAAATGAAACTGGGGTAAGTGAAAAGGGTAAAGTCTTTGTACTAGCAAATGTGTATTATAGGACAACTTCGTATTCAATATTGGGCCTCTCACTGGAACGCTTCTTGAAAACATAATCTTACGGTATAACACAGTGAATTTGAAATTTAAAGCTCGTTGCTTTTTTAGCTTACTATATAGACTCGCATGACTAAATCGACTCAGCCCATCGTTCTGATCTAGCATTTGTATAGCTGCCTTCTCTCTTGGACATACGCAACTCTTATGCAATTACAGGGTATATTAGAGTCAATCATTTTGCAGCTTTGCATTACTTTTGTTTGTAGCTTTTGGCCCGGTTTGAGCCTGCACTTAAATTAACTGATTGCAACATTCTATACAGCTTTTTATGCCTTGTTGCGTTCTCTTCGCTCTTTAGGCTCCTGCTCTTGGATATTTCGCAGCCCCTCATGGGAGCTACAATTTGAGAGGCTAGTAAATGCGATTACTACTCTACAACTCACTGGCTTGGCCCTTACCTAAATATTCCTTCCTTATTTCTCGCAATAGAAAACTTTTGCAGCGCAACACGCGGCGTATACGCAATTTTGGTTTTGTTTCTTTGGATAAATACGTGTATTAAGCCAAAGATGCATTAAACATGGGCTCAGACAGCGGCTAATTGTGTGTGGCCAAGAAGAGAGAGGGGGCGAGAGAGAGAGAAAGAGGTAAACGCTGAGAGGTATGGAAGGAGAAAGAGAGTAAGGGAAGGAGTGAGTGAAAGCTGTATAATTTTCTGGAATTGTTTGCTTAAAGGCAAGGATTTAAGCATGTGGCTCAAGTGTCTGGTAATTATGGGCATGTATACGCACACTAACATAAACATACGCATACGTATACAAACACACTCACACACACACACGCACACACATCTACACAGCAGTTTGTTTAGCTTGTGCTTGTTATAAAGTTGATAAGCTTTCTCTGTTTGTGTGGTTAACTGCGTTGATAAACTGTCCTTTTGTGAGCGGCAGTTGGGGATATAGGCTCTCGTATTTACAAGCTTCAAAAATAAAAATAAAAATATATATTCAATTTAACATGATGAGGATGTAGCAGCAAACACAAAAGGAAAGCAATAGATTAACTAAAAAGCAAGCATAAGAGTTGAAAATAAGTTAAGCAAGTGCTAAGCCCTGATGATTATCTCGTTTGGATAATAACATTAATGGTTTCATTGTCACTTGAATATTATCAGATAATAAAATTATATAGTACATTAGCAGATAATATTAATAATGGTAGCTCTTTTTGCTGATATGAGAAGTATTTATAAGAATAAAATATCAATTCATTTTGAAAAATCAAGAAAAAGTTGGAAAATTATGTGTAAGAATTGATAATATTACTTTATAATACATACATATAATAAAATAGGTTAAGATAGTATAACAATATGCTTATATTATATTGCAAATGAGTAGATATATAACCAATATATACCGTGAGAAACTGATGTATTTAACTATTACATTGAAGATGCATTGTACACTCAGTCAATCATAAACGATTCATATGATTAACAACTCACTGGCTCAATATAATGTATCTTTCAGTGACAACTGAACCGTTAAATAGAATGTTTAATTCATTAACAGTTGAATAACAGAGCAATGGGTTAAACTCATTAGTTACTCAACTTAACTTATCACTAAATTAGTTCAGTAGTTCGTTGCTATAACTAGTTCAATTCAATTTATTATGAACTTGATAGACATAGAAGCTAATCATGTTCTTCAGTTTCTTAACTGATAAAACTAGAACTTGGCTAGAGTCTTTATTTATAAGCCCTTAATATATTTGAAATGAAACTCCAAGAATTGAATTAGGTATATCAAATTATAATTTCTTTCGGTATTTAAATTTTCATTTACATTAGGCAAATCAGAATTCTGCACAAATTATTCTCATCATCTTTTACCTCACAGGTTGAATTTTGCAATAGAGAGGGTCATTTAAATGTCGACTCTGTGGGGTAGATTAAATCATATTATACTGCCATTACAATTATAGATCCATATCTAAATATAATAATGTCCACCTGGTTAATCTGATGGTAATTAGTAAATATAAAGGAAGCTGCTGGAACAAAAAACAATTTGCATAAACCAAATAAATTTTGCCTAAAACGGAGGTAGATCTAAAAATACTGTTAATGGGCAGAGGAAGGGGCGGCGGGGTTGGAGGAGTGGGCGAGGCTCCTTAGCCTTAGCCCATAGCCAAAATAGGAAGTTCAACCAACCATGTGGGGGTTACGCTGTGGTCCTTCCCCCTTTATCCTGTTCTCCTCAACCCTAGCCGCAGCGATTTATCAAAGTTCATTGAAATTGTGCGCCGCCTCGAGTCGAAAAAGTATTCGTCCTTGGGTGGTTGGTTTTGGGGGCGGGGTGGGATGGTGAGGCAATGTCCTTGCCACTGACTACGTCATTCATTAAAATGTGTTTGCAGCTCGTAAGTTTTTGGCGCATTAAACAGCATTGAGCTGTCAGCCGTACTACAATCCAAACAAAGTGCCATAAAAGCCAGTCACACGCTCAGAGTGCAAAACTTTCTCCACATTCAAGACGCCGCCTCCCATGCCACCGTTGCCGCCCTTCTCCCACGCCCGTTTTAACTGATTTATGATTGCTTATGCTGAGAGCTAATTCCAAATGCCGCATCCTTCAGCAAATGAAAAGTCAATACGCCACATTTGATTAATAATCATATTATATGCTTTATTAAGCATCCAGACAAAACAGCTCTTAGTGGAGCGAGCGGGTCCTAGCCCAGTTTGTATACCCTCTACTAATGATGCCAGGGCATGTGCTAAAATTAATTTAGATTAATTTACCACTAAATTGCCTATGCATATAGGCAGTCGGATGATCTATCACTCGTGTCTATGCAGAGATTTATATATCAAATGAAAATTGAGTAATCAAGACATATATTAAGACAAGAGTGTTTTAGAGAGTTGGGACTGAATAAAGTTACCCTGGAGGTCAAGCATAACTGCTCATTTCAAATGATGATTATTAGAAAAATGATTACGATAATAATAATATTAGATTGTATTGCTAATGAAAATTGTAATTATAACAATGTTTTTTTTTTTTTTTATCGTCACTGTCAATCAAGTCGTCACTTTGAGCAGTGTGTCGTACTGCATTTTTCACGCGGTGCGTCCCCCATTGGAATCAGGCTTTATCTCTCACTCGGCAAAGTCAGAATCTCTTTTCTAAGCCCCTTGTGCAGTTCCTCTATGTCGCCAAATTGACGCTCTCGTCTGGTGATTTGTTTGAGCTGTTTTTCAGGCTCTAGTTTATTTATATTCCAGATAATGAGTGTCTTTTCAGGGTAGCTTTGCGAATATTCCGGATTCCGAATCATTAATATTTTTTCGCAGTTAGTGGTCTTTCGATGATATCACTATACAAAGTTCTATCTTACCACTTACTTTCTTACTGAGATCGGTGCGTAACCGCTATCCAGTGGAAGCGATTGTGGAGGCGGTGTGCCAAATTGCATTACCAAGAACAAGGATTGCTACTGGAAGTCCCCAGGTGGTTAACATTAAGTAACGTTACCTTGTATTTGTAGCCCAAACCCACCATGATGAAAATGATTATATTAATGATTCTAATAATAATACCAATAAGGATAAAATGTGAATGGCAAAAATAAAAAGCTGACAATGACAGTGACAATGACAATGACAATGACAATGACAATGACAATGACAATGACAATGACAATGACAATGACAATGACAATGACAATGACAATGACAATGACAATGACAATGACAATGACAATGACAATGACAATGACAATGACAATGACAATGACAATGACAATGACAATGACAATGACAATGACAATGACAATGACAATGACAATGACAATGACAATGACAATGACAATGACAATGACAATGACAATGACAATGACAATGACAATGACAATGACAATGACAATGACAATGACAATGACAATGACAATGACAATGACAATGACAATGACAATGACAATGACAATGACAATGACAATGACAATGACAATGACAATGACAATGACAATGACAATGACAATGACAATGACAATGACAATGACAATGACAATGACAATGACAATGACAATGACAATGACAATGACAATGACAATGACAATAATGATAATTAAGTACGCTGAAAAAATCAAATCAAACATTTATTAAGTAAAACTTAGTTATATATTTTCTATCATTCATTTATCCTAATCTATTATTTGCTTATCAACCAGCCTGAGGAACTAGTACCATCATTTATTTTGTTAGCATTTGGCCATATAGAGTCATGTACTTTCACATTATAATATTCCGACATCAAATTGACCTCTAAGTCGTTTGTTAAATAGAAAATTGCAAAGAGAAAGCTTTTGTTTGAGCTATTTGCCTTGTACTAGAGCAGAGTTTTAGACTGCAGGGCATTTTGTTCTATGGATAGACCTCTCCACTTGTCTGCAGTTTGTCTTTTCTTATTTTCCTGTTGTATTGTGTCTTCCATCTATTGTTATATAACTCTTTTGTTTGGCCACAGTTGACTTGAGCCATTTGTTTGGCTGGCTGACGGCTTTTATATATACAAATATCTTTATCATCTGACAAGTGCAGACAGCGCTATGTGCTGGCCCAAGGATGTGGCTACAACTCCCTATATCCAATGCCCACATTCACCTTTTTTTTTTTGTTGTTGTCTTGCGTCTGCCCACAAATTATAATTACAAATGATATATTTTGGCGTTTTTATTATAAGACTGTGCATAAAATAAATGATCTAAATGCCTATTAGAGCTCACTTCTATGACAAACGTGCAAAACTTTGCCCCGCATGGATGCTCTTCTTTTTTTTTTCCTTTCTTCGACTGGGATATTCTGTAAAAGTTGGAAAAAGTTGAAATTGTCGTGTAGCTTGGTACGTTATATTTATTGTAATATATTTGATATATATTGTATAAATTACGATTTCACAATTCCGTACATTATTTTTTAGCGCTATAGATAATAATACTTTTCTAACAAAAATATGTTTAATCAATCCACAAATCAAATTATCGATATATATCTCAAATACTTCATAAGATATATATAGCTCCGCACGTACTTAAGCTAGCTTCTGGATGAAATGTGATATTTTGTATATAATTTTGTGTAGCAAATGTATCTGTTCTACTTTATTTTAGGTATGTTTCTTAAACATTCTTTGATTTGTTGACAATTATAGCTATTTTTAAATTTAATTTTATTATATATAGTAATTTTTCAAATTTTTGTTTAACCTTATTCTCTCTGCTAAATTAGGGTATAGCCAGTTCGTTGCGTAAATTCTTCTCATTTTCTTATTTCTATAAATATTTGATATAGCGAACTGGGGCTATCAATGGAGTGGAGCGAAAGAGAGGGGTAAGCGGGGAGTGAGCAACAAAAGAGATGGAGCCAAAGGGGGGTCGTTTACGACGTCGCATTGTTGTGCGTAGAAATATCTAAGCTATGCGGCGTACCGAACCGGGCATAATCAAAATACAATTGTGCGAGGATGTACGTGTGTGTGTGTGAGTGAGTGTGTGTGTGTGTGAATGTGTGTATATGGGTGTTTGTGTGTGACTGTTTGTAAGTGTTGTAACGCGTGCACAAATTTCTATTTCTTTTAGTGTGTACTGGTGCTGGTGCTGCTGCTGTTTGTTTGGCAGCCGAGTCTACCTGAGCCTAGCAAAGGCTCCTCGCTCTCAGCTAAAAGTTTGCTATAAACTGGAAGGCAGAGCGCAAACAGACAGAGAGAGAGAGAGAGAGAGAGAGAGTTTGCCTGCTTAAGAGCGGGCTAGCGAGCTAGCAGAACCTAGAGTGTGAAAGAGCTAATATTAAAGCATTCAAAATACCAGAATAATAAATTAATTAATTATAAATTTAAACAACACCAAAAACAAATGGCACATTAACTAAGTGAGGACGGAAGAGAGTGGGAGAGTGCTATAGTGGGAGAGTGGGAGAGTAGGAGCACGAGAGAGAACGCGACAGCGTGACTAGTCTGCAGCAATCAAGCTCAGCTCCTGTGCAAAGCACACAACTGGAAGCGGTCGCTCGGAGCTCGTGTTCGCGTCGGCTTTGGTCGGTTCGCTTTTCGTTCGTTCGGCTTTGGCTCTGTGGCCCCGAGACTCGTAGCAGCTCCGCTGGCTGGCCAAGGAGCCAAAACGTTTTCGTGCGCTGCGCTGACAACATCCTCGCAGGACCAATAAGCGGACGGTGCGTTAAGCAGTAAAAAAATTATATGCCTCTGTGTGTGTGTGTGCAGAAACTTTTAATCGTGTGTGTTGAAAATTGATTGCACTTTCAAAAAAATACAACAAAAACGTAGTCAGAAAAACGGAATGGAATGAAGAGCTAAAGCACATGACGATAAGCAAAGCGAAATGGAAATTTCTGCCCGAAAATTGAAGGCAAAGCCAAATTTTATATAATCAAGCAATAAAAATGACACAGCGCTTGCCTGTGCTTGTGTACATGTGTGTGTGTGTCTCTCTCTGTGTGTGTGTGTGTGTGAGTGCAGAAATGTTAATACCATTGTATCAAATGTGCTTTTGTATATGTGTGTGAGTGTTTTTGGGTGTGTGTGTGTATGTGTGCGTGTCTTCTCGTGCCTTTAGGCCTTTCATAAAGAGGTCAAAACGTTGCTTTCGTTTCTTTACGCTTTTTGCAGTGTGCAAAGACAACGAATTTAATGGCCAGCCAAATAAAAGAAACTTAAAGAAGAATCAAAAATGTTGGCATTCCGTTATTCCGTTATATCTTGGCACCGCCCCGCTTTAAGCTAAGCCAAATGATATAATAGTTGCTACAACTTGAGCAAGACTCAAAAGAAGCGCTGCTTTAACGGTAAACTGTAGCAGTTGAGTGCGTGTGGCAGAGAAAGAGAGACAGCACGAGAGAGAGATAGAGAGAGAGAGAGTGAGAATCGTAGAGGGAGATAGTAGGCATGTATAAGACCTCCTAATTGCACATTTTTATGGCATACTTTTAGCTGTCGCAATTAATGTTAAGCACAGTTATTTTTTGTGCTGAGCAAAGCTGAGCTCTGTTTGAGTAAGAGAAAACTAACGGAATAAGCGGAATAACGGCTTAGAAAAAAAAAAACTGATTTACATTTCGCTACCTGAGCGAAAAGACGGTGGTGCACTTTAATACGCTTTAATAATTCCTGAAAATGTATTTTGAAGAGCTCCATATTTTGAAAACAATTTACCCAATTATAAATAAATAATAAATCTATAATACCTTGAACTGCGGTTAATAATTTGGTAACCAAATTAAACCAAACCGAATAGTTGAGTTATTAAAGTGAATAACAAATAAACGATATTTAAATCTTATTAATAATAATACTAATCAAAATCTTAAAAGGCATAGTATATCGAAAATAAATAACACTAAAGTGAAATATTAATAATTTGATATTAATTATCTTGAATTAACAAAAATTATTTCAAATAGGGTTTGCTCAAAGTATTTAATGAAAACTTATTCTTAATGTAGTCTTAAAAAAATTAAATTATATTTTATGTTCAGGCTGTTTTATGGTATATTATCTTTATGTTGATTTTTTTTAAGGTTCATACAATCTTTAATTATAAATATATATATAGATATTACTACTAGAATATGATGAGATTAAAGCAACAGAGATTTATTTTAAAATGCGCTAAAAACTATGCTTTATAAAATGAGCTGAAAATAACTATGAGAATATTTTTTCTTTATTTAGTTAAAAAATATGTATGTAATTATTAAACAAGTTTTGTGCTACCTTTAGTGGCAACTTAATCAGGTTTTACATATGAAAGAAAATTAATTTTTTTCTGCGCTATCATACGAATCGCATGTTTTTCAATTTGCTAAAATATATATATAAAAAAAAGCTGTAAAATAAAATCTTAGATATCAGTTGAGACAGTTCTAGAATCTTAATCAAATTAAGGTGTAATTATATAAATGCTTAACAAAAATGCTATATATACATGAATATCTAAAAAAAATAAGATGTTACGCAATTTGCAGCGAAACGAAATTTGACACAGCTCTAGAGAATCAAATGCCATAATTAATAATAGTGCCAGCAGAATCGAAATTCCCGTCTAAGCTTTGGCCTATAGCTAAAAATACAGCAAAAAAGAAAGGAAAAAAAACACACTCAAGCTAGCTGTAAAAAGTGCGAGGCTCAAAAGCACACACAAACACATAGAGCGCGACGGGTGGGGGTAGGACATTAGCGGCAGCTACTCAAAGCATAACAATGAACGTAACCGCACATAGAGTCCAGAGACAGCCACAAGCAGCTACATAAAAAAATGAAGCAATGAGCGAGGGAGAGAGCGATAGACTATGAGAGAGAGAGAGAGAGAGATTGGGTGTGTATTTGTGTGTGCGTGTTACCTACTAAACTAAATGAAAGTAAAATTGTAAGCGTAAGCTAAAACAACAAACATAGCAGCAGCAGCAGCAGCAGTAGCAGCGGCTGCGGCAGCGGCAGCAGAAAACGAAAGCAATAACAGAAACGTGAGCAGCGATAAGAACGCTGAGATAAGCAGTAGAGCGTGTAAGCAGACAGAAAAAAAGAAAGGAAAAAAAACAAAGAGAGGGCGAGAGAGAGTGCGAGTGAGAGTCGAAGCGAGCGCGTGTGCATGTGCTGCGCTTGCAGAGAGCATGCAAATTGTCTAGTTAAACATAAACTAGCGTGCAAAAACCGTTTGACTAACTTTAGCTGTTTATCGTCTGCTCTCTCTCTCTCTCTTTTGCAGATTTAACAGCTCGTGCAAGTTCAATGTAAATGCGAAAATGTAAACAATACTGGCGCACGCGCAACAACAGAAACAACAACAGCAGCTATAATAAAACATTCTCTGCCATAAACTGGATCTGACTGCCTTCCAGCTGGGAGCCGTTGTCGTATCCCTTCCAGTGAGGCCTGCAGCACACGGCCACCGACGTTAACAGCGCCACAACGCCACAACGTCAGCAGTGCTGTCCTGCTAGTCGTGCTGTGTGCTACACTGGCACAACTCAGGGAAAATTTCCACAAGCACACATATACACACACACACACACGACACACAATCACAATCACACGCACACACGCACGCACACCACAGCGTTGCTTTACGTTGCCAAAAAAAGAGGAAAGCAACACACATACGTACACATGGCCCGGCCAGGAGCCGTCATCAAATACGAACGCAACGTCAACGTAGTAGAAATGCTGTGGCCAGCGTCAGCGCCAGCAGCAGCCGCAGCAACAGTAGCACCAACAACAACAACAACAGCAAGTTGCTTGTCTCGTGCGTTGCTGTGTTAATTGTTATTTATGTATAGTAGTGTATATAAATTTGTGTGATATTGCAACAACAATGCAAAAGCATAACAGCAAATAACCGAGAGCGAGCGAAGTACAGAAAGTTAGAGAGAGGGAGAGAGAAAGGGAGAGTGGGGAGAAAGGGAGTGAGAGAGAGAGCGAACTGTTTTCGACAGCGCAGCGTAATCAGAATAGAAAGAAAGCGATAAAAACGCAAAGAAAAAAGTTTCACCAAACACAAACAACGACAACTAACGGTTTTGCAACAACAACAACAACAACAACAGGAACAAACAGCAACAGTAACAACATTTAACGGGTCCAATGTTGCAGCAAACAACATGCAGCAAACAACAATGGCAACAGCATCAAGAAGAAGAAAAAGAACTAGATCAACAACAACAAGAACAACAGCAGCAACCACAGCAGCCACAGCAGCAGCAGCAGCAGCAAGAACAACAGCAAACAGCTAAGGCTACTAGTTACAGCAACATAGTGCGCCTTGGCAACATGGGCCTTAGCAACATGCTGCCAGCCAGCAATAGCACCACAACAACGATAGATTTCAACAGTCGCCGGCGACGCGGTCGCCTACGGGCCGCCCATAAATGTTGCCAACAAGTGCCAGCAACAAATACGAATGTTGCTTATACACAAAAACAACAACAACAACAACAACAACAAACGAAACAAACAAAACACCATGCAAAGCTTTTGTTATCAATAATGTGCGCGTACATTGTCGATTGTGTAAATATTTTAAAACGCTTAGTATTATTAACATTAACAACAACAACAACAACTACAACTGCAACTAACAACAAAAATAAGAACAACAATAGGCACGCCCGTGGGCGTGGTCAGCCGCTATGCTGCTTAATGGTGCTGCTGCTGTTGCTCTTCTTCTGCAGCGCCCAGGCCCACAAGCCGAAGAGCGTGCACAAGCAACAACATCAGCAACAACCACATCAGCCGGCACACAACAACGATGTCACGTTTAACAACATGGCCGACGTGCCGCCCACTTATCAAGTGAAATCATCGCAAACATCGAATGAGGACGAAGCCGAAATCCTTTACCAGTCCGCCGAAATGTTTGGCGAGGAGGAAGAGGACGAGCTGCCGCCAGATGGTCGTGAGCCAAGCGGCAGGCAGGTGAACGAGGATAATGCGTCCAATCCACGCGGTATCAATGGTAAGTGCAAACTCCCCTATTTTTCATAAGCTCCCTTTACCTTTGAACTACTTCCAATTTGTTTCTCAGTTGTCCTTTCAAGACACCCTTCATGACCTGTCAGCAGTGTTGTCTTCATGAAATCAAATATGAAATCAAATAATTTAGTATAATTTCCATTGAACCAGTTATTTAAATGAACTACTGAAATAATGTAGCAATCAGTAATCGAGCCAGCTCACTCTTTCATGAACTATAGTCATTCAGTCGGCCAAAGTATACTTATCAGTTCATGAACTGAATATTCTATTGAACTATTCGAGAACAATTCCATTAAGCTATGCAGTTATCGAAGGTACGAATCGTTAGTGAACGATTTAATTGAATGTTTCGTTCATAAATTGAGTTAATGAATTAATGAAAGACATAGTTTATGACTCGCAAATGAGTTATTGAACGTGTTCATTGAATTTAATTGGAATTCTCAACTCTAATATGGTATACGTGCAAGACAAGATTGTATTAACGACATGTCCTTGAGCATGTCAACGGGCAAGACACCTTCGATGACATGTCACTTAGGTCCTCAAGCAAGCGTGTGTCAAGATATTTGAAGACGTCACCAATAAGCATGTCAACAAGAGCACAATTTTCATCTGGAATACGTACACCCACTCCTACGCACACACACACACACACACACTCACACTCACACACACACTCGCGCACTCAACAAACATGGCTTACGCGTGATTTGGCCTTTTGCCTGCGACTATGACTAATGGAATTTATATTTAAATGAGGCACAAGCGCAGAGGAGCTCCAAGGGGGAAATTTGCTGTATAAGTGATTTATGTGACAGACGAAGTACAATTCAATCGAGGGCTCGGAAGGCAGACTCTGGTATTTCTCTCCCAGCAGCAAATCGAATTTGACTTGCATAGCTCACAATACAAGAGCAAATAAAAATAAAAAAACACGAAATGAAAATTTGCGTTCTTTGGGGCGTATGTGTGATATGTGGAGATAATCATAAATTAAATCGAGCAAAGTGAATTTAAATATTAAAAAAACATACTCCAGAGGTTGAAGAGGGGAATTTGTAATATAATATTTATTCAATACTCAAGGATATAACAGAGATTACAAAAGGAAATATCTGTAGGCTGCGCTTAAGTATTTTTCAATAATAAGTAAAAGTCGATTGGATTCATGTTCAATTCGAAAACAATTTACTAGACTAGAAATTATGAAAATTTAAAATATTTATAAAATATTTAAAGCTATATTTGCCATTTCTATAAAACAAACGAAAGAAATATTTCAGGTTTCTAAGGTATTTTCGTATTTAACATTTTTCGAATTTTTTACAATATTTGAGGCTAATATATATTTATATTTTACTCAAAAATTATATGGAAAATATTTTGTTGTTCTTAAATATATATATTTTTATATAAGAATTAAATACCAAATATTTATTAAAATTATATTGCAGTCATACGTTGCGTATACGTTATATTTAATATGCCCTGCAATCCCATAAACTCGCACATAAATTACGTATACGCAACGTCTGCAAACGTAAATAATTGAAGCTAAGTTTGAACAGCTGCTAACACACATACACACACACACACACACACATATATATATATATACTACACACACAGAAACTACTCTTCAACCCAACTGCATTTCTGCATTTGTTTTTTTTTTTTTTTTGGTGCTTGGGGCCAAGTCAAGTTGGGCAAACCTCGTATTCACCTTTGTTCGGCCAACTGCTGCCACATAGCGCAATTTCTATGCTACTTATTTTTGTTTTTGCTATTTTTTTTTTTATTTTCGGTTCCAACAACAATTAAACACGACGTGGCACAATGTTTGCCTAGGCGTGCGCACCCTGGAGTCATTTCTCATTTTAATGACTCAACCGACGCCGTCTCCCAGCCCGGCCCCGCCCATTTGCGCTGTGGACCCTACACGTATCCCTTTGCGGCCGTCTGTTTCGTTTTCTAACTGTCTGCTGCACACACACACACTCGCACATTAGTGGCCAAGGGGCTGACAACAAAAGAGTGGACCAAGACAACTAGCTGGCAGGCGAAATTCTCTAGACACTATACGACTCTCAGATGCTCTATAGAGGCGGAAAAGTAGACAACTTTTATGTGTAAGAGTTGCCCAATGTCTGCGGGATATATGAGAGACATATTTTTGTCAGCGAGTCCAGCAGTCAATCAATCAGTCAATCTATCAATCAGATTGAGAGTTAGATTTGCTCAACAGAAGAGTACATTAAGTGTCATGGAAGAGATCAGTTGAATCTAATATTTGCTGTGTCTATGAAAGATTTATTTGAATATATCAATAAGTCAGTAAATCCATCCGCTAGTCCATTGTTCAATTATATTATAGATTAGCTTTTTGTCTTATTGATTATTACTGATTACTGTGACTCGCTGAGTATATAGAATTGATCTATTTACAATCAGTAGTATATGTAATATATATGCATGTTCCACAAGTTGCTTAAATTTCTTACTATCTTGAAGAGACTTGACATAGAATTGTCTTTTACTGCAGGCAACATACATATGGCACATAAATCAGATTTGAACTTCAGTCTACAACTGATTGTTTTAACTTTGTTTTTTTGATTTCAAGTTAATCTTAAACAAATTAAACAATAATTTCTGATAGAAACTCAAACAATAAAGACAAAAATGTTTAAAATAAAACTCATGAGTAAAGGATCAAAATACAACTACAAACTCTTGTCAAGGCAAAGCTAATTTTGATTCTTAATATTCTGTTAATACGATTCAAACTAGTGATGACTTTTAATCCAAAGTTGTATACATTATTTTGATTCTTTACTAATATTATAAATATATATTAGATTATTCTTTATTTTATTATAATTGTTTACGAATTGCTGAAACTTGTTGAAACTACAAGCTATAAAATTATATTTCAAATTAACATGCAGCCAAATGTGTCTTAATGGCTCGTGATGCTCTCATGTGACCTCATGCAGGGACAGGGTAGCAGAAACACACACTTTATTTCACTCACACACACACACACACACACATGAGACTAAAAAAATATCGTGCTGTGTGCTTTGGGGCGCAAATTGCAGTTGAGCTGCAACCGCAAAGCGACAGCAAAGACAACAACATCAAGCAATGCTACAAAAACAACAACAAGAACAGCAACGACAAGGACTCGCTCGCTGTAGTCTGTAAATCAAGCTTTAAAATTAACGCAGATTGCCGGAACAAGCGACGCTACGAGCAATTAACATGAAACCAAAAACCAGTCACAGAAAATGTCAAAATAAAAAAAAAATATATATGGAAAAAATAGCGAGTAAAACAAAAAGAAAACAGCAGCGAACATAACTCAACATACAAAAATAGAGAGCAAACGAGAGACAGAGAGTGAGGGGGCGAACGTAGGTGCATGTGTGCAAACAGCAGCGTCCATAATAGTAGGTACAAAAGAGAGATAAAGAAGGAAAATCATTATAATTATTATCTTTTTATGCTATAAATATTTTCCTTAATATATGTGCATTGTGTATATATATATATATCTATGCATATTCATAAAGATCTGACTCTGATCTTAGCTTTAACTTCTAACATCCATTCACTCTCCTAAGAATAGAGAAAAGTCACATCTTCTTCCTCTCTTGTCTTTCATGTCTTAAGAAAATAGAGTATGCCTCTGATTATGGCCAGCACTGTATATATATATATCAAGCATACGTATAAGCATCTATATGTGTGTACTTATATGTGTGCATGTGTGTGTGTGTGTGTATATAGAAATAAATGTGCATTGGACTGCTCGCAACGACCTTTGTTCGAAATGTTCGTGTCACTCTCTGAGTGTGTGTGTGTGTGTGTGTGTGTGTGTGTGTAGTATGTGTGTTTAGCTTTGCCTTGCTTTTGGCTTTTCTATTTTACCATCGACCCAAATTGCGCGCGCTGCTATAATAAAAAAAAGCAACAACAACAACAACAACACACAACAGTGTATGTGTGTGTGTGTGTGTGTTATGTACTCGCACGCTAACGTGACTGGTAACGACGTTTGTTGCGGGTGGCAAGAACCGAAGTAGAAGAAGCAGCAGCAGCACCAGCAGCAGGAGAAAATCCACGAAAAAGTTTTGCAAAAGACCTCGACCCAAACGGCAGGCGGTCAAAAAAAAACAAATATTTTTATATATACATTTATATATAAAAGGAAATAGAAGAAAAAAAGCAGAAATATTAAGCATAAGTATTTAAAAGGCAGAAGAAAAAAAACCTGAAAGGATAGCGTGAGAGGGAAAATAATGATTGAGCCGCTAATGTGAAAATGTGGGAAAAGCGCAAGGAAAAGCCAAGCCAAACAGACGGCAACAAAAATTTAAATCGATAAATCAAAATGCCAGCAACAACAACAAAAGGCTCGCAAGGACGTGCACGACTTGCACGCCACACACAGCTATACCCAAAGGGGTGTACGTGTGTGTGTCTGTGTGTGTGGGTGTGTGCCTTGTGGGTGGCAGGAAGTCGCTTTGCGGCGCTGAGGACAAATGACAACATTTGGCCGACTTTTAATTATTGACATTCCCACTTTTGCTCTTTTGCTTGCTTTGAGGCCAATCTAATTGGCAGTGTGACCGTGTCAGCCCAGCCAGAGTTGTCAGCTGTGTTTGTAGTAATGGGCTAATTCAGGGTTACGCACATGACAAATCTCAAGTTTACTTTGGCAAGTGCTAATATTTAGATAGGAATTCCTTATTACTATTGTAGATGTCATCAAAGTAGACGTTAAGTTGGCGCTGCTTGGCTGCAGCTGAATGTTAGCTCTGCCATTCACTTTAACATGAACACACATGTATTTCCACTTCATGTTTAATAATATGCAGGGTAATATAATGGCAAATACTTTATTTTCTTTAAATTAACATCCTCCTTTAAGCACTTGTATTAAACACTTTCTGTGGCTAAATCTATTATTATCTTTGGGATATGTTTATTCCGATTGTTTCAATTCAAGTCATCATTTGACCACTAGATTTAACATTTACAAAACGTTAGATTATAAACAAATCTTAAGTTCTCTGTAGCCAATCTGTCCACTTTCCACTTTTTTTCTAGGGCTGCCAAATACAAGAATTAAGAACTAATATTCATTTGAATTAAGGTATTCACTCCCCAAAAAAGTCAATGATCAAAATCATATAGTTATTGGTAATACGGTAGCTACTAGCCAAAGTTAGAACAGCATAAATTTGCAGTTAACTTTACTTTTCTAGAAATTTCTAATTAAGTCCGTGTTAAATTAAACATTAACTTTAACGTGACATCTTTTAAATGGCCATTAACTTTACTTTTCTAGAAGTTTCCAATTCCAATTGAGAGCTGCAACTCCGTGTTAAATTAACATTAACTTTAACATGACATCTTTAATTTTTTACCATGTTTTATAATTTATGTGACTCAGCAGGAGCTGCAGTTATCGAACTCTACGGGTTATTTCCAGGTCTTAGCTAAAGTATTCATCTTAAAACAGCAGCTACTACACGGGATGAGTCATATAATGTTATCTCTCTTTCCCTCTCACACATGTCGAGTGGGATTTATCGAAGGCAACTGTAATACGTGATTCATTTCGCACGCGCTGCTAAAACAGGTTGCTGAATACGAATTCAATTGACGCGCATCAAAACTAAAAACAAATCGTTTTTATACTCATTCACAAAGTGAAATGAGTATATTGGTTTTGTGCAATGTCCGTCACGCTGTCCGTCCGTCTGTCCGTCTGTCCGTATGAACGCAAACCATTTGCACAGTTTTGAAGCTAGAGAGTTGAAATTTGGAATATATACTCGTGTATACCCTCGAATTATAAAGTGTCAAGATTTTCCCGATACGCCCACTAGGGGCGTGGCAAATCGGAAAATGCATTTGCCCATACCTCAGAAACACTACTTCTAGAAGTGCTAGAGAGTTGCAATTTGAAATGTAGACTTGTGTTGAAAACTCAAGTTGAAAAAGCTATGGCGGATATATCTACACCCATTGGGGGCGTGGCAAATCGGGTAAAACTGTATCTTCTACAGTTTTAAAGCTAAAACGCCCAAATTTGGCACGTAGGTTACTGATACGATCCTATGAAGATCGACCAAAAATCTATATATCCACGCCTACTAGGGGCGTGGCAAATCGGATCTGACTATATAGTGATTTTTCAAATTCTGTAATATTTTGAGCACTATTGATGCTAGAGACTTGAAACTTGGTATATATACTCGGGTTGACAACCCAAGTTGGAAAAGATATGGCGGATATATCTACGCCCATAGGGGGCGTGGCAAACCGCAAAAGTTTGTAGCTCCTACAGTTTTAGAGCTAGAAGCTTCAAAATTGAATGGTAAGTTACTGGTGAGCTCCTCTATCGATGCGCCAAAAATAAATTTTACGCCCCTTATGGGGTATGCCCGGCTAAAAAATACCCTGTAATTTTCGCATTTTTTGAGTGTAAGCATCCAAATTTCACACTTACGTTACCCTTCACTACTTCTAAGAACTGGTCAAAAATTATATGTCTACGCCTACTGGGGGCGTGGCAAATCGGGAAAAACTATACGTTTTTCCGATTCTCAGTGAGAAAATCAGAATTATATACAGATATTACTGCTGATCTCCTCTATTGATTTCCAAAAAATTATATATGTACAAATGGGCAATGGCAATGGGCGTGATCTGTGGGGGTGTGAATGAGTATCCCGCAGTCGGTAGCGCCCGACTGCAACGTTCTTACTTGTTTTAACTATTTAAGTTAAATCAATTGAATATGTCCATTAATCCCATTTGAGCACTAATTAATCTGCCTGGAATTTAGTTTTCAATTATTTGTGGCATATTTTTGTAATTAGACCCTAAACTTATAATTGATGGCAAATGTTATTCAGCTGTAAATTGTGTCCAGTACGACTGCAATTAAATTATAAATTTGCTGTAAGCTAAATTTAAAATCACTTTTTAAGCGGATGAGCTATAATTACAGTTTTATAAATGCGAGTAAAAATTATTTTGTATATAAATCATGTTTTTACTAATTTTACCTGGGGGAATGAGCTGTCGGGGAATCAGGCAAATTTTTATTTACTGTAGTACAATGTTTTTCCTTTTTTTAGAAACTGTTTGGAAGTCCATAAAAACAAATTACTTGATTATTTCGCAATTTTAAATCAATAAAAATATATATAACATACATAATAATAATATTTATTATTATTATTATTATTATTATTATTATTATTATTATTATTATTATTATTTGTTATTGTTATTATTGTTATTATTATTATTATTATTATTGTAATTATTATTATTATTATTATTATTGTTATTGTTATTATTATTATTATTATTATTATTATTATTATTATTATTATTATTATTATTATTATTATTATTGTTATCATTATTGTTATTATTATTATTATAATTATTATTATTATTATTATTGTTATTATTATTATTATTATTATTATTGTCATTATTGTTGTTATTATTATTATTGTTGTTGTTCTTATTATTATTGTTATTGTTATTGTTATTATAATTATTATTATTATTATTATTATTATTATTATTATTACTATTATATTATATATCAAAACTGAAAACAGATTTTGTAATTCATCAATATATCGATTAATGTAAATCTAAACTTTTAATAATTACCTGAAACAGCTCATAATTTTCAATATTTACCTTTTACATTTTCAATAATTTAATATAGAGTCATATATGTATTACAAATATATATAGAATTTTTAATAGTTGAACACTCAGCGGGTCTTTGTTTTCAAGCGAAAATACCCCTGTTGACTCAGAGAACGGGGCACCTGGTACAGTGATTGCTAATATTACTGGACTTTCCGAAAGGTTTTACCATGAAATTCTATAACTAATTAAAAAAAATATATACATTAATAAATAAGTATTAAAAGTATAAAATTGAAATTACACAGTAGATGAGTTGTCTAACTGGACCAGTCAAAATATGTCTTTCTCAGCAAAACTTACTCAGCCAAATTGAAAACTTGTGCAGGGAAAAGTTTGTGCTCGCTGGTGGAATAAAATATGCAGACGTGCCATAAATTATTTGAGAGCCTTGCCAGGCACTCTTGAGACATCCTTTTTCCTTTTTAAATTTTTGCCCAGCTCGCCATAATTTCGGCACTTTTTAGACCACATGGAGAAAGCTTAACTCTTAACTATTTATGAGCTGGCCCCAAGCAGCAAGGAGCCAAGCCTTCAACCTGATTAGCTACAAAGTATTGTTGTTGTTGGGGGGAAAACTTTTTACAATAAGTTGAAAAGTGTGCAAATGTTGCGAAAATGTGGGCTCGAGGGTTTTACACTTATGTATGAACTGAAACGAGTATATTGGCTGTGTATCCGTAACGCTATTGAAGCTAGACACTTTGAATTCAAATATTTACACGTCGACACAACCAACCAGATAGAAATGGCAAAGCTACCCACGCTCGGTGCAGGCAACTTTTGACAACTAGGTTGTTGTCGACCTCCTCGACAGATATATACAAATGACAACCTAAACTCATAAGTCTTTCGCTACATATATCAATTATTTTTTGCTTTTTACCGATAATTATCGATACTTATAATTAGTTTTTCAAGCATAACTTGACTTCACTTCACACAGAATCTAATGTAGAGTAGAAACTTGGGCTTCTGCTGTAAAAATGTCAGTAAGAAATACATCTTGAATCGACGAGATTCAATAATGTATGGATGCATGTGTGCGGACATAGAATGCATCAAAGATAACAAGAATGATTCCGGGTATCTCGTAGTCGAGCACTCCCGACTAAGGTACTCTCGCTTGTGGTTTTTTTATTGCATTTTGCAGGTGG
This sequence comes from Drosophila nigricruria, assembly GCA_037075265.1. Lineage (NCBI taxonomy): Eukaryota > Metazoa > Arthropoda > Insecta > Diptera > Drosophilidae > Drosophila > Drosophila nigricruria. The sequence goes on along the minus strand of JBAMCI010000173.1, from coordinate 1,753,175 downwards.
TCCCGATCTAACCTTCATCAGAGCTCTTTCGTTCTTTCGTAACTGCCAACTCATAAAGTTGATGTGGCTAGGCTTAAGTGGCACTCGTTCAACGTTGCCACAGTTTTTGCTGCATTGATTCAACAGCACACTTGACAACCCTAGGGGTGGGCAACCCACATACTGTATTCCCACAGCGCTTTCAATTTGCATGTGCAGCGCATGTTCCGTTTCCATTTCGTTCCACCTGCCCCATTCCGATTCGTTGGGCTAATCGATTCGCCAGGCGCTGCTTACCTTGAAACTTGCCGCCGTGCCAAAGCGCGCTGTCTCTCCTGATAAATTAGCAGCTGCTTCACAAAGCGTGAAACCATGTGGCCACACACACATACATCAACTCACATACACTTACATACACTCACAAGCACACATGTATGCAGCACTCGCTTAGCTTCTGCTTTGCGCCAATCTTCCGCCCTTCCCATAATGAACTTCCGGTCCAATGGCGTCGGCTTCGCGTAATTTTGTGCGTTTGTTCAGCCGTGATTTATGCACATTGATGACGTCGCAGAAAAAAAGCAACAAAAAACCAAAAAAAAAAGAGACAAAACGAAAGAGCTAACTCTTTCATTTTTTTGCTCTTTGTATATGTGCTGAGTTGATTTTCTTATCTTGTAGCATATATATATATTTCAGCCGAACTTAACCCATTGAAACGAATTCTTTTCGCACATATAAGATAACTATATGTATAGAGCTATATATATGTATTCATAAATATGCTTGTCAGCTCGCCATAAATCGATAATAATCGATCTGTGCTCTCCTTGATTTTAGTCAATGAAATATACTTGTTTTTCTACATGTTCGCAACGTGCTAATGCGTTAATTTATATACCTTTTCTTGATTCATAAATCAGCCGAACGGCTGAGGTGAGCCAAAAGCTAAAAAAGTCAAATCCACACCAGTTGGGAGTTCACGACTCAGAACTTCCATATCAAAATTACACTTTTTATATAAAAACTAAACCAATTTTCGAAGCTGTTCCTATGATAATTTATTTACTACAATTTTTTTTTATTTGCATTTACTCCTCGTTATTATTTCTTTCTCTATATCATAGAATAGAAATTTAAAATACTTTAAGTCAAACTTGATTGAATTATTTATAAAGAAGTACTTTCAATTATTATAAAAAGTTAAAGTTGTTATTATTCCCAAGTTCTTTGCTTCTTACTTTCAAAATATATATATTTCTCAAAAGTAATCCATTCTTTGACTTGAATGAATATTTCCATTTCAATAATGTCGAATAATATATATATATAATTATATAAATATTTCATAAATTTAATGTCTCAATCAAATCATCTTATAGACCTGTCTTTATTTACCATAAGAACAAAAACAATATACCCTGTGCACATACCTTGAGCGGCTTAGGGTATTAACACGGTCTTGACCTTCTTAAATATGCACAAATTAAATACATTTGTATTATGGGTATTATGAAAGCTGTTAAGAACAAAATCATAAAATTAAACTGCTTAAATATTCAATTTGAGGTATGAGAAGTGTGAATCAGTCAGACTTAGATATAAGCCAATTAAAGAAGTTAAGTTAATAGTCACAAAGTGATAAAAAGAGAATGAGAGAGATGAGAGAGAGAGAGAGATGATAGAATGTGTCTCTGTATAAATTCTCTAATATCAGGGTTTTCTTTGGTAGAGCCCATATAAATCTATGCACGTCTCTTGAATACAACTTATCATACCTAGCGTATAGCTACAGGGTATATAGATGCTTTATATGCCAACTACGTGCTTAAACGCATTTTGAATACCAATTATTTTTATAAAGTTGACATTTATGACACGCATAGCGCTGTTCAGTTAATACATATATACATATATATATATATATAGATAAAGATATTAAGAACATTCTGTAAATATTGGAAATAATACGAAATTTCATTAATTGGTAGTGGAACTATTGAACAACTGTTTGCCGTTGGCTTAAGAATTAGTTAAACATATAGGCAGAATTATTTGTAAGCTTCTTATCTTTATTAATTATAATTAGAGATATGTTAAAAATTTACATACATTTATTTATGTAGATAAAATATTTTAAGATAACATTTTGAATGCTTTAGTTATAGCTAAATTTCTTTGATTTCATATAAAAATAATCTTATTAACACATTAGTGGCGTACTTTAGCAACAATTTCTTCGCATTGGCACACAATGGCTTATATATAGGATGTGAGCATATATACTTATACATATACATATATATATATATATATATATATACTGTTTCCTCTCACTTAGTCAGCCGATTCCAGGCGCTATCGTAGCGTTCCGCTTCGAAAAAATTGCACAGGGTTTGTGGCAGTTGCTTGCGTTGTGCCTCATTGCCTTGTATGCGTGGAGGTGTGTAAGTGGGCGTGGCTACTGCTGCTGCTGCTGCTGCTGCTGCAACTCCAGTTGCAGTAGTTGAGTTACTTTTAATGCACTCCACTGGCGCCTCCTGCGCCTGACCTGTGACCTGTGTACGCCATTCGTAGTTCTGTGGAGGCGACTTGACTGCTGGCTGCCTCAGCTGAATTGTGGCACGGCTGACGAACAGCTTTGGAATTGTTGCTGCTGCGGTTGCTGTTGCGGCTGCCATCTGAGCGACTCGAGCTTCAATTTGGAACTGTTTTGGCGAATTGCGAATGCGCCTTTTGTTCTCCACTTGGCGAGAGTCAACGCATGACGCATAGTTTGAACGAGTCTCTCTCTCTCTCTCTCTCTCTCTCTCTGTGTGTCGTGTTGGTGTGTGGGTGGGTGTGTACTGTTTACTCTAGAAGATTTCTGAGCTGTTGATCAATTGGATTGCATGCGGTTAGTCAAATTGAGATTGTGGCATTTTGGCACTTGAAACTGGTTGGCACACAGACAGAGAGTCAGGCACGCGCCCACATGCCACCAAATGTGAGCTAACAAAAGGAGAACAAAAGCAATTAACAGCAAATTAAACAAAACTCTGAAGTTTTTGCAAAATTCGTTGCTCAACTCGAGACATTCAGGCACTTTGGATTCTATCTACACTTCAAACGGGTATTATGATTTTTGGCAAGAGCTACGTAACGTCTAGAAAAAGATAACTTTCGGTCTTTATAGCCACCTTTGAAAGTACCTTTCTAATATTTTTATGATATCAATATACAATCTTCTATCATATACGAGAGTCGATATGTACTACAACTAAAATAATCTAATTATTTTTTAAATATACTGATAATATTATATCTTTTGATATATCAGATTATATATATAAATAAAGAAACATTCATCTTTGTTTTATCTACACTTTTAATGTGTATAATTACTTGTTAATTATAATTATCGCAATCTTAAGTGTTTATGAAAACGTAAGATTCATCACTATTCCCCATTACTCATTATTTAACTGTCTTCGCACAAAGTCTACGATAAATACATTTGTTTAGTATTTTATCAACGATTCTATTTATACGCGCTTCCTGCTCGCTCTCTCTACGTTATAGAAAGAGATATATGTATTACTTCATTTCATTCATTTCTCAAATGATAAGCTGAGTGAATATTTCACGCATTAAAAGATTCATTCCTTGAGCTATAGATGTATATATTAATATAGTGTCCTTACTATTCTACCGAATGAATCAAGTAGTCCTAAAATTTATATAAATATAGCTCCCACCGAATGAATTCCTTAAAATTATAGATTGATCATATGTAAAATCTAATTAAGAAAGCTATATAGAAGCCAATTGTAAGCTAGTCTACTCATAAAGATTTTCTACTTGGTACACAATCTTACGCTGGAATATTCAGTTTATAGCTAATTATTAAATACTTCCGAAAATTCTAGAAATATTTTACATAAATATATATATACTTCCCCTTTACTTTATGTTTATTCAATTTATCAAATTTGTTTGTTTTTAATTTACATAATTTACATACATAGTGGATGATAAGTTGCTTTTCGTTCAGCTCCTAAGCCTACCTCTACAACTATTACATCGATTACTTCCCTATTAGTAGTCAGTCTTCCGTGAGCTAACCTAGCCTTACACTTAGTCATAAATGTATTCATACTTGCTATATTATGAACACATAATTTCTCGATGATCTGGTTTGATATTCAAAGCGTTGTCCCCCGTAGCTAACTGTAGTCGATTTGATTTCACGCCCACATCCAAACAAAATACAAATTATCTTACCTGTCGAGTAAAACAAGTAAATATGCACAATACTATACGTTGATAGGCGAACAAATACCCTGGAAATGAAGAAATTAAAGTAGAAGACTCGGATTTTATAATAAATAATATCGTAATTTGTTGATATAGAAATATTACAGAGTTTTTCTCATGATCATTGTTCAGAAATAATAAAAAAAACCAATTGTTGAGCACATCTCAAATTTCTGCTTTCAAAAAACACCTATTACAGTTAAAAGTCGATGGGTAAATAACACATACGATACATACAGATCTACAGCAAATAGTGCAATCGTCATTCATTAAGCATTTGGCAAATGATTCATTGGAAATTGAATAATAGCGCACGTTCCTCAGTTGAGTGTTATTTAAAACTGATTTGGGGGCGAGTCGGGAATGAGGCAATGGTTGCCTGCAACACCTTCTGAAAGCTGGGCTAACCGCTGTGCACTTGTGTGTGTGGGTGGGTGGGTGGTTGGTTGTGTAGCGCCCGTTAACCGCATGCAAATTGCAAGTGTGCTCGATTCTCAAGAGAAACCGAGAAACCGGTTTCATACAGTTGCACGACTCGAGCTCTTGGTTGACCGAGGCCCAACTGTCAGTGAGTCAACAATGAGGCGACAATCCGACTCAATTGTAAACCAAGAACAAAGTATAAATACGATGAAAAAATGCCACAACATAATCGGCCCTCGCTCTGATAAGCGAATTACTCTTAGGCAAATAAAAATAATAAAACTCCAAGCGGTATTATGAAAAAGCGAAAGCATTTTTGCTTTTGTGTAGTCCTAGTGACAAATCAGGCAAAGAACAATAACTTAGACAGTGTCCAATAATGTGTGATATATGTGTATACACCGATTGATACCCTATAATCAACATGATCAGAAATCTTCCGAGTCTGCACAATAAATGTATCTAGATAGTATTAAGCTAAGCCAAGCGAAACGTTTTGAAATAATTAAGTAGATGAGAATTTCCTAAAGACTTACACTTGAGTTATAAATGAAGAAGAAATGTCGATATTTTGCAATTCAGTATGAAATTCCTATAAATATTTTAGAGTTTAGATACAGTATGACAAAATATCCTTATGTGTCGTCACAGCTCCATAGAGAGGAAGGTAACCTCACTCATAAGCTTTAAATACCTCGTTTAATAACTCAACTGGTCGTGGATATAGCCATACCACACCCATACACCAATTGGTATACCCTTTAATCAACAGCTAATAAGTGCAGGGTATGTCAAATGACATGAATCAGTCAAGAATCAGTGTTTTTTGCTCCAGGCGATTATAAACGCGCCGATTATATGCTTAGCACACGCGCCAAGCCGATTGCTCATACAGAAAGAAAAAAAAGAAGGAAAAACACCGCAAATTAATGATAAACATTAACATTTGCCATTATCGACTCCGATTGAGAAGTTGCATTTGTCGCGATTTGCTAATTGTTGCAAAATGTGCTGCATAATTTTGCGGTTAATTGCCATGGAAAATCGCGCGCTTCTCAAAAGGCGCCGACTACGAAGCGTTTTAACAGCGATTTGCACGCGTTTATCTTCATCCAGCAAAAAGGTCGTGCTATTTAATTGTGGATGTGTAATTGGGGAATTGTAACCGTAGCTTTACTCACCTGATGCGCAATGTGTACTTATGCCTCGCAGATATAGTATATGTGTGTAATTTAGGTATGTTATTATGTTTCTATAATGTTGCCTCCAAGTGTCTTGGGAGCGTTTTCTCTGTCTTAGCTAAAGGTCAGACTTCCTCAACTATTTGCAATGACAAATTCGGCACGTTCGCTGAATATTTATTTAGCAAGCTTTCAGGCATTTGAGTTATTCAACGTTTTAGTTAGTACTTATCTTAGTTTAAAAAAAAAAGTAAATAAAGTTTTTGTCGACTTTGTAATAGTCCATGAACTATTCATATACATAATAAGTTAAGTCAACAGTCTCATGGAATTCAAGGGTTGTAAAACACAGATTAAAGATCCATTTGGGTAGCCTTATAAATTCTTAAATTTTAGTCAAACTCTCTAGCTATCTTCAGGGCGAAGCTTCAGAATATTGTATAATGCTTCTCAAATCTCCTGAGAGCATAATAGATAATGAAATTGGGGAAAATAATATTTATAATAACAATGATAATGGCAATTGTAATGTTAACAATGATAATGACAATGATAATGATAAGGATAATGACAATAACGTCATTGTCCAATGACAGTCGGTGTCAATGATAATTTGACGTGGAAAAAAATTATTTTTGCACCTTCAGCCATATCTCCTCCTCCTCCATAAGCTGCCTTCCATCTTGAAACTGGGCCTTAAAGATAGAACAGAACAATATTAAAGACAATGCTAATGATAATGAATGATTTTATTTTATTGCTATGACAATGCTAATGCTAATTCTAATGATACTAAGTTAATACTGCTGCTAAAGATAATTATAATAACGAATTCTTCTATTTGTATTCCTTTGCAGACTCGCTAACCGACAGTTCAAACACCACGAAAACGCCACTATTTCCAAAGGATCTATTCACGAAAGAACAGCTTGAGAACGGCGCTGTCATCCTGCACATTATCGGTGTTATATACATGTTTGTGGCGCTGGCAATTGTCTGCGATGAATTCTTCGTGCCTTCCCTTGACGTAATCATTGAAAAGCTCGGCATTACGGACGATGTGGCCGGCGCGACTTTTATGGCGGCGGGTGGCAGTGCCCCGGAGCTCTTCACGAGTGTCATTGGCGTTTTCGTGTCGTTCGACGATGTTGGCATTGGTACGATTGTGGGATCAGCTGTCTTTAACATACTCTTTGTCATTGGAATGTGTGCGCTCTTCTCGCGAACGGTCCTCTCGCTGACCTGGTGGCCACTGTTTCGCGATTGCTCATTCTACAGCATCAGCCTCCTGGTGCTGATCTATTTTTTTCGCGACAATCGCATATTCTGGTGGGAGGCGCTCATCCTATTTACCATATACATTGCCTATGTGACCTTCATGAAGTGGAACGTTCAGGTGGAGCATTGCGTCAAGAAGATGATTACCAAAAACAAGGTGACTCGCGTCCGAAGTACAGATCAACTTATGCCTGCAGTAAGTAGTTGGGAAGTTTTTTTGCAAAATCAAAAATCAAAATCAAAATCAAAATCAAAAGAAAAAAAATACTTAAAAATTTGTAATCAAAAAAGTCGTTTAAGAGAAAGCGAAATTGCAAAATGTCTGCAAAATCCTTTGCCAGGAATATAAGTTTTTTTTTACTTAAATGCCTTTTCTTTTCTCGTTTGAATTCTCGTTTGCTTTGGCCTAGTAACTTTTTATGCATTTTCTATCGAAACGGGACCAAACAGTTGAACAGGTGACTCTTAGTTACCATGACTAAGGGCATACAAATCAGAGACTGCAGTCTTATATATATATATATATATATATATACTTATGCATGACTAACACCTTATTTGGCTTATACTTGCCTTTGGCATTGAGAGCCAGTTGCTGCTGATGATGCTGATGCTGATGCTGTTGATCATGATGATCAGCAAGCTGATGAGTTGACAATAATTGAATTTCACCTTTGAGTTTTAACTCAAAAAGTATGAATTGAGTGTAAATTGCTGTTGATTATTTTCGTCAAACCAGTTCCGGGAACTGAAAGCGACCAATGTCTGTCAGGGTCAACCGGAGACAAAGAGAGCGAGCGAGAGAGGGATAGAGAGAACTGCAAGTCAGACTTGAAGAAAACTGTTAGCCAATTTCATGACATTATTAAAATAAGTTAGCTCATGCTAAATGACGCATAGGAATATGATGTTAGCCAACACTGGTCGACTGTTTGGTCTTTCGTTTTAGCGTATCTCATTCTGAAAAGTATCTAGCTACATATATACTTCTCTATCTCTAATTTAAACCTATCTCTAGCTATGAACTATTCTTCGGTTTCTTAGCGCTAAGCTTCGTTTTAGTATTTTCTTTTATTATTTGGTCTCTTTCCAACACTTTCTCATTTGCTATGCCTCTTACGACTTGTTTAACCATACTGACACATTTATACACCTACACAAACACACACACACACACAAATACATACACACAGCAGCTGTCACACCCACACAACCACTTTGTATGCAGCCAATCGCAACTGTGCACACACACACACACACAGACACTCACGCTCGCACAGCTTGAACTTGAATATGATCTGAACTTGATTCTGGATTCTTACTTGATTTGTCTCACTCGCTCACGCATGCGTTCCACATTTTGAGCTCTGTATTAGCTGCACCATCTACATCATAAATCTATATTTAATCTTTTAATCACACATAAACACACACAAAGTAAAATGGCCGAATAACGAATGACTCCAACAAAATGGCGCAAGTCTTTGCTAATTTTGCTCTCGAATCTCGAGAACATTACGAATATTTATTCTTTTTCTGGCTCCATAATTATACTAGTACTGATGCTGATTGTAATAATTCTTCTTAGTCCCCGCTTAACTTAATCTTAATTATTATAAATCCGAACGGGATGTGGAATTAATATTAATATTCCATCAAAATATCTTTATTATGAACTTTATTTTTATTTCCTTCTTTCACATAGGTCTTTTATAATATGAATATACATATCTTACGTCAATCAAATATCTGTCAATAATGTAGATCGATTTTACAGACTTTTTCTGTAATTGGTAAAACATAAAAGCCAATCAAACATTTCAATATTGTTTTAAGTTTTTTGTAGAATTCAGGGCCTTTGTGTTGGAGGCAATGGGGGAGCATGTTTTGGTGCTTTTTTGAGCAATGAACAGTTGGAGTATATTATTGGTCCATCAACGCAATCCAAATTCTGGTTCGATTTGTCCACTTTGAGCTCGTTGACTTGCGCGGAGGTCGGGGATGGAGGCATCGGTGCTTTTTTACGCATTGAACTGTTGGAATATGTTAAAGTAGCTGGCGGTCCATCGACGCTATCCAAATTTTTGTAACATTTGCCCTCTTTGAGCTGTAGGTCCACCTCGGCTTTGGTCTTGGTCATTTTGTGCCACAGCTTCAGATCGAAGGACTGAAAGTCAATGAATACGTATCTGATAATGCGATAGAGGATCAAATAGCCAAGGATTAGGTATAATGCTTGATCCGAATGCTCAAAGAAATAGTCGAATGGCTTGTTATTGACATCAATCTTGAACCAGACCAAAAGCAAAGGCACAAACAGCACCCAATAGGCGACTATGGCACACACTTCCACAATTTGCTTGCCAAACATTTTCGCAACGAACGCCCGAACAGCTTGTCCACGGTTATGAAACTAATCCAAGAGTATCAGAAGCAATAGCGTCAACATTGTTCATATACTTAATGCGGTCAAATCGATACGAATTAGCGATAAGTATATAAGTAACTCTAGTTATGGTCAATGAGGTGAGCATCCATTATTCATGCTTCTTATGATCCATCAAAATTCAATATTTCTTATGACAAATATTTTTATTTTTAACAGGGAACAGTTTTTTCATATCCCTCAAGATCAAGGTGTTTGTTTCGATTTGTAGGATATTCTAACTAAACTATTTTCATATCGTAAAATATATATATAAATAATAAAAAATAGATAGTGAAGATTAAGTTATGCAAGCTTAGACTTGATTGTTGCACTCTACATAGGTTGGCGGCGGCTGTCTCTTATAATTACGCTTATCGCGATGAACTCTCTCAGGTGGGCATGGCGCTGATGGTTGAGTGGAGCCGTTAGGCTCCTCATCTTCTAATTCCAAAATTGCAGGACTGTTCATTGCTTTCAGCTCCATCGTTTGCGGATCATTTGTATCGTAATATTGTCGCTCTTGATTGATCCTATTCACTGGGTTATGTGTGACCCAGATTGTCATTGACCAAGTCTTGAGCTTTAGATAAATGAACACAACGATTATATAGACCACCAGATAAAAGGCAGCCAGAACCAGCACCATGGCACAAATATATTTGATAGATGTAAACACTTCTTTTTCATCCCATTTGATCCATCCCCACTCAATGCAATAGCATACTACCAAGGGCGTTAGAACAACCCAGTACAGAATGAAGATGAGGATCTCCACAACTCTCTTCTGTATCATTTTTTTTTCACTTCGATTTTGTTGAGCTTTGCACGTGATTTACCTTCGGGCTCACTTATACAACTAAATGCCTGGACTTATTTAAATTTCTTTCCTTAAGCTTGTGTAAGATGCGGTTTAATAAGAGTTACTCATGAGAATTACTTGATGCCCTCCATGCAATTACTAATAATTCGTCTTTGTGGCTGCTGAAAATAACACATAGAAAGACCTTAAAATAGCTAAGCAATTTCTTCAAGCATTTATTTCATTCTTATTCTTAAATATTTCTTAAACAATCAAGCAAAAGTGCAATTCAAAACCAGTTCTTTATCTTGGTTATTATAGTACGCTTCTCCAGCCCATCCGGAACATCCATATCAGCCTTGGTGTTGACTATCTTGTCCTTCCCTTTATACTTCTGTACAAATTTTTTCAATCTGGCCTTTTCGAATTTCTTGATTCTCTTATAAGCGTACATTACGATCCGATAGAATAGTGCGAAAAATCCAATATCCAATATTACAAAGACAAATACGGCAGTTATAGTGTCATTCAGATATGCTGGATTAAAATCTATCCAACCGTTTTCTGTAAATTTTAAATACATATAGGGCGTAAAATGGAACCAATAGGATAGCACAACAAATATTTCCAACAACTTTTTCTCAAACATCTTTGAAACTTGCTTTACAGTTGAGCGAATGCTGGGAACTGATTAAATGAAAGAAGTCTCAAGAAATTATTAAAGCTATTATTAAGTGTAATTTCAATAAAATTATGAATAATTCCTGTTGCGGAAATTGTGGTTGAACTATAAATTCATGGCATAAATACTACTCGACTGTTTAAGCAAAAGGTTTCCTTTTTCTGTGTGCAATGTGTGATCTCTATAGACTTTTGTGGAATTTATTAGTATAATCTAAAAATAGTGTCGGATCAATGAGACTAGGCACATTTCCTTCTGCATGTTTACCTACAAGTATATATTCCGAATTTCAAGTCTCTAGCTTCATACGGACCCAAGGACAGACGAACGGGCATTTCACAAAACCAATATAGTCCTTCAGTTCGAAAATAAGTATACAAAAAAAAAAAAAAAAAAAAATTAAAGAAAAACTGCAAGCAAAAAACTTACTTTTTGCATAAAAATGTTTTATTTTGATTTTTTTACATTTTGTTATCGAATACAATAAAAAAAAAAGAGAATAATTTAAAATCGCTCTCGGATCCTAGAAATTACATTTCGTTTCTTGGGCTTATCCGGATTGTCCTTATACTGCGCTTCAACATCCCCTGTGCCAGCTTTGAACTGCTCCCGCACTGTTTCTAACTTTCTCGCATAGAACTTTTCCAGCTCTTTGAAGCCATACATAACAAGGCGATAGAACATAACGTATGCTATAATGTCCACTAGTACGAATATAAGCACAGGCAATATCGTTGTTCCCAGACTACCAAAGCTTAAATTTAAATATTTTTTGTTTGTAAATACTTTATATATAAAGGGCGTCAGTCTAAGCCAATATAAGATTACAACAAATAGTTCTATAAATTTTTTCTCAAACATGTTTGAAACTTGCTTTGGCTTCGAACGAATGCAATGAACTGATTTTCTTCAGCAATACTCACCTCGATCGTTTTATTTATTATAATAATATATATATATATTTACATACATATATATATAATAATACCAAGAAATATTTTTATTAAAGAAATAATGCGGTTGTACGGAATGCTGTTTTATGCATTAGGATTTTTTACTTTTATACTTTTTATTTTTAATATGGTATATATATTAAATATATTTATAAAAATACCGCTTCGATGTTGAATTGTGTTATCAATTGGCACCGCCTACATGCTGGGAATAATCGTTAACATTTTGATCGATTCGATTTCATAGATGTAGCCGTACTTACTTTCCTTTAGCTAAAATTTAAATTTCGATTTTTCCAATATTTCTTCTAGAATGTTTTATTCAACCATATGAGTCAATATATATATTATAAATAAATATTTATCTCAGATTGTAAATCCATTGCCGTTTCCCCGCCGTATAAGAAACTCCGACTATTTGTGTAACTGGTTCATTGAATCGTAAACATTCTTTTATTATATAGTATATCTCTTTACATAACATAATATGCAATATATATATATATATATAAATATATTTCAATAGATAAGCAGGCAACAAGTGTTTGTGTTTCCTTAACTTAAAACTAGGTAATAAATATATGTCTATGCAATTACTTTTCAAACATGACTCGCAAACAAAAGTATTCGTATTCGCTATCTAATATTAAAACAAAAAGAAAACATAAAAATATTTATTTATATTTTTTATAAAATTTCACTAAATGATCTATTCCTGTTACAGGAATAGCTAACATTAGAGTTGTGTCGTGTCGTTTGGAATAACTTCAATTGAGTGATCGTTACCCGTATCTCAGTTCCAGACCAATAAACTATATAGTTCTCGACTCGATAATGAACAATGGAACTTATTCATCAAACTGAACTAGATTTTCCAACTATGTATCTATGTCAAAAATTGTTCTAAAATTGGGTTGGTCTTTGGTTCTTTGGCTAATGCTAATACTTGATGCGAACTATTGTACTTTTCGCTCTTCCAGTTTTTTATGTCTTGGGTCTCAGCTGCTGGGAGGTGCCCATTAGGACATCAGGCGACATGATGATGCCATGGCTCAACTTGCGAGCCAGGCCAGGTGTGCGGGGCGGCGTGGAGGGCACGGGCGGTGCACACCTCAGACTGGGCGTGGGACTGGAGATGGGCTGCTGTTGCCGCAGATGTGGATGGGGCAATGTGGCACTGCGCAGCGGTCGCGTCTCGTGTTTGATGTGTATGCGTGCCAAATCGCTTTCCACCAGCAACGGATGACTAATAGTGCGTATGACCTTTGGCATTTGGTCCTTGACTGCAGCTGGGCCATCGACCGTATCGATATTCTCTGTCGATACGGCCTGATAGTGTGATTTATCCTTTAGCTGCGATTCGGGATCCTCCTGGGTTTTCTTCAGCTTATGCCACATTTTCACATCACAAACTTTCAACTTCATATAGATGAAGATCACAATTCGATAAAAGGTCACATAGCCAGCGAGCAGGCAGAGCGCGAATGTGGCGTGATCCGAGAACGATTGAAACGGTATGTTTAGATCCCAGCGTATCCAATTTTGTGTCTTGCAATACTGATAGATGGCTGGCGTTATAACCATCCAATAGAAGAGTAGTGTAAACAGTTCGATAATCCTTTTTTGAAACATGATTTATCTTTGAATTATTTTCTCTGTTAGTCCAAGAAAACCCGCGCGAACGCTTCTTGTTCCGTTTCGAAAATGTAATATTCGTTGCGTTTGGGTTCAAGATTCGTTACTAAATGATGTGCACAGAGCGCATAACCCAGCTATATAATACAAATCAACGATCAATGCAGCCAGCCCGTCAACCCAGCTGAAAGCCCGACTTGACACAGAAAGAGAGCGACATACGAAGTCTGTCTGTGCGAGAGAGAGAGAGAGAGAGAGCGAGACTGTGAGAGAGACAGACACAAAGAGTCTCTGAGTCAAACAGCAACGATTCGCGAGTTATCTGTGCTCAGTGTTAGACAAGCTCTTGGATGGGGCTGCTTTTCTGTTTTATTATTTCTTATCGATATCAGCTGGCTATATATATTCATTAGTTGTTTCACTATATCGTCGTGAACGTAAACAAAATCCCTGGAATAAGTGCATTAATTCTTGGAACTGGTTTTTGGGCTCTACCCCCCCTAAGAGACAGGTGACAAGTGCACAAATAAATATATATATATATAAAACTGGTTGAGTGATAAATTGAGTCGTGTTGTGAGTTTTTTATAAGTTGTATTTTCGAGCAGGTTCATTTTATATTTTGCAATTTACATTTCTTAGATCATTGGCTCGACTTTGTCTTCGATTTGTTTTTTAGTTTTTTTTCGTTTTTGTGACGTGGCTTGGCGAAATTTTTTAAGTTAAGCTGAGTTTTTCAAAATTGTGATTCACGCGAGCGTCAATTTAATTTATTATGCGATTTAAACACCTGTAGTAACTGAGGGTTGCGCTAATGATATTGTATTTTTTTATTTTTTTTTGCTGCATTGTAACATGCTTTCGGCATGATTTCACAGGTTTTAAAATACAATGAAAGAAAGATATCAATTGCCAATAATTTTGTTGTCAAAGTCTATCAAAACAAACAGATAGTTCGATGGAACAGCTTTAAATGCACTCGTTAGCTATCGGGCCAGCTCCATCAATAACTATTTATATACTATTTCATAGATCCTAGTCGACTGAGAGAGTCATTGCCGAGTCGTTTTACGTCTCTCGTAACTGGTATGAGTCTTAGGCTATCTATTGTCTAAGCTCATTCAATCGCGCGGCAAAAACAACATGACTTGCCATTAATTAGCATTATAATCAGCCGTGAGGTAGTTCACCTGGGCACGAGCCAATGCGCTAATTAGTTAGTTGGAGGCTAGTTTTTGTTGATCTTGAATTGCCCTACACAGACCCAGTTCTGCAAAGCACTGTCTATACTATATGAATATATATGTGCATATGTTTGCTCCACTTATTATGAATGGACTGCGTTGTGGCTAGGCATGCTGCAAACAAATACTCTTCTTATTATAAATACCAAACATATCAAAGCACTTAGAGTCTATGAATAAAAGTTCAGGCAGTTCACAGATTGCAGATTCTTTAAGCTGGAATTTCATCTGCTTGAACGTGTTGGTTAAACAAACGCTTACTATACATATCATACTAGATAACGAAATAGAGATATTAAAAGATATTTGATATTAAAGAAACAAGAATTTTCTAATCACAAATTACTCTTAGACTCTTACTCTTATTATAAATATATATATACAAATATCTATTTTGGCAAGAATTTCATAATCATGAATTACTCGAGACAACATGATTATAGAAACTATACATAAATTCCATAATCATATTCTTCTGCAAATTTGTATATATTTATAATCATATAATGAGAGAAAAAAGTATTTGTTTATGATTATAATTAAACAAATACTTGATTCTTTTAATCTGGCATTTAGCAAGAATTTTCTGATCACAGATTACTTCAGACTTTATATGATTCTTTCAAGAATAATTAAACAAGTAATTTTATCTATTATTCTGTTAATAAAACAAGAATTTTTATAATCATACTAAACTTTCAGCGATTATAAAGAGCTTACAAATATTATAAAGAATTATCAAAACTTTTTTGTAATTATGGAATATTCATATATAAAGAGATTAAAAAATGTGTTAATTAATTAATTAAGAGAATAATTATATATTATTCTTTGATTCTGTTAAAAACAGTAGAACTTTCCACTTGATGTATGTATATATTTATATTATTGTATTATTACTAGAAGCTTCAGATTTTCAGTTTGAATGGAATACAAACGGGCAGACCTTCGTATTTCCTATGTACGATATATACTACTTAAGATTTTTATGATTCCAGCTGGATTTTTATGAATGAAATACGATCGGCTTAAACCTGTTCCGTAAATACTTGAAGAAACTGTCACACGTGCCCTCGATTTTATGAATGGAATACGATCTGGATAGACGTGTTCTATAAACATATGCACAACACTTTACATAACACTCACACACACCCACACACACACACACACTTTACTTTTATATATAGTACCTGTAATATATGTATTTATAAAGAATTTTCTTATACGTATTTGACATGTATCTACTATATCTTAACTAATTATCACCCGATAGCCATATATATTAGTCATTCAACATTTTCATATATATATATATATATATATATATATATATATATTTAGCTAGCGATAATTTTTGTTATTATTTCTCTAATATTTTCTTGCTCTCTTCTCGCACTTCTAGCGCTTTCTTTGGCCAGTCATAAGTGAGAGCTTTAAGGTTTTCTTTGCTTTTATTTGGATTATACTTGAAAACTTCTAATGTTTCATTTAAGTTACTGTGTTTACTTTTTTGATTATAGTGAAGGCAAAATGAAATACAACAAAACTTCCCACTGCGCTTTGATAAATACAAAAAAAAAAAAGTATATATATGTACATTTGTTCCTAATCAAACAAAAAATATACAAAAAAAAGATAAAGTCATTGAATACTGAAGCTTGTATGTATACTTAAAAAACATTTGCAAAATCTAAAAAAAAGAAATTTGTTTTGTATGATATTTTTGTTCTACTAAAAACCTTAAAACTTTATTTGAAATGTATAAAAAATTCTATTTATTTTGACTTTTGATTTCGAAGAACCAGCAAACCAAACCACTTTACTATGTGCCAGAGTTAGTGGAATGCGAAGCCACACAATCAACTGTGGTGCTTGGCCATTGGGCCTGCTGTTCAACACCTGATGCATCCAGTTGTATGCACCCAAACTATCCAAATCCTGTTGTATATAAATATCTATTGAATATATGAAACTTTCCTTAAAAGTGTTTGCTGCACTCTTGCCATGCATTCATTTTTGCTGCACACGAACCAAACTTTGTTTATGCCTAGCAGATTTACAATTTTCCATTAGAAAACCTCTCGATATGGACATGACAAGACATACGATCCTAACGATACCTAATACATGGATGGCATGGTGACTCTAAGAGCTGCCAGAGTAGAGTAGAGATCAAAAGCTGTGGTCCGCTTGCCTGTCCAATACTTTTTTACACGTTGTTTAACTTTCTGTGTATTAAGTGTTGTGGTTACCTTGTATCAACTTGATTTCCCAATATCATTTCTTTAGTTCACTTTTTGTTTGATTATTGTTTCTAAATATTGGCTACATTTAATTGCACTTAACAATTCGATTAGCCTTTAAGCGATACAACAGCTAACAACAACAACAACAACAACAAAGTACATACAACAGCTACTACAACAAACTAACAACAACGCTATCTACACTCAACTGTAAATTTATACAAATTGCAATAATAAACTTTTCTTCTTCTTCTTTTCACCTTTTTCTCAACAACAACAACAATAACAACAATGCTTACCATCAAAATAATATTGAAAAAAAAACCCAATCCCATTTACACTGCTCTTAAAAAAAAATTAATTAAATTGAAAAACATTTCAATGCTGAAATTTCTCAACATGAAACGTAAACGTAACTAAATAACCGTTAACTGTTAACGTAAACGTAACCGTAACCGTAACCGTAACCGTACCACCCGTTCCATCGTTCTTCCTTCACTTCAGGGTAATGCGGCCAACTCATCGGAAACGTCAATGGCCACACAGCCGGGCGGTTCGGTGACATCCCGGGCGGCCAGCGAAACCCGCTCGGGCCCAGCCGGTTCGAGCAATGCGGGCGCTACAGGTAATAGCAGTGGTGGGACCGCTGGTAGTACACAGACCAGTGCAAAATTCCGTCATGGCCTATTACAGCTAATGATACACACCATAGATCCACTACACGATGGTAAGTTAGTTTGAGTTTGTCACATTGTGTTTTGCACAAGCCAAAAGAAAGAATCACAGAAAAAGAATGAAATTTAATAATGTGTGCCTAAAGTCCCACCCAAGCCCCATCCCTCAGACCCCCGAATCAAAAAGTTCCCACTTCCCTAAAAGTACAAAGCTCCCCTACCCATAACGCTTACATTCAAGAACAAAAGCAATTACATTATACCAACTACTTATACTATATATAATTTACTTAATTCCTTTTAAAAAATAATAATAAAAAAAAAAACTGTTGCCTTCGGTTGCCCGAAGCTTTGAATACCCTTGCAGAAGTTTGGCAGACACTGTTGAGATACTGATAGGTTCAATATGATATATTAGTGTGATCTTAAGAGGTAGTATATATGTTGGAAACAAAATAAAACTCATAAAATCAAAGTCTTATCCATATATCCTTTAAAAATTGTAAATTTAAAACAAAATCTATATGGTTGCTTGTTGTCCAAGTAAAACTTCCTTCACTTGGCTTAGTAATATTTGTAATTATTATGAATTGTATTAAATATTTGGAAACGAACAAAAAAGTCTGTATAAGAAGACAATTCCTATCCGATAGTTCCTAAAATAGTACTTTTGTATTTATAAAATTTGACTTATATATGCATAAAATGGTTAATATTCCGGAGTTATATTTTTTTTGCTTTTACATATACAATATTATATGTATGACATATTGCTCTGACTGCTAAATTAAACTGCTTAAGCCGTTTAGTTCAATAATTACCTTCAGATATAATAAAAACTAATTGGATATCTATTTTGGCAACCTTAATATGTATATAGTACTGCCCACAATTGAAAGTCCTATCTATTTAGCGAGCTATTATTCAATAAATTCATTTAACAAGAAAGTACATTTATGTATATATAATGCCATACTGCCCACTGCAAGGATATTAAAGCTTAAAAACAAAAAAAAAAAACAAAAGAAAATAAAAACATTGTACTCAGTTCCTTTAAAGTCAGTGTATATTCTGTGTTCCTTCTAATTGGATGTTTGACTTGCTAGCAAAAAGTTGCTTACACCTTACTCTTTACTCTCATACTCTCTCTGTATATTTATATATTTGCCGATTGGTTATTTTTTCGTTTTGTTTTTTTTGTTTCATTTGTTCGTTCACTTTGTTTGTTTTTGTTTGTTCGTCTTTGTTGACTTGGCTTTCGCGCTGGTTAGTTTTTAATGCCTGACCTTGAGGCCACTTATCGAATTACCAGGGGCTAGTAGCTGGGCCAGACTGCGCGTCGCGTCGTCTCTTCGCGCTCGTCAATTTACAGCTGGGCTGTGCACTCTTTGCACCTAGCGCCCCGTCGCCCAGCCCTATGCAGGTCTACCCTATCAAGTTTTCCGTGGCGTATCAGGAGGGGGCACGTATTCCACGTCTCCGGCTGCGGCACCGGACGTGCTCACATTGATTTATTATGTATTAGGCACAGAGCCGACTGGATTGGATTGGGCTGGGCTGGCCTGGGCTGGGCTCGGTTGGGGCATGGACATAAATATGTATGGGGCCGCGTTGCCACGGCAATGGCCCACAGCCCAAGACCAAGACAAACTCGAAACTCAAACTGAAACTACAGCGAGAGCCAAAGCTTAAACTAAACCAAAGCAAACCAAAGCAAATCAAAGCAAACTAGCCAGGGCCAGTCCGGGCCGTTTCGGTATCAAGGTTTTCCACAGGTACAAAGTGTTAAAATTCTTTTACTAGTTCTCTTTTTTTTCATTCTCACATAAACCAAACTTAATTGTCAGCGGATATTGCCAGCTTGTGGGAAAATTGAAAATAGAAAAGCAAACAGTTGACAAGCTCTTTAACCTATAGGAAATGGCATTAGAGATAATAACTTGCAATAGAGATAATTTTCAATTTAAACTCAAAATATTACTTGATTATTGCTTGAAATAAGATACTATCTCTGCAAAATCTATATAGATTATAAAGCTTTTGTCTCTAGAATTTCTGTTCTGATTCATTAAAAGGAAATTTCGATATTCCTTGGAATATTCCTTATATTCTTTCTAGGTTTTATTTTCAGTCCTCTTAATTTTATCGGATATAAATTTAGCTCTCATCTAACATATTCTCTACGATCTCGAGTTTTTAGGAATTTTTTAATAATGTTTTTTGCTTTTGTTTTTGTTATTGATTTTCCTCTTCTGTTCAGTTAATGTTAAATCATTATTAAGTATTTGCTACTAAAGTTTCAATGCCAATATTTTGAGTTGTGCTGCCTCATTAAAATGCAATTTACTTTTCTATATACCATATTATTTTCCGCTTAGTCATTTCTTTATATAATTTTGCTACAAAAATTAAAGAACAAAACAAAAAAACAAAAAAAATTAAACCAAGTTACGAAAATATTTTATGTTGTTCAATGTCAGTTTGGAGTTACATTAATATACTATATACATATGCGTTATATATTAAACTATATATATGTATCTGAATATTTGATAACTTGTACACGATAGACATTCCTAGAATGCTGTGCGCAGTTTAGAACTGGCGAAGACACTCGTTTATATTTATGAGTGGAATACCTATTCATATCTGGTATTCGTATCTTGTTATATCTATATAGTAGCTTTAAGATTGTTTCGGTTGCAAACGCTCGAGCATTTTTTTCTGTTCACTCTTTCAGCATCACTTTTGACGCGTGACAATAACAAAATAATTTATAGTGTACATATGACTTATGTATTTATATATATTACATATTTATAAACAATGTGTGCATTCAGTGTTGTATGTGTTAATTGTAATTACTTAGCAACTAGTACAATTGGCTTACAAAAATGCTGTTCGAAATTGGCCCGGGCCTAGTACCCCAATACGCAGCCACAATCTATCAGATATTCAATTGTACTTAATAGCTACAAGTTATTAGCGAGGTACCTGCATGTATCAAGTTGACGTTGACTAGTCGAGCGGGTTGTTTGTTTATTTCTCTTTCTTTTTTTTTTTTTAATTTTCCATTTGTGTTTAGGTCTAAACGTTTACACATTTACCTATATATCATTGGAATGTTCATTGTACTATCAATGCTAACATCTGTTTTCAAGTGTGCTTTAAAGTAATATGGCATTTGTGGGGCTTATGATGTGGGATATGCCCTGAAACATTTACAAGACAGCAAAGAGATGAGATACAAGCAATATATTTTAAAGTTATCTTAATATATGAGGCTAAGGCTTAGCCCTTGTACACGAATTGCAGATAATAATTAATTGTAATTGAGATATTCTAAATCATTATGAATATATTTCGTTAAATTAATGTGTGATATATACTTATTAAATAGAAACAAAATATTCTAAAAGAAAACCTAATTTACTAAAACAACAGTAGAATAAAATTCAAATGCAAATTGAATAACTTTGAACTTTAAATTTTTTAAGTTCCAGTTCTAAAATGTTGATTAATGAAACTTAGTCTACTAAAAGTCACAGCGTTTCACAACACTGACAGAGCAGGTTAAGCTTCTACCATATATTTATACACTTTTTGCTGTAAATGTTTCAACACTATCCGAAATGCATAATACCCAACAAGTTTACATAATAATGTCTTATGCTTAGTTCATATGAATAGCATGTGGTTAACGTGTTTCCGATAGATAATACTCGTGTGTAAAAAGATTGCATAATAAAACAAAAAATATCATTAATATATATATATATATCCATATTTAGTATATCTAGCTAAGTCTTAACTTGATAACGTATATTAATTGTAAGTTAGGCTTAAAACTAAGTTTCCTTCGATATGAACACATATGTATATGTATATACAAAATGTTAGTGCCAAATGCTACAATAAACATGGGGTGCGCAAGAAGCAGCTCTTTAGCGGCAACAGACTTCATGCCACATTGACAACAAACCAAAAAAAAAACCAGAACTACTGAAAATTTAAATAAAAATGAAAAACCTGTCCGTGTTCCCAAGCCAAAAGCAATTCGCATTCGCATCAATCCAAAACCTCAAAATTTTCAAAAACCAAATCAGAAAAGAAACTCAAAAAGTTCCCAATTCCTAGTGCAAAACACAAGTTCGCTGTCACACTCAAAAAAAAAAAAAAAACACTTAAAAAAATTTAAAAAAATTTGAAAAAAATAAATAAATTTGATTAAAAGTTAGACCAAAAATCCATGAGACTCTGACACGGTAAATATCAGTAGTGTATTCGTTTAGTTAATATATCTAGCTTTATTAGTCTTAGATGTAGTTAACCAATGCCCCCAAATCCTCTCTCTCTCTCTAACTTATCCTCTCTCTCTCTCTCACTCATGTCCACAACTATTGCTTCGATTTCAATGCTGTTCTATGTGCGTGTGTGTGTGTGTGTGTGCGTGTCTTTGTGTCTGTATCTGTGCCTACTACACTGTCCTGCTAGCTTTTCAACCTCTCTGAAACGCTCTCTAGTCTATACCTCAACTTTAGTTTAGTCTCTAACCTACTAGCTAATACTCTAACTACTGTTACATACTATTACTATTATAATCAACCTCCAAAATGCTATTTCGCAACTGACATCAACATTTTGTATAAAATATTTTCAATATACTCTAATCCAAAGTATTAAAAAGGGCATTTAGCTGCTTGTAAATTAACTTAAAAAAAAAAAAAACAAAAAACCAAAAAAATATTTCAAATTTAAACAAAAATATGTGAAAAATATATTTAACTGGGTTAATTCGTTTTATTCTCATTTTTAATCGATGCAATTTTATTCTTTCTTTCTTCTTCTTTTATTCGTTTAATTTTTGAACAAAAAAAAAAATAAATATAAAAAAAACACTTGGATTTTGCGTTGAAAACTCAATTCGTATTGTGTGCAAACAAAAAAATCAAACTACAAAAAAAACACCGCCTACTACTCTAATCTACTCTGCTACTGCAACAACAACCAACAACCAACAACAAACAACAACCAACAACACACACACACACACACACTCTGTCTCTCTGTCTCTCTCTCTCTCTCTCTCTGTCTCTCTCTACACTCTACACACACTTTGTGTATGCATATTTTGTTTCTATGAAAATCGAATCGAAACACCTTCCTCAAAAAAAAAAAAATTAAAAACAACCCAACACACAATTACAATGACAAAGATGATGTTCCAGGCAAAGTGGACGAGAAGGCAACCCAGCTGCATGCCATTGCCTCGCTTAAGGTGCTGCTGGATGCCACAAAGCCGCAACGCGGTGGCGCCACCACCTCGGCGGCCAATCACGTCAAAATTAATCTCAAGGAAACAACGTTGGCCGATCGCCCCAATGGGAATATCGATACGACGCTCGATTCGGTAAGTTAACGCTTTACGAGTTATCTTACGATATAGCTCAATTTTATATATATATACATGATATGATAATTAAATTTGATTATACTAAAAAAAAAAAGTGCTAATGAAATAATTGCTCATGATTTCTAGGCATGATTTACATTCAGTTTTCTTTTCGATTCTGTTATTAATTGATTTTTCATTTTTACTCTGATTTTGATACATATTTTTTGAACGAATTGAACTTTGTCACACACAATGCGCTGCATTCTTCATACAACAAATCGCAGATGAATATCGTATTAATTTGAATATCGTAAAAATGTTGAATACAATAACAATTGAGTACTCTGTAAGCGTCGAATATCGTATTTTTGAAACAAACCTGCCTACTGTTAAATGTAGTATGTGGACCAGACCTAAACTGCATTTGCAAATTACGATATTGCAGATAGCATAGGACAAGGTACTAACCGTATCGTAAAATGTTAATTGGTTTTAATTGATGTACTTACACAGTTTTATTTCCATCGTTTAAGCCCCCGTACCAGGTTCAAACGCGTTATAATATTTTCATTTGTATCATTTACAACAAATTTAATCCATAACTGTTGGCATGTTTTCTCTACATTGCTACTTGATTGATTAATAGATTGGTTAAGTAATTGATGCGTTTGGACTGATTCTAAACCCAAAATTTAAGACACGTATGTTTTTTTCCAATTTGTAAGCCCAGGCATTACTTATTTGTGTATTGTATTTTTTATGTGCTCTCTCCTCTTTTGCGCGCTTTGAAGTTCGACTTTAAGTGTGTAGACAGCCCCTCAAAAAAACAAAAAACAAAAAAAAAAAAAAACTACCAACAAATGCGGTCTCTGTGTATTTATGCAACGTTTCTGTGTGACTTATAAATTGAAAATTTTACGTTTTACTTTAAACTTATCTATATATGATAACTTTCCATACACCTTTCCCAACAATCACCTTTCGTTGTGTATGTTTACTTATAACCTTAACTGTAATACTCTATCGTCCATGTCCACCAAACCATCTCTCTCTCTCTCTATATCTATCAATCTATCTCTCTATCTCTATCTCTCTCTTTGTGGCTCTCTT
This sequence comes from Drosophila nigricruria, assembly GCA_037075265.1. NCBI lineage: Eukaryota > Metazoa > Arthropoda > Insecta > Diptera > Drosophilidae > Drosophila > Drosophila nigricruria. The sequence continues at coordinate 1,728,852 of JBAMCI010000173.1, read as the reverse complement.
AAATTCTAACTCTTAATCTCCATCTATCTCTCTGTGTGTGTGCGTGTGTTTCTGTGTCTTGCCTAAACATCAACCAAACCATTCCCTAATAAAAAGCAAATATATTAATAATAATAACTAAAGAGCCAATTCGGAATTGTGAAGTTTTTTAACCAATTAACGATTATCGTTTTCGCAGACGCCATTTGGAGACAACAATCATTTGCTTTGTATCTTGAATTTTGAAACGTACTGCCTAGTGTTAAACGAATGCCGACAGCTCGAAGTTAACAATAATCCAAATAGATACAAATTAAACACCAAATTTAATATTCACAATATTTTGATTTGTTTTTATTTTGTTTTGTTTTGATTTGTGTTGATTGATTCACATGCTGCTGTTCGATTAAGTCATTCCAATGATCAGTTATTCAGGCATTCCCAGGCACTCATTGCAAATTTGTAGCTGCCACGCGCCGTGCCAGAAATCTCGCTACGCTATGCAAATGCCAATTCACACACCCACGCACACACCCATCATAGACACACACACACACCCACATACTCACACCCACATCCATTACGCCTACATCATCATCGAACACTCTGTGTGTGCCTGTACCGAATATCGTAACTTGTTATTGTTGACAAATGAACTTTTAAATGCAGCTGCTCATAGATAATATATGCCATTTTTTAGTTAATTTTGGACTTGTGCAAAAAGATGACAAAGCAAAATAACAAAATTCAAAGACGATTCATAAACATAAACATAATGCCCATTCAATCTGAACATATTATTCATTAGAATGCGACTCACAATTGACAATGAAAAACTAAAACTTAGCCTACTTCCGAGTTGGAACTGAGTCACTAACAAAAATCGAAATCAAAATTCAAAAATCTCAGAATCGAAATCTTATCAAAAATCAATTCCACTTTTGCTCTCCAACAGTCCCACACTCAAATAATTGTAATTGTGTTAAATACCCATTCAATATGTGTTTGTTATGTAATAACCCAGAACAAAACTAATCCCGCAACACTCAACTTCTTATCACAATCTCTGTCTATCTCTATCTATCTAACTACTCTATCTCCCAGTCTGTCTATCTGTCTCTAAACAGTGTTTGGTTTATTAATCAAGTTTTATTTCCATAGCTGAAACTAAGCAAAGGCAAAATTCTCACCAAATATTCTCAACAAAAATACCATAAATATATAATTTTCTTTAAAAAATATTACAAAAAAAAAATACATACAAACAAAATGAATTGTTAACTTAACTTCAATTTTATATCAAAAGCCATCGTTAAGTGGTCGACGTCCTAGCTGGATTGAGCAGAGGGTCAAAATTCAGACACGCAAATTTAGCATCAAAGTTAGTTTCATAAACAATTTATTTATTGCTCTCTCTTTCTATCTCTCTCTCTATCTCTTCTCTATATATTGCATACCAGTTTTATAATTATAATTTCTAATTACAAATATCGTAATAACTAAATTGATATATAACCATATATACATATCTGTGCTGTGTGACGACAGCAACGTCAGTGCCACAAAGATACAAAACTCTGACGTTGCCCCAAAGCGCACGCGTCTTGATGCGAACTCTCCTGCGCAGTGGAATGCAAGGGTAAATGGCGAATAGCAAATGACAATTGGCAGTTGGCAATCAGCAATTGGCAATTGTCAGTGGACTAAGTGTGTTCCTCGCACCCAAATGTCTAGAAGATGAGGCAATCGACATTATCGATTTGCATATAATCGATTTGAATATTATAATTGCTTATGTCCGTGACTATAAAGTGATGGCAGACAGATCGTAATGCTGGGTGGGGCCGTCTCAAGTGCTTTAGAACTGTTTATATTTGAGAGGAAATAAATGTACAACGTAAAAGCTAATATCGTAAACTGAATATTGTAACAATATCAAGACAAGGATTAGCAGAACTTACTAGTAAATATCATAAATTTAACTCCAAGAGTACTTCTGATTCCTCTACTACTGAATACATACAATCAGCACAAACATTAAGATATGAATAGGGATTTCTAGTATTCAAATCTCGAATATCGTAAGACTTTAGTCAATATTGGGCTGGGTTTTAAAGTGTTATCCATGCACCACTTGTTAATGCACTTACTCATAGAACAAGCCATGGTGTGGAACACTTTCCGACATAATACTAATTATGACTCATCGTAACTTAATATTCGAATCCGATTTCGAGCGACGTCAGTGCGTAGCTTGTCATCGACCAGTGACCACAGCTCGAGCATTGCCCAGGAGCGTGAGACAACAACCGCAGTCGCCTCAGCACAGAATATATCAATGAATTTTGTACTTAAAATCACTTTTGCCTCATGGCAAGTTGTAAGAGTATTTTCACAGTCGCATTGCTTTCGTGGCGCTTATACGAAATGTAGCCTTACCATTACGCTTACTTATATAGTTGCAATAGTATTAATTTTCCATAACTCACCTATGTAATACTTACTATATTTAACATTTATTTTACTTTCTATTTTCGTTGCACTTTGATCGACTTTAGTTCGGATTGAGAGTCTGTGTGAGCGCGCCTGTGTGTGCGTGTGTGTGAGTGTGTGTGTGTGTGTGCGTAGCATATCTTTGTATGTGTAGCCAAAAAAAAAAACAGAAAACATACTAAAAAAAAAAAGTACTACATTCGAGCATGCCTCTAAAATAAACTAAGAAGCTGAAATCTGTGCACGTTACAATACTCGTATAGCACCCTCTTAAGCTCGTATGACTAGAAAGTAAGTGTATGCACTTGTTTGTACGTTTTTGCTAAATAAACACATACACTATCTAATTTTGAACTCTGGCCACACTTGAACTCGTACTACTTATACGCACCATTTGACTTTACCTAGCGTCCATCTGGCTTCGCCTGTCTGTGAGCGTGTCCCCACAACTCGAAATCAAGCGAAGAACTCTTGATCTGATCGAAACTAACATACCCATAACATAACATCGAAAGAAACTCATATAGCCAAAGTACATACATATATCATACAATATTACCCATATCAGAGTCATACACATTTATATATATATATTTTTTTAATATACTAACATACATACGATATATATATAATTCTATTCTTAACCGAACATTTATTGTATAAAAGTCTAAAAAAGAACAAGTCTATTAAAGCACTCCAGATGCTATGGCTTTGACATCTTGTAATATAAATATATATGTATTCGCATATGTAAGGCGCCCGAAATAATCGAGGATGATCCGGAGCCTTTGAGCATGGCCTGGCCGGATACGGCCCGTAAGCGACTCACGTACGTCCTGGTCGCCCCGCTTCTGGTGCCTATGTGGCTAACATTGCCCGACACCCGGACCCCCCGCGGCAAGCGCTACTTCCCCGTCACCTTTATAGGCTCCATCGTGTGGATAGCCGCCTTCTCCTATCTTATGGTCTGGTGGGCGAATGTCGCAGGTGATACGGCTCGCATACCGCCAGAGGTACGTACACATAATTTGATCAAACACTTACACATAATTTGATCGAACTTAATAGAATAGAATAGAAATTTAAGTTCGACATACCGGGCAGTCGGCCTCAGCCTCAGTCACTGCTTTCTTGGGCAGCCATCCTCCACATTAACCTGAAGGACAGATCCCTGATAGGTGCTCAAACTGTGTACTGTCTTCAATGTTCCTACACCCGGGTCCTAATTTTTCCACCACAATATCTTTTCGACGAAATCACAGACTCCTTTCCAAGCATTTTATCTTTGCTCATTCGCTACATTATAGTCACTACTTTCACTTCACGAACCGTTTCAGCCAGATTAATCCTCTCTTCTATGCACCTTTCGCAAAAAAAAAGTGTGCTATTATCTTTGCTCGGATTTACAGTCATTCTTAGTGATGCATAACAGAGAGTTAATGCGAGGGTTGACGGTGATCCTTCCACAGGTTAAAGACTTCTCTCAACTTGAACCTGTACCGTCAAAAAAAGGTGGCGAAGAGCTTCGAACGTACTTGAAGGCATGCCAGGGCTCTCTGTCGAGATGAGGGCGATTCTCACACGATGTCATTCCTGTATACTGTGGGTCTAGAATGCCACATCCGTCAGCTCAGCTGCATTCCGAATCTTTAATTCTTGTTCTTAGTCTCTGGTCGGTCGAAGATATCACGGGACATAGTTCTATCTTCACAATTGAACGAATTGCCCACTCCCTATCCAGTAGGGCCAATCATGGAGATTGTGTGTCCCTTGACTAAGGATTGCTACTGGAAGTAGACAGACCAGACGGTCTACAACAAGAATCGTTGCCTTCTACTTGTAAACCCATCCCACCATGATAATGATGATAGTAACATTGGTGTTTTCTTATATTCAATTTTTACTGAATTCTGATCTATTGTACAGGTTATGGGCCTTACCTTCCTAGCGGCGGGCACATCCATACCGGATTTGATTACCTCGGTGATTGTGGCGCGCAAAGGCTTTGGCGACATGGCTGTGTCTAGTTCCGTTGGCAGCAACATATTCGACGTGACTGTGGGGTAAGTGCAGAAATACTCATAAGCATTATCAATATATATTGCATATGATGGAGAGTTGAGACTAATGTATATATCTGCCAATTGGATATGCAGCTTGCCGATACCCTGGCTGCTCTATGGGATTATCTACGATGCACCCGTTGAAGTGAATTCGGTGGGCATGGTGTGTTCCATAACCATATTGTTTATGATGCTCGTTTTTGTGGTGCTATCAATTGCCTGCTTCCGTTGGCGCATGAACAAGGGGTTGGGCTTTACCATGTTTCTCCTGTACTTTGTCTTTGTTGCCGTTTCGCTGATGTTTGAATATGATTTGATCACCTGCCCCTTTTAAATCCATAGCGGGGCAGATCTGCAACTCTGCAACAAAGATAAAAGTGACACAACACCCTCTCACTTCCACCCACACACACACACACACGAACACACACACACAGAGAGACACACACGAACACTCGCAAAACCAATTAGCTAAATTTATATACAAAACAAATCAATGAATTAAATTAACAAATTGACTAAAAACTAATCGAATTGTTAAACAAATGCATAAATCACAACACGAATACGATGAGCAAAACGAAAGCAAAACAAAAAGCCAAAAACCAAAAGAAAATAACAAAAAACAAAATACGAAATACGAAAAAGAAAACGAGAAGCAAGGTTAAAAACGAGTTAGTTAGTGCTATGTGCAGCGTTTTTTCCTTTTCTAACAAAAGAGACATTTACTTTAAATGTTTAGCCGCAGCTTTTAAGCAGTTTAAAATATAAAGCAAAAGCAACACACTCACACACTCACACACACACACACATACACACACATACACGAAACTCTTCACCTCTATCTATCTATGAAACTATCTTTCTCTCTACTTGAACTATAAACCTTAACTAACTTTATCTATAATTGAGTATATACTATTTAGATACCAACAAAAATTACCAAAAATAATGGCTTCCCAATCAATTACTTTACTTAAGCGTTTGCGTTTCTCAAATTACTATCTATTTACGAGTATATCAAATCTAAGTACTTACTTGGCACAAGCACCTTATATACGTTACGCAACAAGGCCTCAAGTCTCCAGTTATGTTGGGTATATATTTTACAAGCTCTCGCAAGTGTTGGGCAATTTGCTTTTTAAGACTTTCAAACTTTGCGAATCGCTTAGCCAAGCTTTTTAGATCACCCCAAGATGTGCCTAGCCAACCCTGAACTCTTTGAGAATTGCAATAAACAAAAAAGCCTTTCTAGACCAAAATGTGTTCTAAAATCAAAAACATATATACATTCAAGCTTTTCCCACAATTCCAGGCAGCCAATTAGTGCTTGTTGTACTTCTCAACTTTCGAAAGCGCAAAATATTCAGCTAGTTCTAAACTAAATTCAACTCTCAAGCAAGTTAATACGTGCTCGAACTTCTTAACAATTCTTTACTGAAATTCTTCTGTTACTTCAAGGTCTTTCGGGGCCACAAAGTGTGTTTAAACTATTTGAGAAATGTGATTTGTTAGATGTTTAGACCAACGTATGAGCTAAAATGTCAGTCAGTCTCAGCTCTTTTCCAACACTTGCCGCTCTCCAACACTATTATTTGCGTGCTCTACCAACTATATAAACTGTTCTATAGTAATTTTCCAAGCACTATTAAGATGAAATAATGAAAGCTTTACGCCAGATAGAGCCTAAATCAGTCTAGTTTTTACGAAACTTATACTATAAATATATATATGTATATATATTAATATATATATATATATATATATATAAACTTATATATCACACGCACACTTACATCGCATATAAATGTATATGTATATATATATATGTGTATATGCATATATATACATATATATATGTATATATATACTTACTTATATATTGACCTATATTAATTAAGTGATAATTTGCGTACTTATTAAACGACAAAAATGATAAGCTACAACTATACTCAAAGAAAAAACCGAAAAAATACTAACATAAAATCTTAAATTATATAAAATATAATACTAGGCATACTTTAAATCGAAAAGAAAATGAAAACATTTTGCTAAGCATTTGCCAGACATAATTTAGAAGGAAAAAAAGAAAAAGAAAAAGGATTGAATCTTTATGACAAATTGTCATTCTTGTATTATGATTATTATTATCGTTATGATTATTATTATGAGTAACACTTATGATTCTTGTTGGCGTGCGTAAACGATGCAGTTATTTCAAACGAAACAAAATATTTCTTAAACTACATATGAATGAAAATTAAAAAGAATTTTCGAAAAGAAAAAAAAAACAAACAAACAATATTAATAATTTCATATACTTTTTGCTTAATAAATCCCCTATAAATATATATATTTATATATACACATATATACACATAATATATATATATATATAAACATATTTATATGTATGCGAAAGAGAAAAACAATATTTAAACAAAAACAACTCGCTCTCTTTATTTAGGACGTACGTAACATTTTTCTAAACTAAACCTAAACAAATCTTAAAACCTTAAACCGTAAACCGTAAACCGTAAACCGTAAATCGTAAACTCGTAAAAGCGACGCAAGCAACAAGAAGATGAAGAAAACCAAAAAAAAAAAACTAGACGCATTACATATATACATACTTATATATATAAACGAAAGAAGAAAAAAAACAAAAGATATAGGCATATATATATATACCTATATATATATGCAACTTTATCTTAAGTAGGCAATATATCCAAAAGAAAATATCCCAAGCAAAGTTTGCATATTGAAGTTGAGCAAACAAATAAAAATACTGAAAATACTAAAAAAATACTATAAATAACACACACACATACACACACACACTAAAAGAAAGAAGGAAAAGAAGAATACAAACCACACAGAACAGAAAGCAATAATTTTTACAAGTCGAACGCGAATACATTTAAATGAGAACTAGTGGCAGTGACATAACCTTATATATACATACATATATATATATATATGTATAATATACTACTATATAAAAAAAATACCAAGGTATTAAACCAAAAAAAAAGTAAATACTGTTAATCAAAGCACGGCCAAGATGAAGAAGAACAATTGCAAGCGAGACAAGCATATAGTCTATTCGAATCCATCAGATATATATGTATATATGTAGATATATATACATATGTAGCTTGCAAGGTAACTAAGTGTGTCTGCTCTTACACCCCATGGGTGCATACACATAAACACACACACACACACATATATATATACACACACATATATTCAAATTATATATATGAAGGACATTCATAGCAATACAGAAATGAACAGAAAACACTAAAGGAAAATATCAAATTAAAAAAAAAAATAATACGAAAATACAACATTGTATAAATACCACGAGGCATCAAGTACGTCACACGCTAACTAACGTGCTTAGCCAAATGCTCGATAAGCCGCAACTGGAAACATGGCACTATAAACCACCAACAGAACACCCCCAACATTCGACATTATAACCACATCCTAGCCACACAACATACATACAAATATAATACATATATATTCTTTAAACACTGGACAACTGGCAACGGGCAGCACTGAGAGCGATAGGTTTACTTGTTTTTTTAAATGAGTATTCAAGTTTAACTAGGATTTAGTAGTTCTAAATAGTGCATATTTCTGCCCGAACACATTTTTTTTTCATGTATAAATTTTGTTGAATGTTGATTAAGATTTTGCTCCAAATAAGCGATTGATTTAGTTTCTAGTATTTCTCGCTCTTATTTATTTATATATGTTGTATGACTAAAGATCTTAACTAGGATATTTAAGAACAGAAAAGGTACAGAAGGTTGAGACTTACAATGTTAATGTTTCCCACGATTCGACTAAAATAGAGGTAGAAATGTCTTTCTTATACCAGCCAACTCTTGAAATCTAGAAAAACTTTTACAAACAGATTTTCCAACAGTTTTCCAACATGGCACAGATAGTAAAATGTTTTTTTGGTTTATATTTGAAACAACATCTAGAACGTGCTTAAAAGCATTCTTAGCTTTCTCACAACAAAAAAAACCTCTTGACAAACTTCTGTTCCATTTTTCCTAGTTCAATCAGCTACATTTGTTGAGTGCTCTACTTTTGCGCAGCATCGCTCTCAGGCCCAACTTAAGTACCAGCTATACCAGCTATCGATCCTATATATTTTATATATCAATTGGAATTCATAACTTGATACTCAACACTTTCTGTCTGTCAACATTTTTTCAACTCGAACGCTCAATTCGCAGGCAAATGGGCGCGAGAACATAAAGCAATCGGAGCAAAACAAAAAAAAATCAACTGAATTGTTTTTAAGACGAAACAAAAACAAGAAAAGATATAACTTCCAGTACTTACAAAACAAAACAATTAACATAAACTTTTATACATACTGTATATGGTTAAAGCTAAACAGTAATCTTCCAAATTAACTTTAAAAACAACATGCATACGACTACATATATATATATATTATACGATATATACATGCTAAAAACTTATTTATTTAGTATACATAACATTTAGCACATACTCATACACATACACAAATACACACACACACACACGTACGCGTACACACTTTCACACACTCAAAACATATCGCGCCCACTTTTCTCTATAAAGTACTACGAATGAGTACAAATAAAACTTTTGTAGACCTACTATGATAAAGCATATTCAAAAATGAAAAACAAAAAAAAAAACGAAAAAAACTAATCTAAAAAAAATTTATCGAACAAAATTGTTAATCAACTAGCATTTCGCATGGAATGTTCATATACTACTACTATATACTTTCCAGGCACTTTCTCTTTAAAAATAAAAGCAAAACCAAAAAAAAAAAAAAAAAAAAAAACAAAAAGGATCCCCATCCATAGAGCGCAGTACAAATGTCCAGCGTCTGTTAACATTTACAAAAGACAACAAACAAAGAAATCAAAATAATTGACACAGCTGCATATATACACAATATATAGTAAAAGTAATCGACATCATTATCAGAATCAGCGTAGTTAGCATCAATTGTTCAAACGACATTCAGAACTCAGAGCCCTCTCAATTCCCAGATCCTAACTCAAAGCGCACATAAACACGCACTTGTCAAGTGGAAATCGTTAAAGTCTTGCTTTAAGGCAACTTATATAAGATTATATATATATATATATATAATATATACATATATACATATTATATATATATATGAGAAATTGTTATGGTTATAGATTTTTAACAAGTTGAATAATTGCGTAAAGAAAAAACAAACAAAAAAATACAAAAAATTGTTGAAAAATTAGTAAAACTGTTCAGAAGCGTAAAACAGAGCAAGTAATAATAATAATAATAAAATTAAAAACAACAAATTTAAAGATTAATAAATAAAATACAGTATATACTTTATGAAATATTTAACTTACAAATAAAAAAAATCATTGTTTGAAATTAAAGTTAAAAAGAAACTGAAAACCCACAAAAAAACAAAAAACAAAACAAAAAAAACTTTTAATACGCGTAGAATTCTTCTGTCTGCTAATTTTATCCTCTGACCAAATTTTTTGAGTTCCAGCTTAAAGTAAGTATTAACAAATTCAATTAAATTTTTTACTTTAACAATTGGCATTCGTAATACACCCGATGTAAAAAGATTCTAAAATATGAAATTAGCAAACACGAACAATTACTGGAAGCTACGAAACTCCCAGCTCGGAGATAATCGAATTGAATCGAATCGAATCGAATCACCTGCTAATAATACCCAAGCACATAATCAGTTCAGCTTTAAATACGATATATAATTATCATAGTTATATACATATATACAATAAATAATATATAACAGATATATATGTATATATATATATATATTAATTTTTATAAGTATATATATATATAAATAATGTATGTACCCACAGAGAGTATGCGTAACTTTCTTTCCTTCCTAATTTCTCGTTTAATAAATAATGCCGTGTATACAAAACTTTAATTCATATATATATATATATATATATACTATACATATATAGGGTTTATATCGAAAATCGTTTCAAGTTGCGTCCGTTGTATAATACAAGCAAAAAAATACGAAAAAGACAAAAACGAAACAGAACACGAAACAATAAAATGCGTACGTTGCTTAGCTGTCAGCTTTTGTCTGCATAGCGCAACGCTTATCGCGTATCGCGTAACAATATCGATTGTCGTCTGCATGCGCTCGAATTATACCTTCAATTAGAGCTGGGCGCGTGTCGCATTAAATATATCGCTATGGATAGCGATCGATTAATCATCGCTCTAATCGTGACGAGTGATGTGTGTATCGGAAACAAAAGAAAAACAACAACAACACGACACGAGCCCAACTCTGTTTTTTTATTAAAGCAGCTAACAACAACAAAAACGATAACGATAAATAATAAGAAGCGAATCCAGCAAAAAGTAATAGTTAACATATTGGTAGACTAATTTAAAGTTTTTTATAGCGTTTTCAAATTTGTAAGTATATAACAACAACAACAACAAAAACAACAACAACAAGAACAAGAACAATGCGTTTATTATTTTTAATAGGCAATGCAATTATCGATCATAGATAATACCTATCGAAAACGAAAGAGTAACCGTCGTGTGTGTAATACAGCAAAAAAGAAAAAAAAACAAAACAAAGTATAAAATATAATATAACAATATATATTTCCTTACCCACCAGCGATTTTTGTGTTGTTGAGTTTGAATTGTTGTGCGATTTTTACTTTACATATTTTTTACATACATATTTACGTACATACATATACATAGATATAGTGCGTAGTCCTATAAAGTGAATATATACATATATGTATGTGGTTTATTTTTGGTAACGGTCACGCCACAGACGTTGAGCATGTAATGTAGTGCATAACTGTTAATTTCAACACACCCACACACAAACACACACACACACACTCACACACATACACACACATATATATATATAACAATGAGAGAGTATTAAGAAAATACCACAGAATAATGGAATAATGGGAAAACCAAAAAAGTAAGAGAGAATTAATTTTAATAACTGATACGCTTTTAGCACATAAGATTGTACAAATAATTTATATGAATACAAACAATCACATACAGATACAGATACGGATACAGATACAGATACACACACATAGAGAGATACTAACACACACAAACACACCAATACATAGAGACACTAAATATTACAGTTCATATATAGAATGGAATCTCTTGCAATAAACGAAAATAGTTTTTAATTCCTTTTGTTATTGTTTTTTTTTTCTTCTTGTTTTGAACAACATTTGTCATATGGTTATTTCGTATGCCCGATTTGTTGTTGTATTTGTATAATGTAAGCCTTACGAAAACACAGAGTGCAGATCTTAAGGATCGCTGCAGCTGTAAACGAGTCAAACGAACGTGATGAAGCCATTGGAATATATGAAATAAATGAAAAACAAAGGAAAACAGAAAATGCAAATAACAGTAAAAATACAAGTAAAAGTTAAAGTAAAAGTTAAAGTAAAACCCGGGAATCCCTAAACTTGCTGAACATATAAATTCGGCTTTACTTTAAACAAAAAACAGTTGCAAATAATACAGCGATACCGTTATAATACAGAATGTTATTTACTTTATAGAAGTATATGAATATACATATATATATATATATATATTTAAATACATATATATTTAATGGAAACATTTAGATTTTATACAAAACACAATCACCATCACTCCTCCCCCTCCCGGACATCAAATCAGAGCTCATCATTAAAAGCAAATAACGCATGGACTAGACGCAAATCAAATAAATAGTCAATTTCGATATAGATATATATAGATATATGCATATGTCTGTATGTATGTATGTATGTATGTGTACTTGAGCATGGGCTGGCACGCAAAATAAGCAGCGAGTAATGCAAATATGACAGAAAGGAAAAAACCAAAAAGTTGATATAAAAAAACGCATTTCGATGAGAAGAGGGAAACGACACTTATGTAAATCAAAACGAAGCTAATAGATACAATGTTAACTAGTTATTTAGGTGAAATATACAACAAAATCACACTCAGATACATTTGAATCGTAACGCTTAATAGAAGTACACTCACACACACACTAACAATAACACTCACACTCACACACACACACAGGCAGTTGAACGAGCAATGTGAAATACCGTTACATAGCCATGTTGTCGCAGAGCCGCAGCAAACGAATTAACGAATTAACGTATAAAAAGATCGTTTAATCTATAATACATTTTTGTTATCAACAACAAGAACGAACAAATTGTAAAGCAAAATTGCATTCTGCATATTGCAAGCAAACAAAAAAAAAAAATAAAACACACACACACACACACACACAAGAAATATATAAAGTTAATGTTCAAACTAACTAATATATAACAAATATTATATAATACAACAAACTTAGACTGTATGTTATTTTCTCAATACAATACCTACCTATAAAAACAATAAAAACAGATTCAATAAAATGAGTTATCGAAAAGGCACAATAACCTTGTTTGAATTGGGCGCGCATGGCAAAACTGTTTGGCTGCACTGCTAGTCAGAGTGCTGCCCATTTGTTGATTCAAATTTAGCCGCTGGTTGGCAGTGCTGCCCATGCGTGTGTACGCGTGCACTGCGAATGTCAGCTGTTGGCATTTTGACATTTTCTTCGCACGGTCACACCGTTCCTTTCCACGCGACCAACAACACAGAAACGTGTGTTTTGGCTTCGGCGCGTGCTTTTAGTAAAATAAAACAATATTAGAGCGAAGCAGTTCTGAGAAATTGCTTTCTTTTCGCATAAATAACAGCTGCACTACAAGACTGTCACAATGAGGCGCCCCAAGAAGGTACGTTTAATTTGAAGCTCAAATACGCAATTTGTGGTTGTGGCGACTGTGAGGTTAATTTGTATCAAGAAAGTAAAAGGAAAACGAAGTAATTTTGATTGATTCCATTTGCAGTACGAAGCCGGCGAGGCCACACAATACATAAGTCGGCGAGCAGCACTGCGTAAGCTGCAGCTATCGCTGAATGACTTTCGCCGCCTGTGCATTTTGAAGGGCGTTTACCCGCGTGAGCCCAAGCACAGGAGACGCGCACAGAAAGGCTCCTCGGAGATAAAGGTATTGTACCACACGAAGGACATACGCTTTCTGCTGCATGAGCCCATCGTATGGACGCTGCGTGACTATAAGGTAAGCAAAACACTTGATTCGTTAAGCGGACACAGACTAATCAATCTCTGCTTTACAGATCTTTGCCAAGAAATCTGGTCGGGATCGCGCTATCAAGGATTTTCGCAACCTGAAGCGTCGCTTGGCCCTGTTCCCCGAGATCAAGCTCGACCACATTGTAAAGGAACGCTATCCGACGTTCATTGATGCGCTCAAGGATCTCGATGACTGCCTCACTTTGCTCTTTCTGTTCAGCACATTTCCATCCTTGCATTTGATTCCGCGCGAGCAGTCGAATCTTTGTCGTCGACTGACCATCGAGTTCTTGCATTATGTGATTGCCTCCAAGTCGCTGCGCAAGGTGTTCATATCGATCAAGGGCTACTACTTCCAGGCCGAGATCAAGGGCCAAAAGGTCACCTGGATAGTGCCGCACTACTATCCGTTTAAGCCGCAGTCAAGGCAGGAGGTGGACTTCAAGGTCATGTCCATATTCGTGGAGTTCTACACAATTATGCTGGGTTTTACGAACTACCGTCTGTACCATGGCCTCAATCTTGCGTATCCTCCACAATTTCCCTCTAGCATGCTGCAAGATAACGCGGACACCTTAAAGGACGAGACGAGCTTTGTGTCGGAGCGTATTTCCGCACTCAATTTCGAACTGCTGCGTACAGACAAGCTGCAGGAGGATGAGGAGGAACTCGATATTGATATGGAGCTGCTCGAGCAGGATGGCGACTCGAAGCGCATTATCAAAATGAAACAGGAAGCACAGGAAGTATCCCGTCTACGCACCCTCTTTAAAGGATTGAAATTCTTTATAAACCGTGAGGTCCCTCGCGAACCCCTGGTCATCATTATACGCTCCTTTGGCGGCAAAGTCTCCTGGGATTCGTCCGTATTCTCCGGCTCCACGTACGACGAGAGCGATGAGAGCATCACGCATCAGATTGTTGACAGACCAAGCCTAAGTACCCAGTATATATCAAGGGACTACATACAGCCACAGTGGATCTTCGATTGTGTGAATCAGCGGCAACTGCTGCCCACCAACAAATACTTCATGGGTGAGCCGCTGCCGCCGCATCTATCGCCGTTTGTCGATGCCAAACGGGACACATATATGCCACCCGAAGAGAAGGCGCTTCATGATCCCTCGTTGATCGAAACGCATGGTAGGAATACTATAAACTCTTGATAGAAACTCTTTAGTTGTACGTTCTGCTAACCCCCAACACTCTCTCCTTTCGACAGCTCAAAGCGATGATGAATCGGAAGAGGAAGAAACCGGAGCACAGAACGAAGATGATACTGTAGAGCAAGAGCTGCTGGATGCACAGCTGCAGCGCGCCTATCAGCAGGAAACAGCAGAGTACAAAAAGTACGGCGGTCCTGACGGTGTCAATGAAGATGAAGAGGACACTGAAGATGAGGATTTCGATGACAATGAAGAGGAAAGCGAGGAAGAAGAGCTGGATGAGCAAACACGGCGACTGCAGGAAGAGGTGCGTCAACACAATAACCAAGCCTAACATCATATATATGTAAATTCTCTCTTGCAGAAGAAGAAAATGTCCGTGCAGTCGGGCAAAGTGCACAAAGTGAACAAAAGGCAGCTGCACAAAGCCGAAGTTGATGAGCATCGGCTGCAAGCGCGCATGGTCAAGCCACGTCATCGCAATCTGTTCCGCAAACTGATTCGCGAGAAGCAGACCAAGGAAAAGGAAGAATGGCTACTGCGCAAGAAGCGACGCAATATCGACAGCGATACGAAGGAAGCCAAAAAATTAGCTAAGCGGGAGGCAAAAAAAGCAGCCGCTGCTGCTGCTGAAGCTGCCTCGCAACTGGGCGCCAAGTGAAAGACCCTGCTTCGCGGTATTCCACATCCTGTGTCTTCTTAGATTTAGTCTGTACTCAACAACAATAAAAGAAATAATGTAAATGCGAAAGTTTCTCCTCTCTGATATATTTGAAAAGATGTATTTACTAAAAATATAGAATTATCTTTGATGCGGGCGACCATTGCATCAAAATTGACCCTCTACCTCGAAGGGCCCAGGACTATCGATTGTCATTCGAGGATCAATAAGCAAATTCACAAGTTTGACCATTATGTTTCCATTTGAAGGACTAGAACAATGCCCTGGGAGCAACAGATACTGTTTGTCGACGCTATTACAATTCAGCAAGAACAAAGAGGAAACAGCTAAAGTAAAGTACGAAATTTTAGTAGAGAGCTTATCCTGATGTATCCTCTGGCAAGCGATGCTAATTAACTGGGACTGTCAGCTGATTAAATGGCATAGAAAACATTCTTGCAGCTTATGGGACTTTTAAGACCTGCTTATGATATTTACCAAGACCAGGATTCGGAGACAACTTCATGAAGTTTTGAAGTGGATTGTTGCAGACTCTCAACAACACATTACTGAATGTAATGTATTTTGAAGATCTAAAAGGATATCTCTGAATTATTGCCAAAAATCATTAGTCAAAATTTCAATATTTCATGTTACGTATTTCTTTTCCTCAAGAGTTTGTATCACAAAAATAATAGCTAAAACATCAGGCCAGCAAAATCAACAGCGTACACAACAAATCGAAACTGTCCTTGCTTCCTAAGCATGTTTTATTTCCTATAAATCTGCGAAATGTTAAGTAACAGCGCACGGACTGTAAAGTCATCTGCTTAACAGCGAGCGCAGCTGTTAACCTGGCAAAAATTACAACTAGATTAATTGGAGTAAACGAAATCCAATCTGTTAATTATATATAATTTTTGAAAACGTTGAACTCTCTAAACACACCATATAAAGCAAATAAATAACATAGTATTTAATCAAAGTTGTTGCACAGTTTCTCGGTTTATTTTTAAAGCTTAAACAAAATGTTTGAACAATAAGATCTTACTGTAATCGATTTTAAAATTACACAGGATGTGAGAAGAACACATGAGTATAGAATATAAAAACTAAAATTTGTATAATCATTAAATATAGTATAACAAGAAAAACATCAGTAAAGCAATAGAAACATTCGTTATAAATAGAAGAAGAACTAGAGCACGGATTACTTTCAAATTTGTTAGATTTAAGATTTCTAGTTTGGATGAATCGTATAGATACCAAACCTAGTTGCTTGGCTATAGAAAAACTATTTAAGATTTGTTTCATTTCTTTTTTTTTTTTGTAATTTTAACTAACAATTTGTCGCTTGCATCGTATAACCTAAATATTTGTATATGTATATTTAGTACTCGTATATTGTATATGCCCTGACACAGTCCAAGTCTGTCATAAGTAGTACCTATTACGCTATAATTATGTTTTATCTTTCGCAATTTTTTTGTTTTTTTTTTTTTTTGTATAGTTTTTAGAAAAGTCATGCGTTCGTCGCCTTTGTTCTCGAGTATGTCAAATAAACCGTTCGAATAGAAAAAAATGCTAAAGGAGCTTTCGGATATATATATTCCCTAATCGCTATCGCTATTGTCGCCGCCCGCCGCACCATCCTCATCGTCGTCGTCGTCGCTGTCTTCTAGTTCCGGCATAGGAAAACGTAAAATAGCCGCAATGCCCGTTAATTGGGAGAGTTCTGAAAAGGTACATAAAAAAGGCAATTAATTAATAATGAATAGTAGTAGCTCATAGATATATATATTTATCTTGGGCATCTTTTATTATGAAACATAAATGGCAAAAAGCCTAGAAAAAGCAATTGATTAAAGCAGAATGTGGACAATAAAAAGGTTCCACATAAAAGTATTTAGAAAATTAAACATTTCTTTAAAAATTAATTAAATATCCCAATTTATAACAATTTTTCCTTTTGGCAAACTGAGTGAAAGTCTTTGCTTTCTAAATATGGGAAAAGTATGAATTAGTGAAGTACAATTTAGTAAAACTAAAAGTTCTTGGAGATGCCTGGAATTTGGAATATTTAGAAAATCTTACAAGATATAATAAATATAAGGAAACTATTTAAGATCAACCGATTGTATCGTGTGGGACTAAGTTTACAGTTAACTAGAGCTTAATTAAGCAAGAGTCTTACATCAACTGATCTGTAACTAGTTCTTAATTGTAAATATTAAAGTTCTCAGATAGAAATTTGATAGATAACACCAAATATTCAAGTTTTCAAACTATAAGCCATAAATTAATTCGCTGAGAAACGAATCATGTTAATTACGAAATTTATACATCCGCTGCATATGTTTAAAGTAGCTAAAGAACTTTAGTTCTCGCTGAATTCTTTGGTTAAAGCGAATTTCCCACAGCAGAATTGGCCAAGCAGTAAGCCAAATCAATGCCAGTGCACAGTCCAAGCAAACCAGTTAACATATTCTCTTAGGCTATGCACTAGGCGTAGGAGTTGCAACTGACATAGTCAAGGCTGCCCGCTTCTAGAAAACTGACTCACTTTTGAACTTAACATTCAACTTGATGGATATTCAATTTGCAATTTACCTTATACAATTTTATAATTTACAATATGCAAATGTGTTAAGAAAAATAAAATAAAAGCCATTAAATAAGTAGAGTTCTTACAATAGTCAAGTTACAGTGCTCTAGCTGTAAGTGTCTGAGTAGGATATACCCAGAACTCAGCACATCTTGTTCTTTCTATAGTCCCTACTCGACAATGAAGTTATCAGATGCAAACTACTATTTGAAATATGATTCTATAACATTTTGTACCATTAACATTAATGTAGATCGATATTAAGGAAATCAGATGACATCGCGAAATAAAACTATAATCATATCAGCTCATCGTCATTATCATGACAAATTCTGTCGTTAGATAAACTTTAGCAAATATATTATACCCTACACCCCCATTATCAATGGGTATAAAAAGCAATGCAAAGTGCTCAATGTGGTAGAGTTTAGCATAGGTTCTGTTCTGGTTATTTTTCTGTTCTGTTCGTTTTCATTGCTGCTCAATAATGGAAATTGTGGGCCTGCTTTATCTGCAAACAATTCAAATCAAGTACTCGAGTTTTGTTTTTTTTTGTTTACACTTGCTCTACAATGTTTATATAAAAGCAATTGCGAGCTGATTAAAACATTCGCTTGGCAGCGCAGAAAAAGTACTTGAGGAGGCGCTGCCAGCGATAACGAGTTAAATGAAACGCTGTGGAAACGTTCGAGTGGAGAGCTGAAAGACAGACCAGATATGCAAAATTCATTCCACGAGCTCTATCGAGCTATAAAGAGTATTGCAATAGCTACAAAGTATACAAGTTCTATTTTAGACACAGAGTCGACCCATTTATGTGCAACACAAGCCAAAGTACGATCAGACGGAATGTACTGAACTAGAAGATACGCTTTACCAATTGTGAAATAGAGACAATCCTTACAATAAATAATAAAGAAATATAAATGTCATCAATATTGCAGATAAGCTATGAAACACGTTCAGTTATACTTAGATAACATTTCTTTTAAATAATCAGCACTAATTCTAATTTATAGATAGTGTAAAGAAGTAAAGTCTTGGCAAAAGTTAAGATAATTTCAAGTATTAATTATAAAACTTGCAACTTGGTTTATGAACAGATTATATTATATTATAATCTTATCTTATCTGTGTCAAACAAAAAAGTTGGTTATTTAACAATCTTTATCAAAATTTCTGAATGTCTTATCAAGCTAAGGCCATTCACAAAAATGATGAGACTATCTTTAAAATCAAATATATTACAGCTCTTAAAATGGACCAATAAAAATAATGCCTCACTCTTGTTTAGATTGCGTAAGCCATCTATAAATCTAACTTTTCCTTCAGTATGGTCTATCGATTCTGCATTCATTCATTATAGCTTCTATCCTATACTCTGCTATTCAAAAGCCTTGCTTATATCTAATTCTATACTTCTATTTACTATCTATTGATTGTTCAATCTCTATATAGCCAACTTTTCAGTCTACAGGGTATACAAATTGGCAAAAACGTTGCCAAGTCGCGAACAATTGATAAGAACGAAGCAGAAAGAGAAGAAGAATAGACAACATGTGAGTCATTTACCAAGCAGCCAGCAAATTGCTATTTAAAGCGACCCAAAAATATTTCGAAAACATGTAAAATGCAATTTTAATCAACGTCAACTAAATTTATAATCAAGATGAAATTGAAAGTGTCCCCGAGCGAAAAAAAAATAGATTAAAAGCCTCAGACTAAAGTCCAATCTACACTAAATTATGCATTGCGGGAGATTCCTTCAAGACAAAAACAAATATATATATATATATATGTATATGTATAGGAATATGTATAGCACAACATATGCACTGCACGGCATGTAAAAATAGAATGCTTAACGAGGTCATTAGACAGGGGGAGGCCTGTACCATACAACTTCTATACCAGACCGAAAGAACAACAGTCATAGACATTTTGCTTGTTTTCTCTAGAGAATAATCGAGTGAATTCTTTAGCTGGCTTAATGCAGAATCAACTGCAATGAACGTCCAAATTAATAAGAAATCTATAGTTAGTAGTTATTATAATATATAGACATATATAAGTTAGAATTAGATTTTTTAAAGAATTAATACACATACAGGTTAATTCTACCATGTACTTTTTTCTGGAGTGCCCACTGTACCGTATGAATCACAATTCATCATTTAGCACTTGATTCTCTGCTAATTCCTGAAGTTTGCAAGCATTAGTTCATATGAAATACTTACGTTCTCCTGATATATGCATACTGGAGAATATTTTCACCTCGCCTCCGGCATCGCGAACCGATTCAACCAAGTTAACATATTCTTTCCTGAGATTTACGTCTTGGCATCTAGAAAAGAAGCGAAAAGGAGTTTAGACTAAATTTTTGTAAGATAATATTAACAATTTAAGATCAATAAAAATTGAAACGTTCCCAATAAAAGAATAGAATTTATAGAATTGCATTGGCTAGAACAAGTACAAAGCTGGCCTGAAAATGTTAGGCGTTTATGAAAAGACAGTGGAATATAGAAGATAGGAAGTACGAGTAAGCAAGCTGCAGTCGGGTGTAACCGACTGTAGAATTCTACAACATTTTTAAGATTTATATTATGGACATATCATTTCTAATCAATTTGTGGAGGAGGTCCACAGAAGGGCACTTGACAAATTTTGGGTTTTTATCTCTAAAACTGTCAGAGATCTAGTTTTAGCCAAGGATAAATCCAAGGATTGTATACATGAGTATGCATATCATAATCCAAGATTCCAACTTTAAATAATATATATAGCCTAAAAATAACTATAATAGGAGGTTTTGTATTTCACTTGGCTCGCAAATTGTTTGAAAGATAGGTGAAAAAGAAAACTACTACTAACTTTTGAAATCGGAAAGTAAAATGCATAAAAAGTACAAAATTACAACATTCAGCGATTAGTTGGGATCAGTTACATGTGCTATCATCCGAAACATGCAAAATAGAGAAATATTGAAATAGCTACACGAAGTATCGCATGTATCAGACGAAACCCTGAAACCGCAATTGGCATATAGACTGTAAAGACAATTAATATCTATTACGATTCGAAGTACGTGAATATTGCACATCTACAATGCGAGTACGAAGCAAAACGCTTAATCATGAGCGAAAAATTCAAGTGTTGGGTGCATACATAGTATACTTATACATCTATATCCATGCATAATGCATAGGTTGTTCAGCTTTAGTTGGAATTTGTGGGATCGCAGGTGTGACACAAAGGTTACAGTTATAGTCTATGGACTAATTGCGATGAAAATGCAAGTTGTCGCATCGAATCAAACCGTAAGCTCTAGAAATGAGTATTCAAAATGCCGGTATACGGTTCAAAAACCTTAGCAAATGTTAATGCTACAAAGATAAAACTGACAAAAAAAAAAAGACTGCGCCTCCCCATTAAAAGAGAAATATAAAAAAAAAAAAAAAAAAAAAAGGAAGGTATGCAAAAAAAATAAAAATTAAGCACAGGTAAAATATCAATTATCATTTTTTATTGAAGGCACAAAAAGCGGCTTGATCGTGCTTCAAGAGCGCGAGAGAGTGTGACCAGAGTATCTAACGATCAAGCTCTTTAAGTGACTCTCTCTCTCTCTCACTTTCTGTGTGTATGTGGATGCTATTCGCCAGTACGTGGCAATGCGTTCCACAGCACGTGTAGCAGGCGGAGAGCAGCCAAACACATATGACAGTAATAACGTGAGTGTGCATACCAAAAATTGACTTATAAATACCCTGTAAACAACTTTTATGCACAATTTATTTATTTATTTAATTTATTTAAATAATATTTAAGCAGAAAATTAAAAATATTTAATATAATATATATTTAACATAATATAGTATATTTAAAATATATAGTTTACAGATACCAGTAATAGCACAAACAAGTGCAATGTACTTCAATGTATATACCAGAGAAAAAATATATATGGCTGAGTGAATATACCCAATAAAGCAATTCGTTATAGGATATTCAAAGAGAGCTTAAGCGAGCGTGAGTCTGTTCGTGTAGAATTAGTTGTGAAGCGGCTTTCTAGCGACGCGCACGTTGGCGCACGGAACAAGAAGAAGAATAGAAGAAACAAGAATCGAACCGCAGCGAATCAAAAGAAAAACGCGTCGCGCTTGCCACGCAAAAAGAAATTGGTGCTAAGAGAAGAAGCACAAGAAAAATAACAACAAAAAAGAAAGCAAAAGGTGCGTGCAGGCCAAAGTGAAAGTTAAACTTGTTGTTGTTGTCCATGTCAAGTGCAAAACTCTATAAATTGAGAGAAGAAAAAAGAAATAAAAATCAAGTTTTGGGCTTTCTTTTGGGGAATTTACGGCTTGAGTCAGCGCTGCGCAATGCAGCTGCAGCAAATTGATCGGTGTATCTGTGAGATACCTGTGTGTTTTTTTACTCATCATCTGTTAACCGCAATGAATTAAATCCATTGTCGCGATTGTTGTTGCTGCGTGACAATGATTGCACAATGAAATCAATTGTTATAATGGAATTAACGGAACGTAGGTGAAAGAGCCATGAGCGTGCAACAAGGGGCAGCCGCGGGCGGAGGTCGCTGCAGAAAGAGACAGCAAAAGGCCAATGTAGCTGGCCTCAAGATGCGGCGGGGGAGTAGAAATGCATAATTAAATGTATCGCATGTCGTTCTGTATCTAAATGAATATGAACTTGTTACGACTACGAAATCAGATCAAGAAATTAACTACAACTATGCCAGGAATAACGAATACGATCCACATAGACGAATCAAATTGGCAGAAAATACTTTAAATATTCCAAATAACACATGAAATAATCCAAAGACAATTTGATTGTCAAAATGTTTAGGGTTGGGTAGAAAGAAATTGAAAGAAACGAGAGCAATTAAGGGCAAAATGAACGATCTATGAAATTATTGCTGCTCAAGTTTTGGGGCTTTCAGTAGTGGAGTTGGAATAACTTTATTTCAAGTTCAAAATAGATAATATATCAGTTAGGTAAGAATATATCCCTAGACTGAAAAGGTGTTCAATGCAAAAGATTTAGAAATAAATTAATAATCTTTAAAATTAAGTTTTAGGAATTTTCCTATAAACGATCAACAAATCGGGAGACTTTCATTTGTGCAAATCAAAAACTGGTTTTCAAATTTTTGGTTAAATGCAAAAAACTAACATAAAGTCGGGCAGTTCACATAAAAACTCACTTTACGTGTTTGAAACGGGGACTATATATTTCGTACCTATCTCTAATCAATTCACTCGCTTTTTATGGAGCGTCATTCAAGCTCACATTGATCAATCAACGATTTTTTATATGTCACTACGTCAACTTAACCCGAATACAGCACAACTTCGGATGAATGCAAAGAGTGGATGGTATAAAAGTTAGCCTCGACGAGCTGCCAAGTATCAGATACCCTATAAACTGGAGTGCTACTATGGTATATACTATTACAAAGTTTCAATATACTCTGTGCTAAGAGTATGCCACAACCAGCGCCCTTTCATTTCTTGCACAATTTCAAATGCAAATGAATTATACAAACTTAAAACAAAAAAAAAAAAAGGAAAAAGAAACAAACTTACGAAATGTCTCAGCAGCGCGTGCCCAAAATAAAATTAAAAATACTAAAATAAAAAAACAAAAAGAAAAATCAACAATTATATATCGAGTCAATATTTATGCAGAAACAACAAGAGGCAAAAGCCAGCAGCAGCTGACGCTACAAACAGGGGCACGCTGTACGCTGCATGAAGCATGTTGCACAGAAGACGGCCCTAAGACCAGATACTAGAAAAACGGGTTGCAGCAAGAAAATATGAAAATGATAAAAAGCAAAATAACCAAAGAACAGCAAAGGAAAAGCAAATGGAAGACAAACGCCAAACGATGTGGCAAGTAAATGAAAACGGAGTGGAGGGGGGCGGGGGCAGGAAGCAGTCAAAGACTCTGCCACAACTTGAGGCAAGTGGATCATATTGCCGCGCAGAATATTGGGGCATGTGGAAGCCAAGTGGTCCAATCAAAAAATAAATAAGAAATAGAATTCCAGAATTAAGAAAAAAAAAAAACAATAAACAAAAAGTGTTTAGCGGCTAAGAGCGACAAACTTGGCAACAACTTCAATCCATAGACGGAGCGATTTATTAATTATATAAGTATATTCATATATACATATATACATATATAAATGTATATGTATGTTGTCTTTATCGCCCACATACGTGCTAATAATTAGCGCAACTTAGAAGGCGACGTGAAGAAATGGAACAGGCAGAACGCAAATAAAGTCAAGATACAAATGCAGATATATGCAGATACAGCTACAAGTACAGCAGAAACTCTCTAGAGCGACCAGCTACGCTTGCAATTTGTTATATGGAAATCGCAATTATCCGCACTTAAATCTCAAAGTTTAGATATATATACGAAAATCTTATCCAATGAGTTGAGATCGTAGGTGCGAGCCTCTTTCCCCTTTGTTAGCGTTCACTGTATACAAATACAGCTACATACACATATCATAGACAGCGACAGATACAGTTGCATACACAATGTAAAGACTCAGATACACTATACAGAAATAGATACAGTTACTTACACAATGTAAAGATACAGATACAGACGCATTAAAACTAAATTCACATGGCTATTAGGGCTTGCGCAAATCTGTAAATTGAAACTGTTCTATAAACAAAGATTTCTGACGCTGCCAATCAAGCTAAAATATATAAATATATATATGGAAATGTATATACTGAACAGACGGATACGTACAGACCTGAACGAAGCTCAATAGCTTCACTTGATACGCGTGTGAAAGACAAACACAATAGTAAATACTTAAGCAGAGCTGTGTGTGGCAAGAGCTGCCTAACTAGCTGAAATGGGGAAAACAAAAACTAGAACAGAAACTGTATTTGTGTTCTTGGCGGGTCAACTAAAAGAACTATTTAGAACCTAGACCAGCTTATAATGAGCTTTATAGGAATGCGAAATCGAAGACTTAATATATGCTACAAAGCATTCACTTCACATGCGTTTATTATAATTTAAACGAGACTTTTAATTATAATTTAAACTAGATATTGATTTAAATTGATTCCGTTAAAACACGCAAATTAAAACGTTTAATTTTAAGAGCTATTTGCATATAATTTATGCAAATAAAATTCTTAATTGAAAAAATAAATTAAAAATTTTGTAGAATATATTATACTAATAATTATACTAATAATAAAAAAGTAAATTAAATGTAAAATAAAAACTTAAAAACAATTAAAATATAAAATAATGAAAATTCAGAGAAAAGAATATAAAAAAAATACAGATTTTTTATTAAAAAAATATATTTTATATTTAATAACACTAAATATTTCTAAATCAAGCACACTTCCAAATTCAAAGATAAGAAAAGAATTCACTACAAAAATAATCAACTTCTCGCAGGCAGTTTAGATAAGAGAGAGCTGCAAGAATGTCAAATTGGGTTTATGATAGAGCTTACAAAGCCAATAAACTAATAATGAGATCAACAATATATATATGTATCTATTTATATCCATCTACTAATGACATTTAGTAATTTTCTTTCAATTACAGTTCCTATAGAATATAAACAAGAAAGAAGATGCTCACCAAACAACCCGACTATACCATCTCAGAACTGGGCTGCCCTCAGCTGCAAGATCAGCTGTGCTCAGATAGCTGCTATAAGAAATATCGCCTACAAGCGCCCAGTTTTCGTCACAGTCCCATTCTGACCCCGAGTCCGAGTCCGAGTCGTCTATTGCCGTTACGCGAAACGCTGGACGATTACAACAAGCGGCTGCTAAGTGAACAGGCGGCGAGCTGTGGAGCAAGTCGACAACAACAACAACATAGGGAGTTGAATGATAAATTGGCACAGCAGAAAAGGCAGAAGAATCTGTGGAACGAGCAGCAGCAGAAGCAGCAACAGCAGCAGCAGCTACAGTGGGACAGACCGAGGTAAAACAAATCAAAAATGATAAAGTGTCATGGTTTCATTGTTTTAATTATTCCACTTCTCTGTTCTTTCATTTGTTATCAACAGCAATCAGAAATGTCGAGATATGGCACAAGTGAAACGAACAACTTTGCTGACTTGCGATTTGAATAGTTTCTGATTACACTGAAGGAGGAGACGCAGCTAGCTGGAGGTGGAGCTGGCAGAGCCGGCAGAGCTCAAGAGCTGAACTACAATAAATTAAGGACTGATTAAACGTGCTAAATTTAACATAAAACACATTGTATACACTTTTCGCATAGACCTTTAAGCTAGCTCTAAGTAAATCAAGTATGCAATAACACTTAATTTTATTGCATGCCACGCAAATCTTTTTACTTTTTAAATGGAATTTCGACGGCTCATTAAAAATGTAAACGGGCTATGGCAACGGGCACTGTTCAGCTACAGATACAGCTATACGTGCACATCTATATAGCGACAGAAGCAGATACAGATACAATTCTACAGATACAGCTACACATACACAACTACAGATACAGCTACACGAGCTTCAGATACAAATTCGAATTCAAACAAAACGTAAACAAAACAAAAGCGAAAAAAAAATACAAATTGAAGAGCCAAAAATGGCGACGACTCTACGGGCGTCCAACCTTGATCATGAGCATGTCACAACCAAGGGGCGTCTGTCTAGGGGCGTGGCGGGTGGCCCATTAAATTAGCGTTTTCGGACGTGCTCTCTTTAAATGGCTTAAATTGTGCACACAAGCTCTGTGTCCGACTGAAGCCTCGGGAAGCGCTCAAGATCGTGGCGAAAAGACGACAGATTCTATGCTCTACAAAAGGTAAGCTCATTGATCAAATTAATCATTCAATTTGATTGAAAATTCGATGAAAGAATAACTTTATAAAAATAAAGAACTTTCTTAATGAAATGAAATTTAAAGCTACTATGGGAAAGAAGACGAAAAATAATGAATATACTACAAAAAGTGAATCAAGCAAATAATCAACATAAATATTAAGTGGATTATAGACATATTATGGATTATTATACCCATAAAATCGTTAGTCTATCAATTAGTTACTATAAATATACTTTTGATTATTAGGGCTGTTACCATATAGATTCATAGGTATTGAGTTTCCAATACAAAATCAACTAACAGGTATGATTCATCAGATATCTATCTATACTATATATAACATCAAAATGAATAGATGAATAATAATATAGCATGATCAATTAATATATAATATAAATTCAATTTTTCTGCTTAAAATCTACTGATCAGTTTTTGTCATTATATTACTAGAATCATCTACAGTGATTTCAACAGTTTTCATACTTTTTATACATCATTAGAGCTAACAAAAATACTAAAAATCATCGTGCTATGACGCTTGAACAGATCAATGACCAAATAATGAATGAATAACCTTTATGTACTATTATAAGCTGTAGCTTTACCAAAACAAATATTCTTTTATGTGTTACATAAACCTTCTTTCAATTGAATTAAGTACTCTCAGAAGTGGTAAGGCCTCATAAAAGTCATCGTAGCGCATCAACAGCTGCTTTATATGGCAAATAAAAAATAATAATAATGAATATCAAACAAAAAGCAGACATTTATGCTACAAACAGAAACTGTCGCAATATTCCTCTGGCAATTTGGTTTAAGTTGAAGGTTTGGCGCTGTGGGCTTGTCAGCTGATCATGCTCTTGATCTTTCTGCCTTATTGAATTGTGTTCTGTAGTGCCCCTCTTCAATGGGTAAGGTTAGAAGACAAGTAAGCGGATATAACAATGTATAAAAGTATCTATCTATTAGATACTATAGAAAATATATAAAAGGGTCTAATATAACTAAGATTTGCTGAAAAAATCGAAAAGAAAGAATCGAGAATATGTGATGGTGAAAATGGTCGAGTTAGCAATGTTTGAATACACAAGGAAACACGCTAGCTTTAAAGAATAACTCTCTATAATGTCGGTATCATTGAACTTACCTGAACAGATTGTCGGAAATGAGCAAAGTTTCTATAGATTGCGCCTCGGCGGCACGCAGTACATGTTTCTTGCCATAGAAAGCCTTGGCTGGTTCGCATTGTAGCATCATATAGAACACTTCCAATGCTTTAACCTCTCCCAAAGCTTTTGTATCAGACATTTTGGCTACCACAGCGGGGTCTTGCAGAACCTCTGCGAAAATAAATAGTATTACATATTAGAATTTCAATAGTTCTGTACAGATTATACACCTTTGAGCGAATGCTTGAAGCCGGAGGATGCATGAACCAGCATGAATCTGCTCTTGTTATCCAACAATACTTTGTAGTCCATTTTGACCGCCTGCTGGAACATATAGTCGTAGAACTGGTCTCGCACAAAGCCCGGAGAGGCAATCAGCACACACTTGACTATTTCGAAGTTAACATGCCGCAATATGCTCTGCATGACCTGTTCATAGAACTTGGCCAGACCCTTTTCGTGCTGCTGCACGTTGCCCTTGCGCTTACGCGGTATGGACACTTCGATTTTGCTTCGCACTAGCGTCATGCTGGCCGTAATGAGGCAGACATGGGCCAAGCCCTCCTGCATAACAACAGCCGCAACATCCGCCGATTGGGTGGGATCGCAGGCCATGTCAATCCGCTCCAACGCGATTGTATCCCACTCCGGCTTACGCAGCTCAAACTTGCGATTCAGTTCCAGGTCGAGCGTATGGTAGGCACCCATCTTAACATATTGATTCTCTTCGATGTTGCGGCCCTTCAGACGCAGCACACAGGCCTGCGTATCAAAATCGATGTTCTCCACTGCAATGGTCAGTGTGGTGCGCACCCGGCTGCTGGTCGATGATCCGGTGGCTGTTTCATTCTGTACCTTGCGGATGGTGGTGCTACGGACGCTATCGCCCTCAGCAATTAGATTGTAGGCGTGCCACATGTCCTCCGGCTCCTCAGGCACGAGAGACACATTGCTGCATTGTGGAATGGCATTATATATTTGATGTACACATGTTAATATCAGCCGCACTTACCCCTGCATGCCCTTATCTACATATTTGCCAAGCAATTTCATGTTGCAATTATTGTTTGTCGAACTGAGCCGCCGCCGTCTGTTACCAGCAGACGTTGAATTATTGTGCTGCTCCTCTTATATTTGTTGTTGTTGGCGTTGCGTGCTTTGTGTTTTTTGCTTTTGTATGCTTTTTGTCACTTGCATTGAATTAAATGTTTCCTTAGGTCAAGCGAATCGTTAGGCATTGTTATTAGTTGTGTGTTTGTCGTTGAACTTGACCAACAAATTATTTCTCTGAAATTTGCCAAATTCCACACGGCAAACTTTTTGACATTTTAAAACAGCTGTTCAGCTAGTGTTGCAAAATGATCGTGGAAAACACCACGCGCTCAACTATCGAATATCGAAGGCGTCTAAACTTTGCTATTTTGTAAATATTATGAGACACGATGTTTTTACAAAATAGATTTCCTTTATTTAATCATACAGCTTATAGATTTGTACGCATTTAAGAGTCATCTCTTAACTTAAACTAACAGCCTTTCGATTTCCTGCTGTATGGATGTGATCTGCGATTTCAGCTGACTGCCCTCGTTGGTGGTTACAGAGCAGGCCACAATGGGACGGGACACACCGCAGGCACGACCCAACGCCTGCTTGGAGCGCACGAACACATACGGCACATTCTTGTCCTCGCACAGCAGCGGCAAATGCAGCAAAATCTCAATGGGCTCTGTGTCACCAGCCAGCACAACAATATCAGCCAGACCACGATTCAGCGTCTTGGTGGCCTCGTTAGCTCCCTTCCTCAGTTGATTGTAGTTGAGTGCCTGTTGCAGCAAATTCATAATCTTGGCAGTCAACTGGGCATCAGCCAGGGGGAATGCTTTGGGGTTCACCTCTTCGGTCTGTACGAAATTAATGTCTATATTAGTAAAACGTATTTTCATTAGTTTCAATTTACACACACATACCATTTTGGTGTTTTTTTATTGAAGTTTCTCTTTATATATTTGTTAAAATTGAAATGCAACCTCTCGGCTGGTGTGCTTCACTGAGGGGCAGAGTTAAGAATGAAACGTTTGTGAAAACACGTGCGTTGCCGCTATTTCGTGGTGCTGTCGAGCACTGGAAAATGTGGGATATTTTGAACTAGTGGCAACGCTGCATGTACACCGATAAATATCCTATCGTTTTACTTAAGCGCCAATTACAAACCAAATTTGTGTTAGAGAATCATCTATTCCATATTTTGGAATATCCAAATATACGTTGTTTAGGTTACTAAAAACTTTATACAACTGATGAAATAATTTATCTAGATGCATATAATAAAGTTTTTGGTGAAGTGGACCTTGGAATAATATGTTTTGGACGCCATTTCATCCGACTTATGATTAATTCATAAGAAATCAAATCGAAATTGATTTCCCAATGATTTCCGATGGGTTTGGCGACGCTCCAGTTGTCCTTTGTGAATGTCTCTTAAGCCATCGTAGCAAGTCAAAATCCTAGGAAGATAAATAATCTGCTTCTTCATAGAAGCTAGTCCTTCTATAGCTACAGTTCACTAACATAAAACTTCAGTATGAATCAATTTCACTTAAAATCCATTGTTTATTGTGATTCGTTGATATGAAGCACAATTACAAACTATTTGAACAAGCCCTCGCGTAGTTAGTGTTCATTCCCGCTCAAAAGAAAACACAATTGTGTGAATCTTACGTTAAATACAAAAGGAATTCTCACTTTTTATTACCAATTCATCTTGCATACAATTTATTTAGAAGTTCCTGCAAGGCAAAGACGAGAAAGTTAGTGAATTGGTTGGACGGAAGCATTAGATAGAAGCAACTTACTTGGTAATGAGACCATCCTTCTTGGCCAAACGGACAATGCAATCGTCGGACTCGCCCATGCGACGGATCTCACCGCAAATGGCATAAGTTTTGGTTCCGTCGGTTTGGCGGCCGGTTTCGGGATCCACAACAACGATGCTCAGTTGCACGGAGGCGTGGTCCTTAGCGTGGATGATTCTGTTTGATGCCGAGCTGCAACAACAACAAAAATTATCCAATTGCCGAAAAAGAGGCGGCAGTTGCTGCCTCTGCTGGACGTGGAAACACGTGTTCAACACTCACCATTTGCGGGGCACGTACAAATCAACATTCTCACCGGCGTCGTTCTCCATTATGCTGCAATCGAAAATATAACATTTAATTAGTATTTTAAAATTGTTTTCGTACGTATTAATGGCATTTAACATACATTTTGTAATATTTTACAAATTTGCGACCCAACACTCGTCAATGGAGGCTGAAAAGAGAAAGAGTGAAGTTGGCTGCGCTGCAGGGTTGCAAAACTATCGATAAGCCCAAACAATTGTTCTGCCGTGCACAATTTAATTTAATAATTTTAATAAAATTTGCTAAAAAAATGACTAAATTATTTGCTAACAGAAAGTAAATTTCATTTTTTATTACAGTGCTAACGCTTGAATATATAAGTAGTATTATTTCTATTATAGCTTGTTTTAACTTATTAAAGTTACTATTAAGGCTGTTTAAAGGATATTATTGTTTAATAAGCAAACAAATTTAGTATCGACTCACGCTACAATAGTATAAATAATTCAACTCGTTTCTTGTTAGCTTAATACAAATTTCGATTGAAAACACACAGTTTAATTCTATCGCTAGTTTCTGCGGAGCTTATCGATGATTCCAATCGAATGTATCGATTTCTCTAAAGCCGTTCATAAATATTTATTAGTCGTTTGGCAATGTGAAACACAAGTGCTGTGCTGCATCAAATTTGGCGCCGGAGCTTTCACGGCCTCAGCGCCCATTGCTAAATCGGTAGCTATTCAACTCATCTAGAATAGAATAGTTAAATTTGTAGTAAAAGTGTTTGTGTTAAATACATAAGTGAACGCGCCCACTGGTTACTTTAAATGTAAGTATTGATTTTAGACAGAAGCTGTAGCGTCGGCGTCCTTGATCCGGTGTCAACGCTGATTTTCCGTCAATGGGACTTCCGCAGGACTTTTTTTTTTTTTTTTGCTACTTGTGCCAACTTTATGTGTATTTTTAAATGTATGTGCGTGGGTGAACGAATGTGGGTGTCTGAGTGTATGAGTTTGTTATTATTGCGAATCAACGCGTCTGGCTGAATTCCATATTTGCTCGAGTTCATGTTGTGCAGTGTGCGAAAGGAACTTTTAACATTTTAATCGTTGTTTTAAATGGCTGAGCAAAGCGGATAGCTCGTAGGGATATGTTTTTCAATAATAATAAATAAGCATTAAATTTATATTTGCATGCCTTTGGTAAAATATTTAATATTCAATAATAAATGGACATTAGAATTATATTTGCAAGTATTTAGTAAAATATTTAATCGTTCAAAACAACGAAATGTAACAGTTTTCTTTTAACATAAATCTGCAACTTGATCAGAATTTACAAATGCTTAACAGGGCCATTCGAGTGGTAGATCTGTTCGTTCAGTTCATGATGTTAAGTGAACCAAAATAACTTTTATTTATTATATATATATTACTTTTACTAATAATTGAGTTTTGTATTACTAATAAATTAAATATGTAGACAGGTCAGAAGACACATCATTTTAAAGTTAACGAAACAACGATTAGCATAAACATACAAATTCAAATGAACAACAGTTTAGTTTCAGCATAACACAACACTTGACAAATTTTAACATAGTCCATCTGAGTTTTTTGAATTGGCAAGCTGAACCGTTAACTTAAATTTAGAATTCTCAATTTGAACACATTAGTCGTTGACTAGTTAGATACTAGTATATTTGAGGCTAGCTATATGTTAATACTCTCACGTTGCTTAGCTTAATAAAGCTTAAATAACTTAAGATTCTTTTATGTCAGAGCGAAGCTGGTTCTGCCATACAACTTTTAGCCCTGTCCGCTCAGTTGCCTTTCAACTTTCAGCTCGTTCGGTTGGCTCACGCTGCTTGCTCTGCCAAAAGTTGTGCGGCGTGGTCGTCATATACGTATGTAGTAGGTGCTCTGCGGTATGTTGCAGTCGTAAATATCTGGAATACACTTCATAAGGCGCCGGCGGACAGCCTCTTGACCTTTAACGCATATGTGTGTATGTTTGTATGTGTGTGAGTGATTTTTTGCATATTGTAATAAACGTGAAAAATGTAAATTTATGCGCTAAAAATGAGATCATTTAGCTAACGTATGCTGCTATTTATAAATTATATAAAGGTATATATAAAAAAACAAGCATAAAGCAAAATATAACAAATAATTGTCACACAGGCAAATGAAAGTGAAACCAATTGTAGAAAAAAAGACATTTGATTAACTCAAAATGAATATGCATAAAATTCAATAGTTTTTATTAGAAAATAAAATATATATATATACATATATGTATATGGCTGTTTGTTAGTTTATAATTAGAGAGACAACGTTATTATTGTTGATGATATTGATGGCTGATGAATATGGGTAAACACAACCATAGTAATTGTTGGCATAGCTATCAAATCAACTGCTTGTTAAGGGCTGTCAACACAAAACATTCACTATAACAAATACTTATCTCGGTAAACCTTACACAGGTAAACCAAGGCAAACTATTTATTAACCCTCCAATAATAGATTAACGAACGAAATTACATTGATAGATTTCGTCAGACTAAGGGAATTACAA
Organism: Drosophila nigricruria; assembly: GCA_037075265.1. NCBI lineage: Eukaryota > Metazoa > Arthropoda > Insecta > Diptera > Drosophilidae > Drosophila > Drosophila nigricruria. The sequence goes on along the minus strand of JBAMCI010000173.1, from coordinate 1,694,881 downwards.
AATTGTAATGGGGTTTTTTTTTCTATCCAATATCACAACAAATACTCAATTGAAAAGAAATATTTCCTTCTAAACCAGTATATGTGTGTATTCCAAGTTTAATAATAAAACCAATTAATGAATTTGATCAAAGATATAGTAATTCTGGCGTAACTATGTATTCTGTGTAGGAATTTGCAGACAAATTCCTTTAGCTTTGCGCCCACAGAGACAGGCAGATATTCAGCAAAAGTCAAATTGCATAAAACCAATATACTTTCTTTTCGCTTCGTGAGCAAGTATCATAATTATACTTAGCCCACGTTAACAGTTAGAATCTGATATGCCGGCATATGGAAATAAATGAAGACAAGCAAAATATGACTTAAAAAACTAACTTAAAACGCGTCAAGTAAAAAGTAATTAAACCGAGCCCACATTTACAGCTAGAATCTGATATTCCAGAGTATAACAAAAAAATGAAATAGAATAACAGTGAGGCTTCGCTATCGCGGACAACTGCAAATCTGTACAGTTATATTTTTCATATATTTACAAAATATTTTATTTATATTTTTAAAAAATTTGAGTTTTTCAGTTTCAATTTGAAGACCTGTTCAAAATGAAACAAAATATGTCTGGATTAGCGAAGCTTTACTGTACATCTTAAAAAACTGTGATGTCAGCACCAAAATGCGTGCCTGCTGCGCCGCGTGTTGTTTATGACGTCTAAGAGTACATGTAGAAGACTTAAGTAAAGCACTTTCTAGGTCAAAAGTTGAAAGGCAACGAGTCGCTGATGATGATGCTTGTAAAAAAAAGTAACATCAAAAGAGAGAGAGATGAAAACAAAACCAAAATGTGGTCTGCATGAGAAGCAAACAAACCACGAAACAAAGTAAATGTGATGGCAGAGACAGGTCCATTGGCTTTGCTTTGCTTTGCTTTGCCTAGGCCAGGCCCGACCAGGCCCACCTGTCAGTTGTCGATAGGAAAATTGTAAAATTAAAAGAAAATAATAATAATAATTGGCCGCAACATGCAAAATCTAAAGAAATTGCAGGGCAATAAATAAAATTGAAGATAATTGCAGAGCATTTAACTAAGCTAAAGTAATTGAGAAATTGACGTAAAGGCATATACATACATAGTATAGACAAGTGGAATGCTATTGAAGATGCACTGGTCACTGGCCAAATGGAACGCAGCAATTGCAACTATTGTAAAAAGTCTCTACTTTTCTAAAGTGCCTTCATACATAATATAGTGAAATGTATGTAAGAAAGAATATGAACCATGACTGGAACGTATAATGTGCATGTACTCATGACCTGCTGAGTTGACCGTAGTCTCGTCTGTCTGTCCATCTGGTTGCATGCATGCGAAGCCTATGTCAACTGAAGATTTGAAATTAGTTTACTACAAATCAAATAAGTTTTCCTCTGCTTTGATACCTGTCTCTCTTCATATCTGTATTGCTAAATGCTGGAGTGTGGGGCAGGCTTTCGAGGTATCTCTAGTCGGACACTCCCTACTAGAGCACTTTTACTTGTTATTTCTTATAGTCCATAGAAAATGTGTAAATAGATTATTATTACCTTACGTATTATGTTATATTAGTTAGCTACTAACTTTAAAGAGATTTCTAGAGTTCTACATTTCGGACTCTCGCTCATTTCTCTGACTATTCCAACAGCTTTGTTTTGTTTAAAGTATACGAATATACCAATTATTTTGCATTGGGCTAAAGAAAGTGTTTTTATTTAAATATATATTTATATATTATTGACGATTTAAAGTACTTTTGCTTAAATATCTTTCCTTTCAAACAAGTTATTCTGTCTTTAACCTTCTGGACTTTATTGTGCTCCCATGTGCATATGAACTTTGAAATCTCAAAATACTTTTGTGCAATTTAAAGTAATTGCTTTAAGCCTTTCCACTGGAGAGTGTACTCAAATAGTTTCGTATACTTTTTCTTGAATACCAAATATTTGACTTTAAGCGAATGCAAAAAATGGTTTAGCTACTGAACTGCTAGCTCAGAGAGCAGAAGAGCACTTTAAGCTGCCTGGAATAAGAAGTTTTCTTATCGGTCGATCAACTCTAGTTTCCTGAGCTGATTTTTGTATGACTGAAGAAGAGAGTCAAAGCAAGTGAAGGCAGTATCAATAGCTTGGCTTATTGCTTTTGACACCAGATATTCTTAGTGCTTTCCAATTCAGAAAGAACAACTATGCATAGGCAAATACGTAGCCTCTTACAATCTATTCATAAAGTGTGTCTGCTCTATCATTATAGTCTTCACTCTAATTCTAATGTAGTTCCATGAACCTTAATTCCCAAGAATCAACTCTCTATTCTGTTCACTCTTGCTACTCAATAATTATTTAAGGACCTACTATAATTAGATCCTTGGGGCGGCCACTTGTTTGCAATTGCATGGCAATTTCTTTTTCTTTTCTCCTACCTATTCCCTTTTGTATTTTAGACAGATTTGTTGGTCGGCAAACCTGTCGACTGCCAGATAAGCCCCATTGCCCACTCCTCTACCATCTCCATCTCCATCTCCTACATAGAAGCCCGGCTATCTGTGCAGCTTTATTTTGATGTGCCCCCTCATTTGGTTAGCTTTGCTTTTCGTATTTTCTTATTTATTTTCTTTTTCTTTCCTTTTTTTTGCAGCGCTTGAACTTGGCAGACTTTGGAACTGGTCGACGGGTTGGTCGGGCGGTGAGTCGGACGGTTCTTCGATGATGATCTCTGATGTTGTTGTTGTTGCTGCTATTGTTGTGATTTGATTGGTGCCAGTTACTGTTACTATTGTTGCTGTTGTTGTTGCTGCGCTATTACTGTTAACTAGAAGTTGTTGGTGCTGTTTTCTGGTGCTCGACCTGCAGCTGGAGTTGGAGTTGGAGCTGGAGCTGGAGCTGGAGCGACTGCGTTACACTTTGTAAATCGGTCAATGGTAACGGGCTTGTAAGCAGGTGCAACTGCAACTGAGAGAGAGAGAGAGAGCGAGCCAGAGAGAGGGAGAGATACATAAAAAGAGTGAGAGGAGACTGCAGCGAGCTAAGCAATCAAAACATGTCACTAAAGGTGAGTTTGACCTATATAATGCTACTTGCGGCAAGTTTGCTAAGCCATTCGGGCGGCTAGTCTATGGGAGCATAAGCTATAAAGAACGCTAATACAATTTATTATTAGAACATAGTAACAGTTCGTAGATGAGATAGTAGGTATATAGTATATGGATAAGGTAAGATAATATTTGAACTCAGCATATAATCGAATGCGCTCTCATTGATCCCATATGTATTCAAATGGTTATAAACTATTTGAGTTGGCGGAATACGCCTCTATATAGTCACTTAGCAATCACACATCAACGAAAAGTTGTCGTGCTATGTATTAAGAGCTAATAGTAATTTTAAGTCTAAAAGAAGCCCGCTCAGAATATAGCTTACTCAAAGATAGGGAAACTATGCGAACTTATACCTCAAAGCAATAATGAAGTAAACATCTTAAAAAGGCATGTAGATCTATCCTATAGTTGGTATAGTTCGATGTAAACCCTTTGACCAGATTATCTACAGGGATTTAAGGAGTTGCGTAAAAACAATCCAATATATAGTTATAGATTATCTATGACTATAATATACAATTTGCTTCATAGAGACCGAATTTTAAGCCTATCTTATAAATATCTAACATCACATTTAAAAACACCTCAAGTTAAATATTTAGGAAAATGAATCGTCTAGTCTGCCACAGCTATACGAGTTATCTATTGCTCATTATTTATCTGCCTAAGTGTAGTTGAACCTCTTAAATTACTCCGCAAGAGACAATAAGATGAAAAGGCAACGCCATGCATCAATCAAACATATAATACATACATACGCATGGCAAATATTTAAGAGCTCATTAATTCGCAAGCTTATGCTCTGTTGGCAGTGCGAAATGTGGTATATAGATTCATATACTATATCATATACATTTAGAGTATATGAATCTATCAACAATAACCAGAGCCAAATGTTCACTCTTAAAGTTTTCGAGCATCTTGCTCAATTGCTTTAAGCTGTTTATACACAGTGAATTGTGAATAGAGCATTAGACAGTCTGTTATAACCAATTGCTTGGCACATGCTTGGTTTTCTTGGCTCTTAGCTCTCATACTCAGCCTTGTGTCATTAGCCAGGCTGATAAAGCGACACAATAAGTTATCAGTCATTATATCTTATACTCATAATAGAGCATCTGTTTTATTGCTATACCCGATTGAAATATTCAACTTCTTTATCGTAGCTCTTATTTCATACCCCTCAGTTTCTTTTTTTTCGATAAAATCGCATTTCTTGTTTGCTTTAGTTCTTCTTCTGATAAAGCTGATGATATCTCGACATCACTAAAGGCTTTGTTATATACAGATTATACAGTGTATAGAGCATCTGTCTGTCTGTTAGATCCGACTGCAGTGTACTCACTAGCCCAATAAAATGACATTAGTCAAGCTGATAAAGCGAGTAAATATATATATATACATATATAATACTTGACTAAAATTGCAGAAATATCAAGTCAACGGCCCAGTCACAAACACTTGCCACACACACACACACACACACACACACACACACACACACATTCATGTGTGTGGCACAATCGCGTTGCAAGTCGTGTCTAGCACTTGTCTGAAGACTAACAAGTGCTTCTCTCACCTGCTGACATTTTGGCTTGTCTATAAATATTGCAAGCATCATCATCATTATGATCATCGCCGTCATCATTATTATGTCAGCATTTGCATTGTTGCCACACTCTGTGGCAGCTTGAGTGATGTCATGTGGCACTTGGCTGTCTGTATTGCCTTTGTTGTCTGCGCTCAACAGGTGCCACGATGCCCCTCACCTAATACGCTTCATTTACTCACGAGTGGACATTCTCAGTCCCAGTCTCAGTGTCTATTTAAATCGTTCAAATATTTGCTGTACGTTTATTTCCTCTCTTCAAATAGATTTGTGAGCAGCGCAACGGCTAAGCCCCAACATTAGCGCAGTTGAGTGCGTCTTAACCCTTAGGTCTGCTTTGCTCGAAGACCACTTGAGATAAATAACTAATCATAGTTAAAGGTTAAATGTTTTCAGCTTAGACTTTAAATAGGTCTTATATTGTGCAGATTTTACAACATTTCAGATAAAATTTAAATATAACTAAAATAATATTTAGCAAAAGCTTTTTTAAATATAAAATAAAATAACAGAAATTTAGTATCCATTTAATAAGGCTGAATATAAAAGTAGAATGTCAGATTAGAATAAACCATTAAGAACATTACATTTCTAAGTAACCCATTGCATAATACTCGTTCGCACTCGAAAATTAGTTTATTCATTTATTTCATTAGGATTTCCCACACCTAAATGAATGGATCATATAATTTATATATCGACTTGTTGAAGAGATCAACAATAAAGAGACTGCAAAATATGGAAGAAATGTGGAGGAAGATAATGTTTTTACATCTTTTTCATACAATGATGTTTATTTCAAGATATTGTGACTACTAAAACTAATTAGAAAATAATTAGATTTTGACATAAAAAAATTCCCTATTAAAAATGGAATAGTTTTGTTAACTTTTATAAAAAATGAAGTATGATAATGATCAACAGCTGAGTGAATCTAGCTCCCTCTGTTTGTCGGCCCGTCTGTCATTTTACTTAGAATCGGGAATAAATTATTCTTAAAGATAGCAAGTACTTCTGCATATACACATTATGGTTATATACACTTTAGGCTATTTTCTAGTCAGGCACTCTCGACTGATATGCTTTACATTTAAACGTAGCTATTTTCTCATCTAGCCCAATACCATAGCTGAACATCTATGTTAAGCCATTAATGTTAACTTCATAAATAATGAAAATTTTATCACATAAAAATGTAAGCAGGTTCTCTATATAAACAATGGCAAATGTTCTCCTACAGACTGTATAATATATACGAGTTAGGATTGTGTTTTCCGGCTAATACTTTTTTAATATTTGTTACCTTAACATAAATCAATTTACAGTTAACATTTTGTAGTTATATACTTCTTCTTTATGAAAGTTTTCATATTGAAACTTGCAAACAATTTCACTAGTATGCATTCTGTTTTTTAGTCACTTGGTACTCTGGACTAATGTAGACCGCGTGTCTATCTGAGGGTTAACACAGCCATATATTGTCTGCTTGTCAAAGCGTCCGCAAAGCATTGTAAAAATGCATCCACATCCGCTGTTCGAAGTTTTCCCAGCTCTTTTTTGCTGTTGTTTGTCTACCCTAGCTGCCCCTCTGGCCTCTAATTACTTTAATTAGCTATGTGGGGAAACTAATTTCCGACATAAATGTTACTTAAGAGCTGCTGTGTGGGTGTCGAATACCTCACTCAACTCCAATTCGAGCTGTGGCGTCATTAGTCAAGTGGTGCCTCCCTTTTGACAGCTGCCCAAGTTGAAGTTGTTGATTAATTTGTTTATGTTTTTCTCTTTTTCGATCTTGTATTTATCTTACAGAAGGAAACACCCTCGGATGTGATGCTGCATCTGGCAGCGCTGCGTGGCGACGTTGTCGAGATGCGCCGTGTGCTTGATACTGGCAAGGTGCATGTCGACTGCAAAGATGAGGTGAGTAATGAGAACAGAGATAATCGAGGTGTTGCAGGAAAAGAGAAAGCAATCAATGGGCTTAATGCTTCAAGAATCTGAAGAAGAAGAGCAATGGATAGGATTCAACTTGCATTTGTTATAAATAACACTGTTAGAACAGCTGTTCACATCAGGTCAAGAAGGCAACAACATATGGAGCTAAAGATATATCTGCACACTAAAACTAAAACAATAAATCTCTTTAATTCAATGAACAGTTTTTAACTGATATAATTGCTATATCATTAGCTTAACAGCTTAAGTGTGTGAGATAAATTCATTGCCAGCTGGTTGAATTGTTTGATTGAGCGTCCAATGAATTTAACTGCAGTTGCGATTAGTTTTCACCAGTCAAAGCAGAATTCAAATTATATCGTTTCGTTTTGTTATACCCTGGACTCAGTTGAAACGCAGGTATATTGGATTGTGAAACTGCAACTTTTATATTTTTTACTGCTTGCTATGAAAAAAACTTATAAAATTTTCGCTTAAAGTAAGATAATATTAAACTAAATAATAGATTAAATTTTTTTTTTTTTTTCAATCCGTAATATCAACTTTTCTAAACTTTTTCAGAAAATTGTTTTTCTAGTTTTTAAATCATTTGTTAGCCTAGAATTTTGCTGTAAAAAATGCAAAGACAGACGGACTTATTATCTTCTCTAAAAGTTTTTCCAATTTTCTTTATAATATAGGAATATCTGAGATAGTATTAAACACAGTTCTCAGAGATTTCAAGGAGAAAGAGAAAAGAGATCCATACTTAGATTATATTAGGTAGAAGATCTACAAACTAGAAAAAAGTAAAAAAAAAATATAAAAAATATTTCTAATTTTTTTACTTTATCATTTATCAGCCAAGATTAAAGCGACATATAGAAAATTTTAAAATTTGCAGCGAATATCTAATTTACTCTTGTTACAACTTAAATACTTATTTTCTGTATATATATTTTAAAGCAATTGAGTAAAAACACCAAATAGTTATTCAAAAATAGTTATTCAAAAATAAGGGTTGCACAATTTAATCAAGCTTCTTGCGAGGTATTTGGCAGTCGGGAAAACTTTGCTTTGCCTTTGCTTTCCGTTTCATTTCGTGTTGATTTGCATGCGTGCAGCTGAGCGAAATCGGAGCGAAAATCACAAATCTCTGTCCGAGCTGTTGGCTGCAATTGCAGCTGCCCCTTTGGGGTGGCACAGTCACGTAGCGGGGTGCTGTGGCGTGTTTGCCCTTGTGTGTTGTTTGAGGCCAAGTCAGAGAATATGGCCGACTGACCAGGCCTGGCCAGCTATGCTTTGGAATTTGCCTGCAGCTCATTCAGCTGACTGCGCCTCAAGTGAAATTTAATTTTTATTTCGCATTCGTTTTCTTTGCCAATTGGTGCGTACCTTTGTAAACAACGTGTTAATTTGGCTTTAAAGTGAAAATGAATGGTAAAAATATCTGTAAATTTTTCGTTAACTGAAAATGTTGTAATATTTTGCGAATGATTTCATGGTTTAATGATTAAATTTACTATTGTGAAGAGCTTATGTAAGATCAATTGTGTCACTTCTCTCTAGCCTATCCTTTCAAATTTTGATTTCGGACAAAGCTAAAATCTTTTTATATTGTTAACTAAATTTTTAGTAACTGCAGTTATGACTAGAGAAATCTTACAAATATTAATAGTTCGACAAAGGTATTATTATAAGCACAGGGTATAAGGAGTAGAAGACGGAATGAAAGTTTGCTAATATAGTCAATATATAAATAATATAAATATGACTGAAAAATTATTATTAAGCACTAAGAAAAAATGTATAAACTCGGACTAGTGAGAATATTATCCCTAATATTGGAAGAACCATCAGATCATTTAGGGTTTCGCAAGGTATTTACTAAGAACTTGCTTCTTGAAATACGTTTTGATTTTTATACCCTGAACACACTAAAAGTGAGAATTAAGGGCATATTGGTTTTGCTAAACTATGTATTAAAGTATATTCTTGGTCAGCATCAACAGTCGCTATATGCCCAATTCGACTTGCCCTTTGTCTGTCAGTCCATACTTAAGAAGAGGTCGTTCTCGGTATATGTAAGATCTAAAGACTTGTTGGTGGCTCCAGTTGGTTTATTTTAAATAATCCATCAATTTCTCCATTTAAATTAATTCTTAGAGGTAGGTTTTTAAAGGTAAAGTCACCAAAGTTAGTTTTTTGTATAGTTTGTAGAATTTTGATTTATTTTGTCAGGTACCGGCAAAATGTGAATGAGTAAAAGAGGAATACGGGTATCATGTACTGAACATGTCATAGAAATTCGCGAAGTAATATAGATGTTTATTAAGAAAACTTTTGATTCATTGGCAAGCCCACGTGGAAATTAGCATCTATATTCCCCATAGGTGTGTGAATGCATTGTGATTATTACTGTGATGGAAGTATATTTGAATCAACTGTTACTCTATGTTTGTATTTGTCACTTAAGATGTTATTGTTAGATCGGCGTTTTTGAACAAAGCGCTGACAGAAATCCATGGTAGCGGAGACTCATGCAGGTTCGACTCCGTGCCTGAGTTCAAGGTATCTCCTGGTCAGGCAATCCCGACTAAACCTTTTTTACTTCTTTTCCTCCCTAACTTCAACAAAATCTTAAGTTTGGGCAGTGTATTGATGGAATCACAATATGGAAATCTAATGACTGGGATTTAAGCCTTTGAATAACGATATAAGAGTATAATATAAATGAATTGATTATAATGGATAGATAGATAGTTTAGAGCGAATTAAGGTAGCTTAAAGTCTAGGCAATAAATCTACTAAGAAGAAATATTTTTGTTTTCTTTGAAATTTTAAAATTTTGATTTCTAAAGATTTCTAAACTTATTATCTGCTCTATTTATAGGACGGGACCACACCCCTTATTCTAGCCGCAGCTGGCGGACATATCCATTGCGTTTTAGAGCTCCTTGAGCAGGGAGCTGATCTAAATTCCCGTCGCTCCACAGGCACCACTGCTCTCTTCTTTGCCGCCCAGGGCGGACACTTGGATGTAGTGCGCATTCTGCTGAAAGCGCGCGCAAAGGTCGACACGCCCTCCCTAGACGGGGGCACGCCCCTTTTTGTAGCTGCCCAAGGCGGACATGTGAAGATCATCAGAGAACTGTTGGACTGTGGCGCAGATGTGAATGCCAGCATGAAGGTGCGACTGTTTTAACTGGGCTCTCATTGTATACAAGTTAAATATATCGATTTTTGTTTCTCTCTCCTATTCAGGATCGTGCCACACCCGCTTTTATAGCTGCTCAGAATGGCCATCGAACAGTTCTGTCGCTGCTGATCCTGGCCCACGCGTCGATGGACATCAAGCGCATCGATGGAGCCACCCCACTGTGGATAGCGGCCCAAATGGGCCACGATCACATCTGTAAGGTGCTGCTGCAGAATGGAGCGAATATTGATACAGTGCGCTGTGACGGAGCCACGCCTCTATTCAAAGCAGCCCATAAGGGACACGCCTCGGTGGTCACAGTGCTACTCAAATACCGGCCGAATCTGGGTTTATTGCCCAATGGGGAGACTGCTTTGCATGCAGCTGCCATGTTTGGCCACATGACCGTTTGCAAACAACTCGTGGCAGCTGGAAGCGATGTCCTGCTCAAAAATCAGGATGGCTTAACGGCCATGGAGTTGGCACATCATGAGAACTACGGCTCCATCTGTGAATATCTGAAGGAGCGAATGCGTGCGGTAATGGAGCGCAATACCTTGGCCATGGCCCAGATGCGTTTGTCAACGTAAAGGCGAGCCAATAGAGAAATATATACGAGTATATATTGTATGACCAAATCGAATCCCTTCAAAGTACCTTTTCTGCACAATATGTTGGATTATTTATTCACTTAACTTATAATTAGAACTATGAAACAGCAAAGTTCTTTCGATTGCCACGGAGTTCGATCATATAGATACAGATGCAGCAACTGAAATATCTATTATTTTCTATTGCAAATGACACAGCTAACATATCCTGTGCACAGTTTATTTAAGAGGCAGTTACAAAAACTAAATAATTCATTAATTTAAGCAAATATATTATATATATGCTATAATAATATATGTCTCCCTATTCATAAAAGACTTCTCATTAACTTCTTGTACATATATTATAAGCAAAACAATTTATTTTCTTTTTTAATGCTTCAAAAGCGTTTAATATCAATTTAAAAATCATTCTATTATGCATATCTCTGAGAATTTGTTTTTATTTAAGCACATACAAAATACTTCACATTTTGTTTACTTTTGCCTGTATAGGCTTATTATAGTTAGGGTATTATTTTTGTTATGTGACTATTTTTTAAATTTTAAATCTTTATGGTTTGTCATTGCAATTTGACAATGCTCACAAAAGGCTTTCCAGAGTTCACATTCCCAAAAGTAAAGCTAGGTTAGCAAGCGAAAACACCTGCGCCCAAGGTATAGTCAATCTTCCAATACCTTCCCAATACCTTCTTGACAACAAAATGCAATATGCCTTCAACTTATGTACTTATTTATCTGGAAAACTTAATTTTTATAAAACTTTCCTAAATTTTTGTTTATTAGGTATAAGAAAAACAAAAATACAGATTAAATCATACGTACCAAACCGATCCATTAAAAATAGAATCCTACAGAAATCGTTATCTATATCCATATCTATTTAAAGTTGACTTCTCCGTGGCAGAAAAAGCTGTTTCATTTTGTTGTGCAATCAAACTAGAGAAAATTATAACCAAATTAAAGGTAAAAAAAAACAAAGAAATATGTGGCCAAGCTAAGCGAAGGCAAAATCACCGATTACATATATATAAATATACCCAGATATTATATCATTATAATATATGTATTTATCTATACAACTACTTGGAGCTTGTATTTGAATTTACGATTACGATTAATTCTAGCAAATAGCTCGTACTAAATATATATATATTATATGCTATGAGAAACTGTTAACATGGACTGGAATCGTCCTTTGTATATAAATATATATATGTATAACACATTCATATATATAAATATATATATTTATGCATTCATGTAACCCTAAGCAATTGTTAACAAGTGCTTTATGTTTATTCGCCTTTTTGTCTTATCCTAATTAGCTATATATTTACATATATATTTTGACTTAATTAGCTATTAATTATAATGAAATTTATGTCGATTTTTCCCTATTGATTTATGCTCGTGTACATTAAATGCAAATTATCAGAAACTAAATGTAAATATGAAACTCACTTTTAAATTTGGCGGCAATTTGTATTAACATTCTGTTACTCACTTAACGAAATGTTAACTTAACGAAGCTATTCCTAAAGCTGCTACTGTTACAGCCAGCAGATGCACACACCCACGTTTAGTACGGACACAGCTATCGAAAACAGGTATGGGTTTGCGCGCGCTTTGCCTACAATATTATTAACATGCATATAAAGTAATTCATTTACGTATGATGCACTGCTAATTCAATTCCAATTAGTTCAAGTGCAATACAATGCAATAATATTATCAATTACATTGTGTACATTACACACATACATCATATTCGATTTTACACAGTGCAGATGTGGTCCAAAACAGTTTGATGTGCACTGTGTGATCTGCTTAGTTTTATGACCATTGTGAAATTATGTATGTGCAGGCATTGCATTGAGTTGTAAGAGGGCCGCCTTAAGAGTTTCGCACTCGTTATGAAGAGCGACTGTTGCAGAATTTGTTGTTGGTAAATTTGGTGGAACATGTTGCCAATGCCGAAGAGCTTCAAACGGGCTGCAAACGGATTTCAGTGTTCAGTTCGCTTTTTCTCACAACAGCGCGCGGACGTGGAGACCGTCGTGTCGGCTCTCGTGTCATTTTTTCCCGTTTCATGTTAGTATGTGTGTGTAAGTCCGAGCGAGCGCGTGCGTGCGTATATGAATTGCGTATGTGTAGGTGTAGTCGCGTGTCGTTGAATTATACAAAAGCAGCAGCGGCAGCGCAGCAGCAGCAGCAGCAACAACAATAGCACTACAAACGGTAGCGGCAGCTCCAAAAGCGGCGAAGCAGCAGCAGCAACATAATCAAAAAACATAAAAACAAACAACAAAAAATAAAAAAATTGTTGTGAAACGGAACATTTTTGGTGGCAAGTGTTCTCAGTGTGGCAGGCGGGCGGGCGGGCGGGCGGCGAAAATGCTTTAGACAATAAAACAGGTTTGCACCGTGGTATGTGAGCGCAAGAACAAGAGCGTGAGCGTAAGAGCGAGAGAGAGCGCAATAGAACGTTCTCTAAGAGAGCGAACTTTAGCGAAAATGTACTGCATGTGAAGATGGAATGAGGGGAGGGCTGAAGTGAGAGGAGCAGGCAGAACGCAAAATACATTTGCCGTTTATTGTGTGCATCCTTTGGCAAGGTCTTTCGCAGTGTATGCATTTGAGGCTTTCGCCACACTGTGCGTTGGTGCTGCGAACTAGTTTTCATTGCGTTTGCTTTACGTATTTTGATTTCGATTTGTTGCAATCAATTGGAAAAACCGTTGGCCCAGAAGACCGTTACTTCTGGGTTGCCAAGCTAAATAGAAATTCCAGGCAAGCAATCAGCTTGGCCCCCTTTGCCTCTGCAATTGCCATTCCCTTTTGGCTTGCACAAAACAGCTGAGCTTTTGCAGTCGGGCCCCTAGCAACAGCGCAGCAGAAGCTTCTCAGCTGTGCAGCCGCAGCGCAGGCGCCAACACACACACGCATACATGCATGTACACATGCATAGGCTGTTACTTCGAATTTGACCAGTAATTGCATTGCTGCCATCTCGCTCACGCATACATCGCTATATGTGCAGTAATACATGCCGGAAAACCTTTTTTTTTTGTTCTGTTTTGCAGTCGCTGTCGCTGCTGCTGCCGCTGCCTCTGCTGCCGTTACTGCTACTGGAAGCTTTACATAAGTTGACATTTTGCCAACGTTTTTAGAGCTCGGCTGCAGGTCCTTTGCACAAGTTCTAGTAACGCGCTGCGCAATCAGCTGCTGCTTCAGTTCGCCGTCGACGTCACTTGCAACCAGACGTTGACGTTTTTTGCAACTTGTTTCGCGTATGTTTTTTTTCCGCTGCGTTTGCGTTTTGCTTGAAACCGGCTCTCAAAAGGTTTGACAGCGTCTCTGCTGTTGCTGCTGCTGCTATTTTTCAGCTGTTTCGTAAAAAGAAAACGAAAAAAGAAACATACATATATAACTTTAAATAGAAGAAGAAGCAGATAAAGCAGAAAGTTAGCAACAACAGTCATAGGTTCTCGACTACGCCATTCTCTGTTTTCAGTATAACAGTTATACAAAGTTGAGGAAGGACTTGCTCTATTGTGCCAGTGACTCTAAAACTGTGCTCGATTTGATCAATGAGATGCTGAAACTGGGCAGCGTGAGAGAGAGAGAGAGAGAGAGAGAGATTACCAGGAATCAAATCCCCTCAGATTATCAAGTTTGTAAAGAGAATTTCCACAGTACTGATTTACAAACTGTAAATATAAATAGCAGAGGGAAATAGTGTGTTGCGTGTTAATATTCAAGTGTTTCCAATTAGAATTTCCAGCAGTTGCTATAAAACATGCAATTAGAAGAAAGTTTAAAGTATAGATATTTTCTAAGGTACATTTCTGAGCACTGATCCACCCGGTTGTCCCTTTGCGTACAGAGTATAACCAGAGTACAACCTAGAGCCAAGTGGTTTCACTACTTTTGCACATTACATTTTAATTTGTATACGGTTATTTTTTCACTTCTTTACTATTTGCCGTTTGGCTCTTTATTTTTTGCTTTTTGTCAGTGCGTGGGGGCCTTTCGAAAAGCTTAAAGAAAAGTTGATTTATAGCGCACCCGCAGCCAAACCCGCGACCAAATACCGCTTAGCCTCCAGCCAAAAAACAAAAAAAAAAAACAAAAAAACTAAAAAAATAAGTGTTAGTAAATCAATAGAAATAATAATAGCAATAAAACAAAACAACAAAACAATGCAGCTAAAGTGGTAAATTAAAACCCGTTACTTTGAATAGCAAATCAAACGAAAAATTCAAAAATGTGAATTTAGACGAATCGCAGAACTTAAAGCCAGCTGCTGCATAAGTACAAACAAAAAATGGCCGCCAGGATGCACAGCGACAGCGACAGCAACAGCAACTTCTAGCAGCAACCACACACACACCCACTCACATATGGGACACACATACAGATGTACCAGCACACGCAACACGAACGCAGGCAGACGGCATTTAAGGTAAGTCGTAAAATCTTTGGTTGAAATTGAGAGCCAGTGTTGGTTAATTGCCTTGAACAGGCAAAAATTTAAATACCCTATATTTAAAATGATATAATGTTGATAGCCTTGCTATAAATTGATAGACTTATCAGGCTTATCAGTATATCTGATATATTGTCTTATCTGACTGATTATGGATTATATATATTCGAGTCAGTAATTTAAGTTTGATTTAGTTTAATTACCTGTTTCTTTTAACTTTGCTGCTTTATATTTCATATATTCGGGTCACGATCTTTAATCCAATTTTTCAATTTATTGTAAGAGGAATGTGAAATGTATGTCAAATTACTAAATATTTTGTTATTCATGTGCCAGTGTTGGTTAATTCTTAAATATAATTATAATTAACAATCTGTTTAATATCTTAAATAATACTTTTTTCTCAATGCTTACTAGAAAAAGTCTGATTAAATGCGTTTCATAATCACTATTAGTCAGCTACCCATTTATTGTATTAATTATCAAGACTAATAATTATTGATAAATTTATTGTAAGAATAAATTGATAGCTAGCATATCTTATGCTCTGCAACCTTATCTGAATTTTACAGTGAATCTTTAACATATTTTGGAAGTCCTTGCTGGGGCTAATGACCTGCTTTCAATAGAAATTTATAAATGTATCTTTAATTTTGCCGTCTCGCAATTATTTAACGAGTGTCAAAACAGTCATACGTCGGCTACAGCTCTGCTTCGTGCTATTTTGCTATTGTCATGCTGTGAGTCGCATGATGAATTACTTCGGTGTCTTTAATCAATCTTTGAGTCGATGTCAAGAACTTTTAGAAGTTTGTGCCATACGAGCAATCAGGCATTTCCTATGTAAGAGAATTTTTGTAACAGGTAGAAAAAAGCATTAGAAATTAAATATATTATATATTGCTGAATTGCATTAATCGACTGTATATAATTTTAGTTCGTATATCAATCGAAACCAAACAATCGGTTAGGTTAACAATAAATATTGCTAGTTAAAAAGTCGATTCATTTCATTATTGGAATAGATTCTGTAAGGTTCCAAAAAGAGAAGATCGTTCGCAAATATAAATGAAGAATTCCAGGGTATGTACACGTCACACTATCGATTGCAGCATGCCACTTGTTTTTCTGCAGAGCATCGCAAAACTTTAACAATTGAGTGTTGTGCATTTTTGTGTTATTTTTTTATCGGTTTTATTTTTTTTCTTACCTTTTTTTTTGGTTTTTTTTGCGCGAATTTTTTACGACTATTCGGCTGGGGTTAAACAGCGAAGTGAGGGCAAATTGTGGCCAACAGCGACCGCGGGCTCATTCAAAAGCCCGTCAAACCAGTCGCCAGCCATTTGGCTTTTGCCTAGCCCAGCCGGACGAACGGACGGATCAGGGGATTGGGGGGTACGCTATCTCGGGCTATCGGGCTGGCCAACTGGCTGACTGACTGGCCGACTGGGCCGTTGATGACTTTTTACATAGCCAAAGAAGCGATGGCCCAAACCAAGACCCAGACTCAGTCCCTAAACCAAAACCAAACAAGTAAGCGTGCGCTCATAGAGAATGCTCGAGTACCAGATGCTCTGTAACTAATAAATACTCTATATAGATTAACCTCGTTATAAGACTTCTGTATTTATTTGTTGTTCGTATCGAATAATAAATTTTTAAGTTTTGTAAACATGTGGAAAAATAAAGTCTTATATTATTAATGTGTGTGTGTATTATATGATAGCTAAAATGACATTTTCTATAGTCAAAGATAGATGCTCGAATTTATCGATTATTAATTAATATTGTTGATAACAATTTCATGTCTACATTCTGTTAGTTTTATAATAAAGTATGGGTTATATAATTCTAATAGTATTTGAGATACAGCTAGAAAAGCACAGAGTTATATAGTTATCGATATTTATCGATCATCGAGCGGAGAAAGTAAAACCTTTATGCGACCTTTACGAGATACGACAAAGTACTTAATGATAAAGCAGACACCTTTATATGAGCTATTACAAACATTTCCACAAAATCAGCATACCCCATTCGTGCACTCATTTGCAATGGGTATGGGATATAAAAAAGATACGAGCGCCGCACGTATCTAAACTTGTTTCAAACGTGTTACATTTAAGAACGTTCGCCGCAAGCGGCAAGTGGCAATAATCCTTTCAAACTGACAGTGTTGCCATGTCGCAGCAGTTGAAGAAGAGGAAGAAGCAGAAAAAGAAGAAGCAGCAACAGCAACGGCAGTGGCAGTGGCAGTAGAAGGGCTGTCAAGTGGGTGTGGCACATTGACTGAGTTTTGCTTTAGTTCGCACAGCATATGTGTAAATTTTGAGCGAGAGGAGTCTTGTAAGTTCATTGACACAACATGAAAATGAAACACGACAGATAACTGAAAATAAAGCAGTATAAACTATTATTAGATTTAAGTTTTCAAAACTTATTCCTTTGTTATTAAACACCTTTCCAGCCTTCAATATTCAGTTAAAACTTATTTATTTTTTAATTCCACATTGTTTCATTATATGAGAAGTAGAAGAAAGAAGAGATAATAAAAAATATACAAATACCTAATGAATATAAATTATTTTTTAAATTCCACGTTGTTTCCTAGGGATATTGTTTTCTCACTTTTATTAGAACTTAAAGCTGTTTTAATACAACATAGTTTCTAAAGTTATTAAGTTTACTCACAGGTCTTTCGCTCTAATCAGTTTTATTGTTTCATGTCAAAGTCAAACTAAAAAGTAAAAAGTAACAAAATATTTTATTTTCATTACATTCGATTAAAATTAATGCGACTTCTTTAGAATATACCAAAGTAATTTATATTAATAATTGATTTTTATTTAATTTAGAGTATTAAATATTCAATTTAATTTTAGCAGCATGTAGATTTAATTTTCTTTTGTTGAAACAAGAAATAAATATAATTTCCATTAAAACTTTTAAAACTGCCTTCTGCCGTGTGTCTATCCTGTCCATATGCTGTCTGTCATTGTCTGGTTCGAGTTCGCAGACATTTTGATTGCCTGTTGTCTGTTTTGTATACCCTGGACCCATTGTAAATTCGAATGAAGGGTATGATAATTTTGTTAAAATGTATGCAACAGGCAGAAGAGACCGTGACCGACCACACCAAGTATATATAAATTCATGATCAGGACCAACATCCGACTCGATACAGCCCTTTCCATTTGTCTATCATCGCGAAGATTTCTGAACCAATAAGATCTGGTGGGTGTCTACTGAAAACCCAGTTTTCTTTGAAATAAGTAATAACTGATTCCGTAAAATCGATTTAAAGAATTATCGAAATGTAGTAATACAATTAATTATATTTCTTTCAGATTTAAAAATAGATTTTCCACATTGTGCATTTAATTTTGAAGTGTAATAAAATTTTTGATATATTCATATTATATATACCGGCTCATACAATTGAAGTGTTATCAATATATAACAAATTAAACTACGTAACAATTAGCTTCAAGTAATTTCTTTACCCATACATCCATTCAAATGGATACATTCGGACTCCATTCAAACGCAAATGCGATTGAATTGTATTTTAGTAGTCCCCTGATACTTTAGTATCTGATTTGTCACCTCGTAAACAGACAATGAATTGGTGCCGATGGTAAAGGATGTGCGGGCCTGGTCGTATAGGCTCAGACTCGATCTCTGGCGGTACCGAACCAAATTTGTGGATTCTGAAAATATAATCTCAAATCATTCGTATGCGTGTAACTGCGTGTCTTTTGTCCATGTATGCAGTCGTACAAGATATGTGTGTTTGCTTGAAAACGCAGATCGGGCGGGGTCAGGGTATATGCTAGTCGGGCACTCTTCGACACAAAGTTTCTTACTTGTTTTTATTCTTTTATTTTGTGTTATCATTTATTTTTTTATAGCGCTGCCATGTTGTGTTTGAGTGCAGTTAAGTCCAACCGATATGGTAAAAGATTCCTACATATTATTTTTATATTTTTACTAATTTTCAATTCTTTTTTTACCAAACACAATGAAAAACGATGCAAAAAGCGAAATTGATATTTTAGCTCAAATTGCCGTTAACAAGTTGGCAGCCTAGCAACAAATATTTTGGTTCCATATGCCACAAATACTACCCCTACTCTATGCCATACTTGCTAGCCAGGTGAACGGGAAATTGTTTACCGTGGTTCCAAAATGATGTAATTTCGCGTGCTCGTGCAATTCAATTTCCTGCCGGCGGAAACGCGCGTCGCTCTCTGCTCACCCAAATGCAAAAAAAATAAAATAAAAAATAAACATCAGCACCTCCCTCACCCCCTAAAAAATACTAAAAAAAAAAAAAACAAAATCGAGCACCCTCGAGCACACAACTTGAAAAGCAGTGTTCAATTTGTTTGGCAGTTCCTCTTCTGTGCGTTCCAACTTTAATTGTGCCCCGCACAGTGCCAAAAAATAATCGAAAAAAGAAAAACGAGAGAAAAACATACAAAATAACATGAAATAATAAATAAATAAGAAATCAATTCTGTAAAATTCGCTATCTAAACAGCTTATCCGTTTTGCCCATCTGCCATTCAGTCGGGCGGAGCTTTCAATAAAATATATCACATATCATTTGTGTGCTGGTTACATGAGCTAGCAGTTGCTTGACTTTAACATGGACTTTGTCAGCTAGTTAATGTTTATGGTTCAGATATTTGAAGGTAGAATTTGAACACAACAAAATTTTCATTTCAATTGTTTGTTTACATTTATTCCGAGCTCACTTTAGTTTAAACTAAATTACAAAATGAGCCAAAAATAAATATTCAAATTCAGTTTTTAGTTTATACTCAATTACTGCGATCACACAACCAGCTCAGATTGAAAAGGGGAGAACACAATTCATATAATATATAATATATAATATATAATATATAATATATAATATATAATATATAATATATAATATATAATATATAATATATAATATATAATATATAATATATAATATATAATATATAATATATAATATATAATATATAATATATAATATATAATATAAGATGTGAAATATATACCCTGCATAGACACAATACTATTTTATTATACTCACAAAAGATTAGAACAAATGCGAGTATATTGCTTCTCCTGTATTCCTATATAGAGCACGGCAAGTCTATATTCATTTTATACTATATAAGAGCAGAAAAATATGTGTATATCATTCTCAGGTGAAATGGCTTTATGATGTGCTCTCCATGGTCACTGTTTTACTACGATCGTAGAAACTATATTGGTCATGCGCCTGCCAGTGTCACTTTAAACCATATAAAAAAGAAAACATAAAAACGGTCAGAGAGCGTAAAGTACTTAATTCCCAGTCACAATCTCCACGTTCACCTGCCCCACTTAGTTTCGCAGCTCTGAAAAGCTTCAGTTTTATAACTTTTATAGTGTATATTATGTGCGGTGTTTGTGTTGTATTTTCATGCAGTGTGTGGAGTGTTGAATTTTCAAAATGTTTGGCATATTTCGCATAAATAAATTACATTCAAAGCTGGTGCCCCGGCCAGGCTCTGCCATCTCAGCGCAGCGCAGCCCAGCACCGAGTCGAGGTTCGACTCTGGCTGTCCGAGCAGCCTATATTAACAATAATTCCTTAGTGCTTGGCATCTTGCCAAAAAGTTTTTGTATTTTGTTTGCCCGCACAGCAGGCGACGAACGTTTTGTGGCCAATTTTGGCTGCAAACGGGGAGCTGTGGCATGTGCCATGGACGCCGTTTTGTGACCCATTGTCAGTTGAAGTTAAATGCGACGCCTGACACAAAAACGAAAATAAACTGCAAAGAAGAAAAAAAATATGACACAGAACGCTTCTGGCAAAGGACAACGCACAACTTACGATGGGCATTGGACAATGAACACCACAAAGTCCGGACTGTAGACTCTTGAGTTCCAAACGTGACGTTTGTCAACCATTCAAAATGCTACAGTATTGCAAATGTCCCAAGAACTAAAAAGCAAAGCCGACTTTGAACTCCCAAAGAGTTTTTTGTCAGTTATATGTAAAAGATGAATCTCAGAGTTCACTAAATTAGACAAATTTTTATAGTAGACGCGATACTTTACTGGACAGTTGTCTCTCCATTGTCAGCCATCTATGAGAATTCCGTTAATAGAATATTTTTATTCATAGTAACTGCAACTGTGGTCAAAGCTAAATTGTTCTCTATTCCACCTACATTACGCTTTGGCGAGTGTAATTGCTTGATTTTGGTGTATTAATATTTTATTTAAGTTAATTTTTGATGAGGGAACATAAAACATTTCCCTGTTTATTTGCTTTATAGATTAACAAACGAATTCAAAATCTATTCAAAAACGAATGCAAATTGTTGCAGTTAAATATCAATTTGTCTTAGCTTTCACTCCATATATTATATATTATCGTTATTCACCTATATATTATCGTTAAATTGCAACAATAAATCTATTAATTTGTGGACCATATTTCAAAAGATGTCTAAACTATCGATAACTGACAAAGTATATGAATTAAGTTAAGCTTTACTCATGCAGATATCAACTACTATATGCTTATATATATTTATATATATAATAACTTAAACCTTTATACTATATAAAAATAAATAATTATATGCAAAGATTTCTGCTCTAATAATTCTAGCGTTTTGACGACATACCGGAAAATTGAAGTAGGACAATTAAATACTACATATATAGATATTGATGACTTTAATGTTGATCGATTCTGTTGTAATCTATATAAGGACATATACATATATACCTATATCTGTTCCACTATTAAGTTAGTCGATTGCACAAGCACTTCTTAAATATGTATTATCAAAAATATAGCACTCTTTTGTTTTAATAGTATTTCATACGTATTTGGGATAAAGATACGCGACCAGTACTCCAGGAAAATTTATAAAATGTAAAATTAAATACGAAAAATTTGAACGTTTGACACATCTTGAATAGATGATACCGACTTATACAAAATGCTGCCGCTGACTGTTGTAGATATAGTAATACCCTCCATTGAAACGCAGTGTGACCATATCGCCGGCCGTCGCTGCAGATTCTCCCGTATCTAAGGGAACACGCAACTGCGACTGGGTTAGATTAATGGTGCGATAGAAGAAGGCGGTCAGAAAGCTGGCACTTATCACAAAGGCTATAAAGAAGCCAAGACAAAATACGCAATCCTTGTTCACCTGCAGACACAGGCAAAAGGCACCAGCAAAGTCGCCTAGAGTATGCCCGATCCGGCCGAGCAGCGTGCTCGGCTGTGGACGTCCTGCATAAGCCGAGGTGGTATTTGCGCTAATTGTGATTGTATGGTATCTGCGCTCGCAGGGTGCGGGTATGGCTGCGGGTGCGGCTGCAGGTGCGGGTGCATCTAAACGAGTGTGTTGTTGTTGCGATTGTTGTTGCTGTTGTTGCTGTGGTTGTTGTTGCATCTGAATGCCTCTGGCATTGATCTTGGGTCTGATTGTGCTGGTGACATCCACTCGCAGTCTATTCAGTGGCAACGTCTGCGTGCCCAGCTCAGAGTTCTGTGTCAATTGTAGCTCTGCGCAGGTGCTAGTCTCGCCACGACTTACGCTAAGGACGTGTTCTTCCAAATTGCGTGTGTAGCAATCGAGTAGTCTTAGAATGCGCTGCAAACGCTCATCTTTCGATTGCAATGACTGCGCAGGTGTAGATGATGTTGTTATTGTTGTTGTTGTCGCTGCTGCTGTCAGCTCCTGTTGCGTTGTATCGCTGGTTTGCTCTGTATCCTTGTCAGCTTCGCTAGCTGGCAGCATATAGTCAATCATATCCCTGACCAAAGCCCTGGCCTCGTCTAGCTGCTGGCGTTGTTGCCAACTGCTGCCCAGGCCGAAGCTTACAGATCTTGGCTCCACACGGACTCCCTCCTCCAGCTCCAGTTCCAATTCCAGCTGCAGCTGTGGCTGTTGTGACTGTTGTGAGTGTTGTGGCTGCTGTTGCTGCTGTTGCTGCAGCTCGTCCGTCTCCGTTTCATTCACATTTGCATCGGGCAGCTGCAGGTGAATTTCTCGCTGGATTTTATTGTCTTCGTCCATTGTTAATTTTGGCTTATGTTTTTTTTTTCCAACGCTCAAACTAAATACATTTTCAATATTTTTGACAGTTCAACAGAGATGCTTCATTTATTTATATTTTTTTTAATATGTTAGTTTTGAGTTCAAAGTTTTTGTAAAAAATTCGAAATTTTATTGCTTCATGGCCTTTAGAGCGACAAGTAGTGCCATCGTCATAGACAGCCTGATAGCTGAGTTAGTTCAGGAGGTTATAAGCGATCGGCGTCTATCGACGAAGGAATCGAATCATATTAAAATACGGCCGTGCCAAAGACTTTTTGATATCTTGGGCATAACACAAGGCGACCAACAGGAAGACGATGATAATGTCAAAATACAAGGTGTTCAGCTGGACACCAAGATGGCTCACGAGGGAGATGCCACATCTCCGATGGTTTCTTCATCCGGAAACCAGGCTAACGAAACAAAACGGAAATGGCACAGTTGGCTGTCCCAGGCTCTGGCTGCAGGTAAACCTTTGCTTTCAATAGATTCATTCTGATTGAATGGGCCAGATTCATGACTTTAAAAAGATACTTAAGTCAAAGATAGGCATGTTTCTTTATCGAGAGAAACCGTACTTTAGCTGCAATTGTCGTCTGAAAGGCAACTAATACATATCCATAATTTAACTCCTAGGTTCTTAACCAACTCTCATTTCAACGAATTTCTTTATTCTTGTTCCTCTTCCGTTTAAAGCAAGCGAATCTTCGTACGCTGTTCGCTAATTTGATAATTGTTAATATATCACAGCGTAAAAATGATAATGATAATAATGCGAAATTATTGTAATCTTAGCTTAAGCATCTCAAAGATAATTTTCGCTTAAATATTTATGATAGTGTCTTCAACTATGCGCCGCCTTTGATGATCAACTATTTCCCGCAGATTGCTCTGAAGATGAGTTGGAAATTTATCGTAAGCAACAAAAGTCAGTCAAAAAGTCTGAGAATATTGCCTGTCAAACGGAACAGCCGCGTATCCGGAAACGTAATCACGTGCCAACAGCAACGCCCGGAGACCGGCCAATACGTGGCGTTCCAGCACCTTGTGAATTGAGTCGCCAGACAATATTCATTGATGCGATGTCCGCGCCAACGCCCAGCCTACAGAGCCGTCCCCCTTTAGCCGACCGGTTCTGCTATATGTTGACCGATTTTGCATCGGCCCTGTACTGTAGTCTTGCCATTATGTGTTGTTGTACCCCCAGTATGTTTCGATAAATATGGGTGGTGTTTAACAAATTTATAATTTTTCATTTAAATTTCAATTGAGTTATCGCGAAACAGTTCAAGGAATTCACGCCTGTGAACAGACACGAGTGAGCCTATGAAAAAGCGTCGTACTGTGAAAGTTCTTCTTCTTTTCCAGAATGATAGGTAGAGATCTTGCATCTGATGAAATTACTCTTATTCTGTAACTGTAAGTTGAAAGAAGAATCTTTATTTTGAAAACATCCTTATCATGACAAAATAGTAAAAAAATGTTTCATCTAAGGAAATTACCAGATCTTTTTAGTGGCAATCTTTCTTAAAGTGATCTTCAAATCCATTTATGCGACTTCTGAAAACGGACGATACAAAGAAGGTGTCTCCCTTCTCCTATATTATCATTTGCCTTTCATTTCGATTGCTTTTTAATTATCGACAAATAATTGAAGGAACGACACATCAGTCAAGTTGGTGCCCAGAGGCACGCGGCTACGAGTGGATGCGGGTGAGCGGGTGCTTCACACTCGCTTTCTGATTCATATTGCCCTCGATGAAGCTATAATAGTGGGCGATGATCAGGTACAGGCACCAAAGACAGAGCAAGACGAAGAGCACATAGGTGAAATTCTCGCCCATCATGGCCAAACAGGCGATCACCGTTTGCCCCGCTTCGTGCAACACTTGCCATAGACGTTGACGCAGTGGGGCGCGTTGTAGGGCGGTCGACGAGCTAATCGACTCTACCTCAATGTGCAGGGTATGCTGAGTTTGCTGCAGCTGTTGCTCATGTTGTTGCAGCTGCTCTGTTTTCATGGACTTTTCCAATTTCGGCTTGAGCAGCTTCTCCTTGTTGAATGCATCCGGCCAATGGGTCTGGCTGGCCATCTCGCTGAAGACTTTGGGTCGCGTACAGAGTAGCGTGCAGTCCGACAGCTGCATGCGGTTCAGACTGACGCAGGTCTTTACCTGATCACTGCAGTCACCTAGAAAAGAGATATCCTATAAACAGTTTTGCATAATTCAGATAAAGATGTACAAATTGTCAATATAATTTAATTAAATGCTGAGAAAATACTAAAATTAAATATTTTTTATCTGCGTATGCTATAAAGCTTGTAGCCCATAAATGTCGCTAAAAATCGGTATAGATCGTGTTCATCGTGGGATGAATGTTATAAAAAGCGTCAGTTCATATCGATATTTATCGATTTATTCACATAACTAATTAAAAATGTTGTTACTGAAAAGTCTCTGCTCTAAAGTGTATATTTATAGCGACTTATCTACCAGGTGATCCTGATCTTTCCCGGTATTGCCCCACTTTTGCTCACTTACTGTTTAACGCTTGCAAATGTGTCGTTGTAAACTGCTCGGACTGCGTACGCTTCAACTTGGGCTGCGTCACCTGCTCGCTCTCCTTCATGATCTTCGAGTAGTCCTCGAAGAGGTTGAGCAGCTCAACGAACCGATCGGTTATCTGCTTGTGGCTTACTTGCACCTCGGACAGAAAAGTGGACGTCGCCTGCGTCGCTCCAGTCGATTGATGGGGCTGCTTAGTGGATGCTGTGGATTGCGGATCTGTGCTAGTTGCTATTAGATTCCACCCTATATTCTTTGGATTGGCAGTTAGGTCTGGGACACACTGTTTAACCTCCAGGTCGAGCGGCCCTGTTGTCCCATTGTCGGGATTCTCGTCCGCCTGGATGGGCATTTTATTTTATTTTGTGAGGATGTGCTCAGTTTAGTGAGTTTTTCCTCTTTTTGTTGGTGTTGCTGTTGCTGTTGCTCTTGTTGTGTGGTGTTGGTGTGTGTGTATTAGGGTTAATTCCGTTTAGAATTTTTAAGTGTATTTCTATATATATTTCGTACTTTGTCTGTCATTTCGAATATTTTCCCAGAGTCCCTCGGCTACTCGGTGTCAAATTGTCAACCCCAAGTTCAGCTTCGGTTTCGTCTACTGGATAATTCTCTGTGCACTAAATTAAGCAATTTTGCGAAAGCGTCTGCTGAACTTTACTACAGCTAACACCCCAAGTCCTGCCCGCCTAGGCGGGCTGACCATTGTCCAAGCTAACTCCGTCCTCTCTATAATATGACAATTATAACGGTCTGCTGCACGTATATTGCATTATTTTGCATAAATGCATTTTGGTTAAATTTTGTTTTCAGGCTGAGCATTGTTCGGGGTTTGTCAAATTTTTAGCATGTTCGCAAAATTTGCAACTTTTCTCATGGACAGTTTTTGCCCAAATGGAGATGAACTTTACCCATGTGCATATAACTTTTAAACTTATTGTAAGAATGAAGTATATTAATAATAATAGTTTGTTACAGTTATGTTATCATAAATTCTTTAAAGATTTTGGTTTGTTAAATTTTAATTGTGTAAAATTTTTAGTTTTTATTGTTTTTTTAAGAATTTTATTCTGTAATATTTCGAGGAGTTGGGATTTTGATTTACATTTCAGAGCAGTCAAAAGATTCTAGCTTATTCATTAAATGCCCACGGGGGCGGCTTAGCTCGAAGGTATTTGATATTCGTTGTATGCCTCAAAGCTTTGTCCACTTGCTTGGCTGCACCTGCCACTACTTGTGGCAGTCGCTGTGGCAAGTCTGTGTTTCGCATCTTGTGGCAATTGATAATGCTTAAAGGGCTTAACTGCTCCGAAGATTTATATTGACAAAACTCTACGTATCAGTACAGAGGCAACAGCAACAAAAATATCAGAAAATACAATTTATTGATTTTTTCGCACCTAGTACATTATTTGTGTGTGTGTGTGTGTGAAGGTGTGGGTGTGGATGAGTGTGTGCTCAGTGTGTTGTGTGCTCATCGATGTTGGGACAACGCCTGCGCCCGTTTCATCTTCCAGTTTGTGTCTGTCTGCGAAGTGTTAAAGCAAAACAACTCAGCCTGAGGCACAGCCCAAACACTTCTTGCTCTGTGTCCCTTGCCTGCAGATCAATTTAAATTTTATATTTCACGTTTCTTGCACACCCTAATGCCACACAACTGGCTAGACTGGTTAGATACTTGAAATGTTGTATAAAACTTTGCTTCTAATTTTACCCGTTTATGTTTGAAAAAAAAAAAAAAATTTGCATTATCGTTGAATACATGAGGGGAACCCCCTAAAAAAGACGGAAAATTCTTTTCAATATATTTGTTAAATTTTCTGTATAATGTCTATAAATATATATATAAGTACAGTAACTCATAACATTTATTAAAAATTTATGTATTATGATGGAGCTTAAGCAAGACATATTTCGGAAAAAAAACCTTTAAGCTAGTTTTGTAGTATTAAAGTTTGATTTTCTTAAGAATAATGAAACAAGCAATTGTTGTGTCTTGGAAAGAGATAATAGCTTTCAAGACTAACTTATATTAAATAAAACAGATTGTAATTAATTAAATTTTACATACCATAAATATATTTATTTCCTTCGTATCCGTAGTTTTCTTTCTTTATCTCAAACTGAATTGAGCAAAGCAAGAAATAGTTGTCCTGTTTGCCAAAATTCCTGTTGCCTAAACACTGTTAAAAATATATTTTAGCCGCATTTGGCTCGTTAATTTATGAGGTGTTGCCTGATTATTCTCTCGACTGGGCACATAAATATATATATATATATATATATATATCTTAAAGCCTGCGCTTCGTTGCCAAAAAATTTCGAGCTGTTGCCCCAGTAGACTCTAAATCAGCTATATCTGTTGGGCTACTTCTACTCCCACTCCCTAACAGCAGGCCATAAATATTGTTTGCTTATGCTACGCTAGACTTTATATATATATATAGTATATTTTTGGCTTAATGCTGGCTTGTTTTCCATTGCTTGCCTCGACTCGCTCGTTTATCATCGCGTGGTGCAATTCGGTGTCTGCCCCTGCGGCATGCCATATGAGTTTAGCAACTCGCTCGGCATGCATTCAATTAAGTCCTGCCACAAGATTTTGTGCCGATTTCAATCCCGCGCTATCATCATGATTATTGCCACAAGATTTTTTGGCAAGCAATGCTGGCTCATCAGCTCAAGATTGAGCAAATAAATCCCTTGAGGCTGCTATTCGAAAAATAATATAAATAAAATACATTCAAATATGTTCAAGGCTTAGCAAAACCAGATCTTATAAATGAAAACAAACTTGACGAGTCTCACAGCAATTTCAAGCTCTTAGGTGAGTTCAAACTAAGACTTTCACGAATATAAAATAAAATCAAATTTTGAATATTGAGTTTTGGGTACAAAAGAACATGTTTCATTACTCGCATGTGCTCTACCTATTGGAAATGCAAGACGGGACAATACCTGTAGTCTAGTAAACAGACAGAAAAGTTAAAGGCTTGTTCAACATTCATTCAAGTTGAAATGAAATTCATTTACATCGTGAATTTATGAGTAGTATAATTAACGTAGTGTGCCCACAGGAGCTGTGAGTCAGAATAATCCCTCTTTGATATTCAAACTTAGAA
Source organism: Drosophila nigricruria (assembly GCA_037075265.1). NCBI lineage: Eukaryota > Metazoa > Arthropoda > Insecta > Diptera > Drosophilidae > Drosophila > Drosophila nigricruria. Next base: position 1,666,114 of record JBAMCI010000173.1, on the reverse strand, counting down.
ACATATTTTAAGCATCTGTTTATGGTTGGAGTAGGGTTTGAGAAAGGGCAATAGTTCTTAGTACTTCTGCTAAATATAATATTGCGAGACTTTTAAGACAGTTTTAACTTTTACTTATTAAAGATATACATCTGTGTAATTATATGTCTATATAGTTTGTTATAATATAGAACTCCATTAGGTTTTTTCTAGCAATTTAATAAAATATTTTCAAAAAATTAAAATACTAGTAATATATTTGGAACTACATACATCACCTTTAAGGATTTTATGAACAGCTAAAACTCCATCATATCATCGTTATACAATATTGATATATGATGGTATTATTCTAGGTATATTTTCTTATTTGTGTGTGTGTGCTCTTTTTTTTTGAGGCATCAGCTCAATAATATTTGAACAGCTACTGCTCGTCTATTTAGATAAGTTTTCTTGTGTTGACTTTGCCACACCCATGACACATGCCAACTTATTTCTCATGCCCCTATATACCGACCACACTATATATATATATCAGTATATAGTAAATATGTAGTATATGTATTCCAATTTATCTGTCTGTATGTCACAATCGCTTACACCTGCCAAAGTCGTCAAAACATTTTCAGAGCGTTTGCCACTTGTCTATAGACAATGGTAAAAGGTAAGTGAAATATCCGCTAACCACCTCTATACCCATACTTGGCTCCTTCCTTCTCGCCTCTGGAATCGCTACTGGCAATCAGTAGCTAGTGCCTGTCCTGTCCTCTCTTTTGCTCTGCAACTATCTAGTCGGGCCACTTGCTCCTTTTTCTGCTGCTAGTTGACATTTAATGGCATTTGACACTCTGTACGGCGTGTCCGCAAGACAAAGCAAAAACATCAGGTGCAAATATTGAATGGAAAAAAGTATATGAGAAATAGCAGTAAATCGTTTGACTAGCAGATACCCTGTGTTCTATCACACAGTAAAGCGACAGAGAGCTAGAAATGAATCTGAAGGAATAGGAGAGAAAGTTAGAAAGCTACTCTAAAGTTACTACACTCTTAGTCCAGTCTTCAATGCCAACTATAAAAGAAATTAATAAAATCAATTGTTAACTCTCAAGTAGTCTCGTTGGTTCTGAAGTTTATAAACGATCATCGGTTACTCATGCCTCGTTTCGGTAAGTTATTGAAATGCTTTGTCGCTATGCAGTTCATTATAATAAACAGATCTAGAACTGGTGAATTGTTTCTGACATTGAATGACTGAGCATAGATTTTTATTCATGACCAACTCAAGTTATATTGAAGCTTTCGAACGATATGATACCTATACCTTTGACTATATATTTCTTAAGTTTCTGTAAGTAATAATTTATGTGTTCCTTTTGCAAAAATCATGTAGAATTGAATTTTTCCTATTTTATTAGAGTCACAATGGAAAATCTTAAAAAAAACATCTGATTTCTTTTGATTATTAAACAGAGCATGCCAAATATGAATAAAGAACGAAGTGGAGGGTATACACCTAATAGAATATATCTAGAATAGCAAAAAAAATCAATATGAGTGCCGTAGCACTTGACTAATAAAGTTATAGCCAGAGCAGTAATCTGGCTTGGTACCGGAGCAGGCGCATCCTTAGGAAAGGTCTCAGAGAGAAGCAAACGTACTGAAGGAAATAGCAGGACCAGAAGCAATAGCAAGAGCAACATTCTTGCACTTAATGCCTGTGTTTGCTTAACTTTATTTGGTGTCCTTGCGTGGATGTTGCTGTTTGCTAGCAGCTATCCGCCAGGAGCCGCACATGTTGACCATGTAGCACGCACAGTACAGAAGAAGAGGGCAAGTAGAGGAAAAGGCAGGGAGCGGGACAAAGGTGGCTTAATGCATTTAGCGTTGCTTCAGAGTGCTCGTTCTATATGCTTATATCTGTACCTATATATATTTATATAAATATATATAGGTATATAAGTATGTGCACATATGTGCTGCCCGAGTCCTTTCTGCGGTCAAATTAAAGCCACATATTCGTATATTTTTGCCCAGGCAGGGCGAAGGACGAACGGCGAAGGGGTTTGAAATGTCTGCATGTATTTTTAATTAATTGCATGCTCGAGTCAAGTCGACGCGCTTCGTATTCGCCAGGAGTCGCAGTAGCACGAGGTAGGGATTACTTCATACATCATACGTATAAGTATGTGAGTCTGTGTGCGAGTGTGCCGTATACCCTATATATAATTGCCATGAGTTATATTTTCCCATTTGCGCGCACACTCTAATTAAGTTAATTCGCATTGAATCATGTTTGTTATTTAATTGAAAAAGAATTTCGATTAAAGAATTTGTGAAAAATGTTTCGAATTACGTATGGTTCAGCAAATGTAAATGGGGAATTCAAGAGAACGGGAGAGAGAATGAAGGAGTAAGTAAAAGGGAAAATAAATAAAGAACTGTACACATAATTTCATAGCTCAACATACTCTGTAGATTAAATATATGCAATACGATTTTGTTAAATAGAAATATCTATTATTGATCTATTAAAATAGAAGTTCTTGAACTATCAACATTCTTAATATACAAGCTATACCCATCAAAACTGAATTATATATATATATATATATGTGAGACATCAGAAACATATTGATACAAAATCTGTCATTGGTCAGTTATAGAAGTTAAGTGTATTACAAGTGGGTCTGTAAGCCTCTCATGGGTATTCAAGCTTTTCTCATTCTATCTCGTATACAGCTTATAGAATACTCATTGCTTGTGTTACGATAATAAGAGATTCATGTGGTTCCTTAACCGCAAGGCCAAAGCCGCAGTCGCAACATCATTTGTGGTTGATTGTAATTAAAGCTCAGTGGTTTGCTTTAGTGTACACAGGCATTTACCACCTACAACAACTGCTGCGCCCCTTTCATTCATTATATTTTTCGCAGCAGTCGTTGTGGAATGTGTCATGTGTTGAACAAACAATTCGATACGCTTTATACGTTCAATTAAAAACTCTCTCTCTCTCTCTCTCTATCTCTCTCTCTCTCTCTCGCTCTCTCTCTTTCTCTGTTTCTCTCTGGCTTGTTTCTTCTTTCGCTCACTCTAACCAAGTTAGTCGCAGCTTTACAATGCCTGAAACGAAAAATAATAAGCTGTACAACAGACAGACGAGCTCCAGCCACAATACAAATTCAAATTCAGGCTTCAATTCCAATTCCAGCACCGATAATTTTAATCGACCGCAGGCAACTGACTTTACGACCAAACAGCGTCTGAGGCTGCAAGCTGGCGACCTACGTCTGGCTCGCATGCAGATCAGTCTGTCCAAGCTGAAGCTCGAAATGGAGCAATCCGGTAAACTAATCGCTGAGCTCTGTCAAAATGTGGATGTGGAAAAGAACCTGGACAAGACGCTGTAGAAGTCCAGGTCATGCTTTAGTGAATGTTGACTGGAAAACTAGAAAGATGTCAAAATCATTTGTAAAAAAAGAAATATATAACAGAAATAAGATTAATGAGTAGAATTAAAATAATAATAAGAAATAATGGACTACAAATGTGGTATTTCTATTGTTTGGCAAAGCTTTTAGTTGAAGCACTCAAATATATAAATAGGTTACAGAAATCTTTTCAATACTGTTGTTTGGTATTGAAAATGAACCCAAGACTGCGCCTTAAAAGAAGTTCGAGAAGACTAGAGAAAAGAAAAGAGATAGAAAGAAAAGCTAAGAAACTAACATTGTAAAAGAGTAAAGATACATAGAAAAGCTAAGAGAGTCTTCTCTGGCTAGTCATATTTATAAATAATCTTTTTACTAATTTATAGCTAAAATTTATTTAGCTGGATTCGAATCCCAAGTTATGTATGCATCTAGTACTACTTAAGCGTAAAGCCTTGTTTTTCAGTGATATTTCAAATACGAATCTGTTTCTTTTATAACTATATATTCTTCTAATATTCAGTATTAAAATAATAATATTTTTACTATTTCATATAAACTTATTCAATATTTGTCAATTGACTCTCACTTCCACCTATGTATAGATAAAAATATTTATTTTTCGAATTTGGATGCAATTATAGTCTTTGTCGTTATCTTTGCAGTTGCTCAAAATCGAATTTTCAGATACCAAGGAAGACGGCGCCATGCTTAAAACCAATCAGCTAGAATAGAGCCTGCACCAAGACTGTGGCAAGTGGCACGGAGTGACGCAGTTGAGACAGAGGTGAGTGTTGCACTCATATGTTAATAAATTGACGCGCTTTGCATGAGAGGAAGGCGTTGGCTTGATTTAAATTAAAAATATATTGCATACTTTTTTGCGCGCAGCCATTGGACACAAAATAAATACAAGCACACACACACACATGCACCGATTCTATATATAAATTAAATTGTTGTGCGCCCCGACGGCAAGCTAGCAAGCAAGCAGTCAGGCAGGCAGGCAGTCAGGTAGGAGGGCAAAAAACATGGCATGCTATGAACTCCAATTTAAAAACCTGAACGTACGGGTTAAGGACTCGCAGTCTGACGCTCTCGGGGCCCTTGCCGCATGGGGGCAAGGGACAACACTCGGAGTGTGGAGTGTAGAGTGTGGGTCGTTCGGTACTTCAGCAAACCGTTTTTGATTACGCGTGTGTTTTTCGCGTGCAACTAAATTAGCGCACGTGTAATCAAGTTTTTCAGCTTTCCATAACAGCGTTGGAAAAAACTGAAACGAACAAGTTGAGCAAAACAATGTGATGATTGTTCGACTACGAGATGCTCTGAAATAGTAGTGCAATAAGAAGGAATTTGGAGGTTGGAGCAGTACTTTCAGATATTACTGGACCTTAAGCTGAAGAAAGCGTTTTTTGCATGTTTTAGGCAGAGTATCTGAAAATATTGTAATATATGAGAATTTATGTGTTACCTATTGTAGATTTATCTCTGAACACTTACGAAATGTCCTTTAAATATATTTAGTTATTGAGATCGATGATCGATGCCCAACTCGGAGATAGACTGAACCTCGCCTGATGTAAATATAATTTCAAGCATATAGTATATGGTATACATACGGAGTTAAGCATATAAAAGTGTAAATATTTTACCGAGAAAAGTCGAAATCACATCTCACAAAGAAATATTATATTTTTTACCTTCGGTACGAGTCGTAACTGAGTCTTTGCCACCAGAGGAAAGTAACTCAGCGTCTTTTCATTAACTTTTTATGGATTAATAAATTCAGATAGAAAGTTGACAATTAAAAACGATTCAATTGCAATTGTGATTCTATTTATAGAATACGTAGGAATTTACTCATTTGAATGTATGTGTGTACTCTATATATTCCATTGAATATCTGGAATATTGCAACATAACTTGAATTTTAGTATGAAAAAATGAAATAAAAATATAAACTATATTTATAGTATAGTAATAATTGTATAAACAATAAATTAAAGAAGAATTGTTTCTTAAGCTTTCAAAACTAAAGCTTTTATCGATTGTTTGGAAACGGAAAAATGATCGATTATTTTATATATTTAACCTCAACCCTAGTTATGTTCCACAATCGACGCATTTCTGTATGCAGTCAGAGGAACAGGGCAAACGCGCTTCGGCTGGTCGGTCGCGCTTTTATTATACCCCAAATGTCCAATTTCAACGTATTGAGCGTATAAAAAATAAGTTTAACCATACAATCATTATTAGATCACCGCGACTGTTGATGCTGAGTAATAATAATAATACCTTATATAATGAAAATAGTGTTCTTAATTCTCTTAAAGCCAAGGAACCCTTTTGGCACATTTTTAGTAAGTATCAAGTTTATTAAGTGTTAACAACGATGCGCGCATATACTTCCCAGAGAGAATCCTGAAGTAAACAGTTCGCAGAATGTCAACAGCGAATAGGGACAATGGGGAAGACACGCGATAATAACATAAATCACACGACAAAGAATAGAGCTTTCATAGAATGGAGATATTCGCGAAATTTCGCTATGCCTGCAGGTAAAAGCAAACCATGTTAAATTTATTCCATAAATTAAAGCGTTATACAACACGGTTTTAGGTATTATGCACGGTAAATCGAAACTCCGTCACGTTTCGCTGTGACAAGCTATTGTTCCATTGATAGGAAATGAGCAACACAACAAAGCATATCTACTTCAAAAACTCAAAAACTACTGAGCATATAAAGCTGAAATTTTGTATGTGCTCGAGGATATCGCTTAGAACATTTCCTGGGTATCAAGCATGGTGAATTTGGATTAAGTATACCGCATGGTCCATGCATAACAAGTGGATGTTGATAACAAGTGGATGCAAACCCTTATCGACATCGGCCCGAGTATCTTCATGCATATGACATCGTCGATATTGTCTCTATCTAGATCTTAACATGGCAATCTTGTCTCTTGTCACTTTGTTGAGTGCATCTGGCATAGGTGCAAACAGGTTTAGTAATGTCATGCTTATTTCCGAGTGAATGCCAAAATATAAAAGCGGCCGTAGCTCATCCCAAGTTGAATTGTAAGTTAAGGTGACTAATTCAGTTTAAACGGCCTTAATAAAGATGACAAAATAGTAAGCTTTCCACTATTGGTTGTATCACTATCAGTCACAGGTCTATCCGGCAAATGAATGAATAAATTTGAAGTACGCCTCCTTTACATTAATTTCGACGACGATCTAAGCTTATATAATACAATGTAAATCTCCTGAAATCAGCTCATTTTGCTTCTTATTTATCAATTTTATTGTATAAATATCTATATATGAAATAGTTTTGCAGTCAATAGTGCAGAAACTACTTTTCGTTTTTTAATGAAGATATCAACAGGCATTGCCAGGTCACAGTCGGGTAAAAACGTCGGAATATCCTTAGCATCAAAAGTGTAATTAGTCACGGAGTATTTCAAGTTCTAAATAAATAAGTTTATGAATATGAATATTACACGAACGTGTCCAACACTCACCGCTTGCAATGGACAAAGGATTTTCTGTGAACTGTACTTATTCAAGGTAGTCAGAAACAAGTTAAGGTACCTGCTCTTGTGTTTCCCACGTAAATAGTGGCAGCCATCGGCTCGCACATTGAATAGCCGCATAGTTTGATTATTGGTGCCTCTTACATTGAGAGTTGCTTTGAATTCAAAGTCGTTGACGATGGTTTTAAGCTGCACAAAACCATTAATATAGCTGCGATTATGCACTTCATAAAAGTATACACCTATATCATCGACGATCTCTGGTGCCAAGTTTGCTACGACAAACTTTTCCATTTTGAATTGAATATTACTCGTTGTGGCCATCGCAATGGCCAACAGTAGACAGATATGAATATAACATGCCATAGCAATGCCAAATTATGAATGGCTTTTTACCAAGCTAGTTTAGTTGACAGAGCTGAAAATTTATAATGCTCTACATAACTATTATACTGATTGTGGATCAGACATTTAACAAAATACAATTTTAAAAGCGTTCGTGGTATCAGAATAGAATAATGAACATTAAATATGCGTAAAGATGATCACTAAATGAAAAGATTATATTGGCTTTCGTTACTATTGGATTCGGACCATATACTCGAAGGACATGAAAAATCGGAATATATTTACAATAGCGAATAGTACCTGTATGATATGCAAATTAATTAACCATTTTTTATATTTTTTAGTAGTCTAAAGTTTGGGTTGTATAGTCAAACAATTTACAAGGATGCTCGCTTTATTTAAATACTCTCCGGACAATTCAAAAATTCTAGATCCTCGATGTATCCAAGTTCCACTTCAATACAGGAGTTTTATTTGGATATGCGATATACATAATTATTTAGTATTTGTAGTGTATCGGTATTATCAATTACATACTCTACTTTGGTAAACTCTGATTTATGGTCGTGCTTTGAAGAATGCTTTTATAACTATTCATTTATATTTCCGGACCTTCAAATAGAATAGCATGCATTTTATATATATATATATATATATATATATATATATATATATACTACTATTTTAAGACTCAGTCAATTCATTCATGAGAGCAATTCTTAAGCTAAAAAAAAATTTTTTTATGTTTTTTCGATATCAAATTAATAATCTAAGCAATATTAACTTGATGAATCTAGCGAAGCTCTTCACTGGCCGTTTTAAATTAGTATTATTACAGAGTACAAAATTTGATGGTTGTCAGGTTTCACAATTAATACTGTCTTGAGTACCTACATATAGACGGACGTACGTGCTGATCCTGTTGAAGAATATTTGTTGTATATGTGTATAATTTACTAAACAATTTTATCCAGTTCAGCCGCTTTCAATGGGATTACAATATATAGAATATAAATGATTTTCAAAGAAAATTGTGATCGACTTATACGTAAAACATTTAGTTACTTTATTATGTTGTGTCTAATAATAATACTTTATTATGTTGTCAATGAATAATCATCCGTATAATATCATAATTGTGAATCATTCACAATGTCTTGCAGTACTTCTTCGTTTGTATAGTTAAAGATTCTGCAAGCGGGCACTGTTTCTATATAAAACGTTCCCGTTAATTAGAAACCTTGCTGAAATCAAACTCCGTGTAAATTCTAAGACTTTACTTGGACGAGTGATTGATATGAAAGTTTAATGGACGAAATAGTTGAGAATACTGAATTTCATAGTCCACTTAAATATTTTCTGCTATCATCTTTGGCTTTTAAAGTCCTTTTATTAACTTTTTTTATAATTATTATCTACTCTAAATAATTGACTTTGCAGTCACAACCAGAACCAAAAACCGTGAATATATGAAGCAATTAACGGTAACTCTAAATTGGATATGCCACATTGCATTCAATTTGATATTTAGTATTGATCGTATTGCCAGTTTACAGGCAAAAACAATCAACTTTTTTCCTTGTTAGACTGTTCGGTGGAACTCAAAATAACTTAACCGTTTATACTTACTCAAAAGCTTAAATTGATCGGAACCAATGGCACTGGCATAAAATTATTCATGTGTATATATATTCGTTTGAGGAAGACAAGCTACGTCGATCTAGGCCTATCTATATATCTGTCTGTCCGTATTACCCTATCGATTATTATAATTTATTACCATATTATTATTTTATACCTTACGCAGAACGAGCTTACTATAATAAAATTTGAAAAGTCATTGTCATTCCCAGTTACAATTGACAAATAAACAGATTGTTATTGAAATAGGAGCACTGCTCAGGGTTCGGGGTATGGCCTAGTCGGGTACTCCCCAGTAAAGCATGCATAATTTTGATATTTTCAATAGTTTTATTGTGTGTACATTTAATTAATATACAACTCTACCACGTATCAGAACGCGAAATATCTTTTTCTTCTCCATTAAATATTCAGTGTTGGTTAGGAAAGTGCCTGCAGGAACATAAGAGGGAAACTCTTCCTCGTCTAGATACCAATTATGTATCGTATAGTTAAAGCGCTATAAAAGAAAATATTTTATTTTTTAATTTTTATATATAAAATTCTGTAAGATTTCTGAGCAGAAACAAGCCAAACCGAAAAATGATTATATTTTTTATTATTATTTTTGGTGTAGCCTTATTCGAAACTACTCACCGCTTTAAATGGACATTTCAATTTGCCACACGTATGTTTCTTAAAGCTCTTAACGAGGGTACTCAAGAGCTGGTTCTTATGAAGCATTGAGAGGAACGCACAAGATTCCACACGCAAATTGAACAGACGCACCTTTGTCTTATCCGTTTTCCAAAAGTCCATTTGCGACGTCACATCTAATTTGCTAATATTAGCTTTTAGTATGATATTTCCACTAATATAGCTGCGATTATTCACTTGAATCATCCAACAATTCAGTTCTTCAATAACTTCCGGTGCCCACAGTTTACAGTTTACCGAGTCGAATACGATTCGGAAATTGCATTTCTCTGTCGACACAGTTCCAATCACGAGAAGAAAGCAGAAATATCTGAACATGTCTGATTCGCAGCTGAACTTGAAATGAACTTTGGCAAGAGCGAATGTGAATGAATATGAACCAGTCTAAAATTATTTAATTGACTCATTACTCATCGATTTGGTAGTCTTTATGCTAAATGCAAACTATTTGAACATTAAATATAAATGTTCCATTCCCTTATTTTCAATAGGAAAAAATATTTTGGCATGGTTTTTAAGCTGTAACTTGAAGCTCAGAACAAATACACCGATTTTGATCGTGGATATATATTTTCTAAGATTTTTAAGTCTGCCATTTAGAGAATGTATAAATTCTGAATCATTTGAAATCTCCAAAAATAGTTAAAATTTCCGCTTACATAGTTAATCAGCTTGCCAGCGTACTATGTTTTTGTATTAGATATTCCCGATCGTTTTAACACATTCTTGTTTACGCTAGAATAGAAATAATTGAGGATCCCGAATTTCATATTACTCTTATATTTTATATTACTTATATATTATATTACTCAAACTCTGTGATTATCGTTGGCTCATATAGTGATTATAAACTTTTGTTTTAATTATTTCCATCTCCTAATAAGTATTTCGTATATGCTTTATTTAATCATTTAGTATAACAAGTAAACATTGATCATCTTTCCCTTAATATTTTATTATTGAATGCTGAAATATTAGTGGACCTCAAACTTACTTATATGAGGGGAACCAATGAGCGAAACCAATGACACAAGTATATAATCCATCTTGTGTAGATAATATAAAAAGAATAAAAAGAAAAGTATAATATTCATATATTTAGAATCTTTATTCAATATATTTAACTGTTTAATATACAACTCTACCACGTATTAAAATGCGAAAAATCCTTTTCTTTTCCGTTATGTATTCATTGTTGATTTGAAAAGAGCCTGCAGGCGTATAGCAGGGAAAGTCTTGTTCGTCTAGATACCAAGCATTTAGCGTATAATTAAAATACTGTAAAAATAAAAACACATTTGGATTTTTAAATTGACGTATTCAATAATTCTATTCTCAATTCAATAATTCTGAATTCAATATTTCTATATTCTCTGAACTACCTTAAGAACTTAACTAAACTGAAAGACGAGACATATAGAAATATAAATTTTTTTTTTTAGTATTTAGTCATCTCATTACTCACCGCTTTAAATGGACACCCTAATTTGCCACTAGTATGTCTTAAAAGGCTCTTTGCGATGGTGCTTAAGATCGGACTCTTATGAGCCATTGAGAGGAAGGCACATGTGTCCGTACTCAATTTAAACAGACGCAGCTTTGACTTCTCCGTTTTCCAAAAGTCCATTTGCGTCGTCATTTTCATTTGGCTAATATTAGCTTTTAGTATGAGATTTCCACTGATATAGCTGCGATTATTCATTTGAACCACCCAAGAATTCAGTTCCTCAACAAGTTCCGGTACCCAGTGCTTGGAGCTTATAGTATCGAATACGAATCGGAAGTCGGATTTCTCTGTCGAAACAATTCCAACCACAAGAAGAAACCAGAAACACCTGAACATGACGGAATCGCAGCTCAACTAGAAAATTATGGCTTGAGCGAATATAAATTCACAAACTGAATTTCAAATAATTTCAATGGCTCATTATTTATCAATTTTGTACAGTTTATTCTAAATACGACCAATTCAAGCTGTCAATATAATTGTCTGAGCTTTTCGTGGTATGAGATGATTGAGATCCGTTTTTGATAAGATCTAAAAACTATAAGGTAATTGTTTTCAAATTTCTTTCTCTTTGATTTTACATTTATTATAACTTAGATTTTAAATTTTGTTAGATTTATCAAATAAATTATAGTTATATAGTACATATATAGACTCGAGTATTTCAATATTACAAATTCGCTGGTATGGACAAACAGAGGTAAAGAATGACAGGAAACGGAGAATATTAATATACTCCTCACTAAATATTTAAGCTTAAGCATTCAATAATGCGTCGTTAATTCCTATACTTCAATCCGTGAATACTTATTTAGGAATTGGTTCTACTTACCTTGAATTTTGCTCTCAGTTAATATTATCTAATATGAATCAGTATAAAATTATTTAATTGGTTTAAAATTCAATTAAATGATTATCTTTAATTTAAATATGAAGTATTTTCGCATAAAATATTACAGAACAAACTTTTCGTTTCTTTATGAAGAACTCAACAGGAGCTGTAACGTCAGAGTCGGGTATGAATGCAGGTATTTGGTTTTCATCAATATTCCAATCAGACCAGGTGTAGTTCCAGTTCTTAATATAAATATGAATATAAGTAAATAAATATACATATATATCATCAATACTTATGTAACACTTACTGCTCGCAATGGACATACTACTTTGGAGGAAGAGTAATTTTGTAGAATGTTCAGGAATAAGTTTAGGATCTTACTCTTATATGCACCGCTGAGATATTTACACCCATCCAAAGTTACACTGAATAATCGCGTGGTTTGATTGTTTAAGCCTCTCATATTCAACGATGCTTTTACTTCAAAGTTGTTTACAACGCGCTTAAGCTTAAAAAAAGCACTGAAGTAGCTTCGATTATTGTGTTCATAAATGTGAATGTCCGCATCATCGATTAATGCTGGTTCCAATATTTGTTTTTCAACTTTTGTCAATTTCATTTGAATATTGCTCCTTGCAGTTACACACGTAAAGATCAACAGTAGATAGATAGATATATAACTAGCCATGGTAAATGCGTAATTCCGAATGACACCTAAGCCTACTGTACAGAGTCTAAAAATCATTAATTTTCTATATACAATTGCTATCTACAGCAATAATTGTGAACCAGGTATTTTTGAAAGTATTTAACATTATAATTCAACAAATTGTGGCACCTGCGTTTAATGGGAGTATGAAACGGATGTACAGTATGGATTTTCAAATTTTCAAATTATTAAAAAGTATATATATAAAATAATATTATGATTGGGTACAAGTGTGGTTTCTATCGTAATAACTTTGTTTTTGTCGAGTTTAATTAGGCAACCTTGGAAAACGAATTGTTTTAAATTCTTTTCTGAAGTGAATATTTCCGTTTTGATGATGTTGTCCCAAAGAATTACTGTAAGGAGTCTTCAGCTTATGCTTTAAACAGACAGTCGACACTCTGCTTATGCGAATAATTAAGGATATTACGGACCATAATGAGGTGTATTCTTGATCAGCATGATCTAGCTATATCCATCTGTCCGCAAATAGGAAGACTGCAATCTCGTAAGCTGCAAATCTAGAGACTTGAATTTTTAATGTAACTATATTCTTATATACCTCATTCAGTATGATATCGATATCGATCGATTGGCCACCATATTTTAAAGCCACGTGGCTTACAGACGGACGGAGAGCAGTATAGGACATTTGGGAAAACTCAATCTACACTTTTCTTCTTCTTCCTAAATAAGTATTATTACCTTCAAATAATTCTTTCTCATAGTCAATGTTATCAAATATCAAACATCTTTAATTTATTTGACTGATTCCAAATGTATATATTTGAAATTTCTTTACTTTATATTTGAACTATTTTACTTCCAACTGTTTCAGAAACAACTTGAGGTTCTTTTATGGTAAGCTAATTTAACTCAGGCGCTAAATATAAATATGAATATATCAAATATACGAATATGATTTCATGTTCAAATTAAAATATGAATTCCATATTAATTCCATGAATATATCATTGCAACTCTTCCCGCTTACCATAACTTGTTGGAAATCTATTTCTTATGTATACCTTCGAAATACATACATAAAAATATTCGATTGTTCAATTTCAATTGAAAATTATAATAATAGTGGAGTATTTTTAAAAGTATTTTGAATTTGGGAAAACAATTTAAATGAATATTTGTATTACATGTATGTACATGCATCTGCACCTAAAAAATAGATCTATCTCTAAGTTCCTTGAAGTTCACTTGACAATTGTTAGGTTAGATTGCATAGAGAACAACATTCATAGATTTATTTATTTAAAGTAGTCAAAAATATTATCTTCAATACATTTTAAGCTTCGTATTTGGATATCATGTACATACAACCTCCCAAGCCTTTATTTTCTGATAAGAATATTAGTTCAAAAAAGGCTCTAATTGTTATAGACAAATCTTCCAAGATTTAGTGATGTGATAATCAATTTGGAATTGGTGTAATATTTCGCATATACTCTGAAATTACATTCAGGCAAATAGTTCGGAAAGTATTTCTCATCCATATAATAGTTGATAAGCGTATAGTTGAAGTTCTGCAAATAAAATAATCGGTATGTAACTATTAAGGACATTTGAGCTAAGATTTATATATGTTCGTTATCTACATATATAAATTGGTTATATATATTATTGAGATATCACTTGTGACATTAGATGACCTATTAGTGCATTGGTTATCGATATACTAATTATTCACATATATTTTAAGTATATATTAGAAATCGGCCTTTGACTTATCGATTACTTACAGTTTTCAACGGACATTTCATCATTGCTCCTAATTTAGTTTTAAAACTTTTAGCGTACATCCGAAATATGCGCACTTTATGCATAGTCGTAAAGTATTGACAAAAGTCCATGCGTATGTTGTAAAGTCTCATCGTCTTATTATTGGCCTTTATGATATCGAAAGTAGTTGTCATATCAATCTGGTTGATGCTACGCCGTAGAATCATATTACAACTGACATAACTGCGATTTGTTTGCGTCACCACACAGTTGAGTTCTTCAAAGATGTCAGGAGCATGATGCTTCACAGTTAACGAATCAATCACAAGTTGAAGTTTACTTTCTTCTTTTTTAGCATCTATCACAAGGGATAGGACTATCAGGAACATCAACAGCTTAAACCAACCAGCCATGGCTGAAAGTCTACGCAAAATGTTTTCTGCACTTTGTTTAGTGTATCATTAGATTCACCATATAATAAGCTGCGAATTACATGCTCAAATAGAGTGTTTAGAGATTGTATAGGTTGATTAACTGTGCTATTAAAAAAAAAAACTAAAATTTAAAAATATATATATTTATATAATATATAAAAACGAGATCCAAAACTCTCTCTCTCTCTCTCTCTCTCTCTGAGCTCAAGGTCATAACTTTGGTTTTTGTACTCTGAACCTATTGAAAATAGAAAATCAGGGCATAATGGTTTTATGAGAATGAAGTAAAAGGCAGAAGGAGTTGTGGCAGATCCCATGAAATATATATATTCTTGATCAGCTCGACGAGCTGAGCCGATGTAGTCATGTCCGTTTGTCCGTGTGAACGCAACGATCTCGTAAATCACAAAAGCGTGTAAACTATACGCAGTATAAGCTTATCAATTTTTTTCGATACCTCACTCTTTTCCCTTATTATCGATAAAATTTTAGTTTATAGGTTCTCATAATAAATACTGAGTCTGTATGTATGTTTCGAAAATTTGATGCATGCGTGCGTATGAGTGTATTTTATGTGACTAAAAGAAGCGTAGAATGATTGAAATATCAGCTCTTCGCAGTCGAGCAGTCTCGACTAGAGCCCTTTTACTTGTTTTTGTTTGACAAACATAAAGTTGCGGCGTTGGTAGCGGTGATGCGCGTTACCGAGGATTTCTGTTTCGATTTCTGGCGTTGCCAATTCTTTCTTTTTAAACCCATTGAAACCATTGAAAATGGGAAATCAGGGTATAATGTTTTTGTGAAAATGTATGTAACAGGCAGAAGGAGACATCGCAGACCCCATAAAGTATATATATTCTTGATCAGGGCGACAAAAGCTAGAGATCTGAAATTTTCAGTGTATACTCAAGTTAGAGGTGGGAAACTATCGATGGCACTATCGACACTATCGATGGTTGAGCACTATCGAGTCGACTCACTATCGATGGTCATGCACTACCGATAGTGTATCGATAGTGCCTCGATAGTGTCACCAATAGTTGTGAAATAAATTCCGCGTTTTGAAAAAGTGGCGTCGCTTGGCTGGTGAAAAATTTGCTTGCCTTCAATTACAAAACAAAACAAGTAAGAACGTTGCAGTCGGGCGCTACCGACTGCAGGATACTCATTCACACCCCCACGGATCACGCCCATTGCCACTCCCACAATTGGTTTGTACATATATAATTTTTTGGAAATCAAGAGAGGAGATCAGCAGTAATATCTGTATAGAATTTTGATTTTCTTACTGAGAATCGGAAAAACGTACAGTTTATCCCGATTTGCCACGCCCCCAGTAGGCGTAGACATATAGTTTTTGGCCAGTTCTTAGAAGTAGTGAAGGGTAACGTTAGTGTGAAATTTGGATGCTTACACTCAAAATATGCGAAAATTACGGGGTATTTTTTAGTCGGGCATGCCCTATAAGGGGCGTAAAAATTATTTTTGGGTCATCGATAGAGGAGCTCACTAGTAACTCAACCATCAATTTTGAAGCTTCTAGCTCTAAAACTGTAGGAGCTATAAGCTTTTGCGGTTTGCCACGCCCCCTATGGGCGTAGATATATCCACCATATCTTTTTTAACTTGGGTTGTCAACCCGAGTATATATACCAAATTTCAAGTCTCTAGCATCAATAGTGCTCAAAATATAGCAGAATTTGAAAAATCACTATATAGTCAGATCTGATTTGCCACGCCCCTAGTAGGCGTGGATATATAGTTTTTTGTTTGATCTTCATAGGATCTAAGCAGTAACCTACATGCCAAACTTGAACATTCTAGCTTTAAAACTGTAGAAGATACAGTCTTACCCGATTTGCCACGCCCCCAATGGGCGTAGATATATCCGCCATAGCTTTTTCATCTTGAGTTGTCAACACGAGTATACATTCCAAATTGCAACTCTCTAGCACTTCTAGAAGTAGTGTTTCTGAGATATCGGATAATGCATTTTCCGATTTGCCACGCCCCTAGTGGGCGTATCGGGAAAATCTTAACACTTTATAATTCGAGGGTATACACGAGTATATATTCCAAATTTCAACTCTCTAGCTTCAAAACTGTGCAAATGGTTTGCGTTCGTACAGACAGACGGACAGACGGACGGACGGACAGCGTGACGAACATTGCACAAAACCAATATACTCATTTCAATTTGTGAATGAGTATAAAAACATAATTTTAAAGAAATGGATCGCTTTCTCCAAATGGGTAATAAAATACTTTTGCATTCCGACCACTTCTGTGGAGTCAGAGCGGGTATTCAGCAAGGCAGGGCAAATAGTATCAGACCGCAGAACACGTCTAAAGGAGGAAAATGTGAACATTTTGTTATTTTTAAACCAAAATCTTTGGCTTACTTGCTCGGAAATCACCGAATAAGCGACGTAAAACATTTATATGTACATATAAATAATTAAAAACATTAAACTAAGTTTTTGAAAAATTAATTTTAGTTGTTTTATGTTGGGCACTATCGAGGCACTATCGAGGCACTATCGAGCAACTATCGATGGTTTGGTAAAAAACTATCGCCGCTATCGATGGTGCCGACTATCGATAGTTTCCCACCTCTAACTCAAGTATACCCTACGCAGTATGATTTTTTTTTAGATTTTCGAGAACTCATCTCGTTTCCTTATTATCAAAAAAAAATCCATAACTTTTCTTTATTTTTGTATACCGTAAGAGCTAGAGACTCCAAATTTACTGTGTAGATCCGTGTAACGAATACGGAGATTTTGTAATTTTTAGATTTTGGGTGCCACTTCCCCTTCGCCCCAAACTTGCAAAAAACGTATTTCAAGTACCATACAACAGGCATATTGCAGCTCGACCGCAGTCGCTGCGTAAACTGCGCAGTCAGCAGAGCGCGTGCTCATGCGTGCGTGCGTATGCATGTGTGTGTGTCTGTGTGCATGTGTTGCTTGTATATGTATATATATGTTAAATAAGCATAGAATGTTTGGAATATCGGCTTATCGCAGGGTTCAGGGGATCTCCTAGTCGGGTACCCCCGACTAGAGCTTTCTTACTTGTTTTTGTACCAAACTCTTTATATGATTTTAAAAGTTCGAGCTCCAAAATTTTCATAGCTTTATACTAGGATACACTTGACAACTGGTAGGCTGGATTGCATAGGAAACAAAATTCTAAGATTTATTTATCTAAGGTAGTAAAAAATATTATGTTTAGTACATATGAAACTTGATAATGGGATATTACGTATATACAACTTTTTGTTTTCTGATAAGAACAAGATCCGTCCGTACATATTAGTACCAAAAACGGCTGTATTCTAATTTCTAATTTTTACATATAAAGCTTCCAAGATTTAGTGATGTGACAATCAATTTGGAATTGGTGTAAAATTTCGTCGATACTTTGAAATTACATTCAGGCAAATAGCTTGGAAAGTATTTTTCATCCATATACCAGTTGCTAAGCGTATAGTTGAAGTTCTGAAAATGAAATGATTGATGGTTAGTTAAGGATATTGGAGTTAAGTTCCATACGTTAGTTTACTATATAAAAATTGTTGATATATCTTATTAGGCTAACTTGTCAACATATCACTGTATTATTTCTCTTACTGTATTTGTTATAAATATATGCCAATAATTGGCATACATCTTTATTTATATATCAGAAATCGGTCTTTCTGTTATAGATTACTTACCGTTTTCAACGGACATTTAATCATTGCTCCTAATTTAGTTTCGAAACTTTTAGCGAACATCCGAAATATGCGCACTTTATGCATAGCCGTAAAGTACTGACAAAAGTCCATGCGTGTGTTGTAAAGTCTCATCGTCTGATTGTTGGCCTTTATGATATCGAAAGTAGTAATCATATCAGCCTGGTTGACGCTACGCCGTAGAATCATATTACAACTGAGATAGCTGCGATTAGTTTGCGTCACCACACAGTTGAGATCTTCAAAGATGTCAGGAGCATGATGCTTCACCAAAAATTTATCGATCACTAGTTGAAGCTTACGCTCTTCTTTTTTAGCATCTACCACAAGGGTTACAAGTATCAGCAATATCGACAGCTTAAACCAACCAGCCATGGCTGAAACTCCACGCAAAATGTTTGCTGAAGTTTTGTTAGTGTATCATTAGAATCACCAGATAAATATCTGCTAATTATATGCTCAAATAGCGTGTTTAGGATTGGATTGATTGATAAAATATAATAGCACAGTGATTAAAAATATATAAACTTAATTTTAAAATATTTATATAATATAACAAGAGAGAGTACTTTAGTTGAGACTGATCGACTGGAGATCCGCTATACCTTCAAATTCCAAGAACGGACAGACGCACATGGCTATATCGCTTCAACTCTACGAGTTGAATTTACGAGCTCTACAGTTGATCTGGGGTCTGCCACGCCTCCTTCTGTCTGGTTTCCCATTTTCAATAAGTTCAGGGTATAATAATTTATTTTTAGAAAGAACGCTCGTCATCGTCTAATATCGGACCACCGCCTCCAAAATGAATGTACATAAGGATAAATAATTATAACGACTAAATTCAGCTTTTAAGCTGGGAATAATTTCAAGTGTAATCTTTTAATCATTTTTGTGACGGCACAAATATTTATTTTTTATACTCGACCTTGCCTTCCACGAGCATTCGTGCGGCGACTTTCTGATGTATAATGAATTTAGTTATTCCTTTGAAATGACATTCGGGCACATATTGGGGAAAATCGCTCTCACTCAGATGCAAATTGTTAACAGTATATTTGAAGTTCTACAAGATATCAATTTGTTTCAGATAGTTATAAATATATATATATATATATCGAATAAATACTTACTGGCTTTAAAGGACACTTCACGAACGCATTGCTACTTTTATTCATACTCTTTGCGAACAGAGTTAAGATGCGATTTTTGTGAATTGTTGTTAGAAACTGGCATCCGTCCATACGCAATTGATATAAACGCAATGTCTGTTTATCAGACCTAATGATATCCATGGATGTCTCCAAATCCAGTTGGTCAACTTCTCGCTTGAGTATCAAAGCAATATTTAGCATGCTGCGATTTGTCAGAGTCCAGTTAACACTTTCCAAGATATCTGAAACGGTAGGCCTCATGTAAAAGTTGTTGATTACGAAGCGAAAACTGCGCTGTTGTGCCGCTGCTGAAAGACCCAAAAAGATCAAAAACCAGAGCCAACCGGACATGGCGATAGATGAACCTCAAGTGGTATAATGGAATCAAAACGAAGCCGACGAACACTTATAATTACATTAAAATTTTGCTAATTATAACATGTGCCTAAAATTGTTAGTCTAGCCATAATTTATCCACTCATTATTTACCTTGCGTTGATCAGTGAACCCTGGTCCAATTGAAAATCTGAATCATCTTTATTTGGCTGTATGGCAATTTGACTAATTACCTAATTTCTATGTATTTATCGATCGTCCAGTAATAAGTCTGATGTCCACTAATTATATTCGTTAAATTTAAAAAAAAATATTGAATTGACCGTACATATGATAGAAAACCCGTTCTTCCCCAATGAAGAGAAGTAACCGCGATGTCAATAAAAAATACATCAAATATATATTCTCACTGATCAAATGATACATTTGATACTTCCCTGCCATTAATTTTCCTATATCCAGAGCTGCATCCATTCATGCTCATCTAAACAGCAGCTAATAATACAGTTGACAAAGGACGATCATTCTTTACAGATCATTTCATTTCAGAATCTATTTTTACAAAATGATTATTCCAAACTAAATGATTGACTAATCATTAAGCCTATAATCTGAATGATCTGAATGATTGATTGATCAAGTATTAATATGATCAATAATCTAACTAAACTTAGTCATCTGATTAAAGATCTGAGTAGAAGATGCGAATTAACAGTGGGTTTTGGAAAGATCATCCTAAAAGTTGGGAAAAGTTGGGATTCAAATAAAGTGCTTAAATACTTTACACTTATGTTTAAAACATATAAATCTCTATATGGGACTATTGGTTTCAAGATGTCTGATGCGCAGTAGTGGTTTAGCTAACAATCTGTCTCACTATCAGGTAAACAGAAAATTATTGGTTCGAGTCCCGCCTTAAAGTCATCTGTTTATTTATTATTTATTCGTACACTTTCACATTTATAGCAAGAATGTTTTGACTCAGCGTTTAAAAGATGTAATATGCTTTTAAGATTTCACGCGGTTCTTTGGACCCTTTTTCTTGTTAAGCACTGGATGTAATTGGCCAGAAATATGCAATTCAGCCAGCTGCTTGGTCTTCTCCATAAACATCACGTTGAAGAAGTAGCTGCACTCGGGCAACAGCTCGGGAAGAAGGCGTTCGTCTATATAGCTGCGTTCTAGCGTATAATTCAGATGCTAAAAGCAAAGTTTTACTATATAGTAACCGAAAAGAAATAAGGAATTTCTCCCTTAAGCTCTATTTACCGGTTTAAGTGGACAAGATGGTCGCACATTGGTAAAGCCCGTTAATCTGTAGTGGAACTGTTGAAGAAATTTGCTTTTGTAGTCATTTTTCAAAAAGCCGCAGACATCAAATTTCGAATTGAATAGGCGAACACGCGGCAAATTCGGACGTGATATCTCCAACGAAGCTACCGCAATGACATTATCAACTGATCTGCCCAAATACAAGTGTCCTGAGAGATAGCTGCGATTGCCAACGTGCTCAATGGTAGCGCTCTGCGAAGGAATCAATTCCCGATCTATGGGATCGAAGACAAATCGATCCACGCGCACCACATACTCAGAACGGGTACAGTCAAGCACCAAGATTATCTGGAAGTATGCCCAGATCCGCAGCAGCTTCATTTTCGACCACGTTAAATGATGCCCGTGCAATCAGAAACTGTTCTCTGACCCTAATTTTCAATTCTGCGACATTAGAATGTGACAGGAAATTGTTTTATAATTGATGATACAATATTTGGAAAGTTGTACATATTGTAATCGAAACTCATTAGCCAGTATTCCGGAGTATTCTCCTTACAAATATAGCCATTAGTAAGTACTTATTTATACTCATTCCCGACAGTGAAGTGGGTATATTGGTTTTGTGCAATGTCCGTCTTGCTGTCCGTACGAGCGCAAACCATTTCGCCGCTATTGAAGCTAGAGACATTTGGAAATTTGGAACATATACTCGTGTATACCCTCGTCTGCTACAGTGTCAAGATTTTCCCGATACGCCTACTAGGGGCGTGGCAAATCGGAAAATGCATTTACCGATATCTCAGAAACACTACTTCTAGAAGTGCTAGAGAGTTGAGATTTGGAATGTACACTCGCATTGACAAAGCAGTGACTGGGCAAAAATTATATGTCTACGTCCACTGGGGGCGTGGAAAATCGGCAAAAAATTTTAACATTTCTCAGTGAGAAACTTCAAATTTTTAATTTCCCAAAAATGACATATTCTTAAACCAACTGGAGGACAGTCAAAATTTCTCTAGCACTTTCGCACATACTGTTTTTGAGATACCAGAAAATGCATTTTCTGATTGTATCGGGAAAATCCTGACACTTTATCAGACAAGGGTATACTCGTCTACTAGTCTCTAGCTTCAATAGCGACGAAATGGTTTGCGTACATACCGAAAGGCGGGCGGACGGACGGACAGACGGACAGACGGACGGACGGACAGACGGACATTGCACAAAACCAATATACTCATTTCAGTATCGTGAATGAGTATAGAAAGGCTAAACTTAGCCAACTTTTTTAGTAAAACTTGTATATAATTTGTAAATAAAAATGTAGCAAATCCTGTGTCTTACTATTCAGATTATGCACTCTCTTCTTGTCCTTCTCTCTTCCTCATTTTGTATACTAATTGTAAAAATTGTTAGAATTGAACCACTGTGCATTGAAGCGACTTAAAACATGCGCGTTAAATGAAAAAATGCTTCGCATATGAAAGATTGAGTTGAGAAGGCGGCTAAGTACATATGAAAAAGTATAAAAAAAGCACACACACACACACACACACACGCATACAAATGCACACCCTCAAAAAAAAGGAGAAAAAAAGATGTCAACAGAAATGTTAATAACACCAGCGTCAGCAATGTTGTTCTTGTTGTTGTTGTCGCTTCATGTACGGTCTCTATTTTACGCCAAGTGCTGCAGCGCCCGTTGCCCGTTGCCCGCTGGCCGTAAGGCGAACACCCGGACATCCAAGGATAAGCTCCGGCCGTGCTTTTTGGCTGAGCCAAGTGATGCAAAAACATTTGCCCGTTAAAACAGAAAAGCAAAGCAACCAGCATCAGCAAAGTAAAGGAAAGGAAAGCGAAGCAAAGCAGAGCTGAGTAAAGTAAAGTAAAGTTGACTTGAGTGTAGTTCAAACATCACACCTAGCACAGACGATAGACCCACAAATACCACAGAGTACAGGGTAGAGTCCAGAGTCTGGCATCTGAACAGAGAGAGAGAACGAAATATAGATATAGACGGGCAGAATGAGAGAGATAGAAAGCTATTGCGGTTCGCATTATGTAAACATTTGCAGGAGAGTTTTCTTTTTCTCTCCTCTTTCTTTTTTGTGTGTGAAAAGTGATATGGGATATGTAACTTAAAATACTTGTAGTCAGAGAAATACTTTCAATTGTCAAGCGAATTTTTGTGACATGAGAAACTAACTACATTTGAGAATAGAGGGAATCTTTATTAATAGCTTAAATGAAAGTAAGAAAAGCAATTCCATAATGAAGGGGTCCTTTATACGAATGGGACCTAGAGCATAGGCAACAGAGCTGGTTTTCTTAAGCTTTTTGGATTTAATATGTTGTCGGAAATTATAATGTTTAAATCAAAATGAAATACTATATTAAAATGGTTTACAATATATTATGAACCTAAAGGTCCATTATTTCTAATATTTATAAACACATAATTGATTTATCTGAAAGATTAGATTATTAGAGATCAAACTGTCTTTAAACTTCATTTTCTCAATTCTGAGATTTAGAAATTTTAAACTTTTCTTTATACAATAAATAATCAATTTTTATTTACACATCAATTTTATTTCAGTTCTTCGATTTTTCTCTCTTTAAACTTAACTTAGTTAAGGAAAATACGATTTTTTGCATTCTGGACATTCTGGACACATCGATCTATTTAGTCACTTTGATTGCAAGTATATGGGGTATTAGCCAGCCTTAGACGATGAACACTTAATGTTTTTAAATATTATTATCTTATAAGAAATTTCCCACAGATAATACATTTTGATTATTGATTAGTCCACATACTATTTATTTATTAGGTAAAAGAATTTTTGACTCTTCCTCAATTAGATAATCTTCTAATTACACAAAATATTTGTCTATTGAGATTTACGACTGCATCAAAGTTTTATTTTATGCCATGAAACCCGCATAATAAATAAAGGGATATGCTTTAACTAATCCAAAGATTCACTCTAAATTCTGAGTGGGAGAAGATAGAGGGATTGAAGGAGTTGCTGAGAGCGCTTTACCAACACGTGAAAACAAAATATTAGACAAATTTATGATGATGGAATTTTAAGTGATTTTTAACGAGCGAGGTTTGCATAAAAGCCAGAAAGATATATCTAAACTATATAAATATATATTCATACATATACATATATATAGCTTCAGAGTTAGACAGCATCTTCTAGAACATTTGCAATCGCTGTTGCTTGACTTCTAATAAAAACCAAAATTGCTTGCTTAAATTAACACAAATATATCCCACGGTGTAACGCGCACAGTGAAACAAAACAGATAATGAATAATGGAAACAATTTAAAATCAAGATTCGAAACAGTCAAATTCCTAGAACAATATTTTCAGCTTTGCGAAATACACTGATCATATAGGACAAAGGTATATCTGTGGAGGAGGCTATAAACATTAGCTTCACTGTTAAATTTCTGGATATTCTTATCCATTTGCCACGCCCCCATGGGCGTATATATTTATATACACTAGTTATTTTTTGATGATAGTTGTATTCATTACTATAGTGAAACTCTTAAAACTGTGCTCTAATGGTCGTAAGCATATCTACTATAGATTTTCCATAGGGAATTCTCATCACGACAAATGTCGAGTCTCTAGCCTGAATATATCGACTGTAAATAATACTAGCGCCTGTTTGTTAAAAGCTATATTATTTTCCGTCCCTAATAGGTGAATTGAAGAAATTTTAATCCTTTATAATACGAGGGTACCCACGACTGTACATATATATATATATATAATATATGTATTCCAAATTTCAAGGTCATCAAAATTACGAAAATTATGAATATTTTTATATCGATTGTACTTTATCCATTTATTATATACTTTATTTATATACTTCAATTGTTACTGAATTATCACGATCAAATCAAGAGAGATATAATATAATTAGCATGATTTTCTCATGATTTCAAACCACTGTGCACTAACATCAAGGGGTTGCAGTCAGGTGCAGCTGCTGCTGTTGCCCAAGGCTGGGAGCAACTGGGTTGAAAGGTAGCCGCAGCTCACTCCCCACTCCAAAAAGCAGCAAACATTTATGAATTTATGTTGAGTGCGCACTCACACACAGACACACATTCGTACATACATACACAAACACAGCACACAATCACACAGTCACACACGCAGGCGGAAAATTTAACAAAAGGCCCATTTAGCTCGCTCGCTGCCAAATTGCTATGTCTGCACCGTAGCACCACCAGACTCCCCCCCTCTTCAGAGCCAAGCGCCACCTGTGCATCCAACTGTGAAATTTATTGATTCGAGCAAATAGGCTCTATCGAGAATGTCGACTAACTAGCTATAATTAGAGAGCTCTCAGTCGCCATACACGTATGTCGTACACACACACACACAAACACACGAATTCATACTGAAATGATCAACTAGCGCATACTCTGTAGGCAGTTTGTGAGAATATATAATTCTATGAACAAATATTGCTCAAATTAAGATACATATATTGTATCGCAGGCAAAAATGAATCATAAATGATAGTTTCATTTGTTATATTGTTTTGAATCATATTTTTTTAGGATTAAGCAGGCTGTTCTTTGTTCAGACATATAACAGGCAACAGGAATCATATCTGTTCATATAGAGTATATATAATTGATAATTGATTTGGCTTTGTCAGCTTTCCTTATCAAACTACGATAAAAATGATTCCCTGCATATCGATTATATGAAAAAGGATAGAACAAGTGTCGGCGATTATCATATCTTATCTTGACAATTCTTCAGATATAACAAACTCCAACTTATCACTGTTTCAAAACCCGAAAGAATGGCTGAATAATATATAATTTGAATCGAAATGTTTCAATATTGAAATGTGATTTACACCAAGATAAAATTCTTCATTAATTTTGTTCTCAATCCCAATCGATAGTCTTTCAATGGAGGTTTTCTTTAGTCGGATTACTTATTGTCTGTTTATTGAGATGGCGCTTAAGGACTTTATAGCTACCTCAATATACTGTATATTCTAAAATTGTATATTCTATGGATTGACTGCCAATTCATTTCTTTTCAGATTTTGTATTCTTAATATATGTCATAGATATATATTAACAATTATCGTTAAACTAACAGTATAACAGTCAAGTTTTTATATCAATACATTTGCAATTAAACTTAAACACGTATGAATTTAATTAAAATTCAATCAATCTGATATATTCAAATAAACTTTCCACATTTTGCTGCAGGCAGTATACAAATGTTCATCAAAGCTTATACCTGGATAGTAAAAGCGTGTATATATTTATATATTAGATATATTATATCAGACTATATACATATATACATATCTATATCTAAATTGCAACGCCTACAACAAAGGCTAGCTTCTTGCATGCGCTTGATTGACATGCACATTTTCACTGAATTATTAATTATGTAATGCGAAACCAATCATCTACAATTTGCATATGAAATGAGTTCCTAACCCACACCCACACCCACCACACATACGTGGGAGGCTATTAATCAGCTCACTTTCCATGTAGTATAGCCCACTTAACCGCTAGCGCTTCTTGGACTCAAACCAACAATCGACTATTAAAGCAAATTATTCAGATTCACATTAAAGACTCGCAATGCTAGAGGTATATTGGCTACGTATGTGGTTTTCAGAGGTAAATAAAGATAATGAGCGAAGTATTTATATTTGTATATAGTATATATAATTCTCATTTTGAATTTGAATAAATTTTACTTACTAGAATAGAAGAGGCTGAAAAGGTGGTGGAATTTTTATAAGTAGATGAAGTCAAAATAGGCTTTATGTTAGTCGCCAAATCCAATTTGAGTTCAAAATCCACTGAAAGCCAACTTAAAATTTTATTAATTCGCCCAGACTTTAAGTCTTATGTCACAGCAGAGAACTGTGAATATATTTAGTATAAAATCTATAATTACATTTATGGCGAGTGTTTCTGTAAGTTGGCTACTAAAAACCAAAAAGTTTACTGCCAAATTTCTTGTGGCAACCTTTTGGTTTATTACTTTGGCTGGATGCTTATGCGCTTTGCTTGGCTTCGCAGCTTGCGCTTTGTTGAGCTGCGCACAGCAGGCGGCAAAAAGTACGCGGCCAGTAACTACGCCCCCCGATTTCCTACCCGGCACTTAGTTTAGACTTGAGACACGGCTGGCTCCAACTTGACTTGAAAATATATAAAATCTTTTATTTTAATTTGTTATTTGTTGTTTGTTGTTTGTTTTTTGCTCCCCATTAAACGGCAAAAAAGGCTAAATACATATATATATAAATATTTGTATATATATGTTGGGGATATAAAAATGGAGCCCTAGGCAAAAGCAATAACAAAATATTATTATCAGAATCATTCATCATGTGGCTGCAGGCCATAAATTTTTCGGCTAGCTGCGAAATGCAACAACAACAACAACAACATCGGCTACATATAAAAATAACAACGGCAGCTAACTGTTAATAAATCGCAGCTGCAGATAGCAGCGACCAGCTGCCGGCGCCATAGACAGCACTACGTTTCAGCCCCTCTCGGCCTGCTCCTACCTTCCCTAGCTAACCCGTACCCTGCCCCAGCCCATCGAAAACCCATTACAACTCCCTTTCGCACTGCCATGCCCTTGCCACACATACAACTTCCTTCAAAAAGTTTGGCTTAGCAACTTTTCTAGGGGCGTGGTAAGGCCCTAGCACCGCCCCTAAAGAAAAGTCCAGTTAGTGCCAAGCATTTCGGTGACTTCATTCACCAGGGCTTGTATATCCATATCATGCAAACTACTTGATCTTTCATTATATATATATACTATATATTGTAAGCATGTTTAAAGTCCGAAATGATAAAGTTCATGCTCGTGTATTCCTATATAAACTAAATAACTAAAGACATTTGTAAAAGCTTTCCAATTCAGATCTTTTAAAAATAAAAGCATTAGAGGCTCTTTAAACTTAACACTACAGCGTGAATATAATTCAACAATAACAATTTTTATTAATTTATAAACGGAACATATCAAAATACAAAAATGAGCGCATAAAGTTCCCCAAGTTGTTCAGAAACGATTCCCAGCCCGATAGAGGCTGCCTGCGAATGACTTTATCGTACAAATGAACAAAGATTGCGAAAATCATGATAAGTAAACTTAAAAAACTTAGAATTTCGTGTAGGCAACCGCAGCACCTACGTCCACTCGAATGGTTTTGTATGTCCCCCGGATGGGGCTCTCTCTCTTTGAATGTGGTAGAGAGCTCCATATTCTCCTCTAGTTGCATACGCAAATACGAGTTGTCGTTGTACGGGCTTCTGTTCTCAAGCATCATCATCCAATATGTATCAAATGGTTTGGGCATGTCAGCCACATCCTCCCAGGCATAAAGACGTCCGGTTAACGGTTCTTTACCGTAGACAGCAAACTGTGCTAAGGGTTTCTCGAATTTAACTTTGCAAGACCGAAGGGCCATTTCCTCCTTTATCTTCACATCCACAACATTATGAATATAAGCGCACAGTTCATCATTTAGAACAATTTGGTTTTCAGATTCCGTTTGAGTTCCTTTAATCTGTTTGGTTTGGGATATATTGGGTCGTTCACTAAGTAATTTCGTTTTATGACAATAGCTGATCTTATTGATTTTTTTCTCAGCCAACTTTGCACTTAACCGCTTTACCCTTATATTTTTGAAAAGATGATATAGTAAGGCTTGTTTGTAAAAAATGTTGTTAAATTTGTTGGAATATTTTTGGATTGGTGCCCTATCGAAGATGGAAGATCAAAACAGCATTTTCGGCACTTTTTCCTGTTTTACTACCGAAATGGTGAAAATGCAGTTCAATTAAGGCGAAAATGATGGGATGTGTACGGAGAAGATGTGTTGACCGAACGCCACTGCCAAAATTCGTTTGCAAAATTTTTTTCCGGCAAATTTCGATTTTAAGGATGCACCACATCCTGAAAGGTCTTTTGAAGCCGATGTGGATAAAATAAAGTCGTTGGTTGATGCAAATCGTCAATAACAACTCTAGAGATTGCTGAAAGACTAAATTTGTCGAACGCAACCATCCACAAGCACATTAAACGTCTAGGATAAATTTCGAAGCTTGACATATGGGTTCCTCATGTTCTTACAGAATGAAATTGCTTCGTCATATTAACGACTGTGATTTGCTTATCAAACGTCAAAGAAATGACCCATTTTTGAAGCGCATTATTACTGGCGAAGTCAAGTGGGCTGTTTACAATAATGTAAAGCGCAAGAGATCATGGTTTAAAAAGGATGAACCAGCACAAACCACTTCGAAGGGCGATATGCACCAAAAAGAGGTTATGTTGTCTGTTTGGTGGGATTTCAACGGGATCGTTTTTTTTTAAGCTTATCCCGGAAAACACCATGATTAATTCTGAAATGTATTGTGATCAGCTGGACAAACTGAGTGATGCACTCAAACAGAAGAGGCCAGAATTGATCAATAGAAAAGGTGTTGTGTTCCACCAGGATACTGCGAGACCTCATACAAGTTTGATGACTTGCCAAAAGCTTTTGCAGCGTGAATGGGAAGTGCTATCACTCCCACCATATTCTCCAGACTTGGCACCTTCGGATTAGAACTTGTTCCGCTCTCTGCAACATTTTTTGGATGGGAGAATCTTCACTTCAAATCAGGACGTTAAAAACCACTTGGACCAGTTTTTTGCCAGCAAGGACCAAAAATTGTATGGGCGTGGAATCAATTTTTCGCAGGAAAGATGGCAAAAGGTATTGGGTCTAAATGGAGAATACATAATTTCATAAAAATGTTTTAGATAATAAAAAAAATTGTGTTTAAATTGCACTAAAAAAAACGAGATTACTTAGTGAACAACCCAATAAAATCACATTTTCCTGATCAAAATTATAAATCACAATTATAAATACTTTATAAGGTTGATCACACCTTCCACTGCCTGTACATACATTTGCAACGAAATATCAAATTGCCAATTTAAAGATATAATTATTAAGAAGATTTGCACTTATTTTCGGTCAATATGGGCAAGTTATAAGAAAAGAAAAGATTCTCATACTTAAATTACGGGACGGATCTATCTATATACTCCATCCTATCTATCAATATCTATCTACTTTTCTATCTATCTAGCTTTACACTGCCTTATCTCACACTCATACGTTCCATAGTGTGAGGAGTCGGAAGCCTATATGATCCAGAAAGTCTATTACAATCGCCTATCGAGCTTTCTATCCAAGTTCTAATTACCCGTTTGAGTTTTTCTTTTTATACCTTATGGTCCTTGCTGCAAATCATCTTTAGCTTGTGCTTCATTTTAATCTCATTCATCCTTACAATTTTCTTTGGCCCACGCCGAGCTGCTTGTACTTCATAGACCAGATATCTAGGTTTTATTTTCTTCAGTTGCCGTTTCCTAAAACTGCCAATCTTACGACCCTGAGAATATTTTTCCATTACCAGAACCTTCACGCAACGGTGTTTGTATAGTATCTGGCTTAATGAAGCTTTTCGGGCTGGAAGTTTCGCCTTTAACTTCTCACGCATTATTTGATCAACTTGTGCGGAATCCAAAGGTATTATCTGAAAAATAGTTATATATATATATATATATATATATATATATATATATATGCCATATTATTTTATTTATGAATTACCTCATCCATTGCGTCGTTTTTTAAATAAAATTATAGAATATATTATATACTGATACAGTTCTATGTGCTGAATGATTTGCTTTGGCTGAATTCTATAACCTTACATACGCTGATGGGTTTGAAATGTTTCGCTTAGATACTACGATTCATAAAAACCATATATACGATATCGTATATATATCACATATTGTAGTATATCACATAATTTGCATTGATTAATTATCTTTTCTTTTTCAATTCAAGTCTATGCATTCATCATGTCTGTCAGATGAAAAATCCCCCATGATGAAGTTGAATTTATTTCACATTTCCGTTTCGTATTACTTGCTCCCTCGACCTACCTCTATGTACACACACATAATATTATATATATATTATATATATATCATATATCATGCATCATTCATCTTCATCCGTTCACTTTGTCGTTTGCTTTACTCTTATTGTGTCTATCTTACTGGTTCTCTCTCTCTCTCTCTCTCTCTCTCTCTCTTTCTCTCTCGTTTACTTCTCGCATTTCTTGTTTAATAAATAATTGTCCATCGTTTAATGCGTTTAGTACATAAACATGCACAGCTTACGACCATATCGCATATACGCTTGCCATTTCCCGATTTCCGACAATTTTGCCCACTTTAGAATCAAAGCACGAGACATCGAATGTTTAGGAATACACTTAAAGAAAAATTCTATACATTCTAACATTTTCATTACTGGTTGAAAGTGGAAAGCCACATCTTTAATCTGAATAGAAGCAAATGCTTCTAATCCCGATTCACAGTACTATTAGCTCTATATATATATAGTGAAACCTATTATTATTTCGGTCTTTATTAATGGTTGGAAAAACAGTTTTACAAATGGACCCATAGGTTCGAAGTCTGATTGATTCAAGACATACTTAGCTGATATTTTATATATTTACAATTAATTTAAATCTCTTATTATACCCTGAACCCATTGAAAATGGGAAAACAGGGTATAATGGTTTTGTTAAAATGTATGTAACAGGCAGAAGGAGGCGTGGCAGACCCCATAAAGTATATATATTCTTGATCAGGGCGACGAGCTGAGTTGATTTAGCCCTGTCCGTCTGTCCGTCCGTCCGTCTGTCCGTCTGTCCGTCTGTCCGTATGTATGAACGCGTCGATTTCAGAATCTATAAGAGCTAGAGACTTGAAATTTTTTATGTAGGTCCGTGTATAGCACGCGCAGATCGAGTTTGTTTCAAAAATTCGATAACTTTTATCGTTTTAATGTTATCGATTTAAAACGTTATCGAAACGCAGTTATAAATTTATATCTCCCGCATCTTTAGAGCTAGAGTCTCCAAATTTTGTATTCAGTATAATGTAGAGTTTATACAATTTTGATTTTTGTCAAATTTTTGATACAATCCCCCCCCCTCTTCCCTTTCCCCCCATACTTGTAAAATCCGTATTTCAAATACTAGAGACTTGTGCTTTGGCAAATATACACATATAAATGACAGAATCACGCTCTGAAAGTTTGATTAAGAACGTCCAACTACAAAAGAAGTTATTAAACATTTAATTTCCCATAGTAAAGCCTATGAGCGCAGCCCACGCTCTGTCGCTGCGCTAACTGCGCAGTCAGCAGAGCGCGTGCTTATGCGTATGTGTATGTGTGTATGTGTGTGTGCATGTATTGCTTGTATACATGTATATGTTAAATAAGCATAGAATGTTTGGAGTATCGGCTCTTCGCAGGGTTCAGGGGATCTCCTAGTCGGGTACCGCCGACTAGAGCTTTCTTACTTGTTAATTATTGCTCTGATTTGAACAACATTGATTAACTGTTTCGCTTAGACCCTCATCTACTCTGCCTTTAAAAATATTGTATATTAGATATTTTCTCTCAGTGTATACTTGTGTATATGCTTGCCAGGTGACCACATGCTGTTCTCGAATTGACCTCCCATCGCAGCCCTACCTAGCCCCGCCCCATACATCCACGCTTCGCTCTGGCCACGTGTCTGTCCGTCTCTAACGGCGCATTTGCAACCGCATAGCCAAGCTGCCTGCTGCCTGCTGCCTGGCTGACCACATCATCAAATGCGAAATGCAAAAGCGACGTAATTGCCACTGCACCACAACCTAACCTCTCTCTCTCTCACTCTCTCTCTTTCTCTCTCTCTCTGTGTCGTTCTCTCCCGAAGCCGAAACCAATAAACCTGCATACGTCGATTAGTTGCACATGAATGCAATAGCATGTCCCAAAGGTGGTGGACAAAGGGAAATGTGGTTGAGAGAAGGGAGAGAACTTGCAGTTGGAGGCTTAGGGCAATGCACAGACATCCGCAGACGAGCCCATTTAAGCCATGTCTTAAGAAGCTTTCGTCTAGGCCCCTTTATAGCCGAGGTATTCACATTCGTTTAAATTTATGCGATGCTTCGTTTAACGTTCAATTTAATTAGCTAACTGTTAACAGAATAAAATATGAAAAATATACAAAAATATTATTATACATATAATGTAAATCATATTATATTATATTACATATATTACATTATATCAATTATATTACGAATATATAAATTATATAATATTATTATTAAATATATTTTTTATTATTTTTAAAGTAAATTTCTCAAAGATATTGATTTGATTTAAGCAATTTATAATATATATAATATTTATAATATGCTGTTACATTTCTTGTTATAATCATGTAAAATGATCTACCTTAAATTATCTTTTTCGAATACCTCTCGCATAACGCTTTCAACAACTTTATAATGGCAGTTTATGTTAGCATAAACGATTTTATTGTCATCGTATTCATATATTCAATTTAATCTTGTTTTGAGTGTTTATTATCGCATACAAATATTTTATGTCAAGATAATGACCAACTATTATCTCTAATAGTTATTGATCGCATTAAATAAGCATATGTATATGTTGAATTTCAGCGGTTGAGCTTATAAAAAATCAAGAAAAATATATATATTAGACATAAAAGATCAAAAATATTAGGAGATGAATATATAAGTATAAATAATCAATAAATAAAATAAATAATAAAATTATTCCAGAATAATATAATATTTGTTTGTGGATGTGGATGTGGATCCTCTTTCTTGGGCTGAATCCCACCTGGTAATTGGGCTTTATACCGCAATAAACTTCTAGGTGATGCTCTAACTGCACTTACTGCCCTCTGACTATCCGCAATACCTTAAGGCAAAATCACAGACTCTTTCCCCAGCATCTTTACCTTTGTACATTGGCTCCGTTATGGCCTCTGCTTTGACCACACCAATAGTTTCTGCCAGGTTGGTCCTTTTTTCAATCCACCTGCCACAGTAAAAGGGAGTGAGCTGTGCGTTGTCGAATGCATTTTCGCAGTAGATAAAACTGGATGTAGATACTTTCCAAAATAACCATGACCAGAGATCATTTCTGTCAAATCGAAAATCGCTTAACAATTAAAGGAATGATCATGATAATTTTCGTAGTCCATCTCCCGTACCTCTCATTTGACTCATTGTGGCTTTTACTCAGAGAGCTTGTTGCTATCGCACAGAAGTTGAGTTCATTATCTAGTCTCACGCCTCACTGTTCTTTCAGACCTTATTATGTTTTCGCTTAATCACATATCTATCTCGGTTGGCAACTGCTAGCCCGGAACTCGGTTTCTTAACTCCTCCACACCATTCTCTACTTCAGCAAGAAATCTAGATCTTAAAGTACATTAAAAATAAGTAATTGAAATAATAACAATAATAATAATAATAATAATAATAATAATAATAATAATAATAATAATAATAATAATAA
This sequence comes from Drosophila nigricruria, assembly GCA_037075265.1. Lineage (NCBI taxonomy): Eukaryota > Metazoa > Arthropoda > Insecta > Diptera > Drosophilidae > Drosophila > Drosophila nigricruria. The sequence continues at coordinate 1,631,233 of JBAMCI010000173.1, read as the reverse complement.
TAATAATAATAATAATAATAATAATAATAATAATAATAATAATAATAATAATAATAATAATAATAATAATAATTATAATAATAATAATAATTATAATAATAATAATAATAAGATTAAAAATAATAATAATAGTAATAGTAATAATTATAGTAATAATTATAGTAATTAACACAGCATTAATAAAAATAAATTTAAATATATTTTTTTTTAATTTGACTATATTTAACTCAAATTTGCCCATAGTCTACCGCTTGTCCAAGGGTTGGCCGTAGCTTAATGTGCGGCGAATTGACCAAATAGCCCAAACTATTCATACATACTTGCATACATATTTATATTTAAATACATATACATATACATATGTCGCTTGTTGGCCACCTGACGCCGCTTTTGCTGACCGCTAACTGTGGATCTGCGACGCTTTACTGAGTCACAGACCGCAACGGAACGTCGCCTGGCAACAGATTGCAACTTTTGCGTAACCTAAGCGGCGCTTGAACCTCTCTCTAAACACATATTCCCCCTTTACCTCTCTCTCTCTCTCTCTCTAACGCTGGCTCCACTCATTTCGCTCGCTTTCCGCAAATGTTTGGTTCATTTGCCAGTTTGTCGTAGATGTTGGAGCCGCCTTCACCGCATTCCACGGCCCGGCGGCCATGAATTTTGCATTTTCAGTGTGTACGCAAGTATTTTTAGCAGTGTGTGTTTGGCCAGGCCTGTGATTCATCAAAAAGAGCGGCGACAGCTGACAGGGCCCCGGCGGAGCTACGTCGGAGCCGACAGCAACCGCGACGCAACGCATGGAAATGAGATTAGCAAAACTATGTAAAGACAATAGCAACAGAGCGGTCGAATGAATCCCCCTTGACAAGCCGCGCTTCCATGCACCAGGGGAAACACCTGAGGTGCTCGGCGAATTGCCGATGCTCATTAACAACAAGCCGAAGCAGTTGACAAAGAATCCACACGAGAATGGAAGGTGGATGGCACCCACAACAGAGAAACCGACTCTTAAATGCGCTGCCTTCAATTTTGGTTTTCGTTAGTTGAGGCTGAGAAAATAATGCATGCATGCATGCATACACACAAAAATATAAAATGTGTACATAAAAACATACAGTGGTTGAAATAAGTTGTTGAGCTTTCTTTTGTTTTTAATTTTTATAAAATGTTTTAAAAATATTTAAAAAAAAATAAATTAGTTCATATTTTATAAGTTGAAACATTAGACTAGCAACTAGCATTTAAATATTTTTGATTGTTCTTTTAGTTTGGGTTTATAGTTTGTTTTAGCTGCTGGTTAAAATAAGCTATGAACCACTGTACATAGAGTTTGTTTTTGCAGCCAGTGGACGCTCGTACAAACGAAATTTGCGCAGTTACGATTTTGATCCCGTTACCCAGAAAAAAAGCTTACGTGCCATAATGCAGGCATATGCTTACGCTACGTAAATGCAAAGTACAACGTAAATAGAGAGCGAGAGACAGAATACAATTTGCTGTAGTTTCAGGCAAACAAGCACATTTATCAATAAATACTGTTGATGTGTGTGTGTTTGTGTGTATATGCACGTGCGTGTGTGTTTTAGTGTCATTAAAAACACTGTGTTCTATAGCCAAACATCATTTTAATATGTGTACAAATTAATTGCAAATTTGCGTGCGTGTTCAAAGCTTAATACAAAAAAAAAAGTAAAAATAACGTAAAAAATTCAATTTGAACAAGGTGAACGTTTGCATACCCTTTAAAATTTGTTTAATAAACAAAGCCAAAAATAAAGTTTAAATCGACAGCAACATGACTGAAAGCTAATATGAAACATTTAATATGAAATTTATTCTAATTAAAACATGTTTCATTTAAATTAAAGTGAAATATATTTTTAAAGGGTATAGAAGAGCATGACACAGTTTCGTGTGAAGTTCGAATTGATTTCCGGAATCAAGAAACAACCTTCAATCCTAAGCACATACAGGCTAAAATATATACACAGACCGACCACATTACCTCGAACTTTGTATAGGCTTTCCTATTTCGATTGAACTGATATTTGATTCATATAAGTAAAAATAAAGGGATATAGCTTAGAGTAAAACACCAGATACCAATGCCAATAAAAAATAAAGGTTAAAACAGATTTACGTAAATATTCTTGAAACAATAATGCCATAAGGTTGCTTTCATACTAGCTAACTAGTGTTACAGTATCGCATTACATTATTTCATAAAACAGTTGTATCTTTATATAAATATCCCAAAAGATTGTGAGATAATTAATTTAAACAATAATTTTATGGGGCTTTAAAGGAACAGCTGCCTCTGGCGTGCTTTGTTTGGTGTTGTATGGCAACTCTGAACAGAAAAACTGTAAATGCAGTTTTATAGGAATAATAGCCAGTTATTTGGCAAGCTGCACTCTGCAAGTAAGAATGAGACAGCTATACAGACACATGTATGGTTCGCCGAACCACTGTGAATTGATGTCAGCAAAACGTCCCACAAAGCGCACAGAACTGATGCTGAACAGCTGTTTCTTATGTATGGATGTATTGTATGTGTTAAGTATTATATACACTTTACGTCAAACAGAATAGAAAGTATATTATTTATTTGAATATATTTCAATAATATTTTGTAGAACATTTTCGACATCTTAAGTTAGTGATTTGTGTTTTTTCGCCGTAGATCTTTGCGACAAAGAAAAGATTTCAATTATTCGCTTAGTTCGTTACGAAATGTATGTGTATGTGTATTTATATGTATGTACGTATGTATGTAGTTGTTGATAGTACTTTTACAAACAAATTTAATTGATCTAATAAAAACAAAAGTTGGGTTCGCAACAGACGCTGAATTCGCTCGCTGTACACGGGCAAAAATGTCGGCAGATCGCTTAATTCTGTCCGTCATGCGGAACAAATACTGTGTATGACATACATTGTATGTACATAATGTATATTATTTACATACAATGTATATATCTATATATATATATATGTATGCAAACAATATATCAATGTATTTTGGCTACTTGCCGCTGTGAGCGCTTTGCCAAAATTATGACAAAAATTATGAGACCCTTTCTAAGAAAGAATATAAAAACAAAAGCCAAGCAATAGCAATACATACTATGTATATATTCGTACATACATACATATATATGTGTGTGTGTGTGATATAACGCCAAATGTCTCGCCTGACACAGTCACGCCCGCAACATCGCCGTCCCCGTTGCCCCCTTTTCGCTCGCTACACACATTGTCGCTTTTTCGTTTGAAGATGACGCGCAGCGGTCGTTGCGCTGCTAGACGTTCTGACTAGCCCGAACGGCTTGTTTGCGGGTGCTTGTGCTATAGGTGCAGTATGGGGAGAGGGAGCGCGCACAGTGATAACAATTAAGGTGCGGGGCGACATTGAACAAGCTGCGACAGCACAACAAAGCAGGAGCCGAGAGAAGAGAGAATTTCAATCGCAGCTGGGTGATAACGTCGTCATCGTTGCCAGTGTTACGCAGGCCAATTTTAATTTATGCACAACACGTACACATATACAGATACACAAATATATATTTATATATATTTGTATATACATACATATATACTCGTAGCAAACACAACTCGTTCGCTTGCTCGCTCGCTCGCTCTCTCATTTAATATCAACATCTTTTTTATTCACTTTTGCGCTTTGCACATTTCGACATTGTTGTTTTTGTTATTTATTTGAGCGCTCACTTATGTAAACTTTTCTCTCAATTTTTGCTCTCAATGACTCGTTACAGAAGCAGCAGCAGCAGCAGCAGCAGCAGCAACAGCAGCGCAGCAGCAACGACAACGAGAGTCTGCTGGGAGCGTGGTGGGCGATCTGCAGTTTGGTTACGTTACTCAGCTTTGCGTCAGTCAGTAAGCTTTCGACAGTTGACAACGCGAGACGTGTTAACGCGTACGGTAGTTGATAACCGACGGCAACGCGTCGCTGCTGTCGGCGCAGTCGACGTAAACGCTAACAAAAATTGAGAATTAATAAGACGCATCGACAAAAAACAAAACAAACAGAAGCTAAAATGCAACGCACTAATATTGAGTTCGAGCGTCAACGTCATCTGGCCAATTGGCTTGTGAAAAGCAGTCCGCACATGGCAGCTGCTGCAGCAGCGGGCGCAGCACCACCCACGGCAGGAGTTGTCACTGGAGCCGCTGCAGCGGTCGGCGCAGCTGTTGCTGGCGGAGGAAATGTGGCAGCTGTAGTGCAAGGGGTGCCCGGCAATAGTGCTACTGTCGCTTGCAACGGTAAGTGAAGCAACAGGGGAAGGTTTTTTTTCGGTATGGGCATTGAAAAGATTTACACATACAAACATACATAAATACATTCACGATATAAGTGTGTGTGAGTAGTGCATACTATTGAAATGAATGCAAAGCAAGGCACGCGCTACAAGCAAAGAGTACAAGAAAAACGTACGTGATTGAGAGAAACAGAGAGAAAGAGAGTGAGAGAGAGAGTAATGGAGCGAGCGTGAATGAGAGCAAGCGCAAGAGATTTTAGTAGATTTGTTTGATTACGCCTTGCTAGCTGTAGCTGTGCTGTAGCTGTAGTTGTTGTTGCTTTTACTGCCGCATGCATTTTCTGTCCTCTGTTGCTTCTGCTTTTGCTTGAATAGCGCGCGCGTTGTTCGCTTCGCGTAATTTCACAAAACGTGACGACAACGCAGCGCACGCCGCGTTCGCTTCGTCCAATGTCTCTCGCCCACCATTCTCGCCTGACTGACGAGCACTTGGCACAGTTGCTGTTGTTGTTGCAATTGATATTTCACAAAAGATAAGCGCAATTGCAAAACGTTTACTTTTTTTTCTGCTTCTGCCTTTACTTCTTCTTCTTCCTCTTTCACTGTTATATTGTACAATAATTTCGCCGTGATTTTGCCTTGCTTGCAGTCTACAATCAGCTGCGAATATCTGTGTGTGTATGTGTGTATTTATGAAGCACACAAAAAAAATTAAGTCAAATGTGCGCAATTAAAGTGAGTAATCGCTCCACCGACCTATAAAGCAACAACAACAACAACAACGAATCACCATCAGACAATGGGCGGCAATCGAACAATAAGGAATCAAAATCAAGATATTAACTTTAATTGAGCTTTTAATTTCATAGATAATCAATTCGTAAGTATATACATATGCAGTTATACGTACATATGTTCGATCGGGTAATAGCAGTTGCTTTAAACAATTATACTGCTAAATATTGAATATCACGTATCACCCGACTTTGTCCGTTCCCTAAATCTAATCCAAATCCAGTTAAATCTATCTACTTTTTATTTACTCTCGATTTTTAAAGGTGAATGATCGATCAATCCAACAAAACAAACTCGAAACCAAATAATAAATATTTAATATGCAATATTTGTCTTTTTTTTCTGTTGTTGTTAATGTATAAAATAAATAAATTAGCATATTTTGTACTTACTTGGCTTACGCATAGACTGGTATATCGGGTTTTATTGTAGAAAGTTCGTTCATCGTGTCAGCAATGAATGGACTTGGATATATTTGATATTCAATAAAAATTCAAATATGAGCAATTTAATTAGAATTGCGTACTCAAAAAATCAGCGAAGATCGTTAAATGTGCAATAAAATCCTCAAATTTTTAATAGTACTGCAGATAAGATAAGATTTTGTATATAATTGTAAATGATTTATGTCGATTTTGTCGTTTAAATATAACTTATACGAATTAATAACTTAAAATTTATATTCATTTAGATATCGTTTTCTTTAGATTTGTATATTATTAAAAAAAAAAACTTAATTAAACACTATTCAAAAACTTGAAAGTAAAAAGCCAATTTATTAATGTATGTACAATATATATTTCATATATATATAAATCTATGTATATATGTTGTATATACAATCATCAATAAATTGTCTGATATATACATAAAGATATGTCAATTAAAATACTAATTTAAGTATATGTCACTTTTTATTTCGAAAAGATTATGTCCAAAGTTATTTAGCTTGACATTTAATTAACAGCTGTCAAAAATATTTGTTGGCATTTTACGCTCCCTTTAACCACTGTGCAGGTACTTGCTAAAAAACTTTTCAGCGCTTGGCAACAGTTTAAAATTTCACTGCAATTGCATTTGAGTGTGTGTTTGTGTGTGTGTGTGTGTGTGTGGAAGTTTGCTGTGTGGGATTTTCCCCAATGCAGGGCGGCGACAATTAAATGAGAATATATATAGATTATTAGCTCACTAATGCACTTGCTTGTGTTGTTGGCCTACCTGTTTTTAAAGCTAATACCCTTACCTTGACAAGGTATTCGAACTAAGATACTAAGTGTGGAATAAATAGTATTGTGGGCTGATTCAGAATTAAATTCAGATTGTTTGTTCTAAGCGTTATTTGTATATAAGTTGGACAAAGTTGATATAATTTATATATATACCTATTTATATTATCGTATATATTTTTTTACTTTTTTATATTTTATATAGATATTTGTATATTTATTATCGATGCACAAGTTTGTTTTCTAGAAAATGTTCTTTAGAGATCGAAATGATTATGTTTACTTCTTGGTTTGGATAGCTTTTACTCTATATCATATAGTTGTCATAGCCATAATCTAACATAGAATGAATTGTTATATGACAGTAGGTTGGCAAGGGTATTTTATCTTCGACTGGCTAAAGCAGGTGTTTTTATACTCATTCACAAAGTGAAATGAGTATATTGGTTTTGTGCAATGTCCGTCACGCTGTCCGTCCGTCTGTCCGTCTGTCCGTCTGTCCGTCTGTCCGTCTGTCCGTATGAACGCAAACCATTTGCACAGTTTTGAAGCTAGAGAGTTGAAATTTGGAATATATACTCGTGTATACCCTCGAATTATAAAGTGTCAAGATTTTCCCGATACGCCCACTAGGGGCGTGGCAAATCGGAAAATGCATTTGCCCATACCTCAGAAACACTACTTCTAGAAGTGCTAGAGAGTTGCAATTTGGAATATATACTCGTGTTGACAACCCAAGATCAAAAAGCTATGGCGGATATATCTACGCCCATTGGGGGCGTGGCAAATCGGGTAACACTGTATCTTCTACAGTTTTAAAGCTAAAACGCCCAAATTTGGCACGTAGGTTACTGATACGATCCTATGAAGATCGACCAAAAATCTATATATCCACGCCTACTAGGGGCGTGGCAAATCGGATCTGACTATATAGTGATTTTTCAAATTCTGTAATATTTTGAGCACTATTGATGCTAGCGACTTGAAACTTGGTATATATACTCGGGTTGACAACCCAAGTTGGAAAAGATATGGCGGATATATCTACGCCCATAGGGGGCGTGGCAAACCGCAAAAGTTTGTAGCTCCTACAGTTTTAGAGCTAGTAGCTTCAAAATTGGATGGTAAGTTACTGGTGAGCTCCTCTATCGATGCGCCAAAAATAAATTTTACGCCCCTTATGGGGTATGCCCGGCTAAAAAATACCCTGTAATTTTCGCATTTTTTGAGTGTAAGCATCCAAATTTCACACTTACGTTACCCTTCACTACTTCTAAGAACTGGCCAAAAATTATATGTCTACGCCTACTGGGGGCGTGGCAAATCGGGAAAAACTATACGTTTTTCCGATTCTCAGTGAGAAAATCAGAATTATATACAGATATTACTGCTGATCTCCTCTATTGATTTCCAAAAAATTATATATGTACAAACCAATTGTGGGCGTGGCAATGGGCGTGATCTGTGGGGGTGTGAATGAGTATCCCGCAGTCGGTAGCGCCCGACTGCAACGTTCTTACTTGTTTTTATTTGTGTTTAGTTTATATACTGATTGCTTTTTTTTTTTGTATTTCAGGTGCCCCACCTGGCGTTCATCACGGCCACAAGGCAGCAGCGTTTGCTGCTGCTGCTGCCGCCGCCGCCACAATTGCTGCAGTCGAGGCACGGAATCCGAAGTTGCGTCGTTTCAACTCCCACGACACCAGCTCCAATATGTTCTCTGTGGCAGATTTTGAAAATGCGCGACTGGCGCGTCGTAATGAGATTGAGTTGAAGCAGCGGCTGGCACGCAGGCAGCTTAATAGCGCTAATGGCAACTATGGCTTAGCCAGCTGCAGCGCTAATAACAACAATGTCAACAATACAGGTGTCTACATGGCCAGCAGTAACGCGGGCTACAGTGGCTTCTGTGGCGGACTCAATGGCAGCGGCGACTACTCCACCGGCGACAGCCAGAACTCCAAGTGCAGCAGCAGCAGCGAGGTAGGGGCTAATATCTCAGTTAAACCAAACCCCAAACGCAGTTCGTTTAATCAAATATTGCTTAAGCAGGACCCGCTTCCCGCTGATGTATTTCTGGAGCGGTATTCGCTGCCGCGCGTGGTGCGAATCTTGTACAGCAGCAAGAGTTCCAATGAGACTCTCCAGTCCAGCTCATCCCATGGCTCCTCAACAGCTGCATCGAGCAACTCTTCGACAGGCGTCAAGCAGCAGTCACAGTCACAGTCCCAGTCCCAGTTGCAGTTGCAGTTGCAGTCTCATTCGCAACAGCAGGCGAATGAGCCTGGCACCAATTCATCCTCTAGTGGCGGCAGCTGCCCTCAGCCTGGCCACGATGAGCTTTTTCTTCTCTATAGGCTTGTGCGTCAACGTATTATCTATCATGGGCACAATGCCAAGACGCAGCGTAAGAAGTGGGTGCTCATACCCCAGGAGTTTCCAGGTGAGTCAAGTGAAGATCTCTTTCTCCCGCCCTCTCCCTCTCCCTCTCGTTAGATGAGTTTATATGCGTGACTAAATTATTATTATTAGCGATGACTCATGCAGGCAGGCAGGCAGGCAGGCAGTAAGTGACAAATTGAGAAAATACAAATGACTTAAAATAATTATAAAGTTCGCTTTATTCAGATAAATTGTATAAGATATGCAACCACTTGCAATAATGCCAAGTTCGTGTTGCTAGATTACTTAATTGGCATTAAAATGACCCAAGATATTCTCAATTATTGCTTGTAAAGATAGAAGAGTCAATTGGAGTATTGACAAGTACTGTATAAAGCCACAGCTAAACCAAGTAAATCTGAAAAATATTAAAATTAATTTAGGTAGCGGCAGTGACAAGAAATTTAACTTTATCAAAAGCTATATCGTCACTATTTTATTTGATAATTTGCTCATATTCTTTTTTTGGAGTGAGGTATTTACGTAATTGGGCTGAATAACTTGTTGCATTCTCATGACTAATGCACGACGTTAAAAAAAGTTGGCTAATATTTGTATTTAGTGAGCTATTCAAGCTTTTTAGTGCCCCACAGTGCATTGATTTTGAGTTGCGTTGCGATTCGCATTAGCTTCTATGCGTGACAGACTGTCTGTCAGTCGGACAGACAGACAGTGTGACAGAGTTGGCTTCGGAGTTGCACTAGAATGTACTCAAAACAATTGCTCATCGGGGTATTATGTAAGCGTAGCGACTGCCCCTGTCTCTGCCACTGTCACTGCGACAGCTACTTCAACTCATTGTTGTCGAGTTCGTGTGACTTTTCACAGCCAAACTCAACAAAAAAGCGAATCCAATGCAATGGGTAAAATCGTAATCTCCCAATTGCGTAACACTCTATGGAGCATGGCTAAATAAAACGACTGTCTAATTAGATATTGCAGTAGCCCAGAAACTGGGCAATTTCTAACGAACTGTAGCAAAGAGATTAGAAGAAATTATTCTAATTTATACAAGAATCTTAATGTTTCGAAACTAATTTATAAGAACCTTCAGATTTGAATTATATATAAATGTCAGGTCATATCTCATATATCTATACGCATATTATAGATGGATGGACAACAGAGCAAAAATTGTATAGGAATTGTGAAGATTTTGTAAAATATCATGCTATTATGTATAATAGTATGTGGAATATATACACGATATGTGGTAATCAATCATGATACGCTCTGTTGAGTATGCCATACAAGACCATACAAATGTATGTTAGAGTGCAGGGTATTAGCTTGTGAGGTAGACTATGCCAGATTACCAGATAACCAGATACATTTCTCTTAAGCTGACTATAAAGTATAGTCAAGTCTATCACGCCTTTGAAGAGTTTATTTCAGTTGCATGATGTGTATGTATCTGAGAGCTATTATAAGATATATACAGGGTATATCCACACTCAACTCAATTGCTCACATGGCAAATTGTATAGTATGTAATATATAGTGAAATTCTTTTCATTGGAAAACGACTTTAATTGTTCTTCATTTTTACAGGGTACTTCTCGTTGCTAAACGAAAAGGGACTGCCGACAGCCACACAGTATGTCTCGCTAATGCAGTTGGTGCGGGAGCGCGTTTACAAGTTTGCCTCGGTGGACAATATGCCCGCCTTCACGGAATCCTCACCGCCCGGTGGTGCCAACGGGGCAACCAGTCCCACCCACGAGGGTTGCCTGCCCAGCATCAAGCAAAGGCCGCAATACGTGAAGACGACGGCAAGGGGAGGGCAGGTGTTTCGGCTGCTCGCTGTCTTTGAGGACGGGAAGCAGGAGCATCATGGCTTACAGCAGCAACATCATCAGCATCATCATCAGGCGAATGCTTTGAACAGTATGTCCAAGTCGAATTTAATAGCTGGCCGGGACAAGGAGAAGGGACGTTATGCGCAGCTGCTGAACGAGCAAAGACAGGTGATGTATGTACCGCTAGCGACCAAAGGAAAGTTCTATGAGATCGAGCCGGGCATACCGCAGCTGCTCCAAAAGATGGGCGACACGCAGCGTAAACTAAATCCGGAGTGTGTATATCGACTAGGTCCCTTGGTGGCAGCGGCCAAGCAGTTGCCTCTAACGCTGCGCTACATCTCGGGACCCGCTGGAGCTGAAATACCCGAACAGTTGTGCGTTAGTCGTGTGAGCCGAGAGGATGTCATTATTGGCTGTCCGCTGGATGAGTTCGATGTAAATGGTCAGGTGCAACTGCACCAGCAACAGCAGCAGCAGCTTCAGCTGCGCAAACTGTATGTCAGCCGGGAGATGCAGCTACTCAAATGCCTATTGGGCTTCGATACGGAACATCGTATGCTGGCCAATGCCCAAGTGCAAAACATGCTCAAGTTTTGTCAATTCAATTGTGATCAGTTTCTCAAGCTGGTGGAGATTGAGCTGATGCAGCCCAACGAGCGCTCGGGCAGCAAAACGCGCGAGGGTCTTAAAATATTAAAGCCTTTGCATCTGCCCAAGTTGTTACGCCGCGAGAAAAGTAGCATGACGGCCACGGCGGCTCATGAGAAGGAGGATTCCATCATTTTTCTAAGCAAAACGGATTTGGAGCAACTGGAGGCTAAGGAGGCGGCAGCAGCAGCTGCTACAGTTAGCGAAGCATCCACTCAGATTGCACCTAATCGCATCACAGAGCGCATGAAGGTCTTTCAGTCCACCAAAAAGAAATGGTTTCGCAAGCAGGAGCAGCAGCAACAGCAGCAGCTGGATAAATCCCAGACTGAACTTCAGCTGGATGCGCAGGCCAAGCGCTTGAGTATGGAACGCTATACGGACATGTCCAAGCTGTTGCAGGAGCGCTTCGGCAATGAGGAAGCAGTTGCTGCTTCAGCTGACACTCAATCGCTGCACAGCGAAACAGAAACCACAACTTTAAGCAACAGTATAGAACGCAGCTCGATGCCCAAGTCTTTAGACACACTGCTGCAGAAATCGATGTCTCTGCAGGACATTGAGCTGCTGAATGGACAGCGTGGACAACAACGACCAGATCTTCTTTCAGCGCATACGGACGCTATCAGCGAGGCGGGTAATGAACTAGAGGATGTGGAGAATCAGACGCCGCCGCCGCAATCCTTCATCACCGAGAAGCTCTACAATGAGTTTCATGTGAAGACACGACAGTATAGCAAATCCTCTAGTAGCTTGCATCAGCTGCGACACTTTTCCCTGCCCCAGAAGATGCAGCTTCACGAATCGGAGCCCGAGAAGCGTAATCAGACGCAGTTCCGGGCCCAGCAACAGCTCCAGTTGGGCAAGGAGCCCATCACAGGACGACGCGCAGCTGGCGGCGTTTCCTTGCTGGGCGGCTTGGCTGCCATGTCACCTGCAGCTCTGGTTTCACCGACATCGCTGGTGGAAGATGATCTACCGTACTCTAGTGTACGTGATTCTCTGGTCATGTCCAGTTTGGAGAGCTCTGAGCAGCAGAGGGAGCCAGCGCCCATTCTGCCTGCCGCCGTGGACTATGCCAAGGAGAATATTTATGCTGAGATTTGCGCCTCGCACACCTGCGATAGCTTCTCGGGCGCTACGCAGCTGACCCAGCTGCCACCACACCACGACGATGATGGAAATGATGCAGTAGATGATGATGGGGATTACGCCTCGCTCAAATATCAGCCGAATGGATCGCAATCTGTCAGTCGGGTGGAGATTAACTGCCCCACTGCTAACACTGCGATTAGCTATCATACGGTCTACCTCGGCGAGGAGCCACTCGGGGAGCAGCATGTGACCACCGTGGAGCTAGCTGGAGAGGATAACATATACAATACGCTCAAATGATGACTCTTGTGATTTCGGGGGCGACGGTTAGCCGGTGCCCAGGGGTTATTCTGAATGTGAAAGGACAATGCGAATTCTAGAATATATATATTGAAGTATACATATATATATTTTATTTTAAATAATTGTAAAGCGAACAAAACTGCGAAGTAATATATATATATATATATATGTCTGTATATACATATACAATATATGTGAAGCAAACACTCTATGGAGCAGGCAACATGAGAAAGACCCATATAGTAAATAGGTATAGAATTACACAAATAGCAAAGAAAAGTATTTCCAAAAAAGCAATTTTGTATTGTTTTAAATAATACACAAAACAAATACTGAAATGTGAAAAGATACGCAAAATTTGAAAAAATGGAAGAAGAGTCAATTTGTGGAAAACTTATGAATTTCTGCTGATTTTCTCATTTAACTAACTCTATGAAATATTTTGATTGTTAAAAGAGCATTTGAAAGGAATTTAAAATTTTGTAACTAAACAAAAGTTTAGGTAATTGAAAATATAACTAAACATAAATATTATTTTTCGAAAGTTTATGGCTTTATGTAAATGCTTTATGAATTCCAAATTTGTTTAAACATTTCTTTTTTAAATTCAAATGAATTTAAAACAATTTAAAAAAGAAATTTAAAAAACATTTAAAACTTTTTATATCTTTGGTTAATTTTTTTTATTTCAAAAATATTATGAAAAACATCTCATTAGAATTGTTAAATGCTATTAATTTATATTTCTATTTTTGTTAAAAGTTAATTCCTTTCTGTGTTTCTTATGGGTTTTATCGATCATATGTATTATTGACTAGACTGTAGTTGAAAGCGAGAAGCTTGTCATTAAATTGAAGAAGTTTATTCTCTGCTTTACCGTTACAACTTGCAGTTAAGCCCCACCCCGCCCGCTCTGCAGATTAAACCTAACATACAAAAAAAAAATGAGATCAAGAAATGACAACTCAATTTGTAATATTATATTATATAAGGAATGGAAGACAAGCAATTTGTATTGTATATAGGCTTAATGAAACACACTCGAAACACACGCATAAAATGTCAAATGAAACTGAATGTTGAAAACTTGCAATATTATACAATTGTATACATAACTAACAAATATCATATACCATATACACACACAAATATATATATATATATATATATGTATCTATATATATATATATATATATATTACTAATTTAATGTATAATCTATATGCTTAGATGTTAGATATATCATGTGTAGAAATCTTAGCGCAAAACCTAAGGTATTATTAGCTTGTAGGCAATCAACAAGTCAAATCAAATCATAAGCGCTATACATACATATACATAGATATACATATATATGAATATATACCCTAAACTGTATATATATATATATACATATATATATATCTGTAGGGTATAGAGTCTATGCTTATGTAATATATAGCTTGCAATTTTAGGACTAACCACATTTTAGTCCACTTTTAAACGATCTCTCGTATTTGTCGCTCTGTTTAATATATACACATAGATATATCCTCTATTTTTTTGGCACTAGCGGTACGGCATGATCTAAAATTTCTGTATATAAAAGTTGTAATAATTTGTCTGTTTGTCCGTTTATAATTAGTGATTCTATTGGAGCCATATGATTAACTAATTAAGAAGTCGCAAATGAAATACGTTCTAGTCCTCAGTTATATATGCATTGGATCTTTATATATGTCTATATATACATACATATTTCATAAGTCATGCCTAACTGTGCGAGCGTTTCGGCCAGGCTGAAAGAAATGCAAATTGTTTATCGATTCTCGTTTATCTTAAACTAAATATTTAGCAAAGAATTTATTTTTATTTCGATTTGAATTTCGATAGTTATCGATTAATTTCTATTTGGATCTACTTCTTAAGATTATGTCCACTTAATACAAGCATAAATTATGATTTACAAAAGCAACAATCATGTTTTTTCCTTTAAAAATATTTATATATTCATTTTATTTGATTTAATTTAATAGTGTTTTAATTTTATATTTTCAGTTTCTTAGTAAGGTTTTTTGTTGTTGTTGTTTTGTTTGGACAACTGCAGCCACAATCAACTGTAAGTAGGCTTCATATTTAGAATATATATAGACTATATATAAGGTATATATAAAGGAAAATGAAAACCCTGTAAAAACTAAAGCAATACTCACAAAAAAGCTATGATACTAGTTGTAAAGCCGATTCAGCTAAATGCATTTTGGATGCGTTTACAAAACTGAGAGAAAGCTCTATAATACTAAAGTTATATAAAGCATACATATAGGTATAATACTTTACACATGTGTGTGCGTGTGTGTACTTTGAGTACTGTGTACATGGCATAGTGTTTTTTCTTGGTAGATACTAAGTCAGGCTTCACTGTAGCGCAAGGGTGATACCATGTATGTTTGTGTGAATAGAGAGTTAATAGAAGATATAAGATTTGTATCTACATATATAACAAACTACCCGCCAGCATATATATCTATATATATATATATATGTATATGTATATATATGTATACATATATACAAATATTTGTATACAAATTGGTGTGATAAATCAATGTCTAAAAGATTATATAATCTAGTTAAGTAAACGCAGTTTTGAATTTGCTTTTAGAGCACAACATACGTATTCACAAATTCGTCTAATAACAAGATTAAGAATATAGAAGGGGAGATAAGAAACAAACTTTGCTTTAATGTGAAACATACAATACATATTTAATGTCATCTAAAAAGATTAGAAAGTTTAAGAATTTTTCAAAAGCTAAGCAAAGCAATTTTCAGGGATTTTTAAATGGAAAGGCATAAAAGACAAATATGCAAGGATAGTTTTTTGGTCAAAACGAAAAAGCTAGCGCCCTAAATGCCGCCCGTAGGCCTTTTGAAGCAGTTAAGATAATTATGAACCGGGTTAAGATCAAGTTTCGCGATCCATGCAGAAGCAATACTACAGTTTTTCAATATAAACCATAACTTGAAGAAAATGTATATATATATATGTATATGTATATGCATATATATATATATATATAATCAAACACAAACATTTACGATTTAGTAATCATATTTTATTCGGTGTCTACGTTAATCCCTAGAAATGACAATTAATCAATTTAGAATTCAAACATTAGTAGTTCTTTAAATGTCAAGAAAACCCAACAAAATGAAAAGAAACAAACAAACTAAATATTATACTATATTAAAATAGTTCAGGATATATATATATATATATATATATATATATATATATGTATGTATATATATCTATGAATTCTGAGCACTTCTTGAATGCTGTTCCCAAAGTTTAGGTATTATTCACAATGTGTAAACATTTAATCGATCATGAAGATAAGGCTATTGATGATGTATTGAGAAGCCAAGTCCTGTGACAAGGCAAGACTGAAATGATAAAAAAAAGAATTGTTTGGTAATGGGTACACACAAAATATATAACTGATACTGATATTATTGTTGTAGTAGATCCTTTGATAAGTATAACAAACACATATATACACACACAGATAAAATCGAAATCCTCTTTTTAGTAGCTTGAGTGATCCCCATTTCAACGCCTCGAACCAACTCTTAGCATACAGAAAAATTTCTATTCTACGTTATACCATATACATATATGTGTATATATGCATGTATATATATATATATATATATGTATGTATATATTTATAAAACTGAACTTTTGGCAAACACAAACAATTTCAACATATACAAAATGGAATGCATGAATATAGTAATAAAAATTTGAAAATTTGCGTTTATTTTGTGGGACTTCCCCCTTATCATAGCTTATTCACATAACGTATTGAAGGTGACCGTATTGCGTTAAATCTTAAATGAAGTTGGCTGCGCCCATCAATTGGAATGTACGTGAAGGGAGCTGTGCTAACCGCATTTGCGCGCCTTTTTTTGAACCCATTGGTAATGGTAAATCAGTGTATAATGGATTTGTTACAGGTGAATTGTTGGTCAATTGGCAAGAACACGGGACAAGCAGCGTTATGTTACAACTGGTTAAATAAGCTTGCCTTTTACGAACTAATTGCTTCGATTAACTTAAAAAATATTAGTTGGGAGCCTGCTGACTTCAGATGTAGTCAAAAGAGTCACAAGTGAAATATTAAATTCCTACTAAAATAAAAATAAAAAACATTAATTTCAGTGTAAAAAAGTAGATTTTCGTCAATTTAGGTCAAATGTCCTTCGTAAGTATCAGGTAAGAGAAATAAAGTAATTGTTTGCTAGCATCAGCGAAATACGATGTTTGTTGCATACTCTCAAGGGCCAGTAGCTTGAGTGGGCCAGTATTTACTTAGTTTCTAATTCAAAGGAAAATCGAATGAAGTATTCAACATTCTAAATGTACGTACATTTAAAATTTGCCATAAATAAATTTAATTTGCTTGATTTTGAGCTCTGCTTAAATGCGCGCCAAAATTTAACTGGGTAACATTACATGGCACTAACAGAACTGGTAGTTAACAGTGAAAGATAACAGAACTGCTCTTTGCATAACCTATTGAGTATCTTACAGACTTATCGAAATTTAAATTTACAGACTCTGCAATGTCGGCTGCTAAGTTGCAGCACCGCCCTATGTTAGGCAGCGAATGCAATTGCTGTTAAGCTCCTGCCCATATGAAAGGACTGCTAAATGAAATATATATGGAGATAGATGTAGATATAGATAGATATATACATATATTATATTAAAAGCTTGTTCGTTAGGTATTTGGTTTTTATTCTGCACATACATATACTGACATACATACTAATTCATATATTGTTTTCATTATAGTTCTCTATTAGTTTCATCTGTTTTACGTTTTCTCTCTTTCGTTTACATGTTTTTCTTTTTATTATTTGCCCATTTTCGTAGCTTTTCCTTTTGCTTTTTTCTTTTTCTTTGATATCCGATTGCTAGGTACATTTGATGATTCTTTATCTTGATTTCTTCCGGAATTATTGTTCAAATTTTGAATTAGTTTTTGCTGTTAAAAAAAAGTGCCTTAAGAAGTGACAAAAGAATTGATTGTAAAATCGAGTAAATGTAAATAATACATAAATAATTTCTTAAATGTTTAGTTATTGCATGGCGACTAAGCAGAATCGAACCATTTTCCATTTTCAAGCTTATAGACGACTGACTATATTGCTTAAGAACTGTCTTTTAACATAAACCTACAACAATGCGATTCTTACTCTCTGTTTAGATCTGGGCCTCTCGTTATATATGTTAATCGGGTTTTATCCGCTTCGCCGCACTCTACTACATCGACATTCAATTTGGGGTAGCATACATATCTAATTAGTTACACATACATATATGCTAAGATCGATATATGCTCATGATCGCTTCTACACTGGCCATGCACGAAGCATTAACTATATCTGTATGAATATTTTGTTAGTTGATCAACTGGACGACGGCTTTCCTTTGTTTTTTTTTTTCTGCTTCTTTCTATCAATTTCATTTCGTTTCGTTTAGTTTAGTTATTGTTTATAAATATTTTCTATTATTTGTTGTATATTTTTTGTAACGATATGTTTGGTATACAAACTTTATAATACCCTGGACTGGCTAATTAAGGTTTTAGATTTTAGACAGCGCGCGAAATGTCATTTGGCAAATCAAACATTTGCTGAGCACTTGCCATAGAGAAATATATGTATATATACATATATATATGTATATGTATATGAAATTGCCAAAATATATAGATATATATATATACATTTATAATCGGAAAATAGACACTGAAAGCTTTTTATAAGGTTTTTCAGTCACGCTCGGAAACAGGAAACAGGAAAATTTAGAAGTAGTCAAAAACTGAACTCGGAAAAGGAGCCAATAGATCGTTAATTGAATTGAGAAATACTTTATCTAGCTATATATACATGTATATAGCTAAAAGATCTGGCCAATCGGAGCATGACTGTTGGGCGTTTATACGGTATATTTTTGTATTCTCATTCAATTTTGTTGTGGCACATTCAAAATAGAGTGCTCTGTAGCTAAACACACATACACACACTCACACACACACTCTCTCTCTCACACACACACACACATTCACATGCATACTGAACTATATATATATATATATATATATATATATATTTATATATATATATATAGCTAATTTGTGGCTGAATGAAATCCTAACTAAAATCATAACTAATTTGTTTTTTTACTGGCCCAGCTTTGAGGGACTGAGCACCAGCTCCGGCTCCAGTTTGCTGGGCAGCAGCAGCAGCTGATTGCCACGCCCTCCTGTTAGACTGGCGGATGACGGCTGTGATTTGTGACCCGCTGACGTCGCAGCTCTTGCTGTTGCTGTTGCTGCTGCTGCTGACGACGTTGTGGCTGTTATCGAGTGGGCCGTCGCTGGCCTGTGCAATGGCTGCAATATGCTCAGACTTGTTGTGGCCAGCCTCGACTGAGACTCCAGCACCTGGCCAGGTATGCTGGTCGTAGCTCCTTCTGTTGCTGTTGCTGCTGGAGTTGTTGTTGGCGGCGCTGGCAGCGGCAGCAAACTGATCGTCGTTGTTGTCGTAGCGGTGCGACTGGCAGGCGCTGACTGGCCATAGGCGCTACTGGAGCCAGTCAAGGTCATGCCCAGTGGGCCACGGACTGTGGCTGTCGCTGAATAGGTGTGCGGTAGCGCTGGAGGCAGGTCGTAGGTAGTGGGCTGCGACTGGGAGCTGGTGAGGCGTGTGTTGTAGCTGTTGGTGTAGCTGCTGTTGCTGTGGCTGATGCTGGTGGTGGGCGTTGTCTTGGGCGTGGCGCCAGTTGAGATGCCCGGACGAGGCGCACTGAATGTTGCCGTTGAGCTTTTGAGCCGGGGTATGGCGCCGCTGCTGCAGCTGCTGGGCAGTGCTATGGGCGGGGACATAGGTCTGGCTGCGACTGTGGGCGTGGCTGTGTCCATAAGCGAGGTCTCCTCCACAACGACAACCCCATCGAGCGAATCTCGGACAGTGGACGAGGAGGACAATGACTGCGACTGCTCCAATTGTGGCTGCTGTTGGTGTTGCTGTTGCAGCTGCAACTGTTGCTGCGACTGTTGCCTCTGCTGCTGCAGGGCAACGCGCTGACGCGACAATTTGCTGTTGGGCCGCTCATCGACGGTGCTCAGGGTTGTTGCTCTTGCTGCTTTGGTGGTACTACTCGTAACGGCAGTTGTTGTTGTTGTTGCTGTTGCTGTTGTTGCTGTTGTCGTAATTGTTGCTGTTGTACGTTTAGCAGCCTGCTGCTGCAGCTGAGCATGGTGTTCCTGTTCCTCATCGCTCATTTCGCACATATTCAGCGCCGTTTGCAACTTTTTCATCTCGAGCGGCGCATCAGCTATGAAATAAACATGATTCAGTTTAGAATTGACTGAGCTAAAGGCAATTTATTCATTCACTAACCTCCCATATGATCCATGCTCTCCGGCTCGTTTATGATGGGCACCACGCGGTTTATGGCCGTCTTCTGTTCGTTCTGCATGAAGAGCGATGTAGTTGCGATTTGACGCAGTGCCTCCATTCCCTCATTGAGCATCTTGCTCTGGCTGCGCTTGTGTGCGATTGGATACTTTGGCTGAAGAAGAAAAACAAAATGAGAAAATTCTTTAGCTTATCGAAAATAGATAAGAAATCTCAAGGAAAGTATTGCAAGTACTTGTACTCGAAGTAGTCAGTTGATCAGTATGCTAATGGCACTGTTACTGTTGTATGATTGAGCAATTTTAACAACCCACTAGGCTATGAATTACTTATAAGCTCGTACTGCGTATGGTATACACGAGTATACACGAGTATATTCAGATCTCTGCGTTCATACGGACGGACAGACGGACAGACGGACGGACAGACGGACAGACGGACGGACAGACGGACAGACGGACATGGCAATATCGACTCAGCTCGTCGTCCTTATCAAGAATATATATACTTTATGGGCTCTGCCACGCCTCCTTATGTCTGTTAAATACATTTTCACAAAAACATTATACCTTGATTTCCCATTTTCAATGGGTTCAGGGTATAAAAAGATATGGCGGAAATATCTACAACCAAATGGGGCGGGCCGCAAAAATCTAAAATTTTAGAGATAGCAGATCAATGGGTAATTTAAGTTCTGTTCACCTCCTGTATCGATGACCATAAATAATTTGTTAGCATCGAAAAATACCCTCTAGTCTCCACAGCTTTGGAGCGTAAGCCCCAAAATTTTATAGTAATATTACCTGTAGTGCCAGACTACAACATTCTTACTTGTTTTTAATAGATAATGGATGTGTAAGAGAGATGATATTTTTGAAGAAATAGCCTTGGGTTTAAGCCAGATTTAATGTATGTACTGCTGTGCAGAACAATAGTGTGAATAGTGTGTAAGAGAAAGCGGGTCGGATTGCAGAATAGATTTAATTTAGGCATATATATTTCCTAGACTGATCTCTCTGATATGAAGTCAGCTTAGTTCTCTATTTCCACTTACCTGGATAGAGGGTCCTCGAGCTATGGAAACGCGTTTGCTCTCGTTGCGGAGCAGGGAGGTCGTGTGATCCGCATCGATCTTGTTACCATTTTTCTTGCGAGCCTTCTTGCTGGATGAGATGCAGTGGGATGGGCAGATGCAGAAGAGAATGCGTAAAATGCAACAGATCAGACCCAAACCTGAATAAGGAAAAGCTCAAATGAGATCGATTCATATTTGTAGAATACATGCAACAGTTATATTGCCTATGAGAGAGGGCCCTATAAGTCTTAGCTCCACTGTTTTAAAACCCTTCTCGCCGGTTCCGACGAACGCAATGACCAAGCCCAATGCAACGGTGCCCAGGCCCACGTAGAGAAAGGCATTCGCAAAGGTACTGGGTCCACGTAGTACGCCCAGAAAGTCCTCATCATCCGACGAACCGCCCAATGAGGCATCCTGGATCTGCCAAACAAAACACATATATATACACATATGTGTATATATATATTATTAGTGGTCTTTCTAATGATATACGAGTGCTGTCCCAATGCAAATATAATTGCGATCTTCCAAATGCTGATCGATAATATGATAAGAGATAGAATGTTAGTATTATAAATGATAAATAACTATAATTTCTATAATTTCTATTTATATAGGCATTTCCAGCTAGATATAAGACAATTTTATATTAGTATTTATAAGTTTTAATCAACCTAGATTTATATCATATATTATGTACGTATTTTCTATAGTTCTATTGATGCAAACTAATGTTAATATTAATAGTATTTGTTTATATTTAAGAAACACAATTTAGTTTTTTTTTTTTGTCATTTGAAACTGCCCATATATCAATATCTTTATAGAGTGTTTCATAGTTATCTCAGTTATAGTTGCAGATTTTATAGGGATAGCACTCGCTTAGTATTTTAAAATGGAAGAAACGGTATGAAAATCGTAGTTAATATGAAAATGTATGTTTTTTTTTTTTTGTCATTTTGGGGCTTGATAAAGTAAATGGTAAATGGCTATTATAAGTTTGAATCATCCTGAAGCCACCTAGCGTCCAATGCGCTGAACATTTGCGAGAGAGGTAGGAGAGAGAAAGAGAGAGAGCGAGAGAGCGAGGTGTGATCGAGAAAAAAGAAAATACATAAATAATGCACTTGGAAAGAGGAAAGGCAGTGTGTGAGAGATATCAAGAGAGAAAAGGAATTGCACAAATTGCTGATTGCTGATTGGTGATTGGTGATTGCTGCTGCTATATATATATATATATATATATATATATATATATATATATATAACATACATATATATATATATATAGTTAGTTGTTCATGGATATGTACACGGCGCTATGTGAGTGGCTCTACGTGATGAACTTACTCGATTGCGCTTCACCCAGCGTCGATGGCAGGTGGCCTGTTGCTGTTGCTGCTCCTGGACGCTGCAGCGACGGCCACGCTCCAGCCAGGCGGCCCGTCCCTGAGCGCACTGTGCAGATCGACATACATATACATATATATATGTATATGTGTATATATATGTATATATATCGATCGTGTGGTGATCAGATGATCGATTTTTAGGTATATGTGGACAACGAGAGCATACGAAACATCAAAAGGCGAGTTTATCGTTTATCGATTACAGCGATGACGACGTTTACGACGCACACACACAAACACACAGCCACCCACATACAAACACACACACACACGCACACGCCCACGCAGATTTGTGGTGGTGGTAGTGGTGGTGGTGTTGTTGTTGTTGTTGACGGTGGCAGTGGTTGGTTGGTTGTTTGGTTGGTTGTTGTGGTGGTGTTGGTGGTGGGCAAATGCATAGAAAATATATACAGTTACTGTGGTTAGTTCAACTGTGAGAGAGCGGTGGTTTATTTCATATTTATCTTTCAATTTCTTTCAATTACTAATATATATAAATATTTATTCAAAAGCATACAGGAAAGTAAATCAAAATAAATAAAAGTAGTATAAACTCATTTCACAAGTTCAACGACTAATGCAAAAGCAATCAAATATATATATATACTGTCTTTTTTTTTGCAATTTTGATCTAAATTTTCAATCCAATTTCATAATTCAATTCAATTCAATTCAATTCAATTTGTTTGCGGTTTTGGGTTACGAATTCGCCATCAATTACAACAACCATATAATAAATATAACAAGAATAATGATAATTACAATAAAAATACTGAACAGTCATTTGGATAAAGCTTTTCGTTTCACTTCACCTCTGACTTTTCACAGTATTCTTAAATATTTTTTCGGCTTTCTTAAAAAAGGCATTAACACACATCGATTAGGCTTAAACAGTAAACAGTTAGGAAACAGATTAAGGGATAAAAACAGTAAGTTTTAATTTCAGGATTCTTTGGTAAGGTAGATAGAGTGAAAGTTGTCAAAAAAAAATAGAGTTAATAAAAATATTGTAATCGAAAATCAAAATAATTAAGTTTGAGGATAACGAAGCAAGTTGAACTGCATTCCAAATACTAATAATGTAATCATATTAATCCATATGCATAAGTATTTTATATAGGAACATAGATATGGGCATGCCGCAGCGAAAATATCGTCAAATCTTTAAGCCCACAACAAGACATATGTAGTATATATCTATATGTCATTCATCAAATCAGACATGCAAAATAAATAAAGGATGGAAAATCATAGCGTAATATATTTGTCGGCGCCTTTCGATAAAGAGAAAGCTATACTTAGGCAGGACATGATTTCTCCATATATATTTTATAAACTTCAATATTTTTTGAAATGTGTTGCAATTCGAAACACTTTTACCCACTGTAGACGTGACATGTAATAACCGTGATATATGATATATATGATTTATTTATTTGCTTTTTAAAGTAAGCTTGCTGCTAAAGCCAGACAAACAGAAGTCAATGCCATTTAACCTGCACACACACACACACACACACACTCACACACACATACACCTACTAATGAGTCGCGACTTGTGGGCGCTATAGAAAACCTGAAAACTCTATAGACTATGCCGATAAACAAGGCGCTGGCTCTAAGGCAGCTCAAAATATGCTGCGTGTTGGTAATAAGGCAAATAAAATGACACACAAACACAGACATACACACACACAGACACACACACATACACACACACACACGTACACAGTGCGAGTGTCCTATATACAGAAGAGATATATAGGTGTCGCTTCTATATACATACATATATATAGAATATATAGCATTCGGTGTATGCGAAATTCTCAGGTTGCACGACCAACTTTCGGCTGAGCCTTTAAGACTTTCTTGATGCCCTGTAACTAAATGAAATCGAATTTAGAATAACGGTATCATGACTATATAATGTATGTAAAAAAGACAGAAAGAGGGAACATGAAGTTCAAGTGAGTTCTTAAAAGAAGTTGATATTTTTCGATAAGTTTTTTGTGGAAAATTAATCAATATCGGTTCCTTAACTGATTTGTTCTATTTATTATATATTAGAGATGTTTTATATATGTTTCAAAAAGTTTCTTTGTTCGATTGCCGAATAACTAGTACAAGTAAATTTGTTTTCAAATACAGTGGAAAACAGAAGAGTTCGATATTTATCGAGTATGTAGATTTCTTCTACGTAGAACTTCCTCTTACATTATTGTATATCAGAATAAGTTAAAAACATACTTAACTCATACAATAAGTCCTAAAAACAATATAGACTACATATTTTCTTTTTGTATTATACTATTCCCTTTTCTGTACCCATATTCCACATACTTTGAATTTTGTAACGATCGCAAATAGAAAAGTTTCTCGATACAGACGCTTTTACATTTCTCCAGTTGGAACAAACAAGTTGTATGAGAGAAATCAAATTTGCAGGGTATCATTTAGTCAGGCATTACTGTTTGTTTTTTTAGTCCGATTTCTGTTTCTCATTTCTAGTTTCGTTTGCTTTTCGTGTGCAAAATCGCAGGCACATGGACACTATCGATCGGCACTGTGTGGAACTGTGTGCAAAGCTCCCAACCTACTGACTGCCACATACATACATATGTATGTGTGTAAATATATATGTGTATAGAAACTGTAACTGTAACTGTAACTGTAACTGCCCTTGACTCGACGTTATTCCTGCTGTTGTTGTAGTCGTAGGTGTAATCAACAATTTGCGACTCTGATTGACGAATGACGGCGAGCACACAGCCCAACCTCTGATAACTAGCTAACACGCATTCACGCAGTCCAAAAGGAGGTTCAATAAACAATAAATATATGTATGTATTAGTGTGTGTTTGAGTATGTAAAGGTAGTATATGGATATGGCAAAGTTGTAGGCAATTTTGCAGCTAACTTAATATTATAATTATTATTATTTGCTTGTCCACGTGTCGCTAAAACATTTGTAGTCATATTCTAGACTACACAAAGGAGAAGAATATTTTGCACACACTTTACAGTTGACACGCTAGTTGTTCATTAAACTTTGACCTTTGGCATCTAATCGTTGCGTATATTAGCTCTGTATACTCCCTATATATAGATATGTATATATACAAAGACCCCGACTAATAGAAGTTAACGCATGCGAGTCCTCTGTTAACCTCGCCTGTTTCGCCCATTTCCTTTAACGTGGAAAACTGCTAAAATTTGTTAGTTTTAGCTAGATTTTGTTACTACCCATTCTTGTAGTTGCTGTTGTTGTTGCTGTTGTTGGGTGACAAAACGCTAATGAACAGCGCACACGAAAGCCGTTGCCAGCCAATCTGATGTCTACAATGTAGCCGCTGCCTCAAAAACTGCACTACAAAATTTGATGTTACGTTTTAAACGTTTTAACGGCTAATCGAAGAGCTGTCAGATGAGCCAAGAATATATATAAGCTAGTTGAAAGAGCTTTACATTTTCTAGAAAAATCTTCTAAAAATTAGATGACGAACATTTTCTCATTTCTGAATGAAAACACTACACAAGTCAAACGAAAACACGAAAAACTGGATCGATTTATAGCAAAGTAAGTTACGGAGGTATGTCTGAAAGGCGGTAGCACTGGCCAACCGTAAAATATGAAAACTCACTGAACTACCTTGAAGTTGGCTGTAACTTGATAAGATCTGCTTGAAATAAATATTTGTATTTTAGTGTTAATTGAAAATTGAAAATGGAAATGAAATGAGGAACTTTCTTTGAAGAAGTACGTTTTGACTTCTGAAATATTTTCACATTGATTCGAATTATTGACAAAATACATAAATATATTCCTAATTAAAGTTTAAAAATCTAAACACATGTGAACTAGAAATCCTCTTCTTCTTCCAATTGTACACAAGTTTCTATTTTTAAAACCAGTCTATTTGTCTATTTATTTGTGACGTGAGTCCTGTTTTATTATCTGCTCGACTTTATCTAACTTTGCTGCAAAGTTTGTCACAAATTTTGGAGGAATTCGAGGTTAATTGCAGCGCAACTTTAGTTTAATAATAATAATATGTAATTAACATAGTTGTTGGCTGTGACATTGTCGCTCGCTCTGATTGTCGCCATTGATTTTATTGTATAATAATAAATTGTTCTGTTGCCACAAATTAGCATGTACTTGCAGCTGATGTCTGCCGAGTGGAGTAGGCGGGTTGCCCCAAAACAGGAAATGTCCCACATTAATGACAGCAATTTATTGTGGTTCATTGATTGTTCCGATTGTTCAGATTAGTAACAGGGGCTTTGTTGACTCCGTACTTGTTGTTAATACACAGCCAGAATATAAAATGAGCTCAGTTTGATTTAAGTCTTAACCATTAATCAACATCGTGCGCTTGTCGACATCATAATTTAGCTGACAATTGTAAATGTAATCGAAACCGGAAGCTCACATTGCATAGCCGGGGTTAACTAGTTAGTGTTGTAAAGCGTCGAAGTACGGCAAATGCATATATGCAGACATTTTAGTGTTGGGAAATTTACCATTTACTATTTACTATGAATAAGCCGAAATACTTTTGAAATCTGAAATTTTTTGAAATCTAGAAATATATGTTTTCTTACTGAGCTGATATGCTAACAATCTTGTCAGTTATCAACCTTGATGAAATTTTGAAAGAAGAAGAAGTTTTAGATTCTAGAATAAATGTCCCAGTTTTGCAGCATTTCGAGTTAAACGTATTGAAATTATGGAATATATCTTGGTAAGCTATTATATCCCTTGGAGATTACAACTAATCTTAAAACTCATATATAAACAGTTCAAAATTATGTATTCCAGTGCTGTAAAGTGCTATAAATATAACAAAACTGTCAAAATGTTAAAGCTGTTTTGAATTTCTACTAATAAATAGCAGAGATGACCTTAGTCGACTATGGGAATTAAACTGAAATCAGTTCTGATGGCAATTTGCTGTTATGTTGAGTGCAAATGTCTATTGCAGGCCACAAAAACTGGCAAGTAAATAGATATATGGATAGATTGGAAAGCCCTAGGTAAGCCCATAACTTAGCATGCATAACGTAGAGCACGTCCAGGTCTTGGTTCAGGCTTTGGCATGTGTGCCAACTTTATTATGCAGACTCGAGTAGAGTCGAGTCCGTCTCGACTCGAGTTGAGTCGAGAGTTGAAACGAATCAAGTGTAAAAAGCACTTGAAAAACTCAACAATCAAATGCGCTGCTGGCACAGGTAGCGTACAGGTGGGCTGTGAGTCAAGCTCTCTAGTTGCGCAGGCTAATGAAAAATGCAGCTGCAGCGGAAAAGGGCAGAGTAGAGGAAACAGCCACAGCTGGCACTGACACACGGAAAAGCGCATAAAGATGGAAAAACGTAAAACTCACGACCGCCGCTTTAGACAATGCAGCTGAGTAGAAAGTGGGGAATGGGCTTATAGAAGATGCTGCTGTCATTCAGGGACACACACACACACACACAGAGAGACATTACGGGCAATTTCACTAAATGACACTGAATGCCACGCCCCGTCCTGCCCGGTCGCGCGTTGATGCTTCTTTTGTTTAGTTGTCGCAGCCCTGAGGCCCGAATGCCTTCAAGGTGTTCGCAGCCCATGCGGCGAATGGGTTTTGTGTCTTTACAACCAGCTTACAAGAGGTCCAGGCGCAAAGGAAACGGAGGTCCTGCAGTAAATATGCTACAGAAAACAGCATTAAAACGAGCTCCTGGTATAGCTGAAGGTATAGGGGAGCAGTTCATTATGGCCAATAATAATGCTTTGGGCCACTTCAAAGGACACAACCGCAAGGTGTCCCACTCGAAAGTCCTTCAAAGGCTGCAGAAGCACATGCTTGACCATGATTCAAGCCGCAGTCGCAAAAAAAATACAAATTTAAGGCTAGGCATAAATGCTTCAATGCAAAGGCTTTAAGACATCACTCGGAAATCGACTTGATGCATATCCTTTTTCTATATATTCAAAATTGTTGCAAATTGTGGCATAATTACTGAAATTGGCCCGTCGCTTTATCAATTTTTATAGCCTTGCCAACACACTAGGAACGAAATTGAATTTAGAGTGTGCTAAACGCATGCAGCCCCCTAAAAACGCATGCAACACATGAGGCACACACACGTAAGATGCGGCCACACACTCACATCGAAATCAAAGCGGAAATTGCAAAGAAAAACTGCACAAAGAGAAAGTGGCAGAGAGAGAGAGAGAGAGAGAGAGAGGGAGAGAGACTAAGCAAGCAGCAGAGCAAGTCAAACCGAAAACAATTTTAAGGCAAAACCACAAAAGAATGAAATGGTCCAAGTTCGCTTACGAAAGCAGGAAGCGCCGGCAAAAGCAGAGATTGTATAATGAAATCGGAATCGGAATTGGACCAGTGGCGCATGGTCTACAGATATGCTTATAGGGGCTTGGCCCCAAGGGAAGGTGGAAAAGGGCCAAAGCATCTAAGCCATGGGCACCGCAAATTAAAGTCGTTTTGTGGCTAAATGCGCCGCAGACTGTTATAGAGAGAGTGTATGCACTATATATGTTATATATATATAAGTATATATATATAACTGTATTTTTGTGTGTTTGTGCAAGTTCTCTGTTTCAGTGCGAACGCACAGCGGAAACGAACGGTTATTTTAGTTTTTCTTTTGCGGCACTTCCGGCTATGAAATGCAAACGTCGCGACGTTTTGACTTTTAGTTTAGATACTCTGTACTTTAGTATATGTGTAGGGAGTATAACTTAATTTTAAAGAATTTGTTCGGCATGCCACAAATATCTTAATAACGCTGAAAATGAGACTTTTAAAATATATATTTTAATTTCTCAGCAATTTAATTCCATTTTCATTTCAAATCAATTTTAGTAAGTTCAATATATATATATTCGTATATATATAGAGTTATCTATAGGGTATATACTAACCAAATTGTTTGTTTAGTTTACCTTCGAATGAAAATATGAAATGGTTGCTGAAAAGGCGAAGCTAATTGAACGCATGTCGCAGGTTTATTGAAAGAGAGAGTGAGAGAAAACGGGCAAAAAAGTAGAGCGGAAATAGGGAGAGAGAAAAAGAAATATGTGGAGGGCTTAACAAATGGACCAAATGGACTTAAGTCAAGAACTGAAAAAAACCCAGTGGCCATCGATCAGGAAACCCTCGCATTTGGCTGCGCTCAATTTCACATTAAAGTGGAAGCGACTTTCATAAATCAGCAGGCAAAGAGAGAGAGAGAGAGAGAGAGAGAGAGAGAGGCAGGAGGAAGCGCTGAAAAATATGCTACATAATTTGTTCGCAATAAAATTTTTAAGAAACTGCTGCGCCAAGCACTAAAGCTCTCTCGACAGTTCTCAAGCAGAACAATGCAGCACGTAAGAAGAGAGGAGAAGTAGAGGCGGGTGGGGGGGTGGTTCCATTTGATTGCACTTCTATACGGTTGTTGCATTTTGTCTGAGGAAGTGGTCTATGGCAGCAGCAGGCTTCACAAACTTTTGGCTTGACATCGCGACAAGCTAAAGGCAAATTTATGGTAAGAAGTTCGTTTGGGTGTTATACATGAAATAAAGTTTAAGATATTAGCAAAAATAAATATATGTAGATTTCACTTAAGGCTTACCACAATGTTTAGACACGAATATAAACAGGCGCGAGCGAGAAGAATTACATCGAAAATCTCAAGATTTTGTTTCAGATTATATAACACGAGTACATGGGATAATTTATATCGATTTGATGGAAGACTGGAGCTAAGAGGCATACACAATGCCTAGCTTGTGCCTATCAAGGTTAGGCCTAACAAATACCCTCGAATATTTCAAGAAAACGTTGCCAAGGCCAAGAAAATAAAATAGTTTATCGGAAAGTGCATTAGTTCAGTTAATTGTAAGTGAGTGTTAGCATTTTGTTATTGCAGCAGCAGGTTAGCAGCCCCAACGTTTGCCTTCATATAAATCGTCATGCAATTACTGACAGGCCCCACTTGTCAAGCCAAGAACAAACAGAAAGGGAAACAAAGTTAAAACTAAAATCAACAAATAATGACAATTTTTTATAATTAAGCGCATGCGAGCAACGCACAAAGGACTGAGGAGAGATAGAAATGCATATGTATATAGGTAAAGTGAGAGAGAGACAGAGAGAAAGAGAAACAGAGAGAGAGAGAAAGAGAGAGAGAGAGAGAGAGAGAGAGAGAGAGAGGAAAAAAAACAATGGTTTGCACATGTTTTTGTAATAAAGAACAGCTTCAGGCAATGCAAACATGCAAGAGACACGATATTTATTTTGGTTAATAAATTATACGATAGTTCGATAGTTAATTGGCCTGAATGATAGCGATAGGCCGAACGCACGTACACTCACGCGCACACAGACACACGCATACGTACAAGCAGGCTTAAGCTATGCTACTAAACCTAGCGCTAATATCTTAGTCACATAGAGCATGGGCCACAGCAGAGCAAGAGAGAGCGAGAGAGAGAGAGAGAGAGACAGCGAGTGAGCGTGAGAGTGAGATACATTTAAGAGTTGTACAATATTTATATATATATATATAATTGATATTGAGAGCTAGACAGAGAGACAGAGAGAGATAGAGTGAGAGAGAGCGAGAGAGAGAGCGAGAGAAATAGAGCGTTGCGATTAGACGATTAGACACCAATATATTTAAATTATGATGATATTTTCTTTAGACTGTACCTAATTCTCGCTTCGATTTATCTGAAATTTTTGTTTGGCAAGCGCGTTGCATACATTAAGTGAGTGAGAGAAAGAGAGAGAGGATATACAGAGAGAAAGCGCATGATAAATTGTAATTTGATGCCGCGTACCTGCGTTGATAAAAAACAAAAGAGTAAGGTGTAAAGTGTGTGTCTGTGTGTGTGTGTATTTACTTTTTTTGTATTCGGTTTTGGTGCGTGTTTCGAATAAGAAGAGCAAAAGACATAGAGAAAATAGAAGAAACGATAAGCAATTTGTATATCGTATATGTATCTGTGTGTGTGTTTGTGTTTGTGTGTGTGTTAAAGAATAGCTTAAAGATGAGCGCCACAAAACGAAAGCATTTTCCATCAAAGCGCAAATTGTTTGTGCCACAAAATGTCCGTAAGACAACATGAGTTCAAATAAGAGTTCAAATCAAAAAGTACAGGGTATGTGAATGTGAGGTATGCACAATATGCACCATCAGTTAATATGCCTCAGAATTGAATGCAATAGGTATATGCTCCCAAGAGTATGCTCTATAGAATTCTATGGTCCAGAAAGCTCACCAACTCTTTGTGAATTGCAAACATTTTGGAAAATATGCCTTACAATATAAAACTAGGAAAATGTTGTTTCTTTGGTTTTGGTTAAGTTTATATAAACAAAACTTAAAATGAAATAAAGTTTTATGTATTATTTTAATGAGCTGATTTTCAAGGGTTTTGCTTGGTTTTTTTGTTGTTTGATTTGAATATTTTGTACATATGGTTGGGGCCGGCAAAGCTAAACTGAAAGGCTTGCTAGATCTACTAAGAACACAGTATATTATGTGATTATTATGTATGTAGGTAATACGCCAGCTCCGACTTACCCAGAGTGCTGCAAAAGAACTTACAGAACCCAGAACTAAAGTAAAGGCAATAGAAAAAAAAACCAAAAAAAAAAAAAGAAAACAATCCCCAAAATCTCTTAAACTAACGCGTATACGTTGCGGTATTTTTGGTATTTTTGTTGGTGTTTTTGGTTAAGTATTTTTTTAGTTTTCAGCGCTTGCTTCAACATGTGAATGTTCCACAAAAATTCAATAAAATCGTTTTGCATTTCAATTTTGAGGCAAAATATTCCATTTCCTCTTTGACATTCCCTGTTCGAAATGTCAAAGCGAAAAGTATTTTGTTGTATTTTTTATACTTTTTGTAAAACATTCAATTTTCTTCTTCATTTTTTTTTTCTTTATATATATATATTTCTGTTTTGGTGTTTTTGATACTTTTTGTTGTATTTTCTATACTTTGGCTTTGTGGAACAATTTTCGCAATTGAATCAAGTTGAGCTCCTAGATCGAAAACGGGAATGAGAGGCAAGTAAGCTTTACAGAATCTTGTTGGGAAAACTTGATACCATTTATCATATTTATATAGATTTAAATGCATATTTGTTTGCTAATGCGTGTGTGTTATTCGTGTTTCTTTGTATACTTTCTAAGTACTTTTATTGTGTTTTTTGTTGTTGTTGGTGGTCTGTTCTGGTTGTTAGTTAATGTGGCATACTTTCTTTTCGTTTATCATTGGATATGTTGATTTCGTGTTCGATGTTGTGTGTTTTGTGTGATTCTTTTCATTTCGAAATGACTACAAATCAAACCAAAGCTTTAAGATGAGCGTCAAACTGAATGGAAATGATAACCTCAACAGCCCAATCAAATACGCACACAAACTATTATTGAAATATCATCAAATATTTAACACAATCAACTTGTTGAGTGGCCACATTGATTTATGCTAATCACTGCACTAATGTTGTATTAATTCAACCACGCGGCATGTGCATGTGGCCTGGCTATAAACACATTAAATTATGGCACAGCATAGCAACGGTTCAATGGATATTTGTGGCTATTTACAGCAATAAAATAGATTTTGTTAATTAAAATAAACTCTTAATTAGTTAATTAATTATTAAAATGCTCAACTGACTTTTGGTTTTTCTAATAAACAGATGATATAAGCAGATACTAATTATTTTTTTATTTAGTTCTGATTATGGTAAATTTAGAATTTGATAGATCCACAGAACGCTTCTCCTTTTATTTCCAACACAAGTCTGAATTCTATTTGTATATAATGTATAAGAAATTCTTAATATATGACTCCAAATTATTTAACTAGATTTTAGGTAATTTTAGATGAAAAATATTTTACTTAGACCCAAGAACTTCCAAAAGACAGAAACCCCTAGCACATTGTGTTTCTTATTTAAATCCGAATTTCGATCTTTCCTCATCATTTTGTATCTGGCTTATTATATATGCAAAGTTTATATTTAAATATTTTGTGTGCGCTTTGTTGTCAGCTTATAGTATAAATATAATATGTGGATGGCATGAGTTGAGGCAGTTTCTGACATATTGTTTCGCACGTGTGACTTAAATTAAGTTGGCAGCTCTTGCAGTACAGTCGCTCTTTGCGCGCTCTACAGGATATGGAAGGATAAAGGTTATCGTATATATATATATAAATATATCTATATTTATTT
Organism: Drosophila nigricruria; assembly: GCA_037075265.1. Lineage (NCBI taxonomy): Eukaryota > Metazoa > Arthropoda > Insecta > Diptera > Drosophilidae > Drosophila > Drosophila nigricruria. Next base: position 1,597,431 of record JBAMCI010000173.1, on the reverse strand, counting down.
ATATATAGCATAATAGTATACAGGATAAGTGGCTCGTTCAAATCAAAGCAATGAAAATGCCCGTGAATATTCAATGCAATCTTAATGCTTTTTCGTTTTCTTGGCAACGTCGACGTAGGCTATGGCCCTGAGTTTGCAGTCTATAAAATATTTAAAATATTTTATTGGCGTTTGGTACAATCGAGAAACAAAAACAAAAAGTTTAAACAAAAGACACCAAAACGCAGACCAACAGAATATTTTAAATATTCTATATGCAAATGCTTGAAGCGACAAACCAAAATAACAAAAACAATAAATACACTGAGAAAAATGTGTGTAATTATTACATTTAGATATTGAGAGAGAAAGAGAGACAGAGCGAGAGTTAGGTAAAGAGAGCGGGGTGAGAGTAGTCCAGGCAAAAGCAATGGATTTATTTACAGGCATTTTCATTGTACTTTCAAATTACAACCAACTGCAAGACGGCAACGTGAATGGAACAACGCTGTTGCGTTACGTAAGTGTCCATTACGTTGCACACACACAAAAATATAAATAATAAGTAACACGTAACGACAATAAGAGAACTCATGTTGCATATGATTTTTTCTTTTCTTTTTTTTTTGGGGTAGTGAATTTTTTGGTGATTTGTCACTTACTTCCGGCGGTGGCGGTGGCGGCTCCGGCTGTGGCGCCGGTGGCGTTGTCACGTATGTGTTTTTCTAGTTACGCAATTTTGTACAAGGAGTTACGTAAACGTAATGTGATGATTGTTTTACGTATTTCGCAACGACAACGAGACGCAAAAGGTGGGTATCAGTTTTTGTTTTTTTTTTTTTGGTTTTTGTTTTATTTTTTATAGAAACGTAAGCAAAACGTAAAACATAAGAGATTTGCGTGTTTATTTTGATTCGATTTCATTTCGTGTCATTTGGAGAATGTATCGCAACGCACATTACGTATGCGTAGCACGTTACGTAAGTAGCAGCAAGCGAAAGTGACAGCGCGCATAGAATGTAGAGCAGAATAGTAGATGTACGAGTGTGATGCGAGTGTGTGAGTGAAACCAAAACGGAAGAGTATTCAGAAAGTCGAGTGAGGCGCAAGGAACTTGATCCATAGATCGCTCTGATCAATGCATCAAGTTTTGTGAAACAATAAGTATGTGTTTTCATTTACGTGTGCTTTTCACTAAAAACTACAAAAGAAAACTTGTTGGTGAGTGTGGAAATTCTTTTCTTTTTTCTTTGTGTTTGTGTTTCGCAAATTGTTTGATGTGCTTTATTTGTTTGTTATGTAGATAGTTTGTATTTGATATTTCATAGCTCGATTTTTACTAGTTGATTTAGATTTGAGGTAAGTTTATGTGGAAAATAGTTAGAAGCGATTTGCTTGATATTTTTTGTTGTTTAAAGTACTACGGGGCTAGTTAATTAAAGGGAGTTTAGGTGCAACGTGTGTGTTAGAAAGAGCGCACTATATATATAGAAACATATATATATTTGTATGTTTTTTTTTTTGCTTGTTATTGTGGAGTGAGTGAGAGTGAAGAGCTACACACGTTGTTTTTTATTTATTTATTTAGAGAGACAGAAACAGAGAGGGAGACAGATAGAGCGAGAGTGAGCGAGAAGGAGCGTACTCAGTTTACAGTTTGTTTAAAGCTGGTGCAAAAGGCGAAAGGTGTATTGGGATTGGGGGGTTGGTAGTGCAGTACAGGGCAGTACAGTAACTACATTTAAAGCTAGGTGTGAGGGGTGACAGATAGAGACAGATATATAGATAGATAGGATAATAGATTATAGAGCATTTATAGAGTCATAGTTAGTTTATAAATAGATAGAGAATTGGAGACTGAGGAAGAGACAGAGAGAGAGAGTGAGTGAGAGAGAGACAGAATTAAAGCCGGAGAGGGACAGAGAAAGAGGTGGTTGGGTGGTGTGTCTTAGAAGTAGAGCAAAAGCGCTAGAGATATATATAAAGATATATATTAGTAGATATATGTACGTATTGATAATTGAAAAATATATGTGAATTTAAGCTAATTGTACAGCGCAAAAGGTAGTTGGCTGGCAGAGCGCTCAAGACTTGAAATAAAATCTATGTAGGAATATCTAGAGTTTCATAGATCAACTTTATTAACTACTAGACTAAAGACAGAGCTATAGTTAGGTTAGGTACGTTCCAAAGCAGTTGATAGATCTATTTTGGGTATATACATATATATTTAAATATATATATGCTATATATGTATATATGCTTTCATTGACAAACAAATTTGTTGGATTAGAGAAAAACTAGTTGTTAAACCTAGCGTAGAACTTGTGCTTCACCTCTAGGCACACTACAAAATATAAAACTAAAACAAATGCTCTGTGGGGAGGGGCTTGACAAAATCAAAATGGAGTGTGTCTAGGCAGAAAGAGAGACAGAGATAAAGATAAAGAGAGACAGTAGTGGGAGAGATACATATAGACAGAGAGAGAGAGAGAGAGACAGAGAGAGAGAGATAGAGAGAGAGAGAGAGCTTGGGAAGATAGTCAGATAGTATGGAGAATAGGGTTCTGGGTTAATTAGTATTCGGCTTAAGGTATATCATTTAATTGTATTGGATTCAGGTTGGGGGCTTTAGACTTTTATTTTAGCTGATGATTTTCATTTGACGGCTTTTTAAATTGAGGAAGATAGAGATGGAAAGAGAGTTTAGCGCTCATTACTTATTCGTTTAGATAAGTTTTTAATTATATATAGAAAGTAATTGAACTGGTTTTTGAGTACTTTGCCTTTCTATTCATTTATATAGAGGGAGAGAGTGTAGTATATTATTATAATTAATTATAGTTTTCTTAAATATTTTGTTTTTTGTATTTTTTTTTGGTATTTTATATTATTACCCATGACTCAGGTGGATAACGAGGAAATGGAGCTATTTCTTTAGTTGCTACATTACTAGGCAACTCAAGTCTTCCACCTAATTTTCGTAGCTTTCTTCTTCTCGCCACCCGAGATTTCGATCTTAGCATCAATGCGGCCTGCATCTTGTTTGTTGTTGTTGTTCTTTTTTTTTAACTTGTTGTACGGTTTTGAACGGTCAAAAAACTGTTACCTTATGTAGTCGTTACAAAATATACATATATATCTATATATATATGTATATATAAATATATATATATGCAAGTGTGTGTAGATAGTAAGAACGTTTACGTTACGTTGAAATTAGAGTCAGTACGAAATCAATGGGATGATACAGGTTACGTTTAGGAGCTTAAAAACGTCATAACTAAAAGTCGCGTCAACAATAACGAGTTTTGAGTTCGAGGTCAATCAATAGCAATATCAATTAATTAATCGCTTGCGTAACAAACTGTCACGTTACGGGCTTAGATTAACGAAACGTACGTAAGAAATAAAACGTATAATGAGCGCACGTTCGATTAGGCACAAGGAGAAGCAATATAGAAATATATATAAGTATATATATATATATGTATATATAGAGGCAAAGAGTATTAAAGTATATATTTCTTTTGTTGCTGTGCTGTTATTGTAGTTGTAGTTGTAGTTGTTGTAGTTGTAGTTGTTGTAGTTGTGTTGAGGAACTGCGTCAGTGTGTTTGGGTTCCTGGCGCAGTTGGATGGCGGGCGGAGGATGTGCTGCGTTGATCGCCAGTGGTCGGCTCAGCTTGGCTAGCTCCGTTACGTCGTTGTTTTTTTTTTTGGTGTTATTCCAGCGAAGGTCTGTCGTGGCGTAACGTAGTCTCTGCCGCTCTTGACGTAATGATGCGCGTAACTGTACGTAACGAGATGATGTTTTGTTTTTTCTTAATTTGTGTTAATTTGGAAACAGCAATGAACCAGTGAATTGTGATTGCTTTGTTTGCGTCTATTTATTTTTGTGTTGTTTTGTCCGTTACTTGGCGTAACGGAACGCCCTGTTGCTGTGTCGCTACGTTGCGTTAACGTTACGCAGCAACGTATTCGTTGGTGATTTCATTTTCGTTTGTATTTTGGCATTGTAAGCTATAAACATTTATTGATCTCTATATAGTGCCAGAGGCCTTTGGCGTAACGTTAACGTAAGCACACTATCACGTAACCGTAATTGATTGCCCGACTGAGTCTATGCATTACCTAACTAAACTACACCTAGTGCGTACGTAGAAAAACTGTTATTGGTATGAATTAACCTTTGTTTCAAATCCTATCGATAAACGATTGTTTAAACTACGATTTCGATTTACGTTTTGCGTGTAAATGAAAGAAGGCAATGTCGTTGTATTTTTTTTTTGTTTTTAATTTATTAATAATTGGTTTTTATTGCTTAAGTAACTTTTAGTTTTTGTTCAATCACATTTGGTGCGTTTGAGTTTTTTGTTTTCGTTTTGTTGAACTTGTTTTGTATGAATTAATTGTTATCAGTTTCCATGAAAGTAGAAAATATATTTAAAGCTTTGCACGCAGTCCTCCAATGGTCAACTACGTTTAATATTTAATTTAATTAGACGACGATTTGATTTGCTTATTAGTTTCGTTTTGCTGCCAGTTGCTGTCATGTTGATGTAGAATATATTTCCAATTGTTAAATATTTTTTTAGTTCATATCACATATGAGTTGCAGTTGCTAGTTTTCTTCTCGTGAATAGTAACTTTTTATTAGCTTTGCAAAACATTTCTATTTTGTATAAAGTAAAATATGTTTATTAGTTAAATGTATTTTGATTTGTTTGCTTGTTGACATGTGTTCATTTTAAGTCCAGGATTTTACGGATTCTACCTAACTCAGTGTGCAGTCAGGGGACGTCAATTATTTATTGACTGCACAACTCAAAGAGGATTAATATTGACAACCTGACGTATGCGTGATAAGAGCAAATGCATTAAATTTGAAATTCAATTAGGATATGATGCAATATCATCGATTAAAATTGAAAGCAATTTATGCTGGTAGAGAGAGAGAGAGCGAGAGAGAGAGAGAGAGAGAGAGAGAGAGTTGCAGCACTATTGTGGCCTCAAGTTATTTATGAGTTATTTCGTTATTTTTGAAATTTTTCATTTATGTATATGAAATTTATTAACGTTTTTTCACATATTTATTGTCATCAAATGACAATTTAATTTTGTAATTTTTTATTTGTTTATTTTTATGCTGTATTTTAATTTTGTATATTTTATTTTAGTATTATTTAAGCATTCGATTTTCTTTATAAACTTATTTACCAACTACAACAAGTGTTAGGAACATTTTCACTCCAAGTCCAGGAAATAATTCGTATCTATAAACATTCATTATAGTATTATTATAAAATAGTATCTGCTCGAAATGAACTTTGACATTTGCTGAAATGAATTTCTTTAGCCAAGACTTATTGATATTCATTTGATATTCGTCTCTGAATCAATTTGCAGCTCATTCGCATTCATCATCACATGTAGTGTATTTGTTTGCTGACAGCTCGAAAGTCGAGACGAGTTGAGTGCGCAGTTTTGCAGGCCATTCGGCGAAATCTCAACAAAAATCTTGTGAGTAATGCAAACAGAGCAAAATATTTATGGCCAAGCCTCGCATAAGCCATGTTACAGCACTGCTAAGCCATAATTCAAATGCCAGCCAGAAGAGATGCAGCTACTAAGCACATGTGTGTATGTGAATATGTGTGCTTGTGTGTGTGAGCCGTGCTATATATGCATGAGTATGTCAGAGACCATTTCGCGGCTCTGAAAAATCAGAAAAGTTGCAGAGCAACTGCTACAGCTGCAAGAATTCATATGCAAATGCAGCAGCTCTTTTGTAGTTTTTGTAGTTGTTACTTTATCCATGTTTCCATTATAACATCATATAGGGTATTGTGGTTTGTTCACCTAATATGTAACACTCCAAAGTGGGAGACCGTACACCTTTAACTTTGCTGTATTTTCATATGATCTATGAATTGCAATGTGAAAGTATAGGTAATGGATGGGATGGTAAGCAATGGGCAGTACAAGTAGCTAATATAGAAACTTACTGCGATATTGCGATAATATGACAAGATGTATTATAAAGGTCAAAATCAAAGTAGGAAGACTTATGCTATAGCTAATAAAGCCCGAAGGCAAGCAGCTGATATGAGCTAATATAAGAAAATATCGATAGACAAAAACCGTATCGATCTGCCAAGCAAATGCGCAGCATCTTTTATTTAACTATTACTTAGTAATAGAATTGCTTAGTAATTTTTAAAGTTCTCTTATTTCTCATATTCATAAGAGTATTCAGTATGTCTACAATAACTCTATTTTCTTTAGATTTTTGGTTTTTTTTTGTAGCTTTCAAGCCCAAGGGCAAGTTCGTAGCGTAACGAAAGAGCACAGAAACTGGCAAACGGGCAAAAACCCAACAAATTTCAATAATTCAACAGCGCAAAGCGGAAAAAGTCACTCGTTGAACGATGCAGATGAAATTTTAATGAAATACAGATTCATGCCATACAAACATACACACACACACACACAGTAGCGTGGCAGCAGCATTGCAGTCAGGGCCGTTAATAGACAATAACATGGCACACAGAGACCCACACACACACGCACACACACACATTCTCATGTAACTATACACAAACATACACAGATGCAGCTGACATAACAAAAGTGGTTCGCTTGCAACGCCTAAAAGATTGCAACATTTCTGCAATTAAACACAGATACACACACACACACACACACACACACATACACACACATAGACAGAGGTTTTTGGCACTGGGCACTACACATGTTGCAGCTGCACTTCTTGTTGCTGTTGTTGCAGCAACTATGTCACATGCTGACAACATAAGCGCTCAAAAGAATGCAATGAAAATTAATTTGCCACATAATTCTTGTCAATGTGTGCGTACAAAAGATAATAATATATAAAAAATATATATATATACTCACACAAACACACACACATATACATAAATATATATATACATATGAACATATATATCTTGCATATACAACGCTTATTCATTTGACATTTACGAAACATTGCTTTGCAATTTCCAATTGTGTTGAGTGCATTAAAACGAACAACTTTTCGTATTTATTAAAATCTATATAAATCGGAGAAAGATTTAAATAGATTATTGTTGCACAATCAACTGGATAGACAGCGACTACAAAATAGTTTTAAGTGCATATATTAAAATAAAGGTCGAAGTCCAGTTCATATATTTCTTCATAATTCATAGTTCATATATTTCTTCATAATTATGACATATACCAAAATCTTTTTATTTTATTTTTTCTAAAATTAAAAGTATTTATTTTTGTGTCTGCTGAACTCAATTGATATCTTTAGTAAAGGAAATTTGTTAGATTCAAATAGAATTTATTTAGGCCCCATTTATAAGGAAATTATCTTGATATTTAAGAAATCATTTTATTAACACTCTACAAACTAAAAGCATTATTTCTAAGAATTTGATGGGGTAAATTTTCCATCTCGAAGAAAGAGAAATTCTAATTTATATAAATATTTCAGTTGATTTTTAAAAGAGTGTTTTCGCCCTTTAAGCTGTGCTCATTTCAATACTCAAGTATTTCTGTTAAGACTTTTACATGTTAAAGCCTTACCTTAAGCTTTAAATACATAAAACTGTTGAGCTCAACAGCGAAAGAGAAAGTATTTGAGTGTGTGTGTGTGTGTGAGGGAGGGAGACAGGGAGGAAAGGAGAAAGACGTCTATAGATGTTTCCTGGCTCCGGCAAATGTAAATTTTTGGCTGATGGCCTCAAAGTCAACTTTCACATTTGAATACGACTGTATTCTGCTAGGTGAATCAATAACAGCTCAAAGGTTGACTCTTGCATATGCAAAAGTTGGCCATAAAACCGCAGTTGAGTTACAGTTGCTGTTGAACAGCCCATAAGACACTGCCCCGCCCAATGGGGAAACATGTTGCACGATTGGGTCCGGTCATTCGAAAGTCGACAGTCGAGTTGCTAATTAATGCGAATGGCAACCACTCGTATACCGTATTCCGTATTCCGTATTCCATAGTCCGTATTCCGTTTCCCGTATTCCGTATTCCGTATTCCGTATTCCATATTCGGTATTCAGTATTTCGTATTCAGTATTCGCTTTTCGTCTTCTTGTTGGCAACATTTTTGGCACGGCGCCCGCTGTCTTGTTCACATGTCAGGTGGGAGAGGAGCGGAGGGCACGAGAGTGCTGGGGGTGTGTCGAGTGCCTTGTCTACAGGTAATTAAAGCCAGTGAATCGCCTCGAAAAATTTACATATGCCACACGGCGCATGCCACATGCCACAAACACGTGAGAAATGGCAACTGTCCTCGTTGAAAGCCATGTTATTTGATTGTCCAAAGCAATCATATATCTTGCCAGCAGTTTGCTGTTGTATGTTGTTTGTGTTCGCTGCTGGGTGTTGTTGGGTGTTGGGCGTGTGTGTATTGACCGTTATTTATTCAGCCGTATAAACCAAATTTGCATCGACTAACCAAGCGTTAATTGAGCATACGTTATTGAGCCATTTCCAGCCGTTTGATTTGTGGCGCGTTAATTGAAAACAGTTATAACTATGAATCGGAATGGGACGAAAATGTTCGACAAATAGTTTCAGATATTCAATATAAATAAAAAATAAGTTTTAGCACAATTTTGTTATGAATATTCCAAAGAGTTACTAATAATTTTCTTTATTTTCTTTTGAATTTTAAAAATAATGTTGAATAGCTTTTGAAATTTCTTACTACTATTGAGAATCAAAACTTCTTTCATGAAGAAAAATATTCAAATTTAAGCACTGCTTTTTGAAATCTTGGATAATAGTTTTAAGAATATATCAAAGAAAAATTTGACTTTCAGAAAAATATTAAAGCTTTTGTAGTTAGATTGCATTTTTAGAAGCTTGTTAGTCGTAGATTAAAGTTGAGATTAAAATTATGAATCGAAACTTCTTTGAGAATTTGAGATGATCATGATGACATTTTCTCTTAAGATATTTTTGTTTTGAAATTTTTCGCATATTGAGCATTTGCTTCAATAACTGCCAAAGCATAAAAATGTTTTATAGACGAATGTGATTTGCAGAACTTCTCGATTTGATAATTTGTGAGCCCATAAAAATGTTAAATGCAATTGAATTCCGTTGGCAAGCACGTTATAATTTGTGTCTTTTTAAATGGTTTTTATTGTCGATGGCGACGACAACAATCGAAGCTCACACACATACAAACACTTAGCCACTCTCAGCCCACACCCACGCCCACACCCACATTCTGCGATATTGAAGATAAATGTTAGCTAGAAGAGCTCCGCAACAAAACCCATGCCAAAAATCGAAAATGAATTTAAATGTGGTTATGTAATGAACGAGTTGCGTTTATCTCGAATCAAAGAAGGCAACAGACTCAGTAGTAGCAGTAACTGTGCGTGTGTGTGTGAGTGAATGAATTATGCAACTGAAATTCAATTTCGACAGCCGCAAAGTATGCAATAAAAAGCGAACTCAAGAGTCCACACTGATTGTCACTTAATTGTAAGCTGTCAAGGACGTTTGGCACTGTGTAGGGTATTCGCATCAAATGGGGTAAGTGGGACTTCAATATGTCACTTGCAATTACTGCAACAACAACAGCAACAGCAACAGCCGCTGCTGTAAAAAAAGCAAACGACAAGGCTGACAAACAAATACGACAACAACTACAACAACAACAACAACAACGAATCGTGGCGAACGACTCTCCTGTGGGGCCGATTTTTAGTCAGCCAGCCAACAGGCTGACCATGATGAAGAGCCTGTAAAAAGACAGTCGATGAGCAGATGGGCAGATGGGCAGATGGGGCGTGGCAGAGCAGATAGTGTGCCACAGGCGACAGTTTGAGTAATTATAGAGACTGCAATTTCGGAATGGTGTGCAGCTCTCATTCATTCTTTTTTTGGCAGCCTTCACGTAATTGAAAATTAAATTGCTGCTCGATGACAGCTATCGAAATGAGGGCAAGGGAAGGGTGCCATAAAAGTGGCGGAGTAGGGACGAAGTCTGCGCTTGACAAATGTACAAAACGAAGGCTGTGCAGTTGAGCGTTAACGATTCGATTCAGTCGTAATGCCACAGAATCTCGTTGATTGGTGCGAGTTACATTGGAATTGGATTTATCGATAAGCCTGAATCGATAGGCAGAGTGTGAGAATTGAATGTTTTTATAGCAATTGTGATTGTGATTTTAATTTAAAGAGCAAGACGTGAACTAAACTCCTCATATTATTAACTAGCTTAGATAATTCAAATGATTTGTTCATGTTTATTCAGTCAGTTGTCTATGAGATGCTCAAGGTGTCGTTCATGAGTTAATTTATTTCAAAGAACGCATTGTTCAGGACTTGTGGAATAGAACGCATCGTTCATGACCAATTGATAAACTGATAGAGAGAGTGTTGTTCGTGATCAATTAAACTGTATATATATACAATACATAAATTGATACAATAATAACCCGGTTTACTGAAGTTATTTTTAAAGAAATTTAAAATAATGATATGGTATAAGTTCACTCTCTTTTGAGGATTTACTTTTCTACCTTAGATATCCTATTTCCAGTAATAATAACATTACAAATATTGACCATCGAAATTTCCCCATTTTGCAGGCAGCATTCAGACTTCGTATAAGAGAAATTATACTCAAATTTATTTTTGAGTTCTTATTGACTGCATAAATATTTATATGAATGATTATGACTATGGTCATCCTGTGCTAAGCTAAGCCGCCTTGTATAAAGACAATCAATTTCAAAGTATTGATCCAAGTATTTATTTACCTTAGGAACGAAATAAATGCTTTCATTTCTCTCATATATATATGTATCATATAATGTGAAATCAGTCACCCTGTCATGCTGTGCGCAGTCAAAGCTAATGCAGTGGCTTATCTGAATGCAGTCATCTTGCTTTAGGTGCTAATTCATGTTAGCTAGAGAGAGAGCTTTACATATTTTTACACCTTTCATTGCGCTTTTTACTTTTGTAGCACGTTATTTGCCATTTTCATTTTCATTTTCATTTTCCTCTACTGCTTTTATGACTTTCTTCGCTGTTATTGTTGTCGTTGCTGTTGTTGTTGTTGCGCTTTTCGTTCTATTTTTCACATTTTTAGCGTCCGCCATTTTGCCGCACACTTTTTCCACTATTTTCCAGCTAATTTACTAGCCGTTGTTTTTGTGCGAACTGTGTAAGGGAAGCATATATACCTACATATATATATATACATATATATGTATCTAGCATGAATATAGTACATATAGTATAAGTACGTACTACATATATATCTATGACTCTCTTAAAAACTTGAGTGTCCACTCAGCACGTGCAAGAGGCGGGTGGAACTGCGAGGGACGGTGCAACGTGGGTGGGCGTAGAATATAATAAATTTTAGCCGCCATTCGTTTTTTTTTTTTGCTGCTTTGCTCTCCTTTTTTTTTTGGTTTTTTTTTTATGGAAGCATTTTACTTAGTTGGGGTAAAGCGATTTTGCTTTGTGCAAAAGTTTTGTTTAATTTGTGCAATTTTAATACTCTGTAAACAGCATGAGCTGAAGAAAGCCTGCGCTTTCTGTATAGCAAAAGTGCATCATAAAGATATAAAAGACGGAAGATATATGTTGCTCATATGGCTTTAAAATTCACATATATGGGACAAGGGAGATCAGACAGCTGGGCATATAAAGATATAAGATATTATAAGTCATTTAGCTCAGCTATTTATAAAAATATATATATCTAAGACATTTAAAGATACCTTTTATCGAGCAAGTAACGAACCAACTTATATATAATATATAGATCAATCACAGAATTGATAAATTCTCAACAGACAGAGAGTAACTGCTTGAAGATATATGTACTTTTAATAAGCAAATATTTAGCTGAGATTAAGGACACATTCGTCGTTATAAAGTATAAGAAACAATTGTTCATAATGAAAACATATTTCAAGTAATAGGTATCTGGCCGTCGAGCAGCTCTCAGCTAGCTAACTTTCTGACGTGCTTTCCGTTTTTCGCTTTTTGTAGCTTTATTTTATAGTTGCTTATGCAAGTCAAATAATTGCACAGCGTTAAGTTTTTTAATTTGTTGCTTTGGAGCTCGTTAAGAGGGAAACTTTAAAGCCTCAGCTCTGAACCACTCATTACCGCACCACTGCACCACCGCATGGCACCACAGTTACACATCATAAGCCACCGAATGTTGCACTTTTATGACACACATTTGAGGACTGCCGTTTACACAATATTTGGCATCTGCTTGGGGGCGTGGAAAGATGTGGGCGTTCGTATGTAAGAGCTTGCCAAAGCTTTTAGTAGGCGTCGCATTATCAGCCCGATACAAAGGCACATTATGCGCTTCCGATTTGCTGTTGTTGCTGTTGTTGGTGTTGTTGCTGTTGTCAGTTATGGCATCACTTCAAAATGAGGTTAGCTATGGGAAAAATGTTACACGAACCCCAACGAAACGAACGAAACGTCACATTTCGTTGGACTTCTGCGAGTGGGTCAATTGAAGCTGTTGACTTTGGCAGCAGCTGCTTTCAAAGATGAAGTAGAACATTTTTTCGGATATGCCAATCAATACATCAATTATATGTATATGTCTTTAAAGAAGAAACTTGTAAAACCACGAAACTAAATATTCTATGTAAAATCCATTAATAATGCTTTGAGCTAATTGAATATAATCCATAGTTCATAGTTCTTTGCAAATATATGTAAAAGGCAACAGGAATTCTGATGGACCCTATAAAATGTTTAAGTCTTGATCAGAATGCCAGTCTGTTCACCTGTCCGTTCGTCTGTTTAGGTGAGCGCCTTCTGCACAAGTAAGAGATTTGGTATTTTAAATCTAAAGTCTTGTCTGCAGTGCGAGGAGCTTTATCACTGTTTTTTTATATCTTATTCCGTTCGTCATTTTAAAATTATAACAACAACGATATTTAAGAGGTGGAGACTCTTTGATTCATATAAAATATATATATAAATATAGTAGTAAGTTGTACTTAACACAACAAAAAAAAAAACAAGTTTCATACAAAATTATTTGGACTTGGTTTATATTTATGCCTTGGAAATAAATCTAGAGATGCAAATTTTTAATCACTTATAGCTGCATTAGGTTATAGGGATATACAAAAACAGTTATGCCCAATGCTTCAATTACACGTCGACGGCTTCCCAAGGGGGAAACCATGAAAATACACTAAAATAAAAGTTATTAGATAAGACGAACGAACAGTTCAGCATAGATTGCTGTAGTACACTCTGAGTGCCGCATAGATCCCTGTTCCCATCCAATGGTTTTATAATATTGTAATATTATAATATTTAAAATATTAATCAAAATTTGTATGATATTATTTCCCTCTCATAGAAGAAGTAACATTTGACAGATGTATAGCTTGGCAGTAGATGTTCATGATGACATGCAAAGGATTCTTTTGATAATTTTAGACAGTAAATAAACTGATAATGTTTACGAAATCTGTAAAAGAAACTAATAATAATAATAATATAAATAATTATAATAATAATAATAAAAGCACATCTTTATCTGAAATAGCTGCTAACATTTGATATAAGTATATATAGCTAAACCCTGCCGCTGCGCTAGATTTATTATGGAATAAGTGTTGTATTTAGATGAGTTTTGGGCTCAGTTCGACTCTGGTTGCACAGCTTGCTTATTACTTATTAATACGCAAAATGTAATTTAAAATGTTTAACATATAGTATTTTCCACTGTATATAATATATATGTATATGGTAATACACCGGGGCATGCCAACCCTTGTTCAAGCTTTTACGAATAGTTATAGCTGACATTTAGAATAGGAAACATGCATTAGTTATGTTAGTTTACAATTACAGTTAGGATCACGCACACACACCGACATACAATACATACACATACAAAATAATACATAAAGCTGGTCAGGCTTTAGCTTGATTTGGACCCCATTTACCTCGATGTGCTCGCAGACGCAGATGCCCTCCTCGCAGTAGGCGCACAGCTGCCATTTGCGACCCTTGAAGAGCAGCTGCGGCTCGTCGCTGATCAGTGGCTCGTATTGGGTTTGCTGGAATTGCAGCTCGCGTAGCTGGCGCTTCAGACCGCTGGTGACGCCGAGGTCACTCTGCTCGAATGCATCGCTGCGACGCATGCGATAGACGCTGCATTTGCGTTCCAATGGACCGCTGGGCGGCTGCATTGCTTCGTCCTCGTCGTACGATGTTAGAGGTTGGCGCTCTGCGGAGTCATGTGGCTCATCGTCATCGTCGGCCCGTCGCAGCTTCACTGCTGCTGCTGCCGCTGCGGCGGCGTGTCCTGGCGAGGCCATGGGCGTGGCCGGCGTTACAATGATCGCATCATGGTGAGCCACAAACATGGCCGCCGCGCCGGCCAGCTCCAATTGGGATTCGGAGACAGCGGCTTCGGCGGCCGCCGCCGCCGCTGATGTGCTGGGCGTAGCGTCTGTCTCCAGCATCGACATCGCCGTCGTTTTAACGCCGACCGCAGCCGATGGCAACGCAGGTGTTGTTGGCGGCGTTGCCTCCATTTGTGATACCAGCGGCAGCGTGGCCGTTGCCGACTTGTGCAGCTGGCCCGCTGCCATTGCTGCTGCTGCTCCTGGATGGAAGCCAGCGCTGCTGCCGCTGTGCCGATGCACGAGCTTCGGTGAGACGCGTCCATGTGATGAGGCAAACTGTTGATAGGGCGTCTGCACGGGACCCCCATGACTGTGATGCAAATGACTATGGCCATGGCCGTGCAGCCCATGGGCGTGGCCATGCCCATGCATGTGCGAGTGTGTGTGCGTGTGCGATTGCATGCGCAGCTGGAGCACCGATTGCGTATCGGAGCCGCCCGCCGCCTCCTCGATGGGCAGCAGCGAACGGGACTGCGTGTAGGTGGCGCTCAGTTTGCGTCCCTGCGGCTGCTGCGGCGCCCGCAAATAGCTGGTGGGCAGCTGATGGAATTGCCGCGATTGGCTGCGCGTCGGCGTCGAAGCGCCGCCATGATCAGCAGCACCGAGGCCGACAGCTCCAGGTGCTTTCGGTGGATGTAGTTTCGCTTGTAGCTGTTGGTTCTTCTTCTGCTGTCGCTGGCGCTGACGTGCTTGGCGCGAAGCCAAGGAGGCCCCGCCAGCAGCTGCATACATTTTGCTTAATGCGCTTAAGTATACAGGTTTTAGTTATAGACTATGATTTACGCTTAATTATCATTCGGTTTCTAATTTGATTTCGTTAGTTAAGTTCTAGCATCGATTTGCGCAACGATTTCCTAATTTGCAATCTTGGCAGTTGTAAACTAATTTTTCCACCTGCCTAACCTTAGTTTTGAGCTAACCTCACTTCTCAGGCAGTTTAAGCTGACTTTTTGCTGGTCTAACCTCACTTTTTGTTCAATTTAACCCCACTTAAAAAAAACTTTAGCTTTTATTTCGAGCTGTTGCAATTCTAATCTCACTTTAAGCAACTCTAACCTTACTTCTCACTTTCCCCAGGGTATTCTCAGCTCAGCTCAGCTCAGCTCACTTTATGCAGTTCAATTCTAAGCGCAACTAACCTTATCTTAACTCTTGCAACTCTAACCTCACTTTTAGTGTTTTTGTAACCTCACTTCAAGCAATTCTAAACTCCTATCAAGTTCTCTCATATAAAGCGTGTTTTGGAAAAATAAACGTTAAAATTCTTAGCAAAATTTGTTTGTTAATGTTGTAGTTGTTGTTGTTCTTCTTATTAATCTTGTCTGTCCCTGTAAATATGCCTAATATGATGATGTGACTCTCCTTTATAATGCTGTGCAGTTCGTTCAACTGCCTCGTTTAGGTTGCTTTAGTGTAGTATTTATAATATTTGATTTCATTCGTTTTCTTATCGTTTTGTGTCTGTATTGACAAAAATGATTGTACTTTGGATTACTTGCTTAAGCTTCAACCGAGTGACATATATAAAACTTTGTTTGAAATAAACCTCATTGAAACCATCAAAAGTAAATATTTCATTGGTATAACAATCTTCAAATATATATGTGTATATAAACTAACAAAATTATACAAAAGCAATTCGCAGACTTAACTTAGGCTAGGGAATACATACATTGTGCATTGCTTTCTTTTTCTTGTTCTTGTTCTGTTTGTTCTTGTTGTTGTTGTTGTTGTTGTGGTTGTTGGTTTATCAAAAAATATATGTATATATATGTCAAAAAATTTGTTTTTCGCTTGGTGTCTATTTAAAAAATGTTACATTTGGGCTTTGATTCTTTATAAATATGTTTAACGACTCTAACGATGCTCTCTGCTTATAAACATTTCAAAAATATGCTCTGTTCACAATCGAATTATTTCTGTTGCATACTTTTCGGGGCGTATTGTCTGTGTGTATCCTTTGTTTCAACTGTTCTCCACTCGGGCCATATGATAAAAATAATTGAATTACTTTTCTCTATTTATACACATATATTTAAAAGCTAAAAGCTGCCTGGATTAACTATGTATATATATAAACTGTACGTTGCTTATAGGCTATATATATTTAAATATATGAGTATGTATACATATAAATATTTGTTTGGTAATTGTCTAACTAGTGTTCATTAGCGTACAAAAAGCGTCTAAAGCCTAACACACACAAACACACATACAAAGACATGTAAACAATTGAGTAGAATATATTTAAGTATCGGTTTATATCTGAATTTGTTGTAGCTTTTGACTTCGGTTTAACATGGAAGCGGCTTAAAACACGTATTAAATTTTCTATCGTTTTATCTTTCTCTTTTTTTTTATTTATCTATTTTGTTTTACATACACAGTTGAAAGAGACACGCACATGCACAACGCATGATAATCCTTAGATCATATCAGGCTCAACTACATTCTCAACAATGTGTTTGTTGTTCTTCATGTATTCTGAATTACAAATTTAAGTTTGTTGCATTTGTGTTGTGTTGCATGTTGTTGATATCCCTGGCAATGCACAACATGTTCTCATGTTTAGGCTGTTCAATTTTATAATTTTTCGTTTTATCTAAACTTATGTATAAAGACGGATTTACTGCAAGGAACACGACGATAATCGATAATAACAGTAACAGTATTCAAATCAATCTGAATATATGGTAGACGCACATCTTTAATGCTAAAAACTATTTGCTAAGCTGCAAAATGTATTTCAAAAGATGTATGTGTGATGTATAAAGTGTGAGAGAAAATGATTTAGTTATCAATAGTTATCAAAAGGATTCTTATAAATAGATTAACATCGTATTGCAAAGTTCTCATTGGCATGCCCCAAATAATATCATATTCAGTATGAAATCTTCAAGTATTCGTAGAATACTGCGAACTAAGATACATAAATATTTCTAAAAATAGGTGAGTTTTCAAAAAAATTTTAAAACTATCAAAAGTTT